>OX460426.1:42962732-44162732 GCA_949786385.1 Onychomys leucogaster | reverse complement strand
GGTTACTGGCCCTGCATTGCCAGTGTCACTGGTGGTGTATTTCAGGAAAAGAAAGGCAGAGAGTTCTAGGTTTCCTCATTTATTCTATACTCCTGTAACCAATCTTCTCACTTCCTGAGATGCATTAGAAAACACAGGTGCATTTCTGAAAAATCTCATATGTATGAACATGTGTGTATCTATTTTCCATTTTTCGGAGTACATAGACATGTGAAGGCAAGTGTTTAATATGGATCTTTTCCCATCATGAAGTGGATATTCATGGAGTAGGCCATGTAATTCAAACTCAAGACATCATTCTGGTTTGTAACCCTGTCTGGCTGGGAACTCACAATGTAGCCTAAGCCTCCTAGAACTTGCAGAACTACATCTCTGCCTGTGGAGTTCTATGGTTACAGAAGTGTGACATCACACCCAACTACAAAACGAATTTTAAGAATGAAGAGTTGGAAATTGTCCTTTTATTCATGAAATTATGGAAATTTGACTAAATAGAGGCTTTAAGAAGGCATTTAGTATATTCAGTGTAGAGCCTTACCAAAATATAAAATCAAAGAAAGGACAAAATAACCAAAAATACCAAAACATCAAAACAAAACAAAGAACATCAAAACCTCAATTCAAGTAAACCTGAAAATAAACCAAAACTATTTTCACCGAGAAGCATTCTCATCATGCATATTAGTGCATGGTCTAACATCCTGTGGCTGGCTTTATACATAAGTTGGAAGGCAACCATGAATTGAAGTAACCTCTTCAAGACAAGTATTGTCATGCCACTTTGGGGCTTTTAAGTTAAGACCTTGCCAAAGTTGATCTTATGCTCTGTTGGCCACTAAAGAATTATGTCTGCCAGCATGTGTCTCAGTGCCGATTCAAGACCAAAAAAAACCACATGGGAGCATCTGCTACCCAAAGACATAAAAGCTCATGGTGTCATCCTTTCTAAATCATCCCTCAGAACAATTCACTTCACCATCACATGTGCATGAAATTGAGTATCTCCAGTACTGGACTGGAGTGAGAATATAATGCATCTGTTGTGTGGTCTTTCTGGATAGCAGAATGACATCAACACAGTCTCCATTGACATATCTCTCTCCACATGAGAAGGGCCAAGGGCTCAGTCAGCTTCCAAAAGTTCGTAGCAATAAACTTTCAGAATAACAGTGAGCAGAAACATATTTTCCCTCCATATTGTTGTGGCCCTCACTGGGAACACTTACTGGTTGATGTCAGTTTTTCTGCATACTTCTTTTTTTTTATCTCAAGCATCTTATGACAGTTAGTGTTCCTGCTGCAGCAGCTCTGGGGGCAGGAGGCTCTCATCCTGAGCTGTGGACTGTTCCAGATCATGTAGGAGTTTTTCTGACCTAGAGGAGAAAGTTAGTAAGGGCAAAGTCCTGGTGGGGGTCCACCATTTCACGTATCATTCAGTGATATCACAAAAACTCAATTGTACTGGACAGTCAACATTGATCTTTGGCAGCAGTCATTGTATGTACCCCTAATGAACAAGTTTCACAGATTAGAAGATTGTGTCCTTAGTGGAGGGTTGAGTATAGTATAGTCAATCTAATCTGACACAAGTGCAAGCACACACAGAAAATCCCAAGAGCTTGCTGGTCAGTCAATCTCACCAAATTTCAAGCTCATGGGGACATAGAAACCCTGCTTGAATTCGATGAGATTGAGACTGAAAAAGAGACAAATGCAGTGGTCTCCTCTAGCTGTCATCCACATGCAATATTCATTGGACTCCCTCATGCCTCTATTACACACACACACACACACACACACACACACACACAGAGAGAGAGAGAGAGAGAAAGAGAGAGAGAGAGAGAGAGAGAGAGAGAGAGAGAGAGAGAGAGAGAGAGAGATACACACACACATACCACAGAGAGAGATAGAGAAAGGGGTGAGCAAAAAACAACAAATTGTTAGAGGGCCAGTTATCTTTAAAACAAGCACACCAGCCTTTAAGAGAAGTCCCAAAACTCACCTTTCCATTCCTGGGAACTAAAATAGCCTAGGGGAACATACTCTTGAACTAGTGGAGATGGTTAGAGAATTTTTTACTCTTGAACTCAAATCTGTATATAAAAATCCTCCCATCACAATGACATGTAGCTGTGTGATAAGTGATTGACCTGTTTCCTCCTTTTGCCTACACCTTCAAAAGAGCATCAGGGATTGCATGCCAATGACCAAGATTCTCAGAGGAGACTCACTTCCCAGAAATACTAATGCATAGACACAGAATTAACAATTTTGTGTCATGAAGTGGGTGGATTGCTGGGTGGATGGATGAGGAAAGTGATGAGATAGAGCACAGGTGTCTGGAGGGGTAGACCTGGTAAGGTTACATAAGTAAATGTTGATGGATCTAACTGTGACCCAGCTGCAAGTACTACCTGCTGTTGCTGGTTCTGGAGGTCACTGGTCTCTTCTTGGTTCTTAGTGAGCACCCTCAATTCACCCAAGTGGTGCTTCAGCAGGACCCAATCCTCCAGTAGGTTCTCCTTCTATTCCCTCAGCATGTCCAACTTTTTTTTCAATTGACTCTGCTCTATCAGAAGCCAGCTTTGCAGATCACTGGAAACATCTTCTGCATAGTAAGACCTTGCCAGCCTCCTCTGGGAACCCCTGACTCCATGCCTCAGCAAACCAACCCTATCCCAGTTTCACAGGAAGATATAAACAAAAACCTTTAACAATTATGAGACTGGCACTCAAGACCAAAAGCAGAGAACAGTTATTTCCTGCAAGAATCAAACTATTTCTGAAACCCCCCCAAAATATTCCCTCAATGCACCTCAAAAAACAAGAGGAGTACACCACCTGTCCTAATCGGTCCATTGTCATGAGGAAACACCAGCAGGTAATGTGCAAGTACACTTGGGGAAGTAGGAGACCCAGAGAGTGCATAGATCCCATAGCAGTCAGCTCCTACCTGACAACCCTATTGTGATGTCCATTGGTCTTCTAACAAGTGGTTCTCAGTATGTGGGTTGTGATCCCTTTGGGATGTAAGGAGCCTTTCACAAGGGACACATATTAGATGTCCTATGTAGACATTTATATTAAAATTATTAACAGTAGCAAAATAAAATTAAGACAACTCTACAAAATAATGTTATGCTTTGGAGTCATAAAAACAATGCAGGAATGTATTGAAGTGTCACAGCATTAGGAAGGTTGATGACCACTGATCTACAGGCTACTGAGTATGACAATATTGGGCTTGGAAGAGCTAATAGTCACTTTAAACCTTAGCAAAACTGGGTAAAGAAGAATAAGTCTGAAAGCTGCTTGCTAATGCTGCTGGCTAAGCATCAGATCTACAGACCCTGAAGTCCAGAGACAAAGAAAATCAGAGTCAGCCATTGTACAACACTTGGGTCCCTGCCAAGACAAACACTTACTAAGGGAAGACTTTGTCCTTGGTCAGCTCAGTGAGCTTCTGTGAGGCCTCCATATTCTCATTCTCAAAATTCTGCAGGTCTAACAACCCATACTGGGAAAACTAACTAGGAAGAAGAACTGATTATTTTTATTATTTGGACAATTTTGGGACCAGAAGTTTCTGGATGGCTAGACTACAAAATGTACAAACAAATTGGAGCACTGCTTATTTTATTAAATCTTTTTAAATAAGACTTTTCAGGAAAATGATTTCAGTGAATTACTTTAGAATGTGAGGATTAAACTAACAAAGGTGTTGAAAGTATTGTCAGTAGGAAAAAAGCTGCAGCACAGTAGGTGGAATGCATGCATTCATAAACACCAAGCATGATACAAGAGACATTTCAAAGACAACATCCAAAAACTGTCACTCATCTCTACTGCTCACATCACCAATCTGTGAAAACCAGAAATGCTAGGTGACACTGACTGAACTGATCATGGACTGAGTGGATTTGGTGTGTGGGCAAAGCCTGAGGTAGATGGGCGTGCCCTTTTGTTTTAAAATACTGCTGAATGGGCTTAGGATGAGGTCAGTTGAACTCCCAGCTATGAGGTCCCAGTTTCTTCTCTAGCACTGGGGAAAAAAGAAAATTAAAATGCATAAAAGCAAACAGCAGATTCTTTTGCAGATATAAAAATGCTTTCTTTTTTCTTTTACAGCTGTCTCTAACTGACAGTAATATGGTAAGAGCTGGTGAGATGGCTCATTGGTTTGGTAAATGCACTTGCCAGCAGGTTTGAGGACCTAAGCTCCATCACTGGAACTCAGTGTGGGAAGAACTGACTCCTGAAATTTGTCCTTTGACCTCCACATGAACACTCTAGGACATGTACACTCACACTCTTGCATGTGTGCACACACATACACTAAAAATAAGAACAGATTACAGACAGTAACTTATGTACTTTATCCATCATGCTTTTAAAAACTTAAAAAGTTGAGCCAGGCATGGAGGCACAGGCCTTTAATCCCAGTACTTGAGAGGCAGAGGCAGGAAGAGTTCTGTAGGTTCAAAGTCACCTCAGTCTACATAGTAAGTTCCAGGACAGACAGCTACATAGAGAGAGACTCTATCTCAAAAAACCAAACTACAACCAAACCAAAACCAAGACCACTTAAAAATAAACCTATTAGGTTGGGGATTTAGCTCAGTGGTAGTGTGCTTGCCTAGCAAGCACAAGGCCTTGGGTTCGATCCTCAGCTCAAAAAAAAATAAATAAATACATAGATAGATAGATAGATAGATAGATAAACAAAATAAAATAAAATAAATAAACCTATTATTGAATATAGCTATTTTACAAGAACTGTCTTCTTAGAGTCAGTGAGATTACATTCATGATCTGTGTAGCAGGGTCTAGGTCAGTGGTCCAGTGATTACATGGTTGGCACACATGGTCCCAGGCTGGATTTCTACCTCTTTAACAAATAAACAAATGAAAACACAACAACCTCCAGCTACAACTATGACTGTACCTTTGAATATGTTACAGAAGTTATGTGTGTTTAACAAAGTGGGATTAGTTGGAGAGATGGTTCAGAAGTTAAGAGTACTGGCTGATCTTCCAGAGGTCAAAGTTGAATTCCCAGCAGCCACAGTGTAGCTCACAACCATCTATAACGGGTTCTAATGTCCCCTTCTGGCATGAAGATGTACATGCAGACAGAGCACTCAGTTCAAAAACCATAAACAAAGTGAAATGAGATATTTTCAAAAAGCTTTGTGGGTTTCTGGGGACTTGCCTCTCCATATATGTAGCATGAACTATCAAAATGGAAACACTGGATAGGAAACAAAGAACAGGAAAGCTGAAATGTATTTACCTTCTCAGCTGCAGGAAGTCCAGTCCTCCATGATCATCTGCATCTTGGCTCCCAAGATCCAGTGCAGATGTACAGAAAGATCAGAAACAAACCTGCTCTGAGTTTTCTTGCATTCTAGTGAGTCATCAACTCTAGATGCATGAAGTGCAGAATGCACAAGTTAATGGGAAACACTGATCTTTTTGATCACATCATTTAGGAAATTGATCTCTGTCAGTTTCATTGGCTGGTCTTCTTCATTGGATCCAGACTTCACTCACAACAGAGGGTCTGATACACAAGGGAGGCACCAAAAGTAGGGTGAGAATCAAATCAGAGGGCTTTCCATCTTCTGGGTTCATCAGATGTAAAGGGACATCTTCAGTGGAGAAGAGCTTAAACAAACTCAGAGCAACTAAAGGCTTCACATTCTCCTATAGGAAGTAGGAAGGAAGGGAGGGAAATGACAGGTTAGTTTCTTAGGGTTGGTAAAGTTATCTGTTGTGTCATGTGTTGGCTCCACACTGTCCTTAGAAGAAGCAGGTGCACTCTAGGATGAATTTTAGCCTGCAGGGAAGTCAGCCTCTGTCCAACTGACACACTGTAGCTTTGCAAAGGGCTTTTTATACTAAACAATTCACATTTTTAGCAAGTTAATTTCTGCATACCAAAACCTCAGCCTGCCACCTAGCTGCTGTGAACCCACTTTCTGGCTGACAACCTTGGGTCAGCACACACTGTCTCCTCGTGCCAGGGGAAAGTTCCTGAGAGGAGTCAGCACGGGGCTTCGGGAGGTGGCATCTTGGCTCAGGATGCCGGTTCTGACACTGCTCGGCCCATATCACTTTCTCCGCCACAGTTCAGGGACCCCGTAAGATCTGAAATCGCATCCTGAAGCTTCTCTCTTCGCTCTCTTCCCAACTGTCCCTCATGTGGAACCCTCTGGGGCCTGGGACCCCAGTCTCTGCCTCAGGCCAAGTCTTACATTTTCTTATCTACATCCTTGTCCAGGAACTGCTCCTTCACCATGGTGCCTGCTGCCTGGCGCCCTTCCCCAGGATCCGACTACAAAAACACTGTCCTGCAGCTTCCCGGCTCTTCTGGATTTGGAGCTCAGAGAGCAGCAGCTGTCCCTTGGCCACCATAGAGCACCGCACGTGCCGCTTCCTCTTCTGCCACAGAGGTCTGTCCAGAGAGGCTTCGCACATGCGCTTTGAGACCTCCCGCTACACCGCCACCTACTGGAGCCTGCATATAATGCAACAGCGCGCGCTAATGGAAAAAAAAGAAAAAAAAATCTTCTTTCTGGTGGGTTTCTCTAAACAACAGTGAAATGCTGCACTTTCTTATCTCAAGGCAGATATATAGATAGATAGATAAATAGATAGATAGATAGATAGATAGATAGATAGATAGATAGATAGATAGATAGATAGATAGATGGATAGATGATAGATAGATAGATAGATAGATGGATAGATAATAGATAATAAATAAATACATCAAATGAAAACACAAAATCAATATTTTGTGAATGAAGAACATAGGATAGGAAACTAAAATCTGCCTGACAAAGAAAATAGATTGTTACTTCACTAAATCTATTACTGAATATTCTCAGTTGTTTTATATATTTTTTTGTTTTATCTCTTTATTAAGAGTTTTTATTCACTTATATACCATCCACAGATACCTCCTCTTATTCCTCCTCTTGATCCATCCCTTCCTTCCCGCCATGGAACCCCCCACATTTCCACCTCCAAATAGGTAAGGCCTCCCATGGGGAGTCAACAAAGCCTGGGACATTCAGTTGAAGGAGGTCCAAGCCTTTCCCCCTGCATCAAGGCTGTGCAAGGTGTCCCACCATGGATAATGGGCTCCAATAAGCCAGTTCACACCAGCGATGGATCCTGATCCTACTGCCAGTAGCCCCATAAGCAGAACAAGCTACACAACCATCTTGCTTGTAGAGAGGGCATAATACAGTCCCATGCTGGCTCCACAGCTGTTGGATTAAAGTTCATATGGACAAAGAAAACCCAGGATAGCTAAAACAATTCTGTACAATAAATCAACCTCTGGAGGCATCACCACCCTGGAACTCAACCTCTACTTTAGAGCTATACTAATAGAAACAGCTTGGTATTAGTATAAAATGGAAATGTAGACCAATGGAGTCAAATTAAAGACCCTGATATAATATGCACACCTATGAGCACCTGATTTTTGACAAAGAAGACAACAATATACAATGGAAAAAAAGAAAGCATCTTCAACAAATGGTTCTGGCATAACTGAATGGCAACATGTAGAAGATTGCAAAGAGATCCATACCTGTCACCATTCACAAGACTCAAGTCCAAGTGGATCAAAGACCTCAATATAAACTCAGTTACACTGAAGCTGATAGAAGAGAAAGTGGGAGGTAGCCTGGAACACATTGGCAGAGGAGACTGCTTCCTAAATATAACACCAGTAGCACACACACTAAGAGCAACAATTAGTAAATGGGACCTCCTAAAACTGAGAAACTTCTGAAAGGCAAAGGATACAGTAAATACGACAAAAAGACAGCCTACAGAATGGGAAAAGATCTTCACCAACCCCACATCTGACAGAGAGCTGATCTCCAAAATATATAAAGAACTTAAGAAACTAGACATCAAAATACTGAACAATCCAATTAGAAATCCAATTTAAAATGAGCTTTCATTTATTAACATTAATTTGGTCAAATCACCTTCAAACTCTGGAACTCAGGCATATTGCAAATCATTCTGTCCAAAAGACTTAAACTTCTACCACCCAGTCAAACCAAAGCTCAGTCTTCTATGATTTAGAGACAAGCACTTAAAGAAATGAAGAACTTCTATGAAATTACAACCACCAAAGACACGTTCTAGAGCCAAGCACCTGGCAGGGTTCACAAACAGCCAACCCTGAGGGCTTAGCTCACCCCTTGGGCCAGTGTGTGGGCTGTTGCTCTTATCCAACTCTTAGAGGCAGGTACTGCCAAGGTGGTTCTGGATCACTGATGACTCCTTCAGGATCAGGAACTAGGGAGAGGGACAGAGGAGGGAAGAATATGTAGTCTATGAGGTTCCATGCTCTGGCTCTGCAGATAACAAACCTTCAATCCTATATTTATAGAAAACTAGAAAACATTTCATCAGGATGTCAGATTTCCAATCTATAAAGTTTGCTGAGCTAAGACAATCAAAAAGCCCAAGCTGTTAGTCTCTTTTCTGCTCCTTCTCCAAGCTGACTGTAAGTTGGGGCACAGTCCTCTGAACCATCTTCCCCTAACCCCAAGCAGTACCTAGGCACTCCTAGAGCACACACACTGTGGTGATAAATGGGCTGAGAATGGCATAAACTAGGTTACCAGCCAATTCTTCAGGCCTGTTTCTGAGCCTCTCAGTAGGGAACTAGAGGCTGAACATCTTCAGGATTCTGTGTTGAATGTGGGTGGTGGTATAGAGCATTCTGGGATGTCCAGAGCTGTCATCCATATCCACAAACACAGAGAAAAGAGAAATTCAAGATTCTGGTAGAAGGCGACAACCTGCAGGCAGTCCTGGCTACCAATAGCGTGAAAGACATCCAAAACACTTCCAATAACTCGGATGAGGTGCCATTGCATCTGGACCCCCAGTCAATACCCAGACGTTCCCTATCCCTGATATTTGCTTCCACAACAATTACAAAACAATCTACTTGGCCAAATAGAGCAATTTTTGCTTTGTGCTTGTCGATTGGGAGAAGTAGAGTGAGACAGAAAAGGAGAGAAAGAAAGAAGAAGAAGATAGAAAGGAAGGAAGGGAGGAAGGAAAGAAGGAAGGAAGGAAGGAAGGAAGGAAGGAAGGAAGGAAGGAAGGAAGGAAGGAAGGAAGGAAGGAAGGAAGAAAAAAGATATAAAATAGCCCCCGGTCTTGCAAAATTGTAATGGCGCCTTATGAAAAGTTCAAGGACAAGAGGCTTTCCTTTCTTAGTCCTTGATTAGGGGGATTCTGTAGCAAAGTGCCCCCCCCAGCTCCAGGTCAGATGAGGGACAATGTCACAGGGACCTCGGAGTTAAGGGATTCCAGGCAGGTCTGCTGGGCTTCAGGACCCTCACCTTGATGCTAAATTCAGGGGAAATTAGAACTTGAATTCACTTCCTTCCACATATTTAGTGTGTTTTATTTTTGGTGCTAAAAAAAGAAATAGGCCCTTCCATGTACTCTATCACAGAGCCATACCTCCAATCTGATTTGACAGTTCTTTTCTATTCCTTTTTGAAAATTTCTTTTCTCTGTTTTATTTTTACAAATTTTCATTCTGTGTATGAACACATGTGGGGGTCACAAGACAACTTGTACAGTATCATTTTTATTTTCGCTCCACATTTAAGAAAATGCTGGGGATTGAAGTTATGTGTCCAGGTCTGTACAATAAGCCTTTACCAGCTGAGCCATTTCATAAGCCCCTGACTTGCATTTGTATCTTATTTTAATTATTTTTTCTGCATTTAAATATTTATTTCATTATTTTATGTATATGTGTGTTTTTACTGCAGGAATGTTTGAGCACTGCATATGTTCCTGGTGCCTGATGAGGCTGGAAGAATGTGTTTGTGCCTCAGTATGGTGGCTGGGACTTAAACCCTCATCCTCCACAAAAGAAGCCAGTGTTCTTAAGTGTTGATCCAACACTCAAACCCACTTTTTCTTTGTTTGCTTTTGGAGATAGTGTCCTACTGTGAGGCTCTGGATGTCCTGGACTCAGTAGACAAGGAGGCCTCAAACTCAAAGACATCAACCTACCTCTGCCTTCTGAGAGCTGGGATCAAAGGCATGGGCCACCATGTCCTACTTCTGACTTGCATGTTTAATGTGCTTACTGTACAGTGGTCCTGTGTTAGCATTGAGGATGAACACTATACAACAAATCAAACCTCACATTTCTTATATCTCCCTGGGGAGACAGACAGCAAATGAAATGAAACAAACCCAGTGTAGATGGAGACCCGTGTCAGAAGGGCCTTTCCCACAGCACCTTCCCCCCATTCCCTTCTCCTCCAGGGCAAAGATTGAGCTCAACCTGGTAGATGCAGTACAGGCAGGTCCAGTCCCCTCCTTCCAGGCTGAGCAGCATGTCCCCACATAAGTCCCAGCTTCCAAACACCTCATGCACTAAGGATAGGTCCAGGTCCAAATGCCTGGGTGCTTCCCAAACAGTTCAACCTATTCAATTGTCTCACTTATCTAGAAGGCCTGATCCAGTTGGGGGCTCCATAGCTTTTGGTTCATAATTCATATGTTTCCAATGGTTTGGCTTTTTCCAATCTTGGTCTCAACAATTCACACTCTTACATTCCCTCCTCTTTCTCACCAATTGGACTCCTGGGGCCTTGTGTTGGCATTTTGCCTCAATATATATCTGTGTGAAGGTGTCAGATATCTGGGAATTGGAATTAAAAACTATATTTAGCTCCAGTGTGGGAGACAGGGATTAAATCCGTGCTCTCTGGAAAGCACCAGTTACTTAAAGGCTGAGCCTTATTTGCAGCCCTGGTTTATTTCTAATGTAAACCCCAGCCGATGATATCCAGCTCTGACTTAACTCTATTAGAGTCCAGTTATGCTTAATATATGAGCTGAATGAGTCAGCCAGGTCTGTTTGGCATGAGGATATGGGACAGCCAGAATGGCATGGGAACATGGTGAGTTAAAAAAAAATGACTGAGCAAAGTCTAATAAAAACTGATAGAATATATTAAGTTTTGAACTTTGAGTTGTACAGTCAGGGAAAGGTACTATCCATTTTGTGGAATGTGGGGATTGTGTATAAAATATATGCTCCTTGTCTTTTTGAATAACAATCTGTAAAATCTCGATGAGCAAACTCTATAAGGTTTTTAGATGTAATTTTAGGTCAAAACCATTGAGTATTTTCAAAACCTCTTAACAGGTGATGTACTGGGTAGTGATTATCTATAGATCCTGTGTAACATGCTAATGCAGTTGCTAGTGGTCATCAATTCAAATCAAATAAGCTGCATATTATCTTCTGGCAGTAATTTCTCTAGGCTCCATACTAGAAAGTTGTTTATTATTAATTTTATTAAATTTTCTATTCCTTTTGCCAAGTAACCACAGATTACTCCTCTCCTCCCTCCTCCATACCCCAGTTTTATCCCCAACAACTTATCTCCCCTTCCCTCCTCCTCCAAGGGGAGTCAGCAGAGCCTGGTACATTCAGTTGAGGCAGTCAAAGGCACTCCTCCTTGCTCCAAGGCTGAAAAAATGTCCCACCACAGGCACTAGGTTCCAAACTCTGACTCAGGAACCAGGGATGGATCCTGATCACACTGCCTTGTGGCCCACCAGCCATTTCAACCCAAATGACTATCTCAGATATCCAGAGTGCCTATTCCTGTAACATGGGGGCTCCACTACTATTGGTCCACAGTTCATGTTTTCCCACTAGTTTGGCTGTCTGTATCTATACATTTTCCCACCATGATCTCAATGTCCTTTGCTCATAGAATCTCTCCTCTCTCTCATCAATTGTACTCCTGGAGCTTGGCCTGGCCACCAGCTGTTGATCTTTGCAATATTTGCATCAGTCAGTGGGTGAAGACTGATGTGGGCTCCACAGCTACTGGTCCACAATTCATGCATTTCCACATGTTTGGCTGATTATCTGTACTTTTTCCTATCAGGACCTCGATGTCCCATGCTCAGAAAAACTGTCCTTACTATTATCATGTAGTCCATTACTTCTTGGTAATAAGGAGATGCAGGTACCCATGGAGAATCATACTTCACATAAATTTCTATGCTTCAGTAGGAGATGAAACCTCACTTTACAACATGGAAGTACTGAGGCAATTCCAAACATTCAAAGAACTCAAGGGTACTGAAGGATTTCCCTTGAATCCCAGGAGAGATTCCTGGAAAGGGAAACCTTACTTCTGGTGAGTTATGAGGAGAGCTGCTTAGGAAGCAGGCAATGTCAGTTTCCCATGACATGAAGGGTTTCTTCCCTGGACATTCTATTATATCCTGGAGACTTAGAATGTTTTCTGATGTCATCTGTGTTGTAGCAACACCAACTGCCTTTGGATAGTTGGTTCACTGCCCTTGCAGTTCAGCCATGGACATGTTGAGAAGACTCAGGACTTTACTGGGTAAAGACAAAGGAGAGGGAACACAGACTGGAGAGAGGAAGACATGAGCGGACCTTCAACCTCCATGTAAAATGTCAAGAAAGAGATGGTCCAGAAGATGGCACAGTAAGTTCTGGGCAGAAAATTGGCATCTTCCTGAAGGACGTGGGCTTGTAGTGCATCTTCTAGTAACAGGAGATAGGAATCTCTGGGAACCACAAAGACTTCTCTGAGTGTCATGGCTCCTAAAATTGAAGGATTCTAGATGAGTAATTTGTCTGTCCCGGAAATCAGGAGTAAGTAAGTCCTAAGCTGTTGTGCTGGGAGCTCTTGGCTTTCCATCATACAAGAGGGTACAGGTTGAGAAGGGACCAAAAAGAACAGAATTACAGTAGGAGGTTCAAGTGAAGTGTGCCCAGAAATGGCATATCATCAATATACTTTTTTCTCTGTGGCTTCATTTATTTACTGCCCACCAGCTCTGTGTATTGTCCTTTGTCACTGAGGAGTCTTAGAGAGGATGGTGAGCAATTTCTGTCACTATGTGGCCTCTCCATTTTTACCATGTGCTTAGAGTTAACTGTCAATATAATTATGGACCTTGTATGACCTGAGTACTTGAGGACTGTGTCAACTTTATGTTGGATTTGATAGCAACAGAACAGTGAACTCTGCAGCCAAGTTGAATGCAGGGTACAGAGTTATTTATAAGCCTGACGAGGCTCTCTCCTTCATTACCTGAAGCAGATGCTAAAGGCACAGAGTAAGTCACGTGGCAGAGACACCTATCTCCCATTCTGTTAGCCTGTGTCTTTTTATAGTTGAATTAAGTGGATTGCTATTAAGGGATATGAATGACCAGTGATTGTTAGTTCCTGTTACCTTTGGTGCGTAGTGTGTGTTTGTGTGTGTGTTTGTGTGTGTGTTTGTGTGTGTGTGTGTGTGTCTGTGTCTGTGTCTGTGTGTGTGTGTGCTTCTCTTCTTTGGGGTTTACTGCTGTGGGGTTATCTGTTTGCTTGTGTTTTCTTGGGTGTATCTGACTTCCTTAGGTTGGAATTTTCCTTCTAGTACTTTCTGTAGGGCTGGGTTTGTAAGTAAGTATTGTTTGAATCAGGTTTTGTGTTGGAATGTCTTCTTCACTCTGTCTATGATAGTTGAAAGTTTTGCTTGATATATTAGTCTAGGCTGGCATCCCTGGCATCTTAGTGTCTGCATTACATCTGTCTATATCCTTCTGGCTTTCCAAGTCTCCATTGAGAAATTGGGTGTAATTTTGATGGGCTTGCCTTCATAAGTCACTTGGCATTTTTCCTTTGATGTTCTTAATATTATTTCTTTATTCTGTACATTTAGTTGTGTAATTATTATGTGGTGAGGGGACTTCTTATGGGGGGTCTAGTCTGTTTGGTGTTCTATAGGCTTCTTGTATCTTCATAGGCATTTGGAATGTTTTCTTCTGTGATCTAGTTGAATATATTTTCCTGTACCTTTTGGCATGTCTGTGCCAGTTGGTATTTTTCTCTGTCCTCTGTCCTTATTATTCTTAGATTTGGTCTTTTCATGTTTCCCAGATTTCTTGGAAATATTGCATTATGACTGTTTTGGCTTTGGTATTTTCTTTGAAATACAAATTCACTTTCAATAGATGATCATTGTATTAGTTCTGGAAAATGCTGGCTCAGACACCAGACATATAAAGAGGCCATTCTAGAGCAGTTATTGTCTTATAAAAGTCTCATTTCACTTACACATTCTGAATAGTGACAATTGTTATCCTTAGCCTTCCCCCAATGGTTGCTTATTTCACAGAACTCAACCCTCTTCTTCAATGATCAAGACTGAATCTGAATGACTTCCCCTGAGTCACAGGAGAGAATCCTGGAAAGGAAACCATAGCTTCTGGTCAGTTCAAGGAGAACTCATTAGCAAGGAGGCAAAGGCTGTGCCCCATGACATCAGCAAACCCTTTGCTGGGCATTCTATTATATCCTGCACAGCTCTTGGAATCCCCAGTGATGTTGTTAGTGTTGTAGCAATACTGACTACTTGAGGACATTTGTTCAGTGACCACAAGCTTTGACTGTAGACATGTTATGCAGACTCAGAGGTCTGTTTGGGAGAGGGAATGGACCGCATGGAGTGAGCAGAGTGAGGCAGAAGGAAGCTGGTCCTAGGTCTCTCTGGAATACATGGAGGAATAAATGCTCCTGGGGAAGACACAGTGAGTTTTGGGAAGGGGCTGGGAAGCTTTCGGGATGTGGTGGACTTCAGCTTTCCAGAGCCAGAACTCAAGAACTCAGAACTTCTCAGAAGTAGGCACAGTGAAATTAATGAAATTTCTGTACCATAACTGTGTTCTACATCCACTGGAGTCCTTTAGTTATGTGCCAGTGATTATTGGAAAAGGAGAGTAACCTGGAAAACCCTGAGGTTCTTACTCTTGACAACACAGCTACTAGAATTGTAGCAGCCCCAAGTGCTGCTGTCTTCCAATGACCCCTGAGGTTTCTGAGTTACCAGACATTGATGGCACACAGGACACCACTTCAGCCTGACAGCTGTGAGATTTGGTGGACCTGAATTGAGACTGTCTCCTTTCTGCTAGTTCTGGGTGTTCTTCTCTGTCAGTAAAGATGGCTTGTGAATCTGATGACTATGTTTTGTCGCTGCATGCTGTTTCCATTAACATGAGACTCTAAAGCACAGAGCAACCGACTTGGGCAACCCCATACTCCCAACGTATTTATAACTGTAGCATTTATATCTATGCATCTGACAGCCCATGTGTGAGGGCTCTGCAGCCAAGGTGCATCCTCTACAGTGTGAGTAATCCTTAAGAGGCTGTCCACTGTGTCCCCTTGTGCAGGGAGACAGAGGAAACCAACTGACTTCTCAGATATACACCTCCCTATAAAGAGATGGGACACTGACATCCACAGAGGGGAAGACTCAAGTCTGAGCTTTCAGAACCTGCCTGGGCAAATTCTCATCTTTCAGTCACTTTCTGTGTGTCCTTTAGTATGTAAAGATTAACTGAGATTAGGTAGTGTGTAGGGCAGGTGTGTGCTTTGAGTTCTAGAATTGAGTAGTACTGAAATAGCTAATCTTTTGAATCATGACTTACTGTGAAAAAACATCTGAAAGACATAGTTTGCCTCATATCGTTCATTTGTTCTGAGATTCATCTAGCACACTTCTGAAGCCACAGTCTAGACTTCTGATGAATTTTCAATCCAGACCAAACACGGTGCTAGTTCTTCATTTCAGGACAGTCAGTAAATTCAAAAGTTTGAAATGGGGCTCCAGGAATGGTCTATGGTATCTGACTACTAATAATCTCCCAGCTTGTGTTCTTTGCCCGCCTCTCTCATGCTCTGATGGATGTTGTAATTTAAGCTGGCTGTGTCACCTTCCCTAAGGGCATGCACATTGTCACAGGAGGCTCCCCATCAAGAAATTTAGCTTTCATGTAGCTCTAGGTGAAGTACCACAGCAGTGACACAGTACATACTGTTCCCATACTGAGATACATTTGATTTTCTGTAAATGCCTTTGCATATCTGTGTGTGGCCTCTCAATAGCCATTCAACTTTCTTCAAACTTTAATGAAGGAATGGCACATCGTTCTTCATAGGAGTTTATGCTCTTGTGTCTGAGGACTACCTTGGGGAACACTGGTTCTTACAACTGCAGCCTGACATGTCACTAGTTTATCACACATTTGGTATCTATAATGGCTGGAATGAATTCTGCTGAAGTTCAGGTATACTTTTCATCAACTGTGGGACTTACCTTTGTTCTGACAAGACACTCATATTCTCCCACCATATTAAGAGCCTTATGCATCCTCCACAATGTGCTTGTTGCTTTCAGGGGACTGAACTTCCCTCCCTACCATCCTTACTTAGTTACCTAGAAACCTTTATTTTTTCTTTTGCTATTGACTAGAGGTTTCAAGAGTTGGATGAGCCAGTTCCTCAAATGTGTTTGGAAGTGAGTGTTCAACTTCCTGTACATGAAGTAGTGAATAAATTCTAATGAAGGAAAGAGAAAACCCTGGGTTTGTAATGAGGAGGTGATGAAGGTCTTTGTGTTTTTGAGAAGGCTCCTGGGAAGGGCAGTAGAGCAACAATGTATTACAGATGATGTAATTTGTAGGTAGGTGAGGGCAACTGCTGGTGAAACAAATAGTCCCTTCTCATTACTAGCTACCAAATTCTGGGGAGTCCTTGGCATTCTCTTGATGTCACCAGTGTTTTAGGGACATCAAGTGACTTACGGTATTCTTTCACTGCCCATAGACATGTCAGCAACCCGAGACTGCTGCTTGAGAGGGAGAATGGAGAACATGGGGAGACCAGAGAGAGGTGGAAGGAAGCTGGTCTTCAGTCTCAGTATAAAACATGGAAAAATAAATGGTTCTGGGGAGGGCACAGTGAATCCTAGGAAGGGCATGTTGAGCTTCCTGGAGGAGTTGGAGCTTGAGTTGGACCTTTCAGTACTGGGGCTCAGCATCTGGGAACTTGTTGGAAGTAATGGACTTATCCAGCTTGACTGGGTGCCCAAAGAGCAGACTCAGCATAAACAATTTCCCATGGTTACATTGGGAAAGCCATGAATTTTCAAGCCTGCAGCTGCTTTTCTGGGATATCCCTAACCTAGTTCTGAGTGGAATAAAATCCAGCAGGCACAAAGTGGTAATTAATTAGGTGTCTTTCTCTGGGTAGGATGTTGCAGTACTTCATCCCAATGGATTCCTTCAGTTTTGATGGGAATCTGATGGCAATAAGGAGGGAAGGAAACTCCCTGACAATCCACCAAATTATTAGACATTCAGATACTTTGAACCTGGATACATGCTATGAAGGCTTAGTGCTGCTAAGCTCTAAGAACACTAGGATTTACCTGCACTACATCAAATATGAGCTGACAATGTCCTCCAAGTCTACATGGTTGGGCTATCTTATGCCTTCCAGGGCTGGTTGACTGCATTAGAGAGGGAGACACATGCCTAGCCATGGCAGATGAGGATAGATACATAGCTCATGAGTACCAATAGAGGATAGCTGCCCTACTCTTTGGGGCTCCAGCATTTCCTCTTCCTTGGGCATTCTCTTGGGACTAGCATGGATTCTCCAGGCCCTATTTCATTAAAGTACGCAAGTCACTTTGCTTTATCTTCCTGCAGGGACTACTGGGAAGGTACCAACCCAAACCTCCACCTCCACAGTGCAGGAGCAGCAGATGACAAAGTTAGAGAAACTCACTCTTCAGCTACAGAGCATAACATATGAGCTAATTGAACTGTATGAAGTCCTGGCCATTTATACTGACAACGATTTACAGAACAGGTAGTCATTATGTGCAGTTCTCTGCTAAACATCTTGACCCTACAGTGTGTAGCTTAGTTTTCCTGAGGAAGAGGAGGCTGAAATCCAGGGTGTCCTGGTGCCTAAATTAGTTTTCCTGAGTACATTGGAGAGGCAGAATTTGGAATCTGGGTAGGTGTGAGATGGAGACACAGGCTGTTCTTATTCATCCAAATGAAAAGCAGAGCCTGTAGTCTGAATTACACTCTGAGTATAGAGATTGTAGTGTTTGAGCCCTCAACATGCATTTGAAGAGGTTTGTGTTAGCTTGAAATGTTTTAGCTTGTGGGAGATGTTTGATTCTGTGAGTTTATGGTGAGTGGTACTTGACACGCAGATTGATTGTGTGCTGAAAGTTCCTGGCTGCAACTGGAGGGGACTGGTCCCACTTTATCCATCTCCCTTTTCTGGCTGAATGGCTGATGCTTATCATTGCTTCTCCCTTGTCCTCCTCCTTATACTCTGAGGCAGTTCTAGCTCTCTGCATTTTATGTGCATTATCAATATATATGGTGTGTGTTCCTGTGTGTGTGTGTGTGTGTGTGTGTGTGTGTGTGTGTGTGTGTGTACTCCTGAGAGTCTAGGGTCTGTGGCATGGCCTGAGGATTTGCCATTTTCACATTTTCCAAGGGATGCCAGTGATCATGCAAGGGATCTCCTCTTTGAAAAGAACATGTCTTGGCCACTCTTCTTACTTTGATGGAACATTGAAAACCTCAGTGGAGTTTATAAAGCCTTCCTGAAGTTGAGACTCCTCCTGGAAATGCTCAATGTATGCTCTGGTTCTCTGTGTAGCAAAAGAAAGCCTGACATTGGAGTTGGTGTTGTAAAGACAGGAAAAATGCCACAAGAGGTTTCTGGAGGCACCAGATAGGTGGCAAAGACTCCTGGGATCTTCTTAGAGACATACTCTATAGCTCCAAGTCCAGTGAGGGTGCTCATGAAGTCCTGGATAACTCTCTTGGAAAACCTTCTTCTTCTGACCTGAGGACATGATAGGAAGTTTAATAAGCACCAGGAGGTCCCAGGGTATAAGAGCCATGCTGCG
This sequence comes from Onychomys leucogaster, assembly GCA_949786385.1. NCBI lineage: Eukaryota > Metazoa > Chordata > Mammalia > Rodentia > Cricetidae > Onychomys > Onychomys leucogaster. The sequence goes on along the minus strand of OX460426.1, from coordinate 44,143,887 downwards.
GCTTCCATGGGGCTGAGGAGTCCAGAACATAGCCTGATTCCATATGATCCTTGTGTTCATGGGGTCCTTTTCTCCTGGGGACATGCACTACCACAGGCTGAATTCTTTTGAGATGCTGAAAAAGGAGCATAAGCAGATGGTATTGGACTTGCAGAAATTGCCCATGGAGATCAGTGATGGTGTGAACAAGGTCAAACAGCTGATTGAGGAGAATGTATCCTACAGGTATGTGCTTGATTTACCTTGGGAGAGACTCATTTGGCCATCTTTCTCTTTCACCCAGAAGGAGGGCTCTAGTTCTTGCCTGTCAGCCTCTAGGCAAGCAGCCTGACATATGGTCCTTGGATTTGTGCCCCTTCGACTCAGCTAAGTGTGAAAAGTCATTGACCCCTCCAATCCTTGTCCTGCTCTCCTCAGAAGCCCCTTGATAGAAAAATGGTTTGCACCATGAAGAGAGTGTCAGGTACCCAAATACATCCGGGGCTCTGTCCAAGGATTCACAGAGCTGGTTTCCATGATAGAAATAGACAGAATTGATTCTGGTTGGGATTTTTTCCCTCCTTCCAAGAGTGTTTTCCCTCTACCTGCTGATGATTTCCCAATACCATAATCAGTGAAGCACATGTGTGGGCTGTACTCTGTTCTCATGGGGACAATATACCTTTTGGCATTAGGGTTTTCAGAAGTACTTTGAATCTTTCTGGAATTTGGTTATTCTCTGTATTTGGCCTGCATCTAAGTGATGTTGGATTGACTACTGAAAGCTCTATTCCTGGGCAGTCTGTGGGTCTGGGACTTTTCAGCTCTGGTGGTACTTTGGGATAGGAATGGTAAAGGAGACTGGCTGGGACTCACCATGCTTTTGTGGTTGTTCAGTTACCTTCACAGCCAGGCCCTCCAAGATTGGACTCAGCTGAAGGAGAATGTACATGTGTTGAGACGGAAAAACAGACTGCTGTGGGAGGAGCACATTGAACTGCAGGAGTCCTGTGAGGAGCTGAAGAGGTGCTTGATGGAAGCCAATGAGATGATCTTTGAATCCTCTGCTGAGCAGCAGCAGGTAGGCTGAAGTAGTGGGGGCAAGTGCCCCCCTATCCAACTATAAACATAGAGACATCCATATAACCACCCACCCTTCCTTACAGATTCCCACCTACATACCATCCAAGTGTTGATTTTTGTGATCATTCACAAGTGTTTCTGGAGAGTTAGCCTCTTGCAAGAATTTGGATTATTGGCAAGAAAATCCTCCTGCTCTTCCAGAAGCTGCAGTACATTCAGAGAACTGTGTCTGTGATATATCACACTCCTATATGTCTTGATGATCAGAGGGCTGCTATGCAGGGAGCTACATACCTTTCATTGATGATTTCCCGTGTAGTCCTCTGTTGTTCACTCCCTTATTCCCTGGAGCTCAGATCTTTTTCTGAACCTGAAATTTTCTTTTTGGCTCATCTGGCTGGCCAGCACTCTTTGGATACCCTGTCTTCCAAGGACGACTTTCAGTCTTGTTTTGTCTCATCCAATATCACAAGTTCAAATGGCTCACAAAGAGGAAGGATACATTTGCTCTCTCTTTTGCCTATTTACTTTTATTGTTTTGATACTAATGTTTTTTCTAATAAATCACAAAAATCAAACAAGACAGCTGTTTTAAAAATAAACAGTAGACTTCTCTCCTTTCATTGCACAGAGCTAACACCACAGGAAATGTCTGGTTTGTCTCTTACTTCTCAACAGAGAATCCCACAGTGCATCTCCTTGCTGACATTTTGTTGCTGATTTTGTCATGTATATGGCTGTGTCTCAGAACACATTCCCTCTCATAGTTCTGTAGAGTGCTGCATCCCAGAAAGGCACTGCAGGTAATGTCACTGGCATTCTTCTGACTGACATTGGGCTGAATTCATATTATATGCACTGTCATCTGTTGAAAACTTTCTGGGTGTTGAACACGTGTCACTTTATTTTTCTTAGGCTATCAAGGTCATCTGTGGAGGAGTCAGGGTAAGTTTAGTGAAAAGACTGTGATGGATGAATTTGGAACCTGTAGGATCTGTGGGTTTTGTGATTGATAAAGTTCATTCAAGGAAAAGTAAGTGCAGGCTGGGGTAGCAGAGCCTTGCTAAGACTAAGAGCCTTATAGACAGCATAGAGGACCCACTAACTGATACACAGCAGATAAGGTTCAGCAGTCCCCTCACTGTCCATTCTAATTTCAGTAAGTATTTGAGACAGAGAGAGAGAGAGAGAGAGAGAGAGAGAGAGAGAGAGAGAGAGAGAGATTGTGTGCTGGGGGTGTTTTGTGATGTGTTGTGTTTTTCTGTGCAACTCTCTGTGTGTTTATGTAAATACTATCTATTGCATGTGCAATATTGTTCTTTTGTGTCTGTTAGTGACCATGTGTGAGTGAGTGTAGATATGTGTGTATCCATGTTTCCTGTATGTACAGGGGTAAGTAATTGTGAGTGTTTGTGAGTATAGGTGCTTATAGGTGCAAGTATGTGTTTGTATGTGTGGATTTTGTCCTCCCATGTGTGTGTTTCTGCATATGTGTATGCTCACTTGATCATCTTTAATGATGATGGAATCAACTTTGTTGAAAAAGTAATGTGCCCCTCACTTGGCATCCATCAAATATTGTACACTGCTGCCCATCTTCTTCATGTCCACTAGAACAAAAAGACACAAAACTACTCTAACCCAATGGTTTTCAGGTGATGGTACAGCCAAAAATATTTATCTGCCCAGAAATCTTTGAAGCAAACCAAAGGAATGTGGTACATAAAGTTTAGAAGGAGGTCACTGTGGCAAATCAAGATGTCTGTGAGGTAGGATAGGCTGCCTGAGGGTTTGTGTCCTTGTCTGCTCTGGGTGAAAGGGGACTACAAACTAAATGGCCAGGTGGCTTGCTGTGTCTTCTCTATATCCTGTTTTGTCCTCATCCACACTGCCTGATTTCACTTGCTTTCCCCATTTGTCTAACCAAGGCTCAGTTAACCTTGTCCTTGGATATTGGGCTGGATGTTATTCCTTGAGAGATTCTAACTTGTAGTGTGCTTCCAGCTACATCTCAGTCCAGCAGAAGTTCCCTAGCCATGCTGTGGTGTGAGAACAGGGCTATCTCAGTGCAACACACAGGCTCCTTAGGGTCTAAAGTATCCACCATGTGCTGTGTCTGTAACACTCATTAACTGATTTTCTTCAAAGTTGTTTACTCTGAGTTAAAGTCACCCTCATGAAGGGTTTTGAGAAATGAGGATCCGCAGACATTGCTGATATTGTAAAATGGTATAGCACATTGAGAAGCCACATGCAAGTCTTCAGAAATTTGAACTGTAATCCCCAGGTGTCCCAGTGATTCCAGAACTTGAAATAGGTGTCCACAGAGAAGCGAGGGACATCAAGGTTTTATCAGCATTCCTGGGAGCAGCCTCCTGATGCCCATCATTCAAATTTTAAAAAGCACAATGTTTTTGGTCTCTCCCATGGAATATGGTTCAGCATAAAATAATACATAAAATTATTTGGCACTGGTTTACTCACCATTTGTTACTCAAACAAATCCCTGGCACAGTCACCTCACAGGAAGGAATTGTTTCTTTTGGATCCTGGTTATGGAGCTTTTCTAGTTTCCTGAGATCCTTGTTTTGGGTTCAAATGAGGCAACCTGTGGTAAAGGGAGCTCATTTTGAAGGAAGTTCCTCACCTTGCTGGCAACTGCGAAACAGTATACAAGACCAGTGGGCTAGTCCACCACCATCAAGTAGTCCTTTGCTAGGGAATATTCATATACTGCACCTCTAAAGAACTTCCTAAACGGAGTAAGTTAATGGGCCAGGACCACAGAGGGCCTCCTGTCTGTGCATTAGGTTACAGGATAGGCCCTTCCATGACTGAACTGCCTACCTCTCATGCCCTCTGTGTTCTTCTCTCATCCAACAGGTTTACCTTCTTTTCCTTAGTATCCCTGGTGGTTGCTACTTATTTTAATTGTGTCTTTTAAGCTAAACATATACTGCATGACAGTGTGCTTATATGTGTTTGTGCATGTGGGAGAGCAACCATCCACTTAGAACACAATCTTTTAATGAACAGGATCTAGAGCACCTGGATGAAAGACCGAAGGATCTGCTGAAGCAGAAGGAACTGGTCACCCAGTTCTCTGTCCATTAGGGATTCCCACCATCTGAAAAGCTCCAAGACATGGCAAGGGAAAGAACACCTCAGGATATTGTACTGGCCTGGTCAACAAGAACTTCTCCAGAAAACACTATGTTTGATCGTAGAGGTTCTGGTGTTTTGTACACCTAATTCCATCCTGATCTCTCTGGAATCTTTCAGTGTCCCCTGTGTCTCTTCATAAATTTCCCTATGACAGTCCTCAACCTAGCAGGAAAATGGTTGGTCGTGTGTGTTTCTAGCAATTTATTTTTTCCTTCAAGAATATTACCTTTAGAGAGAAGTTGCTAACTTTGAGCAGCTCCGTATGCTACACACTCTTGAAGATTACAGGTTCTCTGCAGTGTGCATCTGTTTCCTGTGAAAAGATTTTTTTATTAAAAAAAGATTTAGGAGTTGAGGAGTTGAACCGAGGTTGGTATCTGTTCTTTAGCAATAATCAGATCCTTCACTGCTTTTATTTTGTATGCTCCCCTAGAGTGTCTACATTCAATTTCCATGGTTTCTCATATTAACCTGTATCTAATCAAGGCAAACTATTTCTGCCCAGAACTGTTACTCAGTCATTACTACATTGCTAATTTTCCTCTCAAAATAATGTATATAGACTCCTGGAGAAATGTGCTATATTTTCTTGCCCAGCACACTCTATTTTTCACCTAATCTCCTAGCAGATTTTAAAAGCTGAGAAAAAATCAATCCCTAGGTGCACTCTGACCCTTCTTCCTTGGGGAATGCAAGAGATGATCACAGCTGAAATGTCACGATGGATTGCCCAGGTGAGTAGAGATGGTTAAGGCTCTATATCTAACACAGCAGTTCCCCACAGGGCTGTTCCCTAACTGCCTACCTCCTCTAGGTCAGAAAATCTCCATTCTGAGATTGAACAGACCACAGCTCAAGATGAGATCCTCTTGCAGATCAAGCTGCTACAGCAGGAGCACTAAGTCTCACAGGCAAGTGAACCATGATTGCATCCCATACCTAGCAAACATGGTAATGATTGAGGGCTGGGGGCTCTTGACCTTGGCTTCCAGGGTGAATAGGTCTTGATTTTTTTTTCTGCCCTATGGCCTAGCCAAGCTGTTTCTGTGTCTAATTTTTTCCTACTCATATAGCAGTTCTTCAGAGAACTGAGGAGGCCAAAGAAGCCACAGATGCCTTGAACCCATGACATTCTATACTCTCAGATCAAGACTTCCTCCTCAGAAGACACTGCTTTAGAGCTGTGAACTCACCAGTGAGGAAAATACCAGCTGTCTTCCAGGTGATCCAGGCACAATCACATCTATTGGTCTGCTAACTTAGTCCTCCTAAAGAAAAGAAAGTTTCAAAAAAGGGGTTAAGACACAGAAAACCTGATCCAAGAATTACTGAGAACCCTGCCATTCAACAGCATGATGGATTTGACAAGCTGACTGAGTTCTCACCCCTCCATATGTGGTATGAAATCTTTCATGGAAGACTGGGTTGATGTCAAGCATTTCCAGACAGACCACACCCAAAAGCATATATATTTTCTTCTCCAGTTGAGTGTTGAAGCTGACTCCATGTCATGCACCAGTGATGATGAAGAGAATGCAGCAAAGAGATCTCCACATTCCATCATTCTTTATGTTAGCCATTTATTTTCCTATTTAACATAAGTGAGTATTCTTTGGTTTCCTAGCCTGGCCTGAAGTGACCGGTCCTGAGAAAGGATTTACAGAAGACATCTGAGTCATCTTTGATGTTCTTAGCCACTCAGATGCTGCCCATGGTTTTGCTGGGTATCCAGAAATCACAGAAGTTTCTTGAAGATTCACATAGTGACCAAGACATTGCAGGATCAGCAGTGTGTTATAATTTACCAAAAGCTTCCCAAGGGGCACAACGTGTGCTCTAGGAAATAGATCACTTTGAGTGTTAGTGATGGCTTGACCCACAAAGCCTGAAGGAGGCATGGCTATACTAGTTTTGAAAAGGCCTTTTACATTTGCTGACTGCCTTCCTGGTCTAGACACAGTCTGTAGGTCTGTGCTACTATATGTGCAGAAAGGGAATGCTTTTGACCTTAATATTTTTGTATGGTTTTTGGTTGGGTTTTGTTTGCTTTGTTGTTTTTTGTTTGTTTGTTTGTTTTCTTTGTTATGGTTTGAGCTTTTTTGGTTATGTTCTTGTTGTTGTTTTCACATTTGCTAAGGATATTCACTATTTATGTTAACTGATCTCTTTAAGCCCCTATTGAGTAAAATAACTGTATTTTTATTAATAGTAAAGTGATTTAGTACTTTCCTCTCATAAAACCAATTTCTTTGATCAGGAGTGTTATCTCAATCCTGTAGCTCCAAAAACCACTGGAACATCAGAACTCTTGTGGGCCCACCTTGGGCTATATATTGAGTTCCCAGTCAGCCAGGTCTACGCCTTAGAATGTGGAAATCATTTTATGCTGGGAAAGTATTGATACTGTATCTCTGTGTCCATATATTTAGCTCTCCCTAAAAAATATTATTCTGGATACACATTTCCTGACATGATCTTGAGCAATCCATTCATGAGAAACATAACAGTATTGTTCTAAGGACTCTCAAGAAATGAAAACATTGATTATGGGAGCTTTAAATAAATCCATGGACTGGTTGCTATCTGTGGTAATGATAATGTCCCTTCCTGGGCTGCTGCCAAAGGCCATGTCCTGTCCATGGCCGTGAGGAAGCTATGGGAGTCTGTGTTGATATCCATATCTCCTCTTACCAGTAAGGGCCTTGCAACAACCTGCAGTCTGGGACAACACCTATGAACATGTTGGTGTCAAAAGGATTTGCCAGCAAAAGAGCATGTGTGTCTTGGAAGCCTGTACTGCCACCTAGGACCAAATGACATTTGGGCCAGGGCTGTTTGTTGCTGAGGGTTGTGTCTAGGTCCATGACCCTGTTGCAGCCAGTTTCTTTGTTGATGTCTCAGGCTCCGATGGCCATCAAAGAGAGTGCAGATGCCTGGAATCTAGGCCACTACCTGTACACATGATGCTGTTGGGTCCAATCCAATCTGAATGACCTACACTGCCAATCAGGCCCATGATAACATCCAGGCCGGGGCTGCAGTCTAGGACCATGTCTGAGTCGATGTTGCAAACACAGCCAGTATTTGTGTTCATGTCCATGGCCTATGTTGCCAACAGTGGCCACACAGAAGTAGGTTGGGGTCCAAGCTTCAATCTAGGTCCATGGTAGTGTCCAAGGACTATGCTTCTGCTGGGGCCATATAGTTCTGAGTGGCCAATGCTGCCACTAGGGGCCCTGGTGTTCTCTGAACCTAAGTTGCTTGCAGAAGACATATCTGTATCTGTTGCCCTGCAACTTCCTCGATCTATGTTGATGTCAGTGGCTCCTGTTACCTCCAAAGACAGGGTAGGTTAACACAGAATTAACATTACCCTTCATAGGCTGCAGCACTAGGGAAGCTGGACCTGCCTCTTACCAACTGTAGCAGTCAGGTGGGTGGTTCCTGTATGTGGACTGAGCAGCACATTAGACAGTACTTTGTTAGTGGTGGTCCAGGTGAGCTGCCCTGAGGCTGTGAGAGCAAAAGAACTGAGTCCACCGACTCCTTCTTCCTTGTGTGATTCATGGTGAGATAAAGATGTCTGCCCCACCTAAGCACGAGCTACCTGCAGCTGGTAGGATAGTTGGCCTCTGGGGAATAAGAACAGAAGAGCTGGGGCAGACTCATACCCACTGCAGCAATTGGGACTGTGGGCATGGCACCTCACCTGGACAAAACAGCAGAGCTGTCTCTTGTGGTCCAAGTGTGAGTAAGTTCGAAGCCAGGGCATGAGAGCAGGAAAACTGGCCTCTGTCCATTCTGCCTGCAGCATGGGTTGAGCTAGCTGGACAGTGCTGGTGATCTTGCCTGGGTGTGAGGTGAGGAAAGGTGGTGGGTTAACCAAAATGCTACCATCCAGGCCAGAACCAGGCCTAAGTCAGCCCACCTTAACATCATCTTTGTCTATGAACTGCTCGAGGAAGTGAAAGGCTGGGACATGCCTATCCAAAGCTCTAAGAGCTCCATGACACAAGGCATCAATAGGATTTCCATGAAGTGTACAGGAGAAGGTCCATTATCTATAGTGTAGAGAAGCCAGAAAATTCTGGAACACTCCCAATCAAAGATCTATGGACTAAAGAGTAAACTGTGTGACTTACTGGGCCACTCTACAGCCTCCTCTCCAAGACTTTTATTTGTTTGTGTTTAATTATGAGTTTTCAGTTTACCTTTTAATTTTGTTTTGTTTTGTGGGGGAGGGTTCAAGGGCAGAGCTCAGATGTGAGGGAATGAGTTGGGGGGAGTGTAGAATTTGGATGCACGATATAAACCCAAAAGAGAATCAATAAAACGTTTAAAATAAAAAAGAAATTAGGTATACCAGAGCTGTATTCTGTAGACAGACTAAATTATCCTGCCCACCTGTTCACAAATAATCTGCCAGAGGCTTAATATTGATTACAAACTCTTTGATCTATGGCTCAGGCTTCTTGCTAGTTAGCTCTTTCAACTTAAATGAACCCATTTCTATTAATCAGTGTTTTGCCACACGGATGTGGATAGAACTAGAAAATACCATCCTGAGTGAGATAACCCAAATTTGGAAAGACAAACATGGTATGTACTCACTCATAAGTATCGACTTATATACTAGTTATAAAGCAAAGGATAACCAGACTACAACCCACAGCTCCAGAGAAGCTAGGAACCCAGGAGGACCCTAAGAGGAATGCATGGATCACCATTGGAAGGGGAAACAGAGGAGATCTGCATGAGTAAACTGGGTTTTGGGGGATGTTATAGGATAGGGGTTGGGAGATGAGTACATAGGGAAAAAGGATGGTCAAGTTGAAACAGGGATGGAGTGGGAGAGCAATGAAAGAGATATCTTGATAGAGGGAGACATCATAGGGATAGGGAGAAATCAGATACTAGGGAAACTCCCAGGACTCTAAATTGATGACCCCAGCTTAGACTATTGGCAATAGTGGAGTGGGGCTTGAGCTGTCTTACCCAGGTAACTTACTTACCCAGGCAATCAGATTGTAAAACCCCTAACTGTCATCTTAGTGCCATCATTCAGTAACTGGAAGCAGATGCGGAGATCCACAGTCAAGCACCAGGCCAAGCTCCAGGAGTCCAGTTGAAGAGAGGGCTCAGGTATTCTATGAGCAAGGAGTATCAAGATCATGATAGGGACACCCACAGAGACAACCGAATCAAGTGAGTATGAACACATGAACTTTAGACCAAGAGCTATGGAGCCTCCATGGGACTAGACTAGGCCCTCTGCATAAGTGAGACTGTTGGGTAGCTTAATGTTCTTAAGGGCTCCCCTGGCAATAGCATCAGGATCCATTCTTGGTGCATGAGCTGGCTTTTTGAAGACCATTGCCTATCATGAAACACCTTGTACAGTCTTGATGCAGGGAGAGGGGCTTGGATCTGCCTCAACTGAATATACCAGGATTTGCAGACTCCCCATGTGAGGCCTTACCTTTTTGGAAGAGGGAATGTGTGGGGTGGGTTGGTAGGGATGTTGGAGGGTGGGAGGGAAGAAGAGAGGGGGATCTGTGGTTGATATATAAAATGAATAAGATTTTTTTGTTTGTGTGGTTTTTCAAGATATGGTTTCTCTGTGTAGTTTTGTTACATGTTCTGGATCTTGCTCTATAGACGAGGCTGGCATGAAACTCACAAAGATCTGCCTGTGTCTGCCTTATGAGTGCCAGGATTCAAGGCATATCCCACCATCACAGAAAAGAAATTACTTAATAAAGTAAAACAATAAGTTAAAAAAAGCAAGAAAAAAATCTGTGCTACATCTCTAGTCCTTTAAAAAAAGTCTTATACCAAGGGTTGTTGGCACATGCTGTTAATCCTTGCACTTGATAGGCAGAGTCAGGTGGATCTCTATGAGTTTGAGATCAGCATCGTCTATAGAGCAAGTTCCAGGACAGCCAAAGCTACAGAAACCCTACCACAAAAAAACAAACAATACAAAGTTCTATAGTTAATATGTAAAGAGTATATGTCTTATAAAATACTTCTAGATAAATTTTAGGCAAATTACTAGTAAGAATTACACATAAAATGTTTTAGGAAGGAAAGTTTTGATGTCATTGATTTGGATAGCAAATATAGTAATAAACCTACCAAGTGATGTACATGTTTAAGGCAAGAGAATAAAGGAAGGGATATAATATGAGTGAGAGTAATGCATATCCTACTTACCAGCACTATATGCATAAAGGTGAATATGATTATAGTATAAATGAAGTGCAGGAATTTTTTAAGTGTTGGATTCAAACACACTGACTCATAACAGGAAAGATTTCCAACACTGGCCATATGAAGCAGAAAAGCTTCTGAAGAGCAAAGGACACCATTATTGGATAAAGAAGCAAGCTACATAATGGGAAAAATCTATACTAGCTATACAGTTGACAGAATGCTGCTACCTCGAATATTAAAATTATCTAACTAACTAAGTTCCCAACTAACTAACTAAATAAACAAACATCAAGCAAAAGAAAAACTCAGCTGGACAGTGGTGTTACACACCTTTAATTCCAGCATATGGGAGGCAGAGGCAGGCAGATCTCTATGAGTTAGAAGTCAGCCTCCTCCCAGAGCAAGTTCCTGGATAGCCAGGACGACACAAAGAAACTGTGTCAAAAAAAAAAAATTCCAACGACGATAACAACAGGTAACCAAAATAAGAAAATGAGGCATGGAATGTAGCCAGAAATATTCCTGTGTCCACTGGGCTTCTGCAGCCACTCAGACCCAAATAAACACACAGATGTTTATATTAATTAAAACTGTTTGGTTCATAATTCATGTGCTTCCATTTGTTTGGCTATTTGTCCCTCCGCCTTTCTAATCTTGGTCTCAACAATTCATACTCTTACTGTCCTTAGTGCATAAGCTGCCTCTTTGGAACCTTGGGCTTACACAGCAACACTTTGCTCAGCCTGGAAGTAGGGGACTGGAGCTGCCTGTACTGAAGCCACCAGGTTTCAATGAATCCCCAGGGGGGTCTTGGCCCTAGAGGACATGGGAATGGAGGCGAGGGGCTGGGGGGAATGTGAGGACAGGGGCTGGAGGTAGGAGGAGAGGCAACCCATGGCTGATGTGTAAAATTAAAACACAAATATAATAAATTTTAAAAAACTGAAATAAAAATGTAAAGAACCCTCTCCCCCTAAAAAAAAAAAAACTGTTGGGCCCAATGTCTCAGACTTCTTGGTAGTTAGAACTCCTATTTCATTTGCCCACATGGCCCTTAAAGCAACACAGCCTTGTTTGTGTCATGAGAGTGTATTGGCATTTCATTGAGACTGATGTTTTCTCCTAAGAGGTTGGTTTGGTAGACCATGAAATTGATGTCTGCCTCCAAGCCTCCCTCTCTAGCACTCCCAAAAGCCACCACAACTCTTTGTGTTTTCAAACTCCTTTTCAATAATCCATTGATGAATAAATGCTGAAACCAACACCTGGCTGTTTTTGTGTTCAACATGCATTTTTGTGTAATGCTGAGTCCTTACGGTTGAAAACCTGTCCCAAAATTTACAGGAGGACAATAATTTCCTTCAGCACCAGGCCTTAGTGAGTACAGCTAAGAGATCCAGATACCAGGAGCTTTTGTTAGTAAACTCAAAGACGACAGCTTCATTTTATCTTCTACCTTGGAAATGACTACTGCTGGGTATCTGGTACACTGGGATTTGAACTTCCTCTTCAGAATCATGTCCAAAGGGTCCCTGCTGAATGAAACCCCAAGGGAGCCTTGAACCTAGCCTTTCCTTTGCTCTCATTCATGTCAGCAACTAACTCATCCCAAAACCAAGAGCTCAGTGATGTTGAATGTGTGTGTGTGTGTGTGTGTGTGTGTGTACATGTGTGTATGTCTGAATGAGCTGGTAGTGTGAGATTTCCAGCTTGTTCATTTATGTGACTACCAGGCTAGCTCCCTGGGAACTTCTAGGGATTTCCTGTCTTCATCTCCAGGCTCTCATTAGGCTCCTTCAGATACAGACACACCCTAGCACAAATATCAGGCCTTATGTTGCTTCCTGATACTCAAGCTTGCTTCCTTACAAACAAGTGGCAAGTTTTCTAATGACTGAACCAAATCATAACCCAATATGTTTGACATGTATCCACACTGTTTCAGGTGTTTGAAGTTTTCCCAAATGCTTCAAAATTGTAGCTTCTACCAATTTTCATAAATCTTGTAATTAAAAAAAGAAATACATGTAGAGACAATTGGCTAAACAGGCCTGCCTCCCAACATGATGACCTAAGTTCAAAATCCAGGTCACAAATGGTCGAAGGAGATAAGCAACTCCATGAATTGGTCCTCTCATCTCCACACACACATACACACACACACACACACACACACACACACACACACACACACACACACAGAAATTCATCATTCCTGACACTGAAGCAAAGAGAATCCTCAATAGACTGTCAACATTCTTGTACATAAACAATGAACATCGACACATGTTCCTTAGTCCTCTTAATCACTGCCCAAACTGAGAACTAAATTACCAATTCTTAGTAAAAACCTGTCCTGTTGCAGATCTGCTTGTCTTAGAGGACATCTCAGCCTACTGCTTTCTCACTGACTCTTCAACTGAGGGGCACATTTACTTGGACAGTATTGCAGTTGAATATCACCATTGTGTCCAAGTACACTTAATAAAAACCACCTTCACACTCATTGCATCCAAAGTATAGCTTTGAACAGGTTACCTTCTGATTAGTCCTTTTTCTTTTTCACTGTCTTCTATAATTCCCCTCCTTCGTGATCATAAAAATCACCATCTCTTCTATGAGACCACTCTACTAAGATCCCTCAGCACACAATCACCAGCTGGTCAAGTACAAAGACTCAACACAAAATCACAATACCCTATATTCCTCATAAAGTAACACCTGTCTAGACATCTTTTTTTTTCCTTTTTTAAAAATTTATTATAATTGTGTTTTAATTTTAGACATCAGCCATGGGTTCCCCTGTCCTCCCCCTCCTGCCCCTGTCCCCCACCTTCCCACAGCCTACCCCTCCATTCCCATCTCCTCCAGGGCCAAGAATCCCAAGGGGATTCATTTAAACTTGATGGATTCAGTACAGGCAGGTCCAGTCCCCTTCCAGGCTGAGCAAAGTGTCCCTGTGTAAGCCCAAGATTCCAAACAACCAGCTCATCTACTAAGGACAGGTCCCGGTCCCACTGCCTGGATGCCTCCCAAACAGTTCAAGCTATTCAATTGTCTCCCTTATCCAGAGGGCCTGATACAGTTGGGGGCTCGACAGCCTTTGGTTCATAATTCATGTGCTTCCATTAGTTTGGCTATTTTCCCTGTGCTTTTCCAATCTTGGTCTCAACAATTCACACTCTTACAGTCCCTCCTCTTTCTTGACAATTTGACACCTGGAGCTCCACCAGGGGCATGGCCAGGGATCTCTGCATCCACTTCCATCAGTTATTGGATGAGAGTTCCAGCTCGACTGTTAGCGTGTTTGGCCATCTGATCTCCAGACTAGGTTAGATCAGGCTTTCTCTCTACCATTGCCAGCAGTCTACAGAGGATGTATCATTGTTGATTTCTTGGGATCTCTCCAGCACTCTGCCTATTCCTGTTGTACTCATCTTGAAATTCATGTTTAGCAATCACACACTACTGCTCCTATACCCGGGCTGTGTTTCAGGCCACAGGCTCTGCTCATCATGCAGCAGGGTATCTTGCGTCCCAATCACACTCCCACCCAGGCATCAATTTCTGCCTCTTAGAAGCACTCAGGAAAATTAGTTTATGCATGAGGACAACAAAGAGATAATCCTCCTGTCCCTGAGGAACACTGAGCTTGACACAGTGTTTTGAAGACTGTCAACAGAGAACTAGGCATAATGACTACCTGCTGTTCAAATCATTTTTAGTATATTGGTCCAAGATTCAATGCTGTTCATTCTTTAATAGGTCTCCATCTGTAGCTGAATGGTCAGGTTCTTCAACTTGTTCATCTCCTGATCCTGCTTAGTGAGAGGGGAGTTGAAATGATGCCTTCCCTGTTTTTCTTTGTGGTAGATTAAAAAATGTATTTATGTAGTTGAATGTCATAGTGTCAGGAAAGGTAATGCTAACTGTAGCGTAAAAGGGCCAAGGAAAGAACTTGACCATGAAGGCCCTGAGACCAAGGCAGGGAAAGAACATTTTGACTCTGACTTGATTCCATGCCCATGACCAGGGCCAGAAAAAAATCCTATCAACATTGGAGTTTGTCCCCAAATCAGTTCACAAAAGTCTCATCAATCCTACGCCAAACTGGAAAGCTCCACAACTCCAAGAAACCCCAAGTATAGACTGCCTTCTACTCAGTTCCCTGTGACTTTCACAAAAGGAGAGGAGCCACCGTCTTGAGGTTTCCCTCTCAATAAGTGTCTTGTGTGAGTTATGTTGTGTGGTGTGACTTTGTGGTATTTCTTGTTTCCTGATTGCCAGGATACCTTTCAGAGTAGAGCTGTATCACTTTCATTGGGAAACCTCCCACTACCAGAGCAGAGCTGTTAAATTTACACTGGGGAAACCTTGCCTACTGGGGCAGAGTTATAACACTTCTGTTGGGGTAACCATTCCCCCTAAAGCTGTAATACTTACAATAAGTCCCAAGTAGAGACCTGAGGAAGAGGAAGTGCTTGGAACCTTAGTAACCCTGAAAGAACAGGGCAGCTATCTTCAAGCTGGGGCACATGTGCCATATCCAGGTCCCCCACCACATTGGCTAGATATGTGCCTCAACACCCACTGCAGTCTCATGGGACCTTTAAGCCATGCTGGTTTTGTGTACAAACTCAGGTCATATCTGATGTGATTCAGAACAGTCCAAGAGTCCATAGTGCTTAGCAGCACCAAGCCTTGACTGTCTGTATCTAGTACCAAGAGGAACTGAATGGCTGGGACCTTGGAGAAGGCCCAGGGTAGTTAATCTACCTGTCAATAGCATCAGATATCCATGGAACATAAAGGAGTCCACTGAGGATGAAGTACAGTAACACCCTATAAAGACAGGTTTTTCATCTATCCTCCTGGTTCTTTTGCTAACTCATTTCCACTCTGAATGAAATTAAGGAGCTTCCCCAGCACAGTAGCTACAGATATTATAATTCCTGGATCTCTGCCAAACTAACCCTCAGAAAACCTTCTCTGTGTCTGCTATTTAGGAACCTAAAGGATAGCTCCATTGTTTCCCAGAGGCTCCCAGCTGTTGAGCCCGATTACTGGAAGGCCCAGCTCAAGTCCTACCTCCTCTAGGAAGCTCTCCACTCCCTGTACAAGAATCATTGTACCTTACCCTAGAACATTTATTTCTTGATGTTTTACCCTGAGACAGATGACCAGCTTCCGTCTGCCTCTCTCTCTTCTCTAGGTTGTCCATTCTCTCTCCGAAGTAGCTTTCTCAGTCTTACCACCATGTCTTTGTGAATCCCAGAGGCACTGTACAAATGCTCCACATGGCAGTTGGTGTTGCCTTAACAGTGGTGGCATCAGAGAGCATCCTCCATGCTCTCTCCAGAGTACAATAGAATTTCCAGGGAAGGTAGTGTTAGGGTCACTGCCAATAGCACTCACCTATGTGCTCCTGAGATCTTCCCCAATTAACCAATAATTGCCCTTTCCAGGAGCATTCCCATGGACACAGGACATGCCATTCAATACCTCCTCCTTATAAAAACAGGGATCTCTCTCTCTCTCTGCCTCATTAGAAACTTTTCATTACTTATCTGTAAGGAGTTCAAGACTCACTTTTCAAAAATAACCCAGGGAATGGCTGTTCCCTTCCTAAGTTCTCTAATCAATTAGATTGGAAATAAAAGTTTCTAGGAAATGAGTTTAGGAAGTGTACTTGTTTGACCCCAGAACAAAAGAGTAACATGAGGTTTATTGTGCCGTCTTATATGTTGTATTACATTGACAAGTCATGCTAGACAAGGTTAGCTCTCTTAGGAATATCCAATTCCAGAAGCCAAGTGACAGTGACTGCCCTACACAATACTTCATCTCAGTCAAACCTGACACTCAGAAGGATGTTCAGGAAGTGACTGGCAGATGAGAATCTGTCCTAGCAGGATTGGAAAGCCCAGTGTAGTCTCCCCCATGTGCGTCTATCAATTTTTCCACCCCTTTATATGTAGGGAGTGTCTCAGAGGTCAGCTGATTTCTTATGCCTCCCTGCACAAGACAATCTCATTGAGCTCATTCACAGTTACACAGAATGCAATTTGGCCTCAGAGACTTCAGTCCTCTTTTGTCAGAGCCAGAGGAAAACTGGTACTATACACAGTCACACAGGTGGTGAGGGGGGTTGCCCAAGGCAATTCCTGGATGCTTCAGACTTTCACATTGTCATGCAGGACAAAACTTGGTCATCAGATTCACCAAACTTTTGTCACCCTGTGCTGTCAGGAAAGGGGCAGTCTCTGTCCTAATACTCTGCCTCCTAAAGCTCTCAGGCTACACTGCACATCTGGGTTCCACCCATGCAACTGGAATTTCAGAAACCTTAGGATCCACTGGCAGACAGCAATGTTTGGATGACTCCTGCCCTGCTAGTGGTGGTGATGTAATGTGTGAGAACATTAGGCTTTGACAGGGCAGTTTTCTCTCCCTGTTTTTAGAGCAGCATTCCTAAAGGAATGGAGTGGGGGTGAAGAGCAGTGATGGTGCTAAAATAGTTCCCCTGACTCCTTCCTCACTCCGAGGGAAAGCAGATGTCCTCCAGCAGAACAGGCACAGCCTCTGTGAACTCTGAGGACTCTGGAGGCCCTCAATGCCTTTCAGGTAGAAAATGGGCATCAGGCAAGGCTCTGTCTTCTCCAGCACAACATTCAGGTACTAGAAGTGGTCCTAATGCCTCCAGCTATAATCTTCTTTATATTCACAATTCCCTGTCACCTCTACAAAAGTAACCTGTCACTGAAGAAGGAACTACTTCTATGGTTTTATAAAGCAGCCAGATGGAGGTTTAAAACTCACTTTGATGTCCCTAAAAGAGGTGGCAGGTAGGGGCTTGCCATAGCTCCAATAATTATCAGGTCTGCCATCATTGGTGAGCAAGATAGCAGCTGTGCTCCTCTTCCCTACAGACTCAAGTACAGAAATATGGCTAGAATATTCTGCTAAAGGTAAGTCCCTGTACTATTGCTGTAAAGAGACACCATGACCAAGGCAACTCTTATAAAAGACAGGATTTAATTGTGGTCTTCCTTACAGATTCAGAGGTTTACTCCATTATTGCAGCAATAACTGAAAGCCAAGTCTTGATCTGCCAAGAGAGAACTGAGCCACCCATAGCTTCTGAAACCTCAAAGCCTATCCCCTAGTGACACACTTCCTCCAACAAGGCCTCACATCCTAATCCTTCTCCAATGATTCCACTCCCTGATGATAAGCATTCAGATATGTGAGCCTAAGTGGACAATACTTATTTAAACCACCACAATGCCCCTTTTCAGAATGCAAGATAAATCTCATCCTCAGCATAAGTCACTAGGCATCCCTGGATGGCTCAGTTGTCTTATCTACGAAATAGAATGATAATCCTGAAGACAAATCTTGTCAGAGAAAGATGTCTTGGATGATTGGGGAGCCACCTGAAACTTCCCAACTTCCCAGTAACCTCTAACTTCTGTCCAGCTGCCATGTAGCATACTTCCCCTTACTTTGAGCATTCCAAAGGTCTGGTTACTTTCCTTTTTATTTGTGTAAGGAACCTGGCCTCCAGGCAGGTAATATGCTTGCTATTGAATGTGGTGCAGGTGTTACAGCTCTGGAGGGAAAGGTATCCTGACTTGTCAGGAAGTCAAAACCATACCAGCAAGTGTTACAAATCTGAAGGATATTGTATCCTAACTTTTAGGTTAGTCAAGCTATACCTACAGCTAAGAAGGGAGGAATCCTGGATACTTACAACTGTGAGGCGAAAGGTTTACTGACTTGTTAGAAAGTCATGGTATAATTGAAGCTGGGATACAGTGGAAGATGGTCTCCAGATAGGATGTAGCAATGCTACTTCTCTCTGAGAGAGAGCCATAACAGATAATCACCCTGGTTTCAGGGCCAGGGTGATTTTCTTTGGCTGGCCCTTCACCCTTCAGGCAAGCTCTCCAGAGGTCTCTACAAAACCAGTCTTGGTCCTGGCACTCCTCTCTACAAATTGGCCAGAAAAACAAGCTCTTGAGAGTTATGGGAAATTTTGGTTATTTGAGTTTATTCCAATGATGAGAAGGAAGACGGATCAGAGCAGGCACAGACACACAGACATGAGTGACCCTGGGAACTTTTCCACAACAATATGAAAGCAGTTGCTTGAGAAAAGAGTGTTGTCATTCTATGTCATTTCATTTCTCTGGTTTAAGAGATTGTGAACAATACCTGGTCTCTCTATGCTTCCTTTATTCATGCAGGCATCTTCTCTCTCCTGGAGTGACATCCATGACAGTCTTTCACAGCATTAGGAAAGTTGATAGATATCCCCATCCATAGAGGGTGATGTTGACATGAAGATTCCTGGGCTTTGGCTTAGAAACTATGGCCAGGCTAATAGATAATAAGCCTTCTCTGCACACTGTTCAATTTATCAATAAAACGCCAATGAAATAGGACCCCATGAATGTTCTCTAAGAAGGGTCTAGTAGCTTATGACTACATGTATGATAGAAGAGTATCCATAACTTAAACCTGTAACTGAAGATTTCTTGTGTAGGTCAATGCTGTAAGTCAAGCCCATACACCAGGAACCCTCCATAGAGAAGCTCAAGCATGCAGGCTTCAGCTAACTTGAGAGAGACAACTAGGAAGCTGTTTTTAGCTCTGTTTTAGAATCTACTTTCTCAGGTTTTAGCTGGAAAATCTTGCCCCACATTCTGTCACTGTTTGTAGCTGAAGATTTTTCTGTGTCCCAGCCTCCTAGTGGTCAGGACAAATCTCTCTCACCCTCCACTCCCACAGCCACTGAGAACCAAATAAACAAACAGAGGCTTATATTATTAACAAAGTGTATGGTCATTAGCTCAAGTTTATTACTGACTAGCTCTTCCACTTAAATTAACCAATAATTCTTATTTATGTTTATCCATGTGGTTTGGTACCTTTTCTCAGTTCTGCCTTCACATTTTGCTTCTCATAGTGGTGGCTGGCAGTGTCTCCTGACTAAGCCTTCTTATTCTCAGAATGCTCTTCCTTTTTTGTGCTGCCTATACTATACTTCCTGCCTGACTACTGGCCAATCAGCCTTTTATTTATCAACCAAATCAGAGCAACACATGTTTAGAGTGTAAAGAAAGACATATCCAGCATATACCTAAGGCTTTCATATCCAGAGGCCCAGCAATCATCTCCAGGGCCTTGGCTCTGCTGGGTGGCTAGGGAGGATTCTCTGTGCTGCAGGAAACCCAGGCTGGTCTATCAAATAAGAGACTCCAGCTTCCCAACTGCTACATGTTCTAGGAGACAGAAATGGTGTGCACACAGGACCAAGTCAGGCCATGTTTCCACATACTGCTCCGTCAACTCTCTCTCCACTATGATGACAGGCTGTTCTTCATTTTTATTTATATTATTGTCTTAGGGAGGTGTCTTGTAACCTAGGCTTACCTCAGATTCACGATTGTACTGTGACTACTTCTCTGGTGCTGGGATCAGTGGCATGTCATCACACCACCATGCCTGGGAAGAGGGAGCCTCAATGAGGAATTCTTTAGATTAAGGTGGCTTTGAGCACATCTGTTAGAGATTTGCAGATTGTTAATCAGATGGAGGTCCCACCCTAAAGTGTGTAGAACCACTTCATTTCTGGGACCTGAACTGTGTAACAGTGAAGAAACTGGAGCATATGCAGAGACAAGCAGGCAGTATGGCTGCATTTGTATCTCTCTGCTCTTGTCTGTGGATATGATGTGACTGAGTTCCTGCCTTGAAGTCCCCCAAAATGGACTATTACCTGGACCTTTAGGCTAAAATCAATTCTTGTCCAGCTGTGCTTGGGAAATTAAAATAAACAAGATGCTAATAAACCACCCTGTGACCCAGGGGTTTGTAAAAGTCAGGGAGATGGGAAGGTAATTCATGACTTGCTCAGCAGTAGCATATCTGTCCAAGAGCAGGAGATCCTGTCTTTTTCTGAACCCAACATGTGTTTCCCTATCACAAATTTACAAAGAGAAACCCATTGACTCAAACACCATCATCGTGTCAAGCAATAACTCTGGGTAGTGTCTTGCCCTCCCAAGTGCTGTTCTAAATTACTCTCATCTATAAAACAATGCAACATTAACTTCAATGTAATGTACTGTCCTATGGGTTTCCTGACTATTAAAATTTGGGGATATGGGGAAATGGGTCTGAAATCAGAGCCCTAGAGATGAATCTCAACCTTATTCTATGTCCTTTTTTGGAGGTCAGGAGAAGCTCCTGACAATTCAGATCAGGGAAGTGCCTTAACTGCCAGATATGCGGGGAGTTAGAAATGATCGGCAAACTCTGGAAATCAGTATTGCAGTTTCTCAGAAAATTGGGAATAAGTTTTCCTCAAGACCTGTTATACTGCTCTTGGGCATATACCCAAGAAATGTTCAATCTTACCACAAGCACACATGCTCAACTATGTTCATATCAGCATTTTTCATAATAGCAAGAACCTGGTAATATCCTAGATGCCCCTCAACTGAAAAATGGGTAAAGAAAATATGGCACTTAGACACAACGGAGTACTACTCAACAGTAAAAGACAATGATATCATGAACTTTGCAGGCAAATGGATGGAACTAGAAAATATCATTTTGAGTGAGGTAACCCAGGCTCAGAAGGACAAACATACTGTGTACTCACTAATAAGTGGATACTAAATGTGAAGGAAGGATGGCAAGACTACAACCCACAATTCCAGAGAGGATAGCTAACAGGGAAATACCCTAGGAGGGACAAATGGATGACCCTGTGAAGGAGAATTGGATGAGATCTACATGAGTGGACTGGGTGTGGGGGGTGGCAGAGAGCGAGGAGTGGGGTATAAGAACATGGGGAAATGGAGGGGTCAAGCTGGAAGAGGAACAGAGTGGGAGGGCAGGGAGGAATATACCATAATAGATGAGGACATCATGGGAATAGGAAGAGGCACAGTGCTGGCAAGGTTCTCAGGAATCCACACGGTTGACAACCCTTTGGTCTGATGACAGTGGTCCAGAGCGTGACTGGTCTGATCTACTCTGGTGACCAGCCTAGCAAATAACTTAGATGTCATCATAGAGCCTTTGTCCAGTGACTGATGGAGGCAGATACAGAGATGCAAGGCACCAGGCTGAGCTCCGGGAATCCAACTAATGAGAGAGAGGAGAGATACTGCGGGCCAGGGATGTCAAGATCATGATTAGAAGATGTGCAGGGAAGACTGGCCACACTAGTGGAAGCACATGAACTGTGGACTGATGGCTGTGAAGCCCCCATGGTACTGGACTAGGCCTTCTGGATAGGGAAGACAGTTGTTTGGCTTGAACTGCTTGGGGAGCACCCAGGCAGGGGGATCTGATCTGTCCCTGGTCTATGGGCAGGCTTCTAGAATCCGGTGCTTGTTGTGTGACACCTTGGGCAGTGGGAAGGGGCTTGGACCTGCCAAAGTTCAGTGTGCTGGGCTCTTCTGATTCCCCATAGGAGACCTTGATTTGGGGGATGTGGGGATGTGGGGTGGGTTGGCAGGAGGGCTGGGTGTGGGAGGAGGGAGGAGGGAGGAGGGGGGATCTGTGGATATAGTATGTGGAGTGAGTAGAAATTTTCTTAATAAAGAAAGATGAAAAAGTAAAAGAAATGAGTGGCAATATGTCCACTAGTTAGTTACCTTAGGTCAGAGATTAACCATAGGGCTGATGCACACTCATCCCTGTAAATAACTCTTGTTTGCCCCCTGAATCTGTGCTTCTTCAGCAAGATTTCTGGAAACAGGTCTTTGAAAAACTTCCTTCTTCATAAATAAATAGAACTACTTATAAGGGAAACGTCATTTTGATTTTGTCCTTCTCTTTCTAGAACATGTGACATCCCCTTCTGAGCAACTTCAAAGGGCTACAGCAGGGGGCTAAGGTTTTGGACCAGGAACTGCAATAACCATAGTTACAGGGACAGAGTGTAGATCTGAGGAAGAGTGCAAAAGCCAAAATTTCAAGGAGGAGACAGCAGGGACACTCATGAAGTGCTCTGTTATGTGGTTCCTATTTTAGCCTCTCTGTATGTGAATTTCTTCTACCTAGAGAAAGGAGGGTGGAGATGGAGCATGTAGATAGGTGCTGCAACCAGGAAAAACTTGTAAAATAATATCCTTCATCATGGTCACAGAAACAGTTTTTCTTAAACTAGAGACCACAAATTGCTAAAGGATTTTGTTTTTGTTTTGTTTTTTGTTTTTACTTTTTATTCTTTTTTTCCAGCTCCCTTCATTGTCTTTCCTTGATAAGCTTATCATTACTGATTTTTTATGTGGATTAATTCACACTTAACAAAGGCAGGAACCACAGAAGAAAAATGAAACAGAATGACCATACAGGTACCTCTGTACTGAGAACTTGGCCAGAGGCAAGGGGGAAGAAACATTCTGTTCAGATTTCAAAATATATTCAACAGAAGGACAGTGCTGGACATAGAACAATTCAGTGCAAGCATTCATTACAAGCCAGTTCCTCTTTATTCTCCTGTTCTATATTATATAAGTGCATTTTACTTTCATGTCCCTTTTAAAGAAAGAGAAAGCAATACATTTTCATGGAGAAATGGAATCAGAGCTCAAGTGATTTCATTTTGTTAGGATTGTTAGCACAAAATCACACAGGCTTACTGCTTTTGCTGCTCATCATTCTCTGTGGCCTTGCTTGGCAACTCAGCAGTGATCAAGCTCATTCGTGTGGATCCAAAACTCCACATACCCATGTACTTTCTCCTCAGTCAGCTCTCTCTCATGGACTTGATGTGTATTTCTACCACTATTCCCAAGATGACATTCAACTTCCTCTCTTGCCAGAAAACATTACCTTACTGGGCTGTGGAGTGCAATCCTTTGTTTTTCTGACCATGGCAGGTTCTTGGGGCTTGCTCCTGGCCTCCATGGCCTATGACCATCTCATGGCCATCTGCCACACTCTTCAATATCCTATTCACATGAGCTAAATGATGTGTGTGGAGATGATCTTGGACACTGGGATCCTTTTACTCCTTATCAGACACAGTCTATCTCCTTCACAATCTTTGGTCCATTAACCATTTCTTCTGTGATGTCTCTACCATGTTGCCCCTGTCCTGTATGGACACTTGGGTTTATGAGTACATGGTATTTGTGAGTACAAGCCTTTTTCTTATATTTCCTTTCCTTGGCCTCACAGCTTCCTTTGGATGGGTCCTTTTTGCTGTCTTCCATATACTCTCAAAGGAAGGAACGAAAAAGGTCTTCACCACATGTTCAGCTCACTTAACTATGGGAACAGTTTACTATGCACCTTTTTTTCTACACTTATCTTCATCCCAGGAGTCTCTGTTCCCCACTGAAGATAAGATTCTGGCTGTTTTCCACACTATCCTCTCCACCATGCTCAACCCCATCATCAACAGACTGAGGAATAAGGAGGTCCTGGGGACCGTGACAAGAGTCTTTGGGACATTCTCTTCCACAAAAACTTGATCATTTGCCTGGAGAATGTCAGAGTAGTGTTGCCTATCGGAAATGTAGTGTGTCCCTAACACATGTCATACATTTCTGGTGACTCATTCCTGGTAAAGATTAATAGTATATTCATTATTACACACTAATACAATTATTTACATGTTTCATTCATAACATTACAGTCAATTATATCAAAAACAGAAATTTCACAATTACTATTCTAACAATTTGACACATTCCTTATGAGTGTATAAATATTATTGCATAGTGATACTATGTATGCTGATATTGACTTGTTTCTCCTTAATACCAGATTCCTAACTGTTAGTATGCCCACTGTACCTTCGTAGAGTGCCTTCTTTTTCTTTGTGCTACAGCAGCAGTAACAACAGGTGTAAACAGGTATAGCTGAAGCAGCTGCAGCAGAGGCTGGAGACTCTGGAGAGGAAGCAGAAACTTGAACCAGGAGCAACAGGAACAGATGTGGAAGTGGAAGCAGAGGCAGAAACAACAGTTCAAGCATGTCTGTGATCAGAGTTCTCTAGTGTGTCCTCAGGTTTCTGGAGTTGGTACTTACTGTCTTCTTGAGCCTTTAAGGAATATTTCAGATGTGTTATTTTTCATTAAAATGGGAATTTTACACTTTCATTTCTTTTATCACTTTTCAGTGCCATGGTCTTGAATTTAGTCCACAAATATCTGTATATTATTTTCAATTTTATCATTAGAGACCACTAACATATTTTGACCACTGCTTCATTTCTACTTGAGTGAAAGACCAATGGTTTCATAAATCTCAAAAGCAGATATGACCATCTGGCTTTTAAACAATCTGCACTTTGTTACCTAACACATTCATTTCCTGCATGATGGAAAGAAGTATTCAGAAAAAGTCCAAATGTGTCCTCTCCAGTCTGCACGACCTGTTTGTTTAACAGCCAGATTGAGAGAAGGTGACAGTGAAGGGCTTCTAGAAGGAAAGGAACCTCTCCCATCTGCACTCCATTCATCCTTTCACATAGCCTTTCACAATTGTCCATTGGGATCCTGGGATAGCAAGAGTGAAGGTGAACTCAAATTGCATGAACAAAGTGTGCCAACAGCTGCTGAGCTGCAAGTATGCATTCTGCAGATGCCATCTGGCTTCTCAATCCTTTCCCATGACTGTGAACCCTGTGAGATGTAGAGTAATGGCCTGCTCCAGCAACATCATCTGCTTTGAATAGGAATATTGTGAACAAAGGCTCAAGAATTTATTCAAAGCTCAGAGATGGTGCTATCCATCCATTTATGTCACAAAACAGTTGATAAAATTTCCACAAGTCTGACTCACATAGGTTACCCCAAAACCCATTCTACCTGCTATATTGAAGATGTATGTTCTCAGGTCTTAGAGTGATCACTTGGCATTTAAGATTTCTTGAATTTGGATCCTGGCACCCAGCAGGGGGATCATATCTGTCTGAAACTCTAGTCCTAGGGGATCCAGTGCATTCTTCTAACCTCAGTGAGTACTAAGCTTGCACAGGGAGCAGAGACATACATACAGGAAATCACTCACACACAAGCCTGCATAAGAGTTAAATTGAGTGGGAGTTTGACAAACTGAATCAATGCTACTTGGCAGCTGAGCAGCTCCTCTACTTGTACTTTCACATAATGCCTCTAGTTTTCTGTCAGCCTTCACTACTCAGTCAATGTCAGAATTAGGATCCTATTTTGGCATTATATGTAAAATTTGCTCATTTTATATGCTACCTAAAGTTTTAAAAAATCCAAATCTTGCCCCAATAATATAGCCTAAAATGGTTATAAAACAAAAAAATTAAGATACATTAATCCTAAAATTAACACATGAAAGTGTATATACTTGTTAAAAATACTTACCGTGGTTGTGGTAAATGTCCTAGTGAGAGATGAACTTAAACCACTATGGACACATGAATTTGATGGGAGATTTGTCAACCTTAGATACATTTTTATAGTTCTCTGAGTCAGTATTTCCTCTTCATTATGCAGTTTATCATAGGACAATAATAAGGAAACCTGTATTTAAAACACTTTTTGCATCTCCCTCTAGTATTTAGTCAGAAGAGCCCATGGTACAGGCCTCTAGGTACCTCACCATGCCATACGCCAGTTGAAAGCGGAAACAATAAAGTCAGTCAAGATATATTTTCCTCAACTCCTGTGTGAAGGTCTATACCTTTAATCTTAGCACTAGCAAGGCAGAGGCAGGTGGCAATTTGAGAGTTCAAGGACAGCCTATTCTACACAGCAATTTCCAGACTACTTAGGGATATATAAAAAAGGATATTTCAAAAACAAAGAAATCTATATCTAGACATAATTTCTTGAACATATAAAGTAGGTGATTTCTGTAAGCAGAATACAATTGACAGAGAAAATTCAGGACCATCTGCTCCACCAATACAATGAACTTTCTCTTTTCCCAAAGCTAGGACCATCCTTACAATAGTCCTGTGTTGCTATCAACTTTACCTCTCTTGCTGTAATCCTAAATGAAGACAAAACATTTGATGCCTTGTTAGAGTTCAGTGGAGAAGAACGGACAGTGTCTGTCTTGATCCATTAGTTTACATTTTGCATGCTGCCTATACCAGGTAATCTTTGCTACTCCAAATCTTGTATTGGTCTGGGCTTAAATGTGTTGAACTGCAGAAACATGGTTACTTTGATATCAGTATCATGATACTCTTACAAACTGTGTAAACCACTGACATGTTGGTTTACTAGATTTACATATATATTTACTGTCTACATTTCAATTAGTGATATTTTGGGGTGTTGGTATATCATTTGGATAACTTTGTAAAGGAAATTTCACTGGGAGAAAACTACCAAATATTAACAATACCTTGAGTAGAGTCACAATTTGTAGTCAAATGATTCCACAAAGTATATTATCTTAAAGTGACTTATCTTGTTACATTCAAATCCTACTGCATTCAAAGTAGTCCAGATTCCACACACGGTGCTCCAACTGTACCTACATACAAACTAAGAGACTGCTCATTCATCCACCAGCCAGTAAAGCCTTAGAGACATTCCTATCAATTTACATTAAAAAAATGACATTACAACTTTTGGACTGTCAATAAGAAGACATATTCATGTACTACAGACCATTTCCGCACTAAGAGATGACCTCTCCATAAAATGCAGAGTTATATTAAAAAATTGGTAAGAAATATTTTCCGTTTGTACAGGTGAACCCCTTTGGCATTCCAATTATATCAGAATATAAAGAAATCTTTTCTGGTTGAGGAAAATTTAAGGCAAGTTCCATCCCTATGAAGGCACTGAGATGATTTCCCCATTATTGCTACACATCTTTACACTCAATGTCACAGTAGAACTGGTCAATTCAGCAACCATTTTTTTTTCTTGCTTGTTTATAAAGCTGGAAATAGAAAAGCAAGGCACATGTGATCCAGACTGCAAAGTATGTGGTCGTTCTTTTTTCTATTTAATTTCTGATGGGCCACAAACATTCTACCGTCTAAGAAAAACTCAAAATGCTCCTTACACTACTTCCAGAGACTCAAGATTTCATGAAGGCTGGGTATGGTGACACACGCCTTTATTCCTAGCACTTTGGAGGCAGAGAGGCAGATGTCTGTGTATTCAAGACCATCTTGGTCTTCAGAGCCATGTTGGTGATAGTCAGGCCTACACAGAGAAACTCTGGCTAAAAAAGCAAAAACAAAAGGAAAACACAAACCACCACCACCACAACACCAAAATAGGGAATGGTGCTTGGTAGCTACTGGTGTTAGGCTGATTTTCTAACATTGTTTCAAACTCATCTGAGGCCTAAGCAAGTGTTTGGTCTGTTTTCTTCTTCCTGCAAAACAGCTGCCCTGTTGTGGAAATTTTGTTCATCCACAGGAAAGGTTTTCTGGCTTTTATCTGTACAATAACAAAACTTTGTAATTACTACTACTGATGATGATGATATTAATAATGATGATGATGATAATAATATTGAAAGAGAAAACTAAATGGGAAGGGGTTGATCCTCTCCTAAGAGTGTTTGAGTCCAAGGCCAGCAAGTTTTCCTTCTTTGCACGGTCCTGGCCCAGTGCTGCCTGCAGCATCTCTCCCATCCTATAGAGGGCGCCCCCTTGCCTCAGTCCTTCCAGATGGAGAGGTGGGTGAAGATGGGCAGGCTGAGACCTGGGACCAGGCTGCAGGAATCAACACTGTTGAGGAGCCTGACCTCTGCAAGAGGCTCATGTAGCTGTCTTGGTCCCACAAGTCCTGCATTTCTAGGCAGTACGTTGATCACGAGCAGATGGGACAGATAGCTAGGCAGCTGGAAACCAAAGTTAGGCCAGGACATGCAGGTTGATGGAGATTTAGTAGGGGGTAGCACCTTGCATGACATCCCTGCTGTCTGCTGTGGTAATCAGTAGGATGTAACCATAGCCTCTAATCATTGGGTCTAGTTAGTTGGTCTAGCATTTGATGAGATGCTTGGCCCTGGCCCAAGGAAAAGACTTATATTTATTTATTTTTAGGTTTTATTTATTTATTATGTATACAGTGTTCTGCCTGCATGTGCCCTTGCAGGCCAGAAGAGGGCAACAATCTAATTGCAATAGAGCCACCATGTGGTTGCTGAGAATTGAACTCAGGACCTCTGGAAGAGCATTCAGTGCTCTTAACCACTGAGCCATCTCTCCAGGCCTCCCCCCCCCCCGCAAAGATTTATCATTATGCGAGGCCACATATCTGCTTGCTGACAGGGCATCATGGAGGAACAGCAGGTTTGAGGCACCCAGGGGGGTAAATTCACTGAAATGGAGCAGAAGAAAGAGGTAGATTTGAAAGAGGATAATCCCAAGGAGCATGAGCTTGGCAGTGGCATGCACAAAGTAGGGCTTTCTAGCAACAGGGGCAACTCCAGATCCTAGGCAGTTGGTGCTGGCTGGATTGGGAGTCTGAGAACTTGAGGCTGTGCTGCACACCAAATGCAGGCCAAAAGCTCACAGGTCTGTGGAGGCACCCCTACTCCACAAGTCCCCACAATGTTTCGGATGCTGCTCCTCTGCTGTCTGGATGATATAGCAGCCTGGATGATATAGCAGCCTGGACCACAGGGCAAGGCGTGTCTGTGGAAAGTGTAACAGAGCTCAGTCATTCTTTTAAAGACAGGGTTTCTCTGTGAAGTTTTGGTGCATGTTCTTGATGTTGCTCTGTAGATCCTGCAGGATCTGCCTCCCAAGTGCTGGGATTAAAGGCATGTGCCCCTGCTGCCTGGCTGCAAAGCTCAGTCTTATACATGGAGACCAAGTGAGCCTGCCCAGCTGGTGGAAGTGCCCTGTGAACTGGCATGTCACCCCTTACTTGCATGTGCTGCTCTTCTTGAATGCTTGGAATAGCTTGGTCTTGTAGTGCATGATGTTAATCTGGGATCCATTGCTCAGCTAGTGCTGCTGCTGCTGCTGTGAAGGAGGGAGTGCTGGATGTGATTGGTGTCCTTGCTGAACAAGCAGTTGAGGAATTTGCTCTCCTTGTTTGCCAATGCCATTCCACTGCCCACTGAAGCCTCCTTGAGCTGGCAGTTGGTTGCTTGGACACTTGTAGCTCCATTGTCTCTGTAGCCTCATTATTGGTGATTGGGAGCATGGGTGAACAATCTCAAATTGGAGCTTGGTGCGTGAGCACATGGAGGTTGCTGGACATGACTCAGCAGTTAAGAGCACTAGCTGTTCTTCCAGAGGACCTCTGTGTGAATACCAGATTCCAAGTAACAGCTCACAAATACCTGTAAATCTAGGTGCAGTGAGTCTGTCACCCTCTTATGACCTCTGTGGATACCAATTGCACATGGTACACAGACATACAAAAAGGCAAGATTGTAATAAAATTGAAATAATAAAAATTAAAAATCGATTAATTGTTTCTCATTCTCTTTGTTGGAATCATAGAATAATTTATGTTTACCTTAAAAGTAACTGGAAAGATATAATAAACAATAAAATATAATAGAGAAATTATTGTTTTCTTAGAAAGAATGTGGTAAAATTGAAACCTTGCAGCATAAATAGGCCAGATAGAGAAAACGTGGTTGAGGTTGAGAAAATGTAAAGTTAAGCGAACAAATGTAGTCTTTAATGATCTGTTATGGACAGCCCTATAAAGAACTCTGTGTAACTGAACTCTGAGGGAATCAATGCAGTGAGGACACTGTGGCTGAATTCTGAAATGTAAAGTTTGACTGAAGTTCAGAAATGACATAATAGGATTAGAGTTGGGGGAAAGAACTTCTCTGTAATCCCTGTCTTAAAGAATGCAAAAGAATATATAAGTATGCTATTATATTGAATAAGAAATAGTCAATCATTATCTTTTTTAAACTGTTGGTCTGTGATTGTAACTTTGAGAGCAATGGCCTAGAATGACTGGGTTAGATGAGGCAGAGTATCTCTTGAAAATACCAGCAGAACCTTTAGAACAGGGGCACCTTCTTGTAATTCTCATTATCTTTTTTCTTTAGGAATAGGGTCCTCATGATCAGGAGTACTTTTATATTTGTGAGGTTTAGACTGATTCTTGACTCTGCACTAAGGTAAGCCTCCAGCTGCATGTGTAATGTAACCTTTTCTTGTTTAAACCCCACAATGCCACTGTCACAATGCAGGCCAGATCTAACCCTCAGCATAAGTATCTAGGCACAGCTGGGTACCTCACAGCCCCCTGGTTCCTTCTAACCTCTGTTCTGCTGCCATATACCACACTTCATCTTACTCTGAGCATCTATGAGGTTTGCTTCCTTTCTTTGATATTCAAGCATGGAGCCTGGTATCTAGGCAGGAAATAGCTTTTCTTATTACAGGTGGGATGCTCCAGAGGTCTCTAAGCAATCAGACTTGGCTCTGGCTTTGTTCTCTGCTGATTAAACAAAAGAGAAAGATGATGAGTATTATTGGAAATCCTACATGTGACAGTGTATTCCTGCGGTGAGAAGTAAGGTTGCTCAGAGCAGACACACAACAGAAATGTGTGTGTACAGGTGCTTCCCAACCCAAAAATATCAACAGTAGCTTTGGAAAGGAGCATTCTCCTCTAATGTCATTTGTTTCCCAGATTTCCAGGGTAATGAACTGTACCTGGCTTCTGAGCTACTCAAATTCATTCAGGCACCTACTCCCTCTATGGAATGCCTTCTTCCTCAGACTGCCACAGCATTAGGAAGGTTGAGAACTACTGCACTAGGCGGTCTTGTTTACATGCAGATTTCTGTGCTTTGGATTAGACCCTCTGGGCACAGCCATTACTATATTAAACCTGCTTTTGTACACTGAAAAGTTATCAGTAAGACTCCAGTGAGCCAGGATCCAATGAAGTCCTTATATGAAGTGTCATTGTTGCTTATTACTTACTGCTTGTGTGTGAGCTAAGAGAGCTTACCTCTATTTTTACCTCAGTCTTTCTCTGGCTCGGGAATAGACTACTCACATCTAAGAGGAATGTGGATGAGAGAAGAAGGCAGTGCAGGTTACCTGGACCAATTTTGAATCATCCAGAACATGTCATGCTCATTTGGGAGGCTGTTAGATCCAATGAAGCATGAACAAGCCTTAGAGTCTCTCTGGACTTTAACCAGAAGGTTTGTGCTCTTGGAGAGAATAAGAGGTAGACAATAAATAATGGTTAGCCGGGCATCTATAGGACACATTTTTGTTCAGTTTGTGCCTAACAACAGTCTTAACACATTTACAATTTCCGGAGTCCCACATTCCCTTATCATGTTTTTCTGGTGATGGTTTGATGTTGCCCTTCTATGTTTCTTCGAGTTCTTCAGCCAAAGTAAGATAAAACAGTCCCAAATCACACAAATGGAATACACAGTAATATGTTTATAGGAGGGCCCTGGATAGAGAGATTGTAGCATAAGTGAGGAATGGGAAACCAGATGTCCTAGCTTTAGAGTGGGGGAACCTGACACCCCCACCTATATGAAGCTAGAGAACAATTATAAATTTTCTCCCTCTCCATCAATAAGGTGATTCCCATGGAAATGAACGCATGTCTGCAAGATTGTCTGCATTACCTTTACCAGATTAGTTACCTTCCAGTCCACTACAAAACTACAGAATTTAATGAGCTATGTATCTATATTCATGGTCTCTGTGTATATCTGTCCTTCATTGGAAATTTTAATTTACAAAAGGAAGGTTTGTCACAATTAACTGAGGGCAAGAAATGGAGGTCAGAGTTTTAAAGAAGCTTCTATGAAACCTTCAGTTTGCTCTGGGACACTTCAGAGGATGTAACTGGGCAAATTTTCCATCTGCTTTGACCCTAGTACTAAGATTGAACCTAGCACATTACACATTATAGGAAGGTAGTCTATCTCTGAATTACATTTCTGACATATAACCCCATTCATGGGTTACAAATACTACAGGAAAGATATCAAGATAACCTTGAACTCTGTTTGGCTACCCCAAGACTGGTCAATGTGAGTAGCTGACAGAATGCTTTCAAAATTAGGAATGTTTACATGAGAGACAAGAAGTACCTAGTCCACACTGCACAATCTGCACAGTTTAGTCAGAGAAAGGCTGATAGTAAAGTGTTATCCTCCTGCACAAACGCCAGAGTAAAAATCCATGCTAATCTATCTGATAGCATTTATCAGAAGAGCCACGTGCTTTGCTGAGGACTTACAGGGAAATAAGACATGGACTAATGTAGACTTCTTCCCAATGTTGGATAGATGGACAGTGTGACCCATGACATGTGCTGGTGATTGGTAGTGTTTGAGTCATGAAGTCTCAGCTAGTTCCAGTTTGTCTACAGGTCTGCCTTATTGTATCAGAGTCAGCTCAGTATCAGGTGACCAATGTCAGGGAGGAACTGAAGCCCACTCCTCTTTCCCAAGCTTAAAGCTCTTTAAAATGATAGTTTGAAAGAATCAGACTGGAACTCACAAAGATAATTCCTTCATACATTGAATCTCTGACTCACTGTGAGTCTCAGGTAAGATCCATTCCAAGGGATCTTCTGAAGTTTAATGTCCTCATCTGGAATGAATCTTTCCTCAAAACACAGTGTCATCTGCTGTGGTGAAAGAGTAGAATCAACCATTTCTCTCCCTTTCATGCCTTGCACAGACATGCTATCTATCACAGGCATGTGGCTCTTTCTGCAGGAACCATCCCCCCCCCATGCTAATAGGAAGCTTCCTCTTAACACTGCTTAGCTGCTGTATCAACAAGTCTTATTAACCCATCTCCATCCCCAGGAGGATCCTCTCAATTCTTCATTTCAACGGATGGGTCTTTTGCATTGTCATCTAGATGAGAGGTGACTCAGCCGCCCCAACTCTGATAGTAAGAGATGCTGAGGAATGATTCTGAACCCTGGAACATCCTGCTTGAATGTCTGCCATCTCAAGACAGTCTTCCATGCCTCCTTCTTCTCCCTACAATTGTTCAGAAACATCTCTCTTTGGTTGGGTGTGAACCAGCCCATCTAACACACTAATGCACTAGAAAGGCCGCAAGGACAAAAGGGGCTGAAGAGATGACATATTCTTTCAGAAGATGTGTGGCTCTCCCAGAGGACCCATAGAGTAACCAACAAGTTTCTGTAACTCCAGTTCAAGATGGAATCCATTGCCCTCTTCCGCCTTCTGTGGAAATTGCATCTTGTGGTGGCTAGAGAGTAGGCAAATAACCCATACACATAAATAAAGGTAAATGAACGTAAAAAAAAACTTGGTTTGAAGTGAATAGTCAAGGCTACAGCATCTAAAATACCATGTCTCAATATGTCTTAGAATGCTTCAGTCTCTACATTGTGGCCGTCACTGGTGGTGTATTTCGAGGGAAACAACTAGTTTTTTTTTTTTAATTTCCTTATAATCCTGTATTGAATGTTCTCATTTCCTGAGATAAATTAGAAAACGTAGCTGTCTTTCTCAAAATATTATGTGAACGATCATATTATGTACATATGTGTATATAGGCTGTGGATTTTGGTGGGTTTTTTGAGGGGTAGCTTAACATTTGATGTCAGGTATAGTATATGTGTCATTTTTTTTATCATGAAGTTGGTATCTATTTAAGATATTTTGTTTGTGTCAGAAAAAATGAAGCTTGGTTGAATATCAGAGAGTGGAGCTCATTTACCATAGATGCCAGGAGATATTGGCACACAAATTTAATCCCAGCATAATGGATACTCGGGGGTTTTTAAATCCAGCACATGACATATGCAGTCAGGATCTCTGCATATATTCTGAGGATTCATAAGAACAAGAAGTTTCTAGTGGCTGCTGCTCTGCTTCTCTGATCTTTCAGCATTCACACTCAATATCTGAACCCAGGTTTTTAGTGTTAAGACTCCATTTGATAGAGACAAGATCAAGACACCATCCTCTTTGTAGTCCTTTCTGGCTGGAAACACACAATGTATCCAAAACCACCTGGATATTACAGAGATCCATCTCTCCCTGTTGAGTTCTAAGGTTAAAGGAGTGTGACACCACACCTGAGCAAAATACAAGATTAAGAAGGAACAGTTGAAAGTTGCTTTTGATTTATGAAAATACAGTCATTTGAGTCAATGGGGCTTAAAGGGCCATTTAATATACAGTGTATAGCCTTAGCAAAATATCAAATCAGGGGAAAAAACAAAAGAAGGAACAAAAAATAAGAAAACATCAAATCAAAACAAAGAAAACCAAATCCTAAATGCAAGAAAACCCAAACCCTAAGATAAACAAAGGTATTTACACTAAGCAGAGTTGTCTTCATGCAGATTTAATGGCACTGTCCTACACTCTGGCTGGCTTATGACATTTAATAGGAATGCAGCCACAGATGTTAATACCACTTTCAAGATAAGTGTAACCATGACAGTTTGGGGTTTTGTATATTAAGCCCTTGCCAAGTTTGATCCTGTGCTATGTTGGACACCAGATGATGCCTTCAGGAAACATGTGTCTTGTTCCTTGCCTATCCAAGACCAAAAATGGACATGTGGAGCTTGTGCTATCCAAAGACATAAAAACCCATGGTGACATCACATCAAAATCCTTTCTCAGGACTTCAGTCAAGGCTGTGACACAGGATAATCTGCAGTTGATTTCCTAATGGACAAAAGAAATGACAAAGATGATTAGTGAGGGATTGTTGTCATCTCTGTAGAGCATTAACTTCACCATCACATGAGCATGACATGCAGTAGCTTCAGCACTGGACTGCAGTGAGAAGATGATGCTTCTTGGTTTGGGATGTGTGGATAGCAGGATGACAAAAATGCAGTCTCCCATGACATGTCTCTCTCCACATACAAAGTGTCAAGGACTCAGTCAGCTCATAAAATTCCACCTCAAGAACTTTCAGAGTAACTATGAGCAGAAACATGTTGTTGTGCCCCTCACCCGGACCACTTGTTGGTGGATGTCAGGGTTCTGCATGATTCTTGGTGTGTTTTTATTAAAACCTGAGTATTATATTTTTATAAAATTAAAATGATATTACATGGGGAAACATTATGTAAGTTTATTTTCACTGTATTCATTTGAAGGTAACTAGTATTCTAATATTATAATTTATCAAGTTTGTAATTGAGCAGACCATTTTTTAACTTTTTAAAATGCATTTTTCATACCAACCACAGATCCCCCTTTCATCCATCCTATCGCTACCTCACACCTTCCCCCACACCCCTGATCCCCTCCTTCAACAGGGTAAGTTCTCCCATGGGGGACAGCTAAGCCTGATACATTCAGTTGAGGCAGGACCTAGCGCCTCCCTGCTATATCCTGTGTGAGCAAGGTGTCTGACCATAGGTAATGGCATCCAGAAAGCCAGCTCATGCAACAGGGATAGATCCTGATGACACTGCCAGGGGCCCCTCCAACAGACACAGCTCTACAACATTCTCCAATATGCATGGGGCCTAGTCCAGTCTCATGCATGTTCCACAGCTGTCTCTAAAGCTCATGAGTTCCTTTGAACTTGGTTTAATTATCTCTGTAGATTTCCACATCATGGGCTTGATGACACTTTGCTCCTATAACCCCTCTCCCTGCTCTTTGACTGTACCCCCGGAGTTCAGCCTGATGAGAGGTTTTGGATCTCTGCATCTACTTCCATCAGTTACTGGATGGAGGCCCTATCTAGGTTATTCACCAGTTGATTACAAGGGAAGGTCAATTCAGGCACCCTCACCTCTGTTGCTAGTAGTCTAATCTGGGGTCTTTCTTGTGGATTCTTGGGAAGATCCCTACAACCAGGTTTCTTACCTAATCATGTCTCCATCTATCAAGATAATCTCATTCATTGCTCTCCAACTCTCTCCCTCCCCGAGTTTGACAATTGTGTTCCCTCATGTTCTCATTCCCCATCCCTTCCCCTCTATTGCCCCCTCATCCCCAGATTACTCATCAGGATCTCCTCTGTTTCCCATTCCCAAGGTGATATGTACATCCCTCTTAGGGTCCTCCTTGTTTCCTACCTTCTTTGGAACTGTGGGTTGTACTCTAAATATCCTTGAGCACTGTGCTTTAGATAAATTGAATAAGAGTTGTTATTCCTCATAGATGTATAATGATGTCATTAACAAAATTTATTATATACCACACTATCCCATTAGAGAGGTTTAGTGAATCATAAATTTGAAGGCCTTTGCATGCCTGCTACATGGTACACATTAAATGCTTGCAGCTGTGGTGATACATACTCTCATCTTTACTGAAAACATAGTCTGAATTCACAACTAAGTACAAATCCTCTAGCTTTATTTTATTTTTGGTGGGACAAGTAATTGAACAGGACCCTCACTTGTCTTTCTGGGGCTCTCTGTAATGCACCCAATGAGCTGTCCTTTGTTGACTTGTAGAGCTGGTGTTCCTGCAGCAACTGCCCCAGCTGTCTGCCCAATCTGCATTTTATACCAGGAAGGGGAAAGCTAAGGAATTGAGTGACTGGCATTTGACTGTAGTCATGAAGAGTTTAATATGAGTCATAATATCCATGTGATTCCATAGTAAAGTCATGATGATCATTAAGACAGAGCTCTTCAGATGAATAGATAAGCCTTTTTGATTTGAAATATAGATGGACAAGGATGCCATTAGTATTTTATTTGATAACACAGTGCCTCAGGACTTGTATCTTTTTTCCTCGTAAGGTTACAGCTTGGAAGTCACAGCAAGGGATGTATCAAGCAGCTGAGAGTGATGGCAGCCTCTGAGGACAAACAGGCCATGGAGTAACAAAGGAAGAAGTATTTGTTCTCACTCTGCTCTACAGGACCTTTCTAACCTGGTGCCTTTTGAAGTTCTTGCCAATTGTATTTTCAATTCAGTACCTGATGGTGAAGAAATCAATTAATCTTGGAGCTGACCTTGTGCTATAAGTACTGGGTGGGTCTAGAGACATGGCCCATATTATAAAGTTCATGTCACCAACCCTGATGCCCTGAGAGAAAGGAGAGAACCAACTCCTGCAAGTTGTCCTCTGATTCCCACTGGAGCTGTGGTATATGTGTGTCCACATATGTGTGCAGGTGCACCCACAGACACATATACATAACACATGTAAAATAAATTAGAAAGCATTTGAGTCTTTTGCCCTGAAAGTAGTTGAGTTGTCCCTTCCAGGGACAGCAGTTGAAAGCAGGTAGGCACAAAACATCAGGTCACAACAGAACCAAATGTCTAGTTGATGCACCACAAATACCTAAGATTTTCTTTTCTGACAAAAGGTCCATGGTTGTAGGATAATAAGGGGTCAGGTGGATTTGTGATAGAGTCCTTGACAAGCATCATAAGACCTTGGATTCCCTCTCCACCATACACACACACACACACACACACACACACACACACACACACACAAACACACAACACACACTACAAAATTAATACAAAAACTCCAGTGATTGTTTAGGGACTCATATAGTGGCTGACCTGTATTGTCTACCATCTTGAGGTAGGAGCCTCCTAATTCATTATGACCTAAGGAAGCCACTTGAGTGCTAGGCCTTCCTGCTACAGAAACAGGGAGGATGCCCTGCCCTTTAAGTGGAGTTCCCCAAAGTCAATTGACAATTCTATTTAATCCCTTCAGCCAGTATTTATGTAGCTGAACCAGATCTGAGGAGGCTGGACAATGTTTCAACTCTGTGTGGCCCTGTGCTGGGTATAAATAGGGAGCCCTGTTGTGATCAAAGAGACAATGGGACAGAATGCAGAAAGCAGGCAAGTCTCAGGCACTGGAGTCTGAGGACCTTTCTCATGCTTGATTTGACAAATGTTAGAATATGTCCCTAGACTTGCCAGAATGGAACATTTTTGGGATACAGTGAGACCAAAGACCACTCCTGAAAACAAAGACCATACAGACTCCATATGCTTCATCTTATGACCTTTTGCTTTCTCACTAATGTTAGGGCTGAGGGGAGTGTACATGTATATATGTTTGTGTGACATTTAAATCAGATAACATTCCCTTAGAAAAAGCAAGCTATCCAAAACAGTCCTGAGGTGAGGGAATGGGTGAGTATTAAGTGTTGAGTCATCAGCTAACACTATTTTCAACCCACTATGCCCTCATCTAAGTACCAGCAGGGTATGAGACAATACAGATCATGGCCCCTTCCTTTATGTTATTAATCTAGTCCCTTGTAGTACAATCATATACCTAGTTGAGAATGTTTTAAGAAACTGCACGCATGCAGGCCAGTGGTGAGGCACTCCTTTAATCTCAGAATAAAGATTTAATCTCAGAGCAAGGTGGATCTCTATGAGTTCGAGGCCAGCCTTGTCTACAGATTGACATTCAGTACAGCAGCACAGGCACCAAAGCTACACAGAGAAAGCCTGTCTCAGAGAAAGAAAGAAAGAAAGAAAGAAAGAAAGAAAGAAAGAAAGAAAGAAAGAAAGAAAGAAAGAAGGAAAGAAGGAAAGAAAAGAAAGGAGGGAGGGAGGGAAGGGAGGAAGGAAGGGAGGGAGGGAGAGAAGGAAGGAAAGAAGGAATGAATGAAGGAAGGAACGAATGAATGAATGAAGGAAGGAAGGAAGGAAGGAAGGAAGAACAAAAGAAGAAACTGCATTCAGTGGCACACACCTTTAATCCTAGCACTGAGGAGGCAGAGGCAGGAGGATCTCTGACTGAAGCCAGGGCAACACAGAGAAATTCTGTGTCAAAGAAACCCAACCAATAATAATAATCATAACCATCATAAAAATATAATAAGAAGAGTACTGAGAAAACTAGGTGGAATATCCAATGTATTTTATTTACTAAAACAGATGCAAAATGTCATTTCAACAACAGTGAGCATAGTAGCTTACAAATGAGACATTTCACATGATCTGTCCTGGTTTCACAACCACATTGTGTGTCTCATCTTATATAATAGCTCAAATTCAGGAGATCAATACCTCATGGATGGCTATTCAGCTTCTCTGCTGGCCAAGGAAGTTCCCCTAGATTCCTCTCTATCCTTACACTGGCCAGAAGTCATTTCCTGTGTCAATCATCCTGACCCCAAAGCCAAGGTCCAATGCAGTAGTTCTCACCTTGTGGGTCATGACTCCTTTGAGGTCAAAGAACTCTTTGGAGGGGTTGCCTATGACAACAAGAAAACACAGATTTTTTTATGTACAATCTATAAAAGTAGCAAATTTACACTTATGAATAGCAACATTTTATTGTTGAGAGGGTCACCAGGACACAAGGAATTGTATTAAAAGGAGGCATTATTAGGAAGGGTGAGAAACACTGCTCTCTAGTGAGAGGTCAATAATTCTCAGTCATAGCAGCCAGAGACTCTGCTGTAGACAGACTCTAGAATCACCCTTCTTTGGAAGCTCAAGGGCTAGGCTTCTCAGCCTCTCTTCCTAAGAGGAGACTTGTAGATGTAGGAAGTTCAAGGCTACAAGAATCATGTTCCTGGCTGACAGAGTAGCTAAGATCATTTGCTGCTGTCCCAGAAGACCCTTATTTGGGTACCAGGACATGTGTTGGGTGGCTTAGAGCTGCCTCCAATTCCAGCTGCAGATTATCTGACAGAGTCTTCTTCCCTGGAACAGCTTCACATATGTAGAATCCACACAAACAGACCCAACATACACATTAATAAAAATAAATCTTAAACAACCATGTTCTCATGCCATTCAGGTTGTCCCATGCCAAATAGACCTGGATGACTCATTCAGCTAACACATTAGGCATGACTGGACACTAATAAAGTTAAGTCTCAGCTGTTTATCATCATCTGCTGTTAATATTAGACATAAGCCAGGGGCTGGAAGAAGGCTCAGTGGTTAAGTAACTGATTGCTTTTCCAGAGGTCCCAGGTACAATCCATAGCACACAAAACTCCAGTGCCAGGATATCTGGCACCATCATACATATAAATGCAGGCCAAATGCCAATATACTTAAATATAAATTTTTAAATGAAAAATAAAGCTGGCCATGACAGTGTACACTTTTGATCCCAGTACTCAAAAGTCAGAGGCAGGAAGGTCACTGTGAATTGAATGATGGCCTGATCTATAGAGCAATTTCCAGCACAGCCAGGTCAACACAGAGAAAATGTGTCTTGGAAAACTCTTGAAGAAGAGAAGAAGGAGGAGGAGAAGAAAGAGGAGGAGGAGGAGGAGGAGGAGGAGGAGGAGGAGGAGGAGGAGGAAGAGGAGGAGGAGGAAGAGAAGAAAAAAAGCCAGGCTGGGAAAATGCCTGACTGGGTAAAGTGCTTTCCACACAAGCATGAACCCTACATTTGAATCCCAGAACCTGTATAAAGCTGAGTGTGGAAGCTGTTGTATCTCTAATGCTAGAGGTCCTATGCTGAGCTGGGAGACAGAGACAAGAGAACCAGTAGAAACACAGGCCAGTTTTCCAGGCATGCACAGTGTCAAAATCAATAAAGAGAACCAACATAGATGGCTCAGCTGGTGAAAGAACTTACCATGAAGCCTTATGACCTAGGTTTGTTCCTTGGAACTCTTGTAAAGTTGAAAGGAGAGGATAGACTCCCAAAGTTCTCCTCTGATCTCCTCATGCAAGCAATGGCATGCACACAACTCCCCCTATACAGACTAAAATACAATCCAAAAAGACCCTGTCTCTTGGTAGAAGGTAATCACAGACACCTGAGACCATCCCCTGACCATATCACCCATGCTCACACTCACACAAACACGTATGCACACATATCACACACACACACACACACACACACACACACACACACACACACACACACACACACAATCAACACAACAACAAAATAACAAAATTTCCCAGGTAGCCTGCAATGTCTTATAACTCATTCAGACATCTTTCAAATACTACCTGGTAGGCTATGAAGTTTTAGGTTTGACACCAAACCAGTGGCCCATCAGCAATGGATCTAGATCAGAATTTCCAAGTCCAAATTCTAGTCACCACTCTGCATGCCATGGGAGACATCCAGAGCTTGAAGTCAGTATACATGCTTTTGGAAAACACATTCTGGTAATCACTCCTCTGTATCATGTCTTGGTCAATTCTTATCCCATTCCTCTTTCAGGAATTGTCTTGAGCCCAATGACCATGACTATAACAAAGCACAGGCCTACCAGCACTGGTGTTATTGTGGGCTCCTGCTGATTTGACCATCTTCAGCCCTTCTGACACTTGGGGTCTCCATCTAAGCAGGGTGTGTTAAATTTTGCTTGGTGTCTGTCTCCTCAGGGAGATGGAAGTAGTGTGAGGTTTGATAAGTTGTCTAGTGCTCATCCTCAATGCTATCACAGGGCCTGCTGTACAGTAAGCACTTTAAACATGCAAGTCAGATGTAGGGCATTGTGGCCAATGCCTTTGATCCCAGCACTCAGAAGGCAGAGACAGGTGGATATCTGTGAGTCTGATGCCTGTTTGTCTACTGAGTCCAGAATAGCCAGAGCCTCATAGTAAGGCACTATCTCCAAAC
This sequence comes from Onychomys leucogaster, assembly GCA_949786385.1. Classification (NCBI taxonomy): domain Eukaryota; kingdom Metazoa; phylum Chordata; class Mammalia; order Rodentia; family Cricetidae; genus Onychomys; species Onychomys leucogaster. The sequence goes on along the minus strand of OX460426.1, from coordinate 44,101,985 downwards.
ACAAACGAGGAAAAAGTGAGTTTGAGAGTTCACTGGCCCAATATTTACCCGTACCATGCCTTTTGCATGCTCCAGAATGAAGAGGCATTCTGTTGTCAAATTTCCTTGAAGAAACATTGTTTCTAGGAATTTCCTGTTTATAGTCCTTTTCTAAGTGACCTAGCTTTCCACATCCAAAACATCTGACATTTCTCAAACCTCTTAAAATTGCTTTTCCTATCCACATATCATCATGGCCATGAGACTCAACATTAATCATGTCTCTAATCCAATCCTCCAAGGGTGAAGATCTTGCCTTTAACGGCCTGATTATTCTCATGCATACTTCATTCATGTTCTCAAAAGCCAAAGATTCAATTATTATCTGCCTAGCTTCTGAATTTGGGACCATTCTATTTACTGCAGAAGACAGTCTTTGTAAGAAATCTGTGAAGGATTCTGTGGGGCCCTGTATAACTTTTGTGAATGACTCAATTTTCTTTCATGTTTCCTCAATAATGTCTCAGGCATTCATGGCTACCATTTGACATACAGTTAGGGTTTGGATATCATATGAACATTGTCTTTGTATTTCAGCATATTGGTCTTCAGCAACAAGCTGATCCTGGGAGATTTATATAACTTCATCCAACCTTTGACTTTCTATGTTTGTAGCCTCATCTCTTAACCACATGTGCCACTACAGCTATGCTCCAGGTTCCAGGACAGCAGTTACAAGCTCTTTCCAGTCTTGAGATATAATCTTATTACAAGTTGACCAGGAGTTTAACATTTGATTTACAAATGGGGAATACATGCCATAAGAGACTATAGCCTCCTTAAACCTTCTTACATCTAACATTTCACCTGGAGTCCATTTATTTTGTACATTCATTTTATCAAGTAGCTTCTGTAGAGTTATAGGATGAATCAAGTTTGATTGTTTGAAAACAGGCTTTCTTTCTGTAACCTTATAATCCAATCCAGAAATAATTTCACCCTTAAATTTTTTCTGTCTGAATTTGAATTACTCAATAATTCATTTTAACAGATTTTTCTAAAGCTTTTATCCTGGCACTTAAATTGACTATCTCTTTAAATTGTAAAATAAGGTAAGAATATGCATAATTGATGTTACATACATCCTATCAACATTAATCCACTCATGTAATTGTTCCAATTTCAGAGTGCCTAATGATTTATATATAAAAAAGGTTATCTACTATTGTAGAGATATTACCCATTTTTTAATGTGGAAAAAATTCTCTTTCAAGTAGGTTTTCCCCTTTAAAATATCTGATATCTTAAATGACTTATCAAGTCTGTATGGAACAGCAGAAATCCAAGGGAATTTTGAAACAGCTACCCGTATCCAAGATGGGAATCTAGAAAGAGAGAGAGAGAGAGAGAGAGAGAGAGAGAGAGAGAGAGAGAGAGAGAGAGAGAGAGAGAGAGAGAGAGAAAGCCATGCATTCTGGGCAAAAGCTCTAATCCAGCCACTTGCTCACATTTGAGTCGATTTGAGCATGAGCTCTGGCTTCCTTAAGTTCCTACCATATGAGTTGGTGATTCAGCCAGAAGCAGCTCCAGATGCAGATGCATGTAGCTGCTGCAGCTGCAGTTGAGTGCAGCTCTGACTGCATGCAGACAGACCAGTAGCTATGGCATGGCCTGTGACCTGTAAACTCTGGCTGAGCCGGGGCTTGAAATCCCTGGCCTGTGAGGCCACCAAAAGTTTCTCATGAATTCTTGCCACGTGGGCACCAAAAGTAGATGAAATTCTAAACAGTCTTAGTAAATGAGAAACACAGAGCCAAATACTGAGTTAAATGCCCAAGAGGTCAGATCACTAGCAAATAGCCTTTAGCTTACCAGTGGATGCCACCCTTTCCCTGAGAGAGAGAAAGAGACCTTCTTCCTCTGTCCTGTCTTTTCATAGCCTTTCTGTTCTGCCTTCTCATTGGCTCTAAATCCAACCACATGACTTCCTCATCACTGCCTGTCTATACAGACCTCCAAGTCTCTATGGTTGGTATTGAGATTAAAGGCATGTATTACCAGGCTTGGCTGTGTCCTTGAATACACAGAGACTCTGCCTGTCATGTGATCAGGATTAAGGGTGTGTGCTACCACTGCCTGACTTCTGCTTAATGGCTATGACCTCTTGACTTCAGGAAACTTTATTTATTAACATACAAATAAAATCACATTTCAGCACAAATAAAATATTACCAGCAAGAGGTGGTGGTGGCACATGCCTTTAATCCTAACACTCAGGAGGCAAAGACAGGTGGATCTCTGTGAGTTTGAGGCCAGCCTGGGCTATAGAGTGAGATCCAGGAAAGGCACAAAGCTACACAGAGAAACCCTGTCTTGGGGAAAAAAAGAATGGAGAAGGGACCTCAGAAGAGAGAGGTAGGGGAGGTATCCAGCCAATGGGGGTGTTTGGGCTGGAAGGTGGTGATTGATGAGGAAGGGCCTTCCATGAAGGAGCTCATAAGGACTCAAACCTTAGAAGAGCATGGGGTGGCCCAGTGGCGGGTAAGGGCAATGGGGAGAAGGGCAGGGCCAAGATAACCTGAGTTCAGTGGAGAGCTTGATGAGCAGTTGTTTGATGAGTCCATTGGCCTTCTCAACCTTTCCTGAGGACAAAGGTGTCAACCATAGTTATAAGGTAATGGAGTTCTTTGGGTGTGGTCATGGGAGTGAATTCCCCATGCCAATCCTTGCCTGGTTGGTGTCCTCGAAGCTCATGCAGAGGCTGACATATCTGGAGGGCCCCTGTGAATGGACCTGTGAAATACTCAGTAGAGTGTGAGGACCGAGATGAGTGTGTCCCCCAAGAGGCTGAGAACATTGAGAACCAGCAGAGGTGCAGGGCAAGCAGGTATGACCAGTAAAAGAGTGAGAGAAGAATTTCCCTGCAAGGATGCAGGGAAGTGTCAGGGACTTAGGTGGGAAGGAAGGGATCCTGTCCATGCCTGTGACAGAAATTGGTGAGGGAACTGTAGGACATGATTGAGATGTTGGAACAGAATAGGTAGCTTCCATGTCCAAAGTAAAGTCCATGGACTTACCTGTTACCTGCAGGGTCACCCTAGGCTTGGAGAGGGCAAGGAGTGTCAGCAGGTCTAGGCAGGGTCAGTTCTCTGCCAGGCTTAGGAGTTCTCAGTTGCCAGTGTTGGTGAGGCTGGACTTCCATGGCATGGCATACAGGAAGAGCCTGCATGGGGGCATTCTGATTTCCAGTGCCCAGTATGTCTGCAGATAGGGCATGGCCTCCTGGGCGGCTGAGGGGTCAATGCAATACTGTGACCAGTGGCCCTACTTGCTGCATTTGAAGCAAGTTTTCAGCAGAGTTGACTTTGGGCTGAGCTCCAGCAGGGTGGAGCCTCATGGCCGAGTTCCCTTGTACCCCTTGTGGGGGATCCCTGGTGGTTTCAGAGCAGCTGCTAAAGCTTGGGCTTGGAGCCTATTCTGTTGCAGCCTTGTCGGTTGGATAGTCTCGGCTGTCGTTCTTGAGCATTGAAAACTTTAGAACCCATTTTCACCAATTCCTATAGGAGAGTTTGGGGATCCCCCTCAGCCTTTTAAATTTTTTCTAATATCTAGTGCTGACTGAGAAATGAAATGGGGAGTCTGGTGAGACCGAGTATGAGAAGAATCCAGAGAAGATTTGGAGGCATTAGGCTAGTGTGTAGGCTGAGGCACTGGGAGATCAGGGAGCAGTGAGGGGAGTGGAGGACAGGAAGGAGGACAAGGAGGAGGAATTTGGTCTTAGATTTGTGGCCCCAGAGGAGGGCAGGAATGCAGAACCAAAAAAACGGTGGACATAGGGCAGTTCTGTCCAATTATATCAGATAGCCCCAATTGGAATAGATTTTGTGATAGACCCCACAGGGGCATTTGGGGATCAGACTTTGAATGGCAAGCACCATTTCTCAAGTCTATGCTGGGGACCTGAAGCCTAGCACAAAGAGTCCAATGTGGTAAGTCTTGGGTCAAAAAAACTGGGGGTGTGGGAAATTCCCTTCAATAGAATGTCTTCTGTAGAAGGGATCCCATGGAAAAAAGGCAGCCCTTTGCTCCAGAATGGGTCAGGTGGAGCAAAGGCAGCCCCTTGAACCAGAACGGGACAAGGCCTAGTGCAGCTGTGGCTTTGGCAGGACACCTTGAAAAACAAAGAGGCCCTGGGCCTCCTAGGCAAGGACTTGGAAAGGAAATTCATCGAGCCAGGAGCTGATCTCTGGCAGATAGCAGGTGTTGGGGAGAGAGGTGTTTTCCTACCATGTGGCCCTAGACTACTGGGAAAGAAAATCAGCCACCCCCAACTTGGTAGAATCTCCAGACTATAAGTCTTTTTGCACCTGATAAGCCTCTCCACCAATGCAGCAATCGAAATCAGACCATATCAGGAAAAGCCCAGGTTTAATGGGTAAAGTGTTCCCAGTTGATTCCCTGGCTCCTCAGTGAGAAGACCAAGAAGACCGGGAAGAGAGACCAGAAGAATCACATGTCTATTTTCTGGAATGCAGTTTACATACCCTGTGGGAGTGGTCTCAAGCCTCTGGTGTAGGAGCTGTGTTTGGCAGGCTCTGAAGGGGCAGGTATGGGGAAAGAGATAGGGGAGTGGGGTTGAGGTGGATCTTCCACTAGAAAATTCCTGGAGGTCACTGATGCCAAGAGAATCAAGGGCATAGTGTCCCCAGTTCTTGCAGACACCCAGACCCACCCAGAGCCTCCTGATGTGTCCTTTTTGCCACAGAGTTCAGTGTGCCATTCCCAACCTTGGCTCCTTGCCCGTCTGCAGCTCAATATAAATGCACTTTGTGCTGCCGAGACAGAAGCCTGGATAGCCTCACCTCTGCCCATGTCCCTGGCTTCCCTAGGAACAGCTCCTAGGATGAGCAGTAGACTCTCTGATTGTTTTTCTTTACTTTGTTTTGAGACAAGAACTCTCTTTGTAACCTTGGCTATCTCAGGACTTTGTATGTAAACCAGGTTAGCCTTGAAATTGCACAAATAAACCTGCCTCTGCCTCCAGGGTGCTGGGTCTAAAGTCAGCATCCCTATTAAAGTTCTCATTGTTACAAACTTCAGTGGAAGGAATACTGTCAACTTCCTTTTTGAAATGATTACTACTTTGTCATCCTTTTTAACACTGACATGTCACCCTCTGTCCCCAGACTCTGGCCTCAGGCATAGCAGGGCTAAGAGCTTTTGTTTGGAAGGAAGAACTGGAGAAGGATAGATGACCTGTGTTAATTGCTCAGGAATATGTACAAGAACTCCAGTGAGGTCACTTCCATTCTCTAGCATAGACAGGGACTCAGCTCTGAGACATGAATAAACACAGGTGTGGCCATGAGCAAGTCAAACCAGTGCCCTTTTCCTGAACACCAAGATCATGGCAGACCCTTTTCTGATACTTTCCCACAGTCATCAATGACCCTTCTCAAGGGACACCACAGGTATGACAGCCTGACAGACCCCACTATTCAGATAAGTGATCTGAGGTTCAGCATCTGACCCCTTCCCACCTGTCTTGCAGATTGTGCTTCATTAACTACAGGAACAATCCCTACTGCAGGGAGTAGTTAAGAGGTCTAGAAGAGTTCTTTAAAACCATAAGAACAGTTCCTGTTCTTTCAAAAGAATGAAACCCTGTATGTGGGGAACAAGCTAAAAATCAAGAGCTGTCCTGTCCTCTGGGTGGAGACATATGCAAAGCAGATGCAAACAGTCACATGAGCCCAGTCAGGCTCTCAGAGGTGGTGAAGTGCCACAGAGGCAGAAGCAGCTTGCTAGAACAATTGGTGCAGCTTAGAACATCTGGCTGGAGTAAAGCAGAGCCCACATGGACCCCTACATTTCTTTTTCAACCCCATTATTTGTCCTTCCTTGACCATGCGACAGTGGCAAATGTCCATGTTCCCTGCTGGACTCAGCGAGGCCAGTCAGCTTGGTCAGGATGGAGAAGCTGGAAAGTGACAGGATCCGATCCCCTCCTCAGGAACCTATTAGGTCACTCCTCTAAGCAAGCCTCCTTTGTGTAGAAGTAACAGCTAGAAAGCAGCTGCCAATTGAATATGGCCATGAGTGTCCAGGGCAGTTCTGATGGTGTCTTCACCAGAGGGAAGGCAAACAAAGACACACAAAGTGCTGAGCACCTCAGTGAGGACTTCCTGTGTGCTACCTGTGTGCAGGGCTGTGAAGTCTGAGACCAATTAGGCAGAGATTAATGGCAGGCTGTATGTAAAAGAAAAGATCCAGGTACTGGAAACATGTCTGAGTGGTTAACAGGACTGTTCCAAGGTCTGGTTGAGGAGGGTTTTTATTGTAGATATGGAGGAGAGAACAGTCAGAGGCATCTGCAGGAGTCCAGAGCAGGGAAAGAAATAGTATATTGAACATGGTCAGTGGACTGAACTTGGCCATGAGAGCATTGAGGGAGAAGAGAGACAAGAAGAGAAGAGAGACAATCAAGAAGGGGACCACAAGCCAAGAGTAGAGGACCAAGGGGGAAAAAGAGTGAGAAAAACAAGACAGCACATGGCTGAAATGTCTGGGCTAGACAGGAATGAGAAGCTAGGGGGAGGGAGGAAAATCCCCTGGGCTTGTGAGGTTTAGGGGTAAGAAGAGCAGAGAGGAACTACTGGTACTGAGATAGCCTGGCTGTCAGGGTGAGATTTGGCATGCTCACCACAGTTTGCCATTTGTGCCAGGTTTCTTTGGGACCTGACATTGGGTTCTGTTCCTAACATATATCAGGTATCTTACTACTGCCTATGTCTCCAGTTCCAGCAGATCCAGTGTTCTCTGGCTGCCAGACACATATTTGGCACATATAAACTAATGCTGACACAATCACATGCACACAAATAAATGTAGGCCTTTTTTTGAGACTGAATCTCAGTTACTTTGTAGCTCTCTGGCTGGCCTAGAACTTGCTGTATAAATCTGATTGTCTGTCAACTCATAGAGGCTCTCCTGCCTATTGACTGCACAGGTTAAAAATGAACAGCACCAGGCATGGCCAAAAAAATAATAAGAAATATATATTAATATATTTATATATTATAGTATATACACATATATGTTATAGGTAACATATATTTGTTTATATACATGTATTTATTAGTTTTTAGAGACAGGGTTTCTACGTGTAACAGCTCTAGCTGTTCTGGAATTCCCTTTATAATCCAGGCTAATCCAAACACTAGGGAGGAGGAAGCAGGAGGATCTCTGGGAGTTCTGGGACAGCCTGGGCTACAGAGCGAGATCAGAACAGCCAATGCTACACAGAAAAGCCTTGTCTCAAAATAACAAATGAACTCATACACAAAAAATAAAAAAATAAAGAGAAGAGCCTGCAGCCAGTTCAAAAGCCAACCCACTGCCTAAGCAGTCCTTTTGGAAGCCAAGCCATGCCTCTATGAAAACTACCCATGAATGTCCCAGAATGATACAGAAATACTAGCTATGCACATTTTTGCTTCCACTAGATTTCCAGATTTTTGCAGAGACCCTCAGGCCAGGCCCTCTGGGATAATAAGCCTGCATTTGCACCATGGAGGATCTTAACATTAAGATTCAAGTGATCCAGGGTCCCATGGAGGACCAAATGGAAAAATCCCAATCTGTTGTTCTATGCAGCCACACATGATGCTCTTTGTCTATGTAGCCTACCTTCATCTTCCCTTGATCAGGAACAGGGCACACCTGAGCCACCCTTATCTTTCCCAGTAGCTTGCCTGTAACTAAACCTCTACCCAAGGCCAGGGACAGTGAGAGTTCTCCCTGTGCTGGAGCAAGATGGGTACAAGTACCCAGGGATTAAGTCATTTGAGTTAGGCAACTCAACTTCATTGTCATAATCCTACTGGTCTAATAGCTGGGTGGTTCTGTTGTCTTATGTGTGACATAGGATAATACTTTTAAGCACAAATCTTTTGGGAGGTAAATGCCTTGGAGTGTTGGGGATGCACCTGATACTTCCCTGCTGCTTGCATCGTAACCCAAGGCTCCCAGCAAGTATAGCATGCCTGAACTCATCTTGCCCATAGGAGACACTTTGTAATCAATCCCATTCTGCCTAAGCTTCACCTACAACCACTTCCAAACATGAACCAAAATGTATCAATGACAAGAGTCATTTTAATAATAGTAGGAGTTCCAGAATACAGATGTATAGTTGGAGCCTATTTCTGTATTCAGCTTCTCTCATTCACTCCTCTCTAAACTTCTGTAATGCTCGTATTTTGCTATTTTTTACAGATGAGGAAACTGAGGCTCCAAGAACTCAGAGAAGAATTCCCCAAAGCCATAAAACCGCTAAGTATGAGGAGCAGATATTTCTGGTCTGGTCAGATCTGCTCACCTTGCCCAGTTCTGCTCCATTTCTTCTGTGATCCACTCTTTTGCCTGTTCCTTCTGCTCACTGGCTGTCTTTGTCCCTATCTGCTGCACTTTATAACAGATGGTCAGTGATGTCCCACGACGTGCAGATGTCATGGCCCCTCCCTTCCTCTCTGCACAGGTAAATGTGGGTGACATGGTGGAAGGAGATGTCTGTTGTTGTTAAAAAGAGTTTTAGTGTGTGGGACTGTATCTGGGTTGGGTTATCTTCCTCCCAAGAGAGCACAAGAATTACACTTTCTCCTCATCTTCCCAATACCAGTTATTCCTTGTATTTTTCAGTCTCTTTTTGAGACAGGGTCTCTCTATGAAGCTGAGTGTAACATTCAACTTAACAGTCTTTTGCCTTAACATCCCTAGGGCAAAGTTTACAGGCTCCCCATAGCAACCATCTTAATAGGAGTGAGGAGATATACTCCTCAAAATTCATTCTCCACTGAGCCTAGACCCTGTGTGTCAGACATTTATGATGTGAATATAAGAGTGAATAACTCAACAGTTAAATTGACTTTGCTTCCCAGGGTTTATTCAAATAAGAAATGGTCTCTGAGAAGTTACCATTGTGGTGGCCGATGCCTTTAATCCAAGAATTTGGGAGGCAGAAGCAGGCCAGTCTCTGAGTTTGAGGCCAGCCTGATCTGCAGAGCAAATTCTAGGATAGCCAGGGATACACAGAGAAACCCCACTTAAACAAACAACAAACAAATAAAAACAACTTGCATTTTAATTGTCAGATTCCAAAGCTGCTACTCTTTCTTTCTCTGAACCTCAAGGGATTTGTATCCACCTACTGAGTGCTCAGTCCTCAGGAGGAGCAGCTTCTCCCAAGGTTGAAGTCACCTCCTGCTTAGAGTAACCTCCCTAGCCTCATTGCACTTTCCCCAAGGGAAACAAATCATAAGAATGAGGCCTGTTTGAGTGTAAACCCAAGGATTCTGCACATCTTACTCTGACAGAGATGCTCTGGGGTCCAGATTCAGGGCAGGCGGTTGGCCAGCTCTTGCCTTCCACCCCTGTGCTCAGCCATGGAGCAATTCTTCCAGGCTAGCTTGCAAACTAAGCCTCCCAGGGCCCCTGTCTCTGAAGGGTTTTTGCTGGATGCCTGTAGGCCAATGCCTGGCTGAGTCACTTCCTCACCTGAATTCTCTCCTAATACCTTTCCTTTCCCCCCAGCTTAACTTGCTACCCTCTGGGTGTGGAATGTCTGGGGAAGCACAGGTGGGTCAGCTGAGATGTCTGCCCAGTTCTTACACTCAGAGCTGTGTGCAGAAGCCAAAGGAAAGCCAGGATTGCTATGCTGGCTCTGGAGCTCCCATCATAATCCCCTTAGCAGGTTGGCTCTCTGTAAATGGGAATCCGTCTCAAGGCTTTAAAGCAAGAGTGGGGGCTGAGGAGCAGGGCATGGGAGATTGGAAGAGAGAGTGGCAACAAAGGCGTTGGGGAATGGATGCTGTGGGTTCCAGAAGCTGCAGGCTCGCCACCTTCTCCCCAGGAAGCTCCCCTCTTCAATCCTGAAAGAAAAGGCCTGATCACAGAAGGCTAAGTTCAAAGTTATGTCATGTGTGAATGATGCTATTGTTTGAATGTCGTTGCCAAACAATGCAGACTTGCTAAGGAGGCCTGAGAAGCCTAGTTTGGTTCTTCCAGTCTGTGAGATGACTGTGGGTCACTGTGTGGACACTGTTTCCTCACCCATGTCATAGAGATGATTCCTGCCTTGTGAGGTTGGTTTGAGGAGACAACAGAGTCAACATGAGAAATGGTCAAAATCACAGTTGTGAGATCAGTTAATAGTTGCACACTGTGGTAAAGTAAATCCCAATGCCACACAAATCACAGAGAACAAACCATCATCTCTTCCTGGGAACCACTACTGCCACCATGTTTCGTCCTTCTTTTCTGAACTCCTCAAGCTTCTTCTAGCCCCTTTTCATCATGTGGTCATGGCACTAGTGGAGATCAGGACCTCTCCTGTCTCTGAGTCTTCACCTCCCTCTCATGTCAGAGAACAGACCACAGGACTCTCTATGTGTTCACCCATCTCCCTCTCCAAGCCCTCCACCTGGTAATGATTTCCTATGGAGTCTCCCAGGTGTCTCCATGGGGACATTTCCTGCTCCAATCTCCATGGAAACTCTCTAAGCCAATGGTGACACTTAAGTGATTATTTGAGACCCCTAAATAAATCACCCATAGTGGTCTATGTTAGAAGTATTTGGCTCTGGTTCTTGTGTTGGGGGCCAGCATTGGGGCCCAGGTTTGTAGGCAGAATGGGGGAGGAAGTGGGGAAGTGTCATTCCTTATTGTCCTGGATCTGGCTCTATGAAGCACCCTCTCTGGCAAAATTGTAATGGAGCCTTAGTGAAAAAATTCAAGGACAAGAGGCCTGGAGCTTGTGTAGTCCTTGAAAAGGGGATTGTGCAGCAAAGTGGCCACCTGAGCCAGGCTCAAAGTCAGATGAGGGACATTGTCTTAGGGACCTGGAATGACCAGTCAGGGATTCCAGGGAGGTCTGCTGGGCTCCAGGACCCTCACTCCTTCATGCTAAATTCAGGGGAATTGGGCTTGAATTCACTTCCTACCATGTATTTAGTGTTTTATTTTTGGTGCTAAGGTTGGAAACAACCTTCCATGTGCTCTATCTCAGAGTCAAGACAGTTCTTTTCTGTTCCTTTTTGAAAACTTTTCTCTTTTTTTATTTTTACAAATTATTTTTCTGTATATGAGCACATGTGGTGTTCAGAAGACAGCTTGGTTTGGTCTCTTTTTTATTTTATTATTTATTTTTATTAATTAATTAATTAATTAATTAATTTATAGTTCTACATTTTAGAAAATTCTGGAGATTGAACTTATGTTTCCAGGTTTGTGCAGCAAGTCTTTACCCGCTGAGCCATCTCATAAGCTCCTGACTTGCAATTGTATATTATTTTATTTTTTGGTTTTTCCCTTTTTTAATGTTTATTTCATTTTTTATGTATATGTATATGGGTGTTTTTCCTGCAGGTGTGTTTGAGCACCACATGTGTTCCTGGTGCCTGAAGGGGCTGGAAGAGTGTGTTTGAACCTCTGTATGGTTGCTGGGAATTGAACCCTCGTCCTCCACAATAGCAGCCAGTGCTCTTAACTGCTGATCCAATTGTCAAACCCACTTTTTATTTGTTTGTTTTTGGAGATAGTGTCTTACTATGAGGCTCTGACTGCCCTGGACTCATACAGTAAACCAAGGAGGCCTCAGACTCACAGACATCTGCCTCTGCCTTCTGAGTACTGGGATCAAAGGCATGGGCCAACATGTCCTACTTATGTCTTGCATGTTTAAAGTGCTTACTGTACAGTGGCTCTGTGTTAGCATTGAGGATGAGCACTAGACAACAAATCAAACCTCACACTGCTTCCATCTCCCTGGGAGACAGACAGCAAGCAAGATGAAACACACCCAGCTTAGATGGAGACCCCAGTGTCAGAAGGGCTAGAGATGGTCAGATCAGCTGCAGCCCACAATTACACCAGTGCTGTGAAGCCTTGGCATTGTTACAGTTATGGTCATGGGACTCAAGACAATTCCTGAAAGAGGGATGAGGTAAGAATTGACCAAGACTTGATACAGAGCAGTGATCACTAAAATGTGTTTTCCTAAAGCTTACATACAGACTTGTGGGCTCCCAGGGCATGCACAGTGGTGACTAGAATGTGAGACTTGGACATTCTGATCTAGATCCATTTCTGCTGGCCCATTGGGTTTAGTGTCAAACTTGAAAATTCCTAAGTCTGCCAAGTAGTACCCTGAAGATGTCTGAAAGAGTTGTGAGACAGGGCAGGCTAGCTGGGGAATTTTTTTTAAAGTGATATGTGTGTGTGTGTGTGTGTTATGTGTGTATATGTGTTTGTGTGAGTGTGAGCATGGGTGTTGAGGTTAATGGATAGCCTCAGGTGTCTCTGCTTACCTTCTCCCTAGAGACAGGATTTTTCAAGACAGCATTTCTCTGTGTAGCTTTGGTGCCTGTTCTGGATCTCGCTCTGTAGACCAGGTTGGCCTCGAACTCACAGAGTGCTGAGATTAAAATTTGTACCACCACCACTCTGCTTGCATGTGGTTTCTTAAAACATTCTCAACTAGGCGCATGATTGTCCTACAAGTAACTAGGTTAATACCATAAGGGAAGGGGTCATGGTATGTATTGTCCCATACTCTGATGGTATTTTGATGAGGGCATAGTGGGTTGAAAATGGTGTTAGCTGGTGATTCAACACTTAAGATTCACCCTTCCTCCACCTCAGGACCATTTTTGGATGGCTTGCTATTTCTAAGGGAATGTGATTTAAATGTCACACACACACACACACACACACACACACACACACACACACATGTACACCCACCTCAGGCCTAACATTAGTGAGAAAGTAAAAGGTCATGAAATAGGCATATGGGGTCTGTCTTGTCTTTGTTTTCAGGAGTGGTCTTTGGTCTCACTGCACCCTCAAAACATTTCATTCTGACAGGTCTAGGGTTATATTATGACTTTTGCCAAACCAAGAGTAAGAAAGATCCTCAGACTCCAGCAGCTGAGACTTTCTGCTTCTGCCATTCTGTCCCATTGTCCCTTTGCTCAGAACAGGGCTCCATATTTATACCCAGGCACAGGGTGACCCAGAGTTGAAACATTGTCCAGCCTCCTCAGATCTGGTTCAGCTACATAAATACTGGCCAAACGGATGGAAACACATGTGTCAAGTGACTTTGGGGAAATCTCCCTAAACGGGAGATCCCTTTTTCTGTGGCTGGAAGGCCTAGCACTCACGTGGCTACCTTAGGTCATAATGCATTGAAGGCTCCTACCTCAAGATGGTGGGCAGTACTGGTCAGCCACTATATGAGTCCCTAAATGATCACCGGAGTTTTTGTTTTAGCTTTTTTTTTTTAGTGTGTGTGTGTGTGTGTGTGTGTGTGTGTGTGTGTGTGTGTGTGTAGAGGGAACCTGAGGCCTTGTGATGCTTGGCAAGGATTCTACCCCTGATTCACCCCCCTCCCACCATGGACTTTTTGTCAGGAAAGTAAATCTTAGAATGTTTGGGCTGTGTAATTAGACACTTGGTCATATTGTGACCTGAGGACTGGTGTCTACCTGCTTTCAACTTCTGTCCCTAGAAGGGACCAGTCAACTTCTTTCTGTGCAGAACACTCAAGTGCTTTCTAATTTATTTTACACGTGTTATGTATGTGTGTCTGCACACATATGTGGACATACACATGCCACAGATCCAGAGGGAAGCAGAGGTCAACTTGTAGGTGTTGGTTCTCTCCTTTCTCTCAGGTCATCAAGGTTGGCAGCATGCACTTTACCACATGGGCTATATCACTAGACCTATCAAGTACTTACAGCACAAGGTCAGCTCCAAGATGACTTGATTTCTTCACCATCCGGTACTGAATTAAAAATACAATTGGTAATGCCTTCAAAAGGCACCAATTTAGAAAGGTCCTGCAGAGCAGGGTGAGAACAAATACTTCCCCCTTTGTTACTCTATGGCCTGTTTGATCTCAGAGGCTGCCATTACCCTCAGCTGCTTGATATGTCCCTTGCTGTGACTTCCAAATCATAACCTTAGGAGGGAAAAAAGATACAGGTCCTGGTGCACTGTGTTATCAAATACAATACTAATGGCATCCCTGTCCAACTATCTATCAAATCAACAAGTCTTATTCATTCTTCTGAAGAACTCTGCCTTAATGATCATCATGGTTTTACACTGGAAATCACATGGATATCATGGCTCATATTAAACTCTTCAAGACTTTAGTCAATTGCCAGTCACTCATTTCCTTAGCTTTCCCCTTCCTGGTATAAAATGCAGATTGGGCAGACAGCTGGGGCAGGTGCTGTAGGAACACCAGTTCTACAAGGCCACAAAGGATAGCTCCTCTAGTGAATTTCAAAGAGCCCCAGAAGGACAAGTGAGTGTCCCTGTTCAATTAGTTATCTCACCAAAAATAAAAAAAAATAAAATAAAGGCTAGAGTGTTAGTACTTAGTTGTGAATTCAGACTGTGTTTTCAGTAAAGATGAATGTAAGGCTCACCACAGCTGCATTTAATGAGTACCATATACCAGGCATGCAAAGACCTTCAGATGTATGATTCACTAAACCCCTCTCATGGGATGCTATGTTATGTAATAAGTTTGTTAATGACATCATTACTTATCTATGAGGAAAAAACAAACAACCTCTTATTCATCTAAAACACAGTGGTCAAGGATAATCAGACTACAACCCACATCCCCAGAATAGCTACGAAACAAGGAGGACCCATGGGAAAGGGAAATAGAGGAGATCCTGATGATTAAATTGGGGATAAAGGATGGCAATAGAGAGGAGGGGAGGGGATGAGAACATGAGGGAAGGGGATGGTCAAGCTGGGGGAGGGACAGAGTGGGAGAGCAATGAACGAGATATGTTGATAGAGGGAGGCATTATAAAGTAAGGGAGAAACCTGGTGCTAGGGAAATTCCTAGGAATCCACAAGGACAACCCCAGATTAGATTATTAGCAACAGTGGTGAGGGTGCCTGAACTGGCTTACCCTGGTAATCAAATTGGTGAATACCCTAATTGTCATCATAGAGCCTTTATCCAGTAACTGATGGAAGCAGATGCAGAGATCCACAGCCATGCACCAGGCTGGGACCTGGGGCTGTAGTCAAAGAGAGGGAAGAGGGATTATATGAGAAAGAGGGGGTGGTCAAGACCATGATGAGGACATCTACAGAGACAATTGAACCAAGCTAAAAGGAACTCAAGAGCTTTAGACAGACAGCTGTGGAACCTGCATAGAACCAAACTAGGCCTTCTGCATACATGAGTTGGTTGTGTAGCTGGATCTGTTTGAGGGGCCCATGGCAATGTGACCGGGATCTATCCATGGTGCATGAGCCGGCTTTCTGGATCCCATTACCTATGGTGGAACTCTTTGCTCACCCCTGATAAAGCAGGGAGGGGCTAATTCCTGCCTCAGCTGAATTTACCAGGCTTAACTGTCTTCCCTCATGGGAGAACTTACCCTGTTAGAGGAGGAGATGAGGGATGGGAGGAAGGAGGTGAGAATGAGAGGGGGATCTGTGGTTGGTATGTAAAATAAATCTCAAAAAAGTTCTTCTCAAGAACTAACTTGCTAAATTATAACATCAGAATACTAGTTACTTTCAAATGAATACATTGAAAATAAACTTATAGAATGTTTCCACATGTAATATCATTTTAATTTTATAAAATAAACAATAGTCAAATATTAATAAAAAATAAACCAAGAATTATTCAGAACTCTAACATCCATCAACAAGTGGTCCTGGTGAGGGGCACAACAACATGGAGGGAAGATATGTTTCTGCTCATAATTACTTTGAAAAGTTATTGTTGTGAAATTTTATGAGCTGACTGAGACCTCGACTCTTCATGTGTGTAGGGAGACATATCAAGGGAGACTGTGTTGATGCCAACCTGCTATCCAGACATCCCAAACCAAGAAGCATCATAATTTCACTCCAGTTCAGTTCTGAAGGGACTGCATGTCATGCACATGAGATGCTGAAGTTAATGCTCTTCAGAGATGACAACAATGCCTAGTTAGTCATCTTAGTCTTTTCTTTTGTCCATTAGGAAATCAACTTCTGATTGTCCTGTGTCACATCCTTGACAGAAGTGAACTGTCCTGAGAATGGATTCTGATGTGATGTCAATATGAGCTTTTATGTCATTGGATAGCATAAGCTCCTCATGTCCTTTTTTGGTCTTGAATAGGCAAGGAACACAGACACCTGTTGCCTGAAAGAATCATCTAGTGGCCAACATAGCACAGGATCAACCTTGGCAAGGGTTTAACATGCAAAGCCCCAAAATGTCATGGCTACACCTGTCTTGAAAAGGGTAATACAATCTATGGCCTCATTCCTACTATATGTCCTAAGTCAGCCTCAGAGTGTAGGACAGTGCCACAAAATTATCGTGAAGTGAACTCTGCTTTGTGTAAACAATTTTGTTTATCTTTGGGTTTTCTTGCATTGAGGTTTAGGTTTTCTTCGTTTTCTTATTTTTTGTTCTTTTTTTCCTTGATTTGATATTTTGCTAAGGCTATACACTGTATTTACTAAATACCCCTTTAAGCCACCATTGAGTCAAATGACTGTATTTTCATAAATAAGAAGCAATTTTTAACTGTTCATTCTTAATCTAACTTTTTTGCTCAGGTGTAGTGTCAGACTACTTTAACCCTAGGACTCAACTGAGTGACCTGATCTCTGAAAAATTCCAGGTAGTTTTGGATACATTGTGAGTTCACAGCCTGATAGGGCTACAAAGAGGGATGATATCTTGGGTGTGGACTCCATCAAGTGGAGTCTTAACAATAAAAACCCGGGGTCTGATACTGAGGGTAAAAGCTGAAAGATTATTGAAGCAGAGTTGCAGCCAGTAGAAACTACTTACTCCTATGAATCCTCAGACAATATGCAGAGATCCTATTTCCACATGTCATGTACTTGGATAGAAGTTGTGAACCTCCAATGTGGTGGGATCAAAGGCATGATCTTCCCAAGTGCTGGGATCAAAAGCCTGAGCCTCCCAAATGTTGGGATTAAAGGTGTGTGCCAACATCCACTGGCCTCTATAATTAACCAGTGGCTAGCTCCACTCTCTGATTTTCAGGCAACCTTCATTTGTCAGAACACAAACAAAATATGTTACAACATATACCCACTTCATGATAAAAAAATTACCCATATTCAACACCTGACAACAAATGTTTAGCTGCTCAAAAAAAACCCCACACAAAACAAAACAATAACCCCCCACAGTCCAGAAACACATATGGTCATGACATGATCATTCATATCATATTTTGAGAAAGGCACCTATGTTTTCTAATTCATCTCAAGAAGTGAGAACATTCAATACAGGACTATAAAGAAATTTTTTTAAGAACCTGTAGCTATTTGCCTCTGTTTTCCTGGAAATACAGCACCGGTGATGGCCACAATATAGAGACTGTAACATTCTAAGACATATTGAGACACAGTGTTTTAGGTGCTGTTGCCTTGGCTATTGATTTCAAACTAATGTTTTAAGGATCATTTTCCTGTTTTTATGTGTATGGGCAGTTTCTTTCTAGGCACCACAAGCATGCAATTTCCACAGAGGCCAGAAGAGGGCAATGGATTCCACCTTGCACTGGAGTTACAGAAGATTGTTAGCTATTGTATGGTCCTCTGGGAGAGATACATATCTTCTAAAAGATGTGTGATCTCTTCATCCCCTGTACTTGACTTTTGTCCTTCTAGGCTTCCTAGTGTAATAGTGTGTTAGATGGACTGGTTCACACACAATCAAAGAGAGATGTTTCTGAACAATTGTAGGGAGAAGTCCATGAGGGAGGCATGGAAGACTGTCTTGGGATGCCAGGCATTCAAGCAGAGTGCTCCAGGGATCAGAATCATCCCTCAGCAACTCTTACTATTAGAGTTGGGGCAGTTATGACACCTCTCATCTAGATGACAGTGCAGAAGAGGCCCATCAGAAGAAATGAAGAATTGAAAAGATCTTCCTGGGGATGGAGATGGGGTAATAAAACCCTGTTGATGCAGCAGCTAAGCAGTGTTAAGAGGAAGCTTCCTATTAGCCTGAGTGGATGGTGCCTGCAACAAAAGCCACATGCCTCTGATAGACAGTGTGTCTGTACAAGGCATGAAAGGGAGAGAAATTGTTGAATCTACACTTTCATCACAGCGGATGACACTGTGTTTGAGGAAAGTTTTCTTCCAGATGAGGGCATTGTACTTTAGAAATTCCCCTGGAACTGATCTGACCTGAGACTCCCAATGAGTCAGAGATTCAATGTATGAGGGAATTATCCTTGTAAGTTCCAGTCTTGTTCTTTGAAACCATCATTTTAAAGAGTTTTAAGCTTGAGAAGGATTTAAGTTCCTCCCTGACATTGGTCACCTTCTCATTCTGAACTGACTCTTATACAATAAGGCATACATATAGACACACTGGACCTAGCTGAGACTTCATTCTTCATACACTGCCAATCATCAGCATGTGGCATGGGTCACACTGTCCATCTGTCCATCATTGGGAAGAAGTCTGTATTAGGCCATGCCTTATTTCCATGTAAGTCCCCAGCAAAGCACTTGGCTCTTAAGTTAAATGCTATCAGCTGGATTAGCATGGATTTCCCCCCTTGCATTAGTGCAGAGAGATAATACTTTACTATCAGCCTTTCTCAGACTAAACTGTCCAGATTGTGCAATGTGATTTGGGCACTGCTTCTCTCTCATATAAACATTCCTAACTTTGAAAGCATTCTGTCAGCTACTCACATTGACCAGTCTTGGGGTAGCCAAATAGAAATTCAAGCTTATCTTGATGTATTTCCTGTAGTATTTGTAGCAGATAAATGGAGTTATATGTCAGGAATGTAACTCAGAGATAGACTACTTGCCTATAATGTGCAAGGTTCAATCTTAGTACTAGGGTGGAGGGGATGAAAATTAACCCTGTTTCACACTGTGAAGTGGCACAGAGAAAACTGGAGGTTTCATAGAAGCTTCTTAAACACTCTGACCTCCATTCCTTGCCCTCAGTTAACTGTGGAAAACCTTCATTTTGTGGATGAAAATTTACAGTGAAGGACAGATATACACATAGACCATGAATATAGATACAAAGCTTATTAAATTCTGTGGTTGTTGTGGTGGGCTGGAAGGTGACTAATCTGGTAATGGTAATGCAGACAAGCTTGCAGACATGCATTTATTTCCATGATAACCCCATATTGATGGAGAGGGAGAAAATTAACAATTGTTCTCTAGCTGCATAGAGGTGAGGGTGTCAGGTCCCCACACTCTAAAGCTGGGACATCTGGTTTCCCATTCCTCACTTACGCTAGAATCTTTCCATCAGGTTCCCTCCTATAAACATATTACTGTGTGATTTGGGACTTTTGTTATTTTACTTTGGCTGCAAGAACTCAAAGAAACATAGAAGGCCAATATCAAACCATCACCTGAAAAACATGTCAAGGGAGTGTGGGCATCTGGAAATTGTAAATGAGTTAAGACTGTTGTTAGGCACAAACTGAACCAAAATGTCTCCTATAGATGCCTGGCTAACCGATATTTATTGTCTACCTCTTATTCTCTCCAAGAGCACAAACCGTCTGGTTAATGTCCAGTCAGTCTCTAATGCTTGTTCATGCTTCACTGGAGCTAACAGCCTCCTAAATGAGCATGGCATGTTCTGGGTTATTCAAAATTGGTCCAGGTAACCTGCACAGCATTCTGCTCTCATCCACATTCCTCTTAGATGTGAGCAGTCTATACCCCAGTGGGAGACAAGGGACTCACAGAATAAGAACTCCTGAATATGACCCAGGAATTAGCATGGTGGAAGAAGAGAGCTAATGGCTGGATGTTGTTCTCTGATCCACAGCCATGCTCTTTTAAATTTGTGCCCCACACACATAAATACACAGATAAAAATGTGAGAAAAATTTTGAAAACAGAATTCCACTTCAGGTAACTCTATACTCTGTATTGTAAAGTGACAAACACATTTATGGTCAAATGATGAAAGAAAACCACATTTCCCTCCAAGTTCTGTATAAAGGGATGAAAGAAGAAGAGGCTGCCAGAATGATGCTAGGGAAGGGACCTCAAAGACTTTGGAGGTTCAGGAAGGATTACTGCATACAAAGGAAGGAGGAAGACTTGGATCTGTGTATGACAATAGACCCACCCATCTCTCATGTTTTCTGAATGGAGAGAGACCAGAAAGGAGGTAGATCTGACAATGATGGGACAGAAGAGGGGAGACAATATCTTTCCCCTTCATTCTTTGCCAGCTGTGGCACATTCCACTACCATTTAGCACTTCCTGCATTTTGTTTGCCTTACATTTTGCTGTTAACATTGTCCTTATCTGCCTTTAACTGGTTCATTCAGCTGGCAATTTTGAGAAGTTCCTAAAGTGTCAGCAGGCACAAAGGGGTACCACTGAGGTAAACATCAACTAAGATGAGATACCATGCGTGGGGATGTGCTGACATGTCACTAACTCCATCAACAGGGAAGTAGTGGCAGAAGGATCAGGAGTCAGAGGCAAGCTTGGGCTCCCTGAGTTCCTATCTTAGACAATAATACAAATACAATGAAGAAGAGTCTGTCTTTACAGTGGAGAGAGAGTTGACAGAGCAATCTGTGGAAACATGGCCTGACTTAGCCCTGTGTGCTCTCAGGTCTTTGCTCCCAGAGGATGTACCAGTTGGGGAGCAGAAAGGCTCTTTTGTTTGACAGACCTATCTGGATTTCCTGCAGTAGGCAGAACACTCCCTTACCACCCATCAGAGACAAGGTCTTGGAGACAATGGCTGGGTGTCTGTATATGAAAGCCTGAGGTATAAGTAGGGGGATGCTCTCCTAGATCACATGCAAGCAGTAATAAGCAACTTTGACACTTCATAGAAGGACTTCATTGTGTCCTGGCTAACTGGAGTCTTACTGATAATTTTTCAGTGTGCAAAAGCAGGTTTAATATAGTATGGGCATGCCCAGAGGGTCAAAGCCAAAGCACAGAAATCTGTATGTAAAGAAGACCCCCTAAGGGCACTGTTTGTCAACTTTCCTAATGCTGTGACAGTCTGTGGCAGAAGTCATTCCAGGGAGGGAGAAGCTGCTTGACTGAATTTGAGAAGCTCAGAAGCCAGGTACATACAGTTCATCACCCCTGAAATGCAAGGAGAGTGCTCTTTTCCAAAGCAACTGTTGGCATTTTTGTGTTGGGAAGCACCTGTACACACACATTTCTGTTGTGTGTCTGCTCTGAGCAACCTTACTTCTCATCACAGACTACACTGACACATGTAGGATTTCCCATAATTCTCATCATCTTGCTCTTCTGGCCAATCAGCAGAGAGGATAGGCAGGACCAAGTCTGGTTGCTTAGAGACCTCTGGAGAAGGCCACCTGTAATAAGAAAAGCCTTTTCCTACCTAGATGCCACCCTCCATGCTTGAGTAACAAAAGAAAGGAGGCAGACCTCACAGATGTTCAGAGTAAGATGAAGTGAGTTATATGGCAGCTGAACTGAGGTTAGAAGGTATCAGGGGCTTGTGAGATACCCAGCTGTGCCTAGATGCTTATGCTGAGGTTTAGATCTGTCCTGCATTGTGAACAGGGGCATTTTGGGTTTTAAATAAGCAAAGGTCACGTTACACATGACAGCTGGAGGCTTACCTTAGTGCAGAGTCAGGAATCAGTCATGCCCCAACTATGCAGTCTGTAATGACCTGTTATGGACAACCATATAAAGAACTCTGCATAATGAGATTCCTATGGGAATCAATGCAGTGAGGACATTGTGGCTAAATTCTGAAATACAAAGCTTGGCTGAAGTCCAGAAATGACATGATAGGATTATAGTTGGGGGAATGACTTTCTCTGTAATCCCTGTCTTAAAGAATGCAAAAGGATATATAGGTATGGTATTATGTTGATGGGAATTAGTCACTCATTATCTTTAATAAACTGTGGGTCTATGATTGTAACTTTGAGAGCAATGGCCTAGAATGTCTTGGTCAGATGAGGCAGAGTAGCTCTTGAAACATCACCAGAACCTTTAGAACAGATGCCCCTTCTTGTTGTAATTCCTATTCATCCTGTTTTCTTTAGAAATGGGCTCCACATGTTAAGGGGTACTTTTGTATTTGTGAGTTTTAGACTGATTCCTGACAAACACTGCCCTTAGGGGGTCTTCTTTACATGCAGATTTCTGTGCTTTGACTTAGATGCTCTGGGCATGCCCATACTATATTAAACCTGCTTTTGCACACTGAAAAATTATCAGTAAGACTCCAGTTAGCCAGGACACAATGAAGTCCTTCTATGAAGTGTCAAAGTTGCTTATTACTGCTTGCATGTGATCTAGGAGAGCATCCCCCTACTTATACCTCAGGCTTTCATATACAGATACCCAGCAATTGTCTCCAAGACCTTGTCTCTGATGGGTGGTAAGGGAGGGTTCTGCCTACTGCAGGAAATCCAGGCTGGTCTGTCAAAGAGAAGAGATTTTCTGCTCCCCAACTGCTACATCCTCTGGGAGCAAAGACCTGAGAGCACACAGGGCTAAGTCAGGCCATGTTTCCACAGATTGCTCTGTCAACTCTCTCTCCACTGTAAATACAGACTCTTCTTCATTTTATTTATATTATTGTCTAAGATAGGAGTTCAGGGAGCCCAAGCTTGCCTCTGACTCCTGATCCTTCTGCCACTACTTCCCTGGTGATGGAATCAGTGACATGTCAGCACATCCCCACGCATGGTATCTCATCTTAGTTGATGTTTACCTCAGTGGTACCCCTTTGTGCCTGCTGACACTTTAGGAACTTCCCAAAATTGCCAGCTGAATGAACCAGTTAAAGGCAGATAAAGACAATTTTAACAGCAAAAAGTAAGGCAAACAAAATGCAGGAAGTGCTAAATGGTAGTGGAATGTGCCACAGCTGGCAGGGAATAAAGGGGAAAGACATTGTCTCCCCTCTTCTGTCCCATCATTGTCAGATCTACCTCCTTTCTGGCCTCTGTCCATTCAGAAAACATGAGAGATGGGTGGGTCTATTGTCATACACAGATCCAAGTCTCCCTCCTTCCTTTGTGTGTAATAATCCTTCCTGAACCTCCAAAGTCTTTGAGGTCCCCTCCCTAGCATCATTCTGGCAGCCTCTTCTTCCTTCATGCCTTTATACAGAACTTGGAGGGAAATTTGGTTTTCTTTCAGCATTTATCCATAAAAGTGTTTGTCACTTTACAGTACAGATTATAGAGTTGCCTGATGTGGAATTCTGTTTTCAAAAATTTTCTCACATTTTATCTGTGTATTTATGTGTCTGGGGCACAAATGTAAAAGAGCATGGCTGTGGATCAGAGGACAACAGGCAGCCATTAGCTCTCCTCTTCCAACATGCTAATCCCTGGATCATATTCAAGAGTTCTTATTCTGTGAGTCCCTTGTCTCCCACTGGGGTATAGACTGCTCACATCTAAGAGGAATGTGGATGAGAGCAGAATGCTGTGCAGGTTACCTGGACCAATTTTGAATAACCCAGAACATGCCATGCTCATTTAGGAGGCTGTTAGCTCCAGTGAAGCATGAACAAGCATTAGAGACTGTCTGGACTTTGACCAGAAGGTTTGTGCTCTTGGAGAGAATAAGAGGTAGACAATAAATATCAGTTAGCCAGGCATCTATAGGAGACATTTTGGTTCAGTTTGTGCCTAACAACAGTCTTAACACATTTACAATATGCAGATGCCCATACTCCCTGGACATGTTTTCCAAGTGATGGTTTGATATTGGTCTTCTATGTTTTTTTGAGTTCTTGCAGCCAAAGTAAAAAAAGTCCCAAATCACACAGTAATATGTTTATAGGAGGGCACCAGATGGAAAGATTCTAGCATAAGTGAGGAATGGGAAACCAGATGTCCCAGATTTAGAGTGTAGGGACCTGACACCCCCACCTCTATGCAGCTCAGAGAATAATTGTGAATTTTCTCCCTTTTCATCAATAATGTGGTTCCCATGGAAATAAATGGATGTCTGCAAGCTTGTCTGCATTACCTTTAGCAGATTAGTCACCTTCCAGCCCACCACAACAACCACAGAATTTAAAAAGCTTTGTATCTATAGTCATGGTCTCTGTGTATATTTGTCCTTCACTGGAAATTTTCATCCACAAAATGAAGGTTTGGCACAGTTAACTGAGGGCAAGAAATGGAGGTCAGAGTGTTTAAGAAGCTTCTATGAAACCTCCAGTTTTCTCTGTGCCACTTCACAGGGTGAAACAGGGTTAATTTTCATCCCTTTCCACCCTGGTACTAAGAAGGAACCTAGCACATTATAGGCAAGGAGTCTCTCTCTGAGTTACATTCCTGACATATAACTCCATTTATCTGCTACAAATACTACAGGAAATACATCAAGATTAGCTTGAATTTCTATTTGGCTACC
Source organism: Onychomys leucogaster (assembly GCA_949786385.1). NCBI lineage: Eukaryota > Metazoa > Chordata > Mammalia > Rodentia > Cricetidae > Onychomys > Onychomys leucogaster. Next base: position 44,077,531 of record OX460426.1, on the reverse strand, counting down.
CCAAGACTGGTCAATGTGAGTAGCTGACAGAATGCTTTCAAAGTTAGGATTGTTTATATGAGAGAGAAGAAGTGCCCAAAACACATAGCACCATCTGGACAGTTTAGTCTGAGAAAGGCTGATAGTAAAGTATTATCTCTCTAAACTAATGCAAGTTGGGAAATCTATTCTAATCTAGCTGATAGCATTTAACTTAAGAGCCAAGTGCTTTGCTGGGGACTTACATGGAAATAAGGCATGGTCTAATATAGACTTCTTCCCAATGATGACAGATGGACAGTGTGACCCATGCCACATGCTGATGATTGGTAGTGTGTGATGAATGAAGTCTCAGCTAGGTCCAGTGAGTCTACAGGTATGTCTTATTGTATCAGAGTCAGTTCAGAATGAGAAGGTGAACAATGTCAGGGAGGAACTTAAATCCTTCTCAAGCTTAAAACTCTTTAAAATGATAGTTTCAAAGAACCAGACTGGAACTTACAAGGAAAATTCCCTCATACATTGAATCTCTGACTCATTGGGAGTCTCAGGTCAGATCAGTTCCAGGGGAATTTCTAAAGTACAATGCCCTCATCTGGGAGAAAACTTTCCTCAAAACACAGTGTCATCCGCTGTGATGAAAGTGTAGATTCAACCATTTCTCTCCCTTTCATGCCTTGTACAGACACACTGTCTATCAGAGACATGTAGCTTTTGTTGCAGGCACCATCCACCCAGGCTAATAGGAAGCTTCCTCTTAACACTGCTTAGCTGCTGCATCAACAGGGTTTTATTACGCCATCTCCATCCCCATGAAGATCTTCTCAATTCTTCATTTCTTCTGATGGGCCTCTTCTGCACTGTTATCTAGATGAGAGGTCTCATAACTGTCCCTACTCTAATAGTAAGAGATGCTGAGGGATGATTCTGATCCCTGGAGGACTCTGCTTGAATGCCTGGCATCCCAAGACAGTCTTCTATGCCTCCCTCATGCACTTCTCCCTACAATTGTTCAGAAACATCTCTCTTTGCTTGTGTGTGAATCAGTCCATCTAACGCATGAATACACCAGGAAGGCTAGAAGGACAAAAGTCAAGTGCAGGGGCTGAAGAGATCACACATCCTTTCAGAGGACATGTAGCTCTCCCAGAGGACCATACAGTAGCTAACAATCTTCTGTAACTCCAGTGCAAGGTGGAATCCATTGCCCTCTTCTGGCCTCTGTGGAAATTGCATGCTTGTGGTGCCTAGAAAGAAATTACCCATACACATAAAATGATCCTTAAAACATTAGTTTGAAATCAATAGTCAAGGCAACAGCACCTTAAACATTGTGTCTCAATATGTCTTAGAATGTTTCAGTCTCTATATTGTGGCCATCACTGGTGCTGTATTTCAAGGAAAACAGAGGCAAATAGCTACAGGGTTTTTTTTTTAATTTCTTTATAGTCCTGTATTGAATGTTATCACTTCTTGAGATTAATTAAAAAACATAGGTGCCTTTCTCAAAATATGATGTGAACGATCGTGTCATGAACATATGTGTATCTAGACAGTGGGGGGTTATTGTTTTGTTTTGTGGGGTTTTTTTGAGCAGCTAAACATTTGATGTCAGGTGTTAAATATGGGTAATTTTTTATCATGAAGTGGGTATTTGTTGTAACATATTTTGTTTGTGTTCTGACAAATGAAGCTTGCCTGAAACTCAGAGAGTGGAGCTAGCCACTGGTTAATTATAGAGGCCAGTGGATGTTGGCACACACCTTTAATCCCAGAATTTGGGAGGCTCAGGCTTTTGATCCCAGCACTTGGGAAGATCATGTCTTTGATCCCACCACATTGAAGGTTCACAACTTCTATCCAAGCACATGACATGTGGAAATTGGATCTCTGCATATAGAAGTAAGAAGTTTCTACTGGCTGCAACTCTGCTTCAATGATCTTTCAGCTTTTACCCTCAGTATCCAGGTTTTTATTGTTAAGACTCCACTTGATGGAGTCCACACCCAAGATATCATCCATCTTTGTAGCCCTATCAGGCTTTGAACTCACAATGTATCCAAAACTACCTGGAATTTTCAGAGATCCATGTCACTCTGTTGAGTCCTAGGGTTAAAGTAGTCTGACACTACACCTGAGCAAAAAAGCTAGATTAAGAATGAACAGTTAAAAGTTGCTTCTTATTTATGAAAATACAGTCATTTGACTCAATGGTGGCTTAAAGGGACATTCAGTATATACATTATATAGCCTTAGCAAAATATCAAATCAAGGGAAAAAAAGAACAAAAAATAAGAAAACATCAAATCAAAATGAAGAAAAACAAAACCTCAATGCAAGAAAATCCAAAGATAAACAAAAATGTTTACACAAAGCAGAGTTCTCTTCACGATGACTTTGTGGCACTATCCTATACTCTGAAGCTGACTTAGGACATATAATAAGAATGAGGCCACAGATTGTAATACCCTTTTCAAGACAGGTGTAGCCATGACATTTTGGGGCTTTGCATGTTAAGTCCTTGCCAAGGTTGATCCTGTGCTATGTTGGCCACTAGATGATTCTTTCAGGCAACAGGTGTCTGTGTTCCTTGCCTATTCAAGACCAAAAAAGGACATGAGGAGCTTCTGCTATCCAAAGACATAAAAGCTCATGTTGACATCACATCAGAATCCTTTCTCAGGACAGTTCACTTCTGTCAAGGATGTGACACAGGACAATCCTCAGTTGATTTCCTAATGGACAAAAGAGAAGACTAAGATGACTAACTAGGCATTGTTGTCATCTCTGAAGAGCATTAACTTCAGCATCACATGTGCATGACATGCAGTACCTTCAGCACTGGACTGGAGTGAAAATATGATGCTTCTTGGTTTGGGATGTCTGGATAGCAGGTTGGCATCAACACAGTCTCCCTTGACATGTCTCTCCCCACATATGAAGTGTCGAGATCTCAGTCAGCTCATAAAATTTCACAACAATAACTTTTCAAAGTAATTATGAGCAGAAACATATCCTCCCTCCATGTTGTTGTGCCCCTCACCGGGACCATTTGTTGATAGATGTTAGAGTTCTGAATAATTTTTGGTGTATTTTTTTATTAAAATTTGACTATTGTTTATTTTATAAAATTAAAATGATATTACATGTGGAAACATTCTATAAGTTTATTTTCACTGTATTCATTTGAAAGTAACTAGTATTCTGATGTTATAATTTAGCAAGTTAGTTCTTGAGCAGACCATTTTTATCCTTTTTTGAAATTTATTTTACATACCAACCACAGATGCCCCTCTCATTCCTCCTCTCATTCCCACCCTCCTTCCTCCCACCCCTCATCTCCTCCTCTAACAGGGTAAGTTCTCCCATGAGGGAAGACAGCTAAGCCTGGTAAATTCAGCTGAGGCAGGAATTAGCCCCTCCCTGCTTTATCAATGGTGAGCAGAGAGTTCCACCAGAGGTAATGGGATCCAGAAAGCCGGCTCATGCACCAAGGATAAATCCTGATCACATTGCCATGGGCCCCTCAAACAGATCCAGCTACACAACCGACTCCTGTATGTAGAAGGCCTAGTCTGGTTCTATGCAGGTTCCACAGCTGTCAGTCTTAAGTTCTTGAGTTCCTTTGAGCTTGGTTCAATTGTCTCTGTAGATGTCCTCATCATGGTCTTGACCAACCCCTCTTTCTCATATAATCCCTCTTCCCTCTCTTTGACTACACTCCCAGGACCGAGCCTGGTGCATGTTTGTGGATCTCTGCATCTGCTTCCATCACTTACTGGATGAAGGCTCTATGATGACAATTAGGGTATTGACCAATTTGATTACCAGGGTAAGCCAGTTCAGGCACCATCCCCACTGTTGCTAATAGTCTAATCTGTGGTTGTCCTTGTGGATTCCTAGGAATTTCCCTAGCACCAGGGATATATCAAGCAGCTGAGGGTAATGGCAGCCTCTGAGATCAAACAGGCCATGGAGTAACAAAGGGGGAAGTATTTGTTCTCACCCTGCTCTGCAGGACCTTTCTAAATTGGTGCCTTTTGAAGGCCTTACCAATTATATTTTTAATTCAGTACTGGATGGTGAAGAAATCAAGTCATTTTGGAGCTGACCTTGTGCTGTAAGTACTTGATGGGTCAAGTGATATGGCCCATGTGATAAAGTGCATGCTGCCAACCCTGATGACCTGAGAGAAAGGAGAGAACCAACACCTACAAGTTGACCTCTGATTCCCTCTGGAACTGTGCCATGTGTATGTCCACATATGTGTGCAGACACACATACATAACACGTGTAAAATAAATTAGAATGCACTTGAGTGTTCTGCACAGAAAGAAGTAGAGTGATCCCTTCTAGAGACAAAAGATTAAAGCAGTTAGACACCAGTCCTCAGGTCACAATATGACCAAGTGTCTAATTACACAGCGCAAACATTCTAAGATTTACTTTCCTAACAAAAGATCCATGGTGGGAGGGCACGGGATCAGTAGTAGAATCTTTGCCAAGCATCACAAGGCCTCAGGATCCCTCTACACACACACACACACACACACACACACACACACACACACACACACACGCAAAAAAAAAGCTAAAACAAAAACTCTGGTGATCATTTAGGGACTCATATAGTGGCTGACCAGTACTGCCCACCATCTTGAGGTAGGAGCCTCCAATGCATTATGACCTAAGGCTTTCCAGCCACAGAAACAGAAAAAAGGCCTGACCTTTAAGGAGATTTCCCCAAAGTCACCTGACACATCTGTTTACATCCATTTGGCCAGTATTTATGTAGCTGAACCAGATCTCAGGAGGCTGGACAATGTTTCAACTCTGGGTCGCCCTGTGCCTGGGTATAAATATGGAGCCCTGTTGTGAGCAAAGAGACAATGGGACAGAATGGCAGAAGCAGAAATTCTCAGCTGCTGGAGTCTGAGGATCTTTTGCATTCTTGGTTTGGCAAAAGTCATAATATAACCCTAGACCTGTCAGAATGAAATGTTTTGAGGATGCAGTGAGACCAAAGACCACTCCTGAAAACAAAGACAAGACAGGCCCCATATGCCTATTTCATGACCTTTTAGTTTCTAATATTAGGCCAGAGGTTGGTGTACATGTGTGTGTGTGTGTGTGTGTGTGTGTGTGTGTGTGTGTATGTGACATTTAAATCAGATCACATTCCCTTAAGTAGCAAGCCATCCAAAAATGGTACTGAGGTGGAGGAAGGGTGAATATTAAGTGTTGAATCACCAGGTAACACTATTTTCAACCCACTATACCCTCATCAAAGTACCAGCAGGGTACAGGACCATACATACATACCATGGCCTCTTCTCTTACAGGATTAATCTAGTCCCTTGTAGGACAATCATGTGTTTAGTTGAGAATGTTTTAAGAAAAACATGCTCCCTGATCTCCCAATGCCTCAGCCTACACACTAGCCTAAGGCCTCCAAATCTTCCCCAGATTCTTCTCATACTCGGTCTCAACCGACTCCTAACTACCCACCCATTTCATTTCTCAGTCAGCGCCAGATATTAGAAAAAATTTTAAAAGGCTGAAGAGGATCCCCAAACTCTCCTATTGGAATTGGTGAAAATGGATTCTAAAGTTTTCAATGCTCAAGAATGACAGCCTAGTCAATACAAGAGACAAGGCTGCAACAGAATAAGCTCCAAGCCCAAGCTTTAGCAGCTGCTCTGAAGCTACCAGGGATCCCTCACAAGGGGTAAAAGGGAACTCGGCCATGAGGCTCCATCCTGCTAGAGCTCAGCTCAAAGTCAACTCCGCCAAAAACTTGCTTCAAATGCAGCAAGTAGGGCCACTGGTCACAGTATTGCCTTGACCCCCCAGCCGCCCAGGAGGACATGCCCTGTCTGCAGACTGCCTGGGCACTGGAAATCAGAATGCCCCCATGCAGGCTCTTCCTCTATGCCATGCCGTGGAGGTCCAGCCTCATCAACACTGGCAACTGAGAACTCCTAAGCCTGGCAGAGAACTGACCCTGCCTAGACCTGCTGACATTCCTTGCCCTCTCCATGCCTAGGGTGACCCTGCAGGTAACAGGTAAGTCCATGGACTTTCTCTTGCACATGGAAGCTACCTATTCTATTCTGACATCTCAATCAGGTCCTATAGTTCCCTCAACAATTTCTGTCACAGGCATGGACAGGATCCCTTCCTTCCCACTTAAGACCCTGACACTTCCCTGCATCCTTGCAGGGAGATTCTTCTCTCACTCTTTTACTGGTCATACCTGCTTGTTCTGCACCTCTGCTGGTTCTCAATGTTCTCAGCCTCTTGGGGGACACACTCATCTCGGTCCTCACACTCTACTGAGTATTTCACAGGTCCATTCACAAGGGCCCTCCAGATATGTCAGCCTCTGCATGAGCTTCGAGGACACCAACCAGGCAATGATTGGCATGGTGAATTTACTCCCATGCCCACACCCAAAGAACTCCATTACCTCATATCTATGGTTGACACCTTTGTCCTCAGGAAAGGTTGAGAAGGCCAGTGGACTCATCAAACAACAGCTCACCAAGCTCTCCACTGAACTCAGGTTATCTTGGCCCCTCCCTTCTCCCCATTGCCCTTACCCGCCTCTAGGCCACCACATGCTCTCCTACAGGTTTGAGTCCTTTTGAGCTCCTTCATGGAAGGCCCTTCCTCATCAATCACCACCTCCCAGCCCAAGCACTCCCATTGACTAGCTACCTCCCCTACCTCTCTCTTCTGAGGTCCCTTCTCCATTCTTTTTTTTCCCCCGAGACAGGGTTTCTCTGTGTAGCTTTGCCCCTTTCCTGGATCTCACTCTGTATCCCAGGCTGGCCTCGAACTCACACAGATCCACCTGCCTCTGCCTCCCGCATGCTGGAATTAAAGGCATGCACCACCACCACCTCTTGCTAAGAGCTGGAACAGAACCCAGGCTGATCATTTCACAATATGGCCAGGAAGGGTGACTCCTTGCTCTCAATAGTGACACCCTAAATCAGGCCCTACATGAGAATAGGAGTCTCTCCATGAGAAGATGCTTTTCCTCACCTTGGGAACCCCAGCATGTAAGACATGGAGCTCTGGGTCTTCTGAAATCAAACACAGCGACAGATTTTGGTGTGGTGTTATTGTGTTCCCCCAAATATTGTACACCCTAATAAACTTATCTGGGGTCAAAGAACAGAACAACCACTAGATACAGAGGCTAGAAAATGACGGCACTCACACCTTTAATTTTAGCATTCCAGAGGCAGAAATCCCTCTGGATCTCTGTGAGTTCAAGGCCACATTGGAAACAGCCGGGCAAGGTGACACATGCCTTTAATCCCAGAAAGTGATCCTTTAATTCCAGGGAGTGACAACAGAAAGCAGAAAGGTATATAAGGCCTAAAGACCAGAAACTAAACGCATTTGGCTAGCTAAGCTTCAGGCTTTCGAGAAGCAGTTCAGCTGAGATTCATTTCGATGAGGACTCAGAGGATTCCAGGCTGAGGAAAAAGGATCAGCTGAGGAACTGGCGAGGTGAGGTAGGTGTGGCTTGTTCTGCTTCTCTGATCTTCGAGCATTCATCCCAATAACTGGCCTCAGGTTTGATTTTTATTAATAAGTACCTTTAAGATTCATGCTACATTTTGCTGTCTATTTAAAGTAGCTCAGCATTTCAGTATTTTCCAGCAAGTCACCAGGAGCCATTACTGACAGGGGTCTGCATCCTCCTTGACAACTGATTTCACCATGCTCTTTTGAGAGATTTTTAAAAGCTATGGTGAGTGTGAGGATTCATAAGAACACACACATGAAGCTCAGACGACAGTTTTGGGAAGGTTTGTTCTCTCTACCATGTGGGTCCTAGGCAATAAACTGAAATAGGCTTGGCAGCAAGTACCTTTACCTGATGAGCCATCTCACCATCGGATCACCTGAATCATGGAATTTTATAAGCTGTGCATCAGTATTTATGTTCTCTGAGTATATCTCTGTGCTTTATTAGTAAATGCAGATCCTATCCACTGCCCATAAAATGAATGATTGTCTTGGTGAGAGTTCCACTTCAGCAATGACGACTGTGGAGTAAGCTGTGGAGGTTGGTGTCTGGGTGGGAGCTCCACCTCAGTTCCTGGCAACCTGGCATCCCTATACCCAAAGATTCTGGAATGTTCTGGTGGAAGAATCACTTCAACTCCTCTCTCCTATCTATTTCCCCAAACCTGCCCTTCAAAGCCTGCCAAACACAGCTCCTCCCCAAACCAAGTTCAAGGATAAAAACATTACAGGCAATGGCTGAAACACTGTTGAGGGCTGAGGATTCAGCCAGCTAGTGAAAGTCCTTGACAATAAACTGACATACTCAATAGTATTCCAACATCTCCACCCTCCATGTTGTGGTATTCCATGTTGTGGGCCACTTGCTGGTGGATGTCAGGGTTCTGAGTAATTGTTTTGTTAGGTTTTCTGTATCTCAGTCTTATTTTTGATGCTTTCCTTACTTTAGGAGTACTGAGCCAACAGACACATGGAGCAGATTGGGTCTGAATGATCAGGAGGTCAGTTGGTATTTGCCTCATGGTAAGTTCAGAGCTACAATGGGGTGTCTTTTTCTGAGGAGGCCTTGATCCTAGGGTGAAAGATGTCATGCTTTCAAGGTATGTGTGGCTTCCTTTGGCGTCCTCAAAGTGGCTTCTAAAGGAGTATTGTCAAGAAGCAAAGGGAGTCAGAGCCAGAAGCAGCCATTCTTGGTCAATGGCTAGGCAAATCAAGGCCTTTTCACACATAGGAAATAAAATAAGAGTAGGAAAGTGCATCAGCATTCAAAATTTCCTGAAGATGTGGCTCTGCAAGTGGACCCTGATTTAGCAGCTCCTTCTGAAGCAGGCTCTCATCCTGGGCTGTGGCCTGTTCCAGCACATATATCAGTTTTTCTGAATAGGAGAGAAAGGCAGTTAAGACACAATCCTGCTGTGGACCAGCCATTGTCAGCTATTAAACTGCTGCCTCCCACCACCTCAACTGTGCTGGATAGTCAACATGGATCATTTGACTGAAGTCACTGTTTGTAGCCCCAAGGATTAAGAGTTACAGGGTCACTGGGCCGAGAACTTTCCTCAGCTTTAAACACCTGTCAGAATTTGGCTGAGTAGTGTTTTTTTCTGTACTACCAGAAACAAAGTGTCTTACTTACAGTCTGGGGACATCATTTTTTAAAAGTAACAACGTATTAATAACATAGTCAAAAGCACAGGAGTGATACTCATTGTTCATGATGAATTACTGATTAAACACATCATTTTATTGATAGCCATATTGCAATCTGGACACTCGGACAAGGTTATGCAGCTAGCTCCATACCTAGGAGGCACCTTGAACATGATCAACATGAAAGACAGAACCAGTCAGTAATCCTAGAGCAGCATTTACTGAGATATGTGCCTGAGAACACTGGCCATGATGGACTCTAAGATCAAACAGAAACTTGTGATTTCCTTAACCAGAGCTATGAATCTGCATCCTTACACTTTGGGAGTCTGTTACAGAACAGTCATGAAAAGTTTCTGATCTTCCCTGCAGCTGAGGCATCTCCTGGGTTTATTCTAGAAAGTCCTTAACCTATTCCATCCAGAGAACACTTGTCCCAAGAAATAGGAAAATGCTGCACAGAACAGTATGCAAAGGTAGGAATCTCTTCTCTACAGAGGACGTTCCTAAGTGAAAATGTAATTTCAGCAAGGCCTAGTGATTCACAACTTTGAATTCCATCATTGGGAGGCAGAAGCAGGCAGATCTCTGTGAGTATAAGGAAAGCCTGCTCAGGCCATACCAGAGAACTCAGAAGGGAAAGAGGACAGAATTCTTTAGACACACTGAGTATTAAACGTATTGATTCCTGAACAGAAGTGTTGGTTAACTTGACCTGATCAATACCCAGAAGTGTTCTTGCCCTGCTTGTAGCTGGGAGCCACACATGTGACCAGGAGCCCATAAATGACAGTGATCCCAGGTAGAAGGGACACACTTTGCTCCACCTGCTCCCCCCCAACCTGGGTTCCTACCTCATTTGGGAGACCTCAAAGTGATGCTGAAGCTTTTCTTCCAAGTCCTTTTCCTGGTTGATGATCTCCTTCTGCTTTTGCAGGACCTGCAAGCTTCCCTCCAATCTTTCAAGTCCTGTTCATTAGAACACTGTGATCTTACTGGAAAGTTGTATACAGGCATACACACAGTGTATGAAGCACATACAAATGATCAAAATAACTTATTTGTAGGTGAGGCAAGCCAAAAGAGCTTACACTACACTCACAGAAAAAAAGAAGTGAGCAGAATATAACATCATGCAAGATGAACAGATGAGTAAATGAAGCACACCAGCTCTTTCAGAAGATTCTCACAGCTCTGCCATCATTCCCTGAGGGTTAATACTGCTGTGGGGAGTGTGCTTTGTTTGATGAGACTCTATTGTGATGGCTAGAGAATTTTACTTCAGAAGCAGTAAAGCACCCACCCTGGAACTCAGATTGTCAAAAGCCCCATCTGTTCAGCCAATCAAATCTAGATTATATTCTCCATAAAGATAGAGCTCTCAAGGAGCATTCACAGAAAAGAGGGCTCATGAGCTGCTACTTAGGCTGATGTCAGTGTGAACCAATAGTCAGTGAAAGGGAAGAGAACACATTGGGATTCATGAAGAAAGAAGAAGGCCACATGCCACCCAAATCTATGACTAGGAGTAGGATTCTTTTGGCATTTATATGGGATACTCTTCCTTGTAAACTGGTTCCCTTGTGTGATCTCACAGGACAGCTGCCAATCACATGAGCCTCAGGACCTACAATTCACTCATTCAAAGCTCTGTGCATATCATCCTACCTATCATAATGACATGTAGGTGTGATATGTTATTGACCCATTTCCCTCATTGGACTGCAGTTTCAAGTACAGCAGAAGGCATGGCTTGCCAATAATTCAGTTTCTCAGAAGAGGATAACTTCCCAGAAGTACTTGTGCATGGACACTGAAGTGAACACCTCAGATGACATGAGGTGGGTGGCTGGATGGGAGCATGAACGAGTAAGGTGAAAGCACAGGTGGGTGGATGGGCAAATGAGCAAATGGTGCCAGACCTCAGGCTGACTCACCTACCTGCCCTACATGTTGTTGCTGGGTTTGGAGGTCACTGGTCTCTTCCTCTTGGTCCTCACAGATCAATTTCAATGCCTCCAAGTGGTGCTTCAGCAGGACCCAATCTTCTCTCCGATTTTTGTTCTCCAGCCTCAGCATGTCTACCTTCTCCTTCAGCTGAGTATGTTCCATTAGGACCTGGCTGTGCAGACCAGTGGAAAAACCCTCTGTATATTAAGGACCGGCCAGTTTCATTCTGCCACCCCTGCCTCCAGGAACCATCACAACAAAAGGCCCCTTGTTCTCAGGAAGATATAGCCAAGAGCCCAAAATAGTCATGACAGCTACACTCAGAAGGACAAATAAAAGAGCAGCTAATTTTAATAAATTGAAATACTTCAGAAAACCCCAAACCAAAAGGGACCCATGTCCTTTCAAAGGAAAGAGGAGTCCCTCAACTGTCCTGAACATCAGCAAGTAGTGGACAAATTCTCTCTGAGAAAGGACAGGAGACCCAAGGGTAGTATATTCTATCTATGGTTTCTACAGAAACCAGATCCTTATAGCCTTGGCCTGAGGTGCCCAGGGTTGCACCTCATGGTGCAAATTGCTTTTGTTTTCTTTCTTTTTGCTTTCCTTGTCCTTTCTTCCTTCCTCTCTTTCTTTTTCTTTGTTTGGTATTTGAAACAGGGTTTCTCTACTGAACAGTCCTATCTGCCCTGGAACTCTCTGTAGACCAGACTGGTCTTGAGATCACAGAGATCTGCCTACCTAGCCTCCAGAGTACTGGAATGGCACCACCACAGCTCAGTTTGCTCTTCTACCTCAAGGCTCCTGAGGCTCCAAGACCATGGTGGGAGAAGCGAATAGTCTCTTTCATGCTTAGCAAAACTAAGCACAAGAGACACAAGTCAAAGAGATGCTTGCTAAGGTGCAAAAAGGAGAGAACCAGAGCTGTGGACACTTCAGTAGAGACAAAGAAAGGCAGAGATGGCCACTCAACTACTGAGGTCCATGCCAACAGTAACCTACCAATAGAAGACTGTCTCCTTGGCCAGCTCATCCACCTTCTGTGAAGCCTCAGTGTTCTCATTCTGCAATATTGGTAGGTCAGTCATGACCTCCCCATGCTCCATCTTCAGAACTTCACACTAAGTATTTGGCCTGTGGGAGGGCATGGCACCATGAACAAAGAACTTTATGAATATAGGCCACAAGGATCATGTGAACACAAGCTGTTGTCCTGATCTACCACAACACACTGGAGTTCTCAGTCTGGCTACTATGTACTGAAACTTCCTGGTGCTTAATTCACTTGTAAACCTGGCCCAGGTCAGCAGAAGCGGGGTGTTCAGACGGAGAGTGTCCTTGATGCATGAGCCCACTCCATAGGCCTGGAGAGGCAGCTAGCTCTCTGTTCCCATGAGTTATGCTACAGGTCTTGGCCCAGAAGAAACCTGCAAAGGTGTTTCTCTTGTTTCAGAACAAGGATTCTTGATCCTGGGTCCCTATTACTGCACAGAAGGACAGAGCACATAATTCGGGAGATGAAACCCAACATCAGGACAGCTATAAATTCTCCCAAAGGGATTCCTATTTGGCATCAAGGTGAGCACATAGGACAAGAGCAGCTTAAAGTGAGGCTCACAGATCTCATGTCAGGACTGGCATCACCTGGAAAATGTCAGACAATCAGGCCCGCCATAGACACCTGACTCCCAGAGTCTGGAGGGACACACAAACCTGCAAATGCATGTAAGCCCACAGACACACAGACTGACACACAGACACACACACTGGCACACATGTAGCCATGCAACAGGAGAGAGAGAGAGAGAGAGAGAGAGAGAGAGAGAGAGAGAGAGAGAGATAGCAAGAGTTAAAGAGAGTAAACATACATGGGATATTGAAGAAATGCATGGAGGAATATTGTCTAAGAGGATGACTCACAACAAATAGAAAAACAGTGACAAGACCCAGGACATTAAGTCACTCATTGAACTAAATCAAGTCGGATCAGGTCTGACAAGCTGCTACCAGGATCTTCCAGCACACAATTACCTACTAGGCAAGCTCAAAGACTCACACAAACTCACTAGCAGCTAGTATCTCACACAAGCCATGTCATGGTCTTTTCAAATGCATTCTGGGAACTCAAACAATACTGTGTCAATCCCCAAGTTGTCTGAGTCAGACCACAGGCTTGGGTTTTCACTGGAGTAAGCAGAATAGTTAGAATCCCCATCTCACTCCCGCCCAGGTTTCAGGTTCTGCCTCTCCTTTGTGAGGCATTTAAGAAAATGAAGTTGGGCACAGGGAAACTTTGAGGTTTCAGGCTCCTAGAATCCAAGAAGTTAAGATGAAGGTGAAGGAGACTCTGCAGATGCAAGATTGACACCAGGAAGGTTGAAACAAGAGATACCTATTGTGCACTGGTCCTTTCCTGATGAAGAATAGTTGATCACTCAGCTCATTTCTCTCCCTTGTCATAAGCTGCAGATACATGTTCAGCCTCTGCATCTCCTTCCTCATCCCTTTCTTGGTGAGGAGGGTTGGGTGGGATGATGGCTCCATAGCAGCCTCTGTGGGTACATGAACACAAGTGAACTTGCCTAGTAACAAGGCAGAGAAGATGGACAGACCACCCTGAGGCCTAAACAGAAAGATCACATCTGCAACCCAGTGACAACCCAAATATTTTAGGCCAGGTAAAAATGTACTCTCTGTGAATCTCAGCTTTCCCATCTCTTCATAGAGATGTGGCTATGTAAGCAGCCAGGGGTTTCCCGTGCATCCCTACACATGCTTCAGAGGAACACAGAGAGGGCTTCTTCAGGCCAATTCACAGCAGCACAGGATGCAATATGCATGGACCCAGAACCCTGAAGTCTGCCTGTGCTTTCAGAAGCCAGGAGAAAATAACACAGTGCACTCAGTTGCTGTGGACAGTCCAGATTCTCCTGCCTGGTCACTCCAGGACCATGGCTGGGATTGAAAAGTCATGCAGAGGCACAACATGCTTACCAGTCCCACCAAGGCATCCCACTGCCAGCAAAGAACATGCAGAGCTTGTACAAAGGAGACAATCTTTGCCCTGGTCCCACAACTCTACAGTTTGACTACACTAGAGATCTACCTGCCATCCTCAACTGCTGATTCAAGGCACTAGGGGACCACTGTCAGGAAGAGGTGGTCAGAGGAGTCTGCTCGACAGCCTGACGACATAATGGCTTGACCAGAAGCTCTTTTCTCTCCAGGTGACTAGTGTCAACAGCCACTGCACCTAAAGGAACCTCGTGAAGCTGAAGTGCAGTGATGCCTGGCCTCAGCTGGGGACACATTAGTCCCTCTGCCTCCTACTTATCTCCTTCTGTCCCCACATTACAACCCCAAATCCCAGGAAAGGAAAAATATAAGCTTGCCCAACATAACAGCCTTGGCCTTGCTGATCCTGGCTTAGAGGAGGCACACACTAATGTTCTGGAACCTGGACTTTCAGGAATTAGGAGAAGCAGGGAAGTCCATTTGCCTCTCAGAGGCTCTGGCTCCTCTGCCTCAATATTGGAGGGCTAAGTTCTAGCTCACCTCCCCCAGGAATCTCCCATCTCCTGCCCAGCACTCACTGTGCCTTCCCCAGAAACCTTTTTTGGCTGTTTTCCTCTGAGACACAAGGCCAGCTTTCTTCTGTCTCTCTATGGTTTCTGGATGTTCTCCATTCTCTCTTCCAAGGAGACTCCTCAGTCTTGCCAGCAGCATGTCTATGCTCTACCCTGTAGGCAATGAAGGATTGCCCTGAGGCAGTTGATGTTGCTACAACACTGGTGACATCACAGGGGATGCCAAGAGCTCTCCAGGATACAATAGAATGTCCAGAGAAGGGACTCCTGATGTCATGGGGAACAGCCTTTGCCAACCTGCTAATTGGTTCTCCCATAACTGAGCAGAAGCCCAGGTTCCCTTTCTAGGAGCCTGTCTTGGAACATAGAGGAAGCCATTCAATACCTCCTCCTTCCAAAGCCAGAGTACTCTTAGCTTCATGGGAAGTCCTACAGTACATCCCATGTTGGGAATTTAGCTACACTATCCAAACACTGACTAGGAATGTCTCGTTCTTTTTAATATCCCTCTGTTTATCAATATGAGCAATTAAATACTATAGAACCACAGATGATACCCCAACTCCTTTCTTGCAGAGTTGAAATTGGGATGGAGTTCAGACACTTACGTTCCTGATGATTTCATTGATATACTATACAAGGCCCAGATTTGTTATAGGACTGAGTATAGACAAGCAATGTGTTGCTGTCAGTAAGAGGTCCTGCCCAGGACCTCTGACCATAAGAGACTTTAGAGGAACCACCCCTCCTCTTTTTCCAGACTGCTAGTGATAGTGCACAGCCTTCACTCGGAGCCACAGGCTACAGAGCCCTTCAAAAGGGGCTCGTATTACTAGGAAATTACATGTTTCTATTTTCTTTGTGTTTAAAGCAGTTAAATGCAAATAGACAGTGCTTAGCCAGGGACAAGCCATCTCATCCTGGACCTGATATCCTAGGTGCTTTTTCAGGAATGCTTTGAATATGCTTTTCTGGTTTCAAAGTAAAATAACAACCAACACTGAATATCTCTCAGAAGAACAAATAATAACAATAGTATATTTACATGAGCACATCAGTGGCAAATCAAGCCTGAGGAGTGGGAAACAAGGACTGTATCCTGACCTCTGTGGGCCTAGACAGAGAGAGGATAGGGCACATTTTAGCATCCTCTTCAGAGACAGACTGAGGTGGAATGGACACTGACCAGGCTGAACAACCGTCCTGAGCCCCTGCATGTATGGTTACAAGCAGACTCCCAGTCAACCTTCCAAGGAGCTCCTGCTGAGGCCATGGTCTTTGTCTGACCCTGTGCACCATGTAAGATCATGTAGGCATCTGTCCTAGGGATACAAAACTCTTCCATTCAGCAGCTGACAGGACAAGGTGCCATGGTCAGGAGTGGTGACCTCTTGCCATAAGCTATGTGAAAAGGATAATGTAGAATTCACCTTTGTAAAAATAAATCAAGGGCCTCCAGAGTGGTTTGGTGTCTATGTTAGTCTTGTGCCACATCTTTATGAGCCCAGTTCCTACATTAATTGGGTGTAGTTGGAGAGCCTTTCTCCAGGTCCCACTAAGCCCCATTAGTGCGGTAGCCCATTTATAAAATAAACACACAGACATTTATATTATTTAAACTGCTTGGCCATTAGCTCAGGTGTATAATTGTCTAGATCTTACTTATATTTATCCCTTTTCTATTAATCTATACTTTGCCACATGGCTCATGGCTTGCCAGTACCTTACATCTTCCTTGTCATGGGAGTGGCTGGCAGTGTCTCCTCCCCCAGTCTTCCACCTCCCAGAAATCTCTTCTCTCTTGTCCTGCCTATACTTCCTGCCTGGCCACTGGACAATCAGCATTTTATTTATACAGAGGGATATCCACAGCAATTGGGTTTTCCATGATGATGTACGTTGGCATGCCTGGAACCAACCTTAACTGAGGTCAGAGTGCTGGATTCACAGAGTGGAGAGAACATAACTGAATCAGGATTGCAGAGTTGAGATCTGAGGTCCAGCTCTACCAAATATCACCTGGCTGAACTTGCCTCATCATTTGCCTTCCCATGTGAATACCCTAGTTGGATGGCCAAGGAGCACTGTCTGGAATGACAGTGTCTGCCTCAGACCAGCAGGTCACCAGAAGCCAATTCAGCTCAAGACAGTTCTCTGCAACAGGAGTAAAGGGCAGGAGATAGACATCCTTTGAGAGACAGGTTAGGCAGCAGGAACCTCCACATAATCAGGAGATGATGACTTTGCCACCTGCCTTCCTTAGATTAGTGCCCAGAAGAAAAGATGTCAATGGGGCTGGAAGTGCAGGACCAGGGGCAGCAGTGTCCTTATCAGACACTGGAAGGCAGGCTGCTAGTGACTTCCAGAAGGGTAGGGAATTCCTCCTCTCCTGGTTCCACTTCAAGTCTGTCTGTCATTCTTTTTCCTCTTTACTTCCTTCCTTCCTTCCTTCCTTCCTTCCTTCCTTCCTTCCTTCCTTCCTTCCTTCCTTTCTTCTTTCCTTCCTTCCTAATTTCCTTCCTTAATTTCTTACCTTAATTCTTTAATTCCTTCCTTATTTTCTTCCTTCCTCCCTTCCTTCTTTCCTTCCTTCCTCCTTTCTCTCTCTCTCTCTCTCTCTCTCTCTCTCTCTCTCTCTCTCTCTCTTTCTTTTTTTCTTTCCAGGCTTCCCTGGAACTCAGAGATATGTCCCCCACGCCTCCAGTGTTCTAGGATTAAAGATGTGGGCAACTACCACCCAGGTAGTTCAAGAGCCTAGGGCTCTATGCTTGGACTCTGATTTGACAGGATAGAAGCAGGAGGTAGATGCATTCTAGTTTGATGCCAAAGACAACTCCAGAACAGAGAGGCAAAGTGCCAAACTAACCCCAACACACAGTGAGAGCTAACACTGGGCTAGAGTGCTCCACACATAGAGACAGGGGACATTTCCCAGTAGGGTGGTGAACAGAGGCTGTACCCAGGCTGCAAAGGTGTCAGTGGTGGGTGCTAGGTTTCAGTCCTGGTGTCTGACAGCTATACTGTGTCTTGTGCACGGCCATCTCAAATTCTAACCATCTTTACTTTTCTTTTACTTCATCTTGATGTTGTTTTGAAAACAGGATCTCACTATATAGACTTGTCTGACCTGGAACTTGCTATGTAGAACAGGCTTGCCTTGAGTTTACAGAAATCTGCATGACTCTGCCTCTTGAGTCCTGGGATAAAAGGCATCCAACTCAAGGCCTGAATTTCCATTTACCTTCTCTATTTCTCTGTCCATCTTCAACCTGTATCTCTCCATTTTCTGGGTGATATGGCTCTTAAAATGATGTTTAGTGCCTCACTAGGAGGCAGGACAACAGACTACCCTACCTGGAGGCTCTTCCACTGTCTACCTTCTGTCAGTCCTGGACAACATGTAAGCTGTTAGTCAATGTGGCCAAGTACAGCTTCAAGGATTAAAAGGTCTCCACTGGCTCAGGGTCCATATTTTCTCTTTGGAACTGAAGAATTGTCTGCATTGAAAGAAGCTCACAGAATGGGGAGAGGGAGGGCAGGGTATCTTAGTTAGACTCTGGAGACTAATAATCCATTCATTCTGAAAGTCATAGGTCATCTACACTGCAAACCTACTGGGTCTTCATTGCCCAAAGTAAGCAGCATCAAAGAGATGGTCAGTTGTCTTCTCAAAGGATGCCAGCATCAACACACTCTCCTTCATCTTGGCCAGGCTAAACCCGGTAATAAACTGGTCTTCACCCTGTGCAAGGGAAGAAGGTCAGATGAGTCTCAAGCCACTCCAGGAAGTTCAAAACCAAAGCCGAAGACATTATCCCAACACCAGAACCAACAGGAACAGCCAAGCAGCTGTTCATGGCACCACTAAAGGAAGATGGTTTTCAGTGCAGCTTCACAGCCACTGGGGCTTGATGAACCCAAGGACAACAAGCTTGTCACTTGTCAATTGTACCCAGACACTGTGCCACACAGAATTAGGAATCCGAGTTTTAAAAGAGGGGTTGCTTCTCCTTTCCTATGATCATTAAACTGATACTAGAAACAACTTAGCTAATTCCAGTCAAGGATATGAACCAAACATACTCCAGTTCCACACAGGACCAACACTGTTAACATCTTATCACAGGAGGGAGGACTTTGTGAAGCCTCCCCTGAGGATTTATAGCCAGGTGGTGGTTGTTGGGGGTGGAGACAGACATATTCTCCAATGGTGTAATCTGACCATCTTCCCTTGCACAGGGTAAAGACCAGTTTATTTCCAGGTTTAGCCTGGCCAAGATGAAGGAGAATGTGTTGATGCTGGCATCCTTTGAGAAGACAACTGACCATCTCTTTGATGCTGTTTACTTTATGCAAGAAAGACCCAGAAGGCAGTAGATTTGCAGTGCAGATGACCATGACTTTCAGAATGAATGGATTATTTGTCTCCAGAGTATAACTAAGTGATTGGACCAGATGCCCATGGTCCAGTAAAAGAACCTGTCCCTCACCCCTGCCTTTGTAAGCAGCTCTAATGATATTCATTGGGTTGTTAGAAGTGGGCATCAGGCTGGAGAGATGGCTCAGAGGTTAAGAGCATAGGCTGTTCTTCCAGAGGTCCTGACTTCAATTCCCAGCACCCACATGGTGGCTCAAAACCATTTGTAATTAGATGTGGCACCCTCTTCTGGTCTGCAGAAATACATGCAAACAGAACTTTGTATACATAATAAATAACTAAATATAAAAAATAAATAAATAAAAGTGGGCATCAACGGGCGGGGTTGGTGGCACATGCCTTTAATCTCAGCACTTGGGTGGCAGAGCCAGGCGCATCTCTTGAGTTCGAGGCCAGCCTGGCCTACAGAGTGAGATCCAGGACAGGTGCCAAACACTGTCTGGAAAAAAAAGTGGGCATGAAAATAGAAGGACTAGGAGAAAGAGGAAGGGGGTAAGGTGGCATGGGAAGTGTACAAGAGAGGGTAACAGGAGCTGAATATGACCAAAGTATATCAGGATATACATACATAAAAAGGTCATAATGAAATCCATGTTGTGCACAATTAATATATGCTAATAAATGCATTTGAGAAAACAAAATCAATGGGTCATGAGGAAGAGTACCCAAGGTTGATCTCTGGCCTCCACACAAATGGAGGTGCACCCACAGGATTATTCACCCACATGTACATACAAAAAATAGATAGAAACCTGTATTGAAGAACCAGTAAAATACCATAACCTTCATAAAATCAAAGCAGAAGAACATACGGGCAGACACCTTCTCCTTTAGGGCTGCCATGGCCCCACCTGATGTAGTTTATTCTTTGGTGCTGGAGATGAGCCCAGGGACTTAGGGATATATACCTTGACCTTGTTCTACATCTGAGCTACATCTCTGGTTCCATAATATCTTCTACTGCAGGACAGGCTTATCAGGAAAGTATCATGTAAACACAATGCACTACTTACTGTATGGGGAGGAAGCAAACACCCATAGAAGCTTCCCCCTGAGAACAAGATAATTTATTCTGTGTGTGTGTGTGTGTGTGTGTGTGTGTGTGTGTGTGTGTGTGTGTGTGTGTGTGTGTTCTGGAGATCAAACACAGAGCCCATGCATGCTAGGCAAGCACTTTATCACCAAATCCCCAACCCTACTGTCTGGAAATGACTACAGAAGCAGCACTAGAATGGGTCAGGGAACCATAGCTCAAGTCTCCTGGGCATCCTAGTTTTGGTAATGGCCAATTTGGCTGTAGAATAAGGTAAAGACATGGACAAAATCTGTGTTCAAGCTCTTCTCCTCCAACAACTGGTTGTGTTGAAATTCTCACATGGAAATTTATCAAAACGCCTGATCCCATCAGCACACTATGCCTTTTAGGGGTGACACCTGACTTCCTGTTCAGGTCAGTGTAAGGAGTATGTCCTTATTACGTCATCATCTTGCAACAGCATCCCAGCCTAAAAAGGGGATGTGCCCTCCCACAGGTCCTCTCTTTACATATTCCCTCTATGCAGTCTCTCTCTCTCTCTCTCTCCTTCCTCCTAATAAAGCTCTAAAAAGGTAACCATGGCTCGTGATTCTTCTGCCACCTCATCATCTAGCGCCATCATACCCACTGCAAAAACCACAGACAGCCATGTGTGCCTCATTAACCACTTCAGTCAGCCCTCACAGAAGTGTGCTTCCTATGTTGTAAACACCCTCTGACTGTTTGCCACACAGTGGGTTTCACAACCCCAGACAACCTAGAGACTTCCTTCTCTCACACCTTGTAGGTCATCAGGTCTGAGAGCAGCATCACCTGTCTCCTTTCAATGCTCATGCTATGGCTGACCATCTTGGGCTGGATCTTGTTGGTGATGGTTGTCTGGGCAGCCTCAATGCTCAGAGATTTCTCCACCGAGGGAGAGCTAGGAATGAGTGGAGGCAGTCCCTTCTGGGAGCTACCTCACTCCTACTTTTCCCCACTTGACAAGCACAAAGCAAACACTGCTCTATTATCAAAGCAGATTGTTGTGTAATTGTTGGGGAAGCAAATGCCATGGATTGGGTATTGGATGAGGGTTCTGATGCAATGGTACCTCACAAGTTATTGGAAGTCATCTGCATGCCTTTCACAGTATTGGTGGCCATGAGTGCCTGCAGGTTGTCACCTTCTACTAGAAGCTTGAATGTCTCTTTCCTCCTATGATCATTGATATGGATGACAGCTCTGGACACCCCCACGATGCCCTGTACTACCACCTACATTCAACACAGAATGCTTAAGATTTTGCAGCCTCTAGGTCCCACTGGGAGAATCAGAAACAGGGCTGAAGACTGGGATGGTAACCTAGTTCATGCCATTCTTAGCCCATTTATCACTGGCATTGTGTGTTCTCCAGGAGTGCCTGGGTACTGCTTGGGGTTAGGGGAAAGATGGTTCAGCGGACTGTGCCCCAAACCACAGTCATCCTGAAGAGAGAGCAGAAAGAAGACTAATTGATAGAGTTGCAGTCTCAGAACAAAGAATAAGAGAAGAAAGGTTAATGTGTAGCCTTATTTCAGCAAACTTCATTGATTGGAAATCTGACATCCTGATGAACTGTTCTCGAATTTTCTATAAATGTTGCATTGAAGGGTTGTGAACTGTAGAGCCAGAGCCTGGCACCTCACAGACTACATGTTCTTCCCTCCTCTGCCCCTCCCCCAGGCTCTGATCCTGAAGGAGCTGTCTGTGATCCAGAACCTCCCTGGTAGTACCTGCCTCTAAGAGCTAGAACAGAGGGACAGCGCCCTCACCATGGCCCTGTGTGGCTCCAAAGGTGAACTAAGCCCTCGGGGTTGGCTGTCTGTGTGCTCTGCCAGGGGTTTGGCACTAGAACACCTCTTTGCTTGTAAAGTCACAGAGGCTCTTCATTTCTTTAAGTGCCTAAATCATGGAAGACTGAGCTTTGGTTTTATTTGGGTGGGGGCAGTTATGTCTTTTGAGAAACTGGTGGGTAAGAAGGCTGACTTTGAATGTGCTTTGACTGAATTTGGCATTAAAGAGTTTAGCCTTAGAATTTTCAGTAATAGATTTAGTGAAGTAACAGTCTTTTTTCTTTGGCAGGTTGATTTTGGTTTCCAAAGCGCTTAACTCAAAAAATATTGATTTTTTTCATTGCTGTTATTTTTATTTCTTTTTGGCCTTGAGATAAAGAAAGTGCAGTACTTCACTGTGGTTTTGAGAAACCCACCAGAAAGAGGATTTTTTTTAAATTAGTTGGGCCTAGGTGCATTTCATACAGGGACCACTAGGTGGCGGTGTAGCTGGAGGGCGCAAAGCAGCCTTCCAAAGCCTCTCTAGACACACACACACACCAGACACACACACATACCGCATAAGTGGCACGTGCAAGGTTCTATGGTGGCCAGTGGCAGAGGGACAGCTGCTGCTCTCTGAGCCCTAATCGAGAAGCGCCTGGTAAGCTGCAGTGACAGTAGTTTCTGTAGTCAGATCCTGGAGAAGGCTCCCAGCAGCCGGCACCATGGTGAAGGAGCAGTTCCTGGAGATGGATGTGGCTAAGGAAATGTTAGACATGGTTCGCAGTGGAGGCTGGGGTTCTTAGTGAGGGACAGTTTTAACAGAGCGAAGAAAGAAGTTCCAGGATGGGATTTCAGATCCTGAACTACCCCAAAAAAAGTGGAATGGACCAATCTGTAACTCCAGTTGTTAGAAGGTATTAATAAAAACAAACCGGGAGGCAGGTATTGGGCTGAACACTGAATAGTCACAGAAACAGAACAAGCAACATCCAAACTCACCTTGCCAATGCCTCAGCTGGTCTTGTTTCCTCAGACTGAAAACCTCTTGACTCCTCATCTGAATGGATCTCAGCTGAACTGCTGCTAAAGCCTAAAAGCTTAAAAAACCTAGTTCCTGGTCCTCATGACTTATACATTTCTGCTTCCTGCCATCACTTCCTGGGATTAAAGGTGTGTGTCACCATACCTGACAGTTTCCTGTGTGGATATGAACTCAGAGAGATCCGGATGGCACTCTGCCTCCCAAGTGATAGGATTAAAGATGTGTGTGCCACCATTTTCTGGCCTCCATGTCTATCTAGTGGCTGTTCTGTTCTCTGACCCCAGATAAGTTTATTAGGATGCACAATATATTGGGGGACACTATATCACCAGGTAGGTACTGGGGTATTGCCTATGAAAAGGGCCACATGGAAGAGCCATGCAGGCACCAATGCCAGAGAAGCTGGGCCTTCCTGTTCCCACACATGCTACAAGGCTTGTGCTCTTCTATCTTGTTTTCTCATTGGTTCCCTTTGAGCCTTTGAACAGTCTTGAAAATAGTAGCTAAAAGTGAGTTAGTCACAAGTGCTTTTTAGGGTGGGATGACATTTTCTGATCTGTACTCTTGATTCTTGGGAGAACATATGTCCATGTAGAACAGCTATGAACTAGCTGGGAGGTAGTAGTGCATGCCTTTAATCTGAGCATCCTGGAGGCAGAGGCAGGTGGATCTCTGTATTTGAGTCCAGCCTAGTCTATAGAGTGAATTCCAGGAGATACAAGGCTACACAGAGAAACTCTGTCTCAACACAAACAAACAAACAGCCCAACAAAATAATAAACTAAAACTAAATAGCCTGAATGTTGGTGCATTGCATGCCTGTAATCCCAGCATTTAAGAACCTGAGCTGCAGAGTAAGCCCCAGCCCACTGGAGGCAGAGACAAGAACATTATGAATTCAAAGCCAGCATGAACCACATGATTCTGTCTCAAAAGTAGAATTTAAAAAGTTGTAAAAAAGTGCCCGTATGGGTATTGTGGGGGAAGATGCCTACTAAGTGGATTGCCCAGTATGTTGTAAATGAAACTTCCCAAAGTGTATTACATGCTGCTTTGGCCCCTTAAAGGGCACTAGAGTAATTATTTTTGAGACTGCTGTGGCTGCAGAGTTTCTGTGATAGGGGGTTCATGCGTTCTCTTAGGAGTTGGTCTCTACCTATTGTTCTGTCCACACTGCCCCCACATCATGCTGCACATGGCACTGTTGGGGTCTACTGGGTAGGGCTCTAGTAATCCCTGACTATTGACAAGTACAGATTTGGACTTGTGGATTTTAACTGGGACCTGGTGTATTGCTCATGTTGGCCTTGAACTCAGAGCTCAAGTGGTTCCCCTGCCTCAGTCTCCCTAGTGGTCACGAGTACACACGTTATACCACATCTAGCTTGAGTATTTCCCCCCTGGCCTACATTCCTACATTATAAGCTCACCTATTCCTACCCACAAAAACCACACTTAGGGACAGAGTGTGGTTGTAACACTATGGTGGATTATCCCTGACATGCCCAAAGCCCTTACTTCATTCCTGGCCCCAATGAAAGTAAATGAGTAAATAAAATCCAGTTATTCTTGACAACTAAACCACACTATCAGCCTCCATGGTTCCTTGTTGAGATGGGCTTGCTCTGTAGCCTAGGCTAGCCTAGAACTCATTGTGACTCCTGCATCTGCTCCTAACACTAGGAAAACAGATATGAGAAACCACGTTCAGTCACAGCCTTCATAACTGATGTGGCAATTTAATGTTTCACCACACTCAGCCACAGCCTCCATCACTGATGTGGAACTTTATCCTTTTATTGACTGAGGCCTTAGTCCATGGATTAATTGTGGGGTTTTGGATTGTATATATTTGTAAGGTTTTTTTTCTCCTTTTTTACTTATTATATATGTGTTTTAATTTTGCACATCAGCCATGGGTTCCCCAGTCCTCCCCCTCCCACCCCTGTCCCCACCTTCCCCCCAGCCCCTCCCCTCCATTCCCATCTTCTCCAGGGCCAGGACTCCCCTGGGGATTCAATTCAACCTTGTGGATTCAGTACAGGCAGGTCCAGTCCCCTCCTTCCAGGCTGAGCAAAGTGTCCCTTTGTAAGCCCAAGGTTGCAAACAACCAGCTCATGGACTAAGGATAAGTCCAGTTCCCATTGCCTGGGTGCCTCCCAAACAGTTCAAGGTATTTAATTGTCTCACTTATCTAGAGGGCCTGCTCCAGTTGGGGGCTCCACAGCTTTTGGTTCATAATTCATGTGCTTCCATTTGTTTGGCTATTTGTCCCTGTGCTTTTCCAATCTTGGTCTCAACAATTCACACTCTTGCAGTCCCTCCTCTTTTTTGACAATTGGACTCCTGGAGCTCCACCTGGGTCCTGGCCTAGGATCTCAGCATCCACTTCCATCAGTTATTGGATGAGAGTTCCAGCATGACCACTAGGGTGTTTGGCCATCTGATCACCAGACTAGGTCAGATCAGGCTTTCTCTCGACCGTTGCCAGCAGTCTACAGAGGATGTGTCATTGTGGATTCCTGGAGAGATCAGGGGAGCAGAAGATACCAGCTGGATCAAGAGTAGTTTTTGTTTTATGTTTTTTTGTTTGGTTTGGTTTGGTTTGGTTTTTTTTATTGTTTTTTGTATTTTTAAGACAAAAGCACAAGCTGTTTTTGTAATTACATATTAAAATATTATGGGGAATAACAGCCACCACTTGGATTCAACCTGTTAAACTGTGCCTGTAAGGAGTCATACCACTGTCATTTTGTTATAAGAACTTATTGAGTAAAATAACAACCATAAACTACAGGCTTGGACACTTGGGGTGGAAGAGTCCCTTGCTCCATCTGAACACATGTCTTTGAGTGTCACTGGATACATTTTGATGCAACAGTTCACAGTAAGGTCTGTAGGGCCCAGCATGGATGTGGGCCCAGGGGACACAGATTTAGAAAATCATGAAACTCTACCCCATGTCCTTACTAACATGAGGTCACCCGTCGTCTTCCCTCTAAGAGGATCTCTAAACTGCGTGTGTTGTGGCCACTCCAGATGTAGGGTCATTATCCTGTAAGGGCTCACAAGTGGGAAGTAAAAGGTCTTTGCCTGACAGGACTTGGACATGGTAAGGAGGCAAAGAAAACCCACAGACTCACAGGAGCACCTCCACAGCCTCTCATGAACATTACAAGATTCCCACTCTGACAAGGAACTGCTGCTTGCTCCCAATTGCTGTTAGAACTTAACAAGAGAAGTCACTCAGTTCTGTCATTGTGGAGAAACATGGAATTGGTTGATTTCGGAGATTATATAGCTCTCACAAAAGCGAATGTTCTTAGCTAGGTTTGTCTACAAACTTGTTAACAGCAGCACTCAAGAAGTTGAGGCAAGAGGATCACCAAGTGTTCCAGGCCAGTATAGACTACATAGTGAGTTCTAGGCCAACCTGGGCTGTAGAGTGAGCCCCTACTAGGCACTTTTCTTTTCCCTTGATCTGTAAGGCAACTACAAGATAGTAGGAATGCTGGAGTGGAGACCTCTCAGCTCCACAGTCACATGATGCCTACAGTTACATGATGCTGACCTTCAGGCTGCACTCTCCAGCCAGAGTGGCTGACTTGTGCTTGTTTCTCCTTCATACCAAAGCAAACCTTGTGACCCTGAGAAATGGGGAGCCACTCGTTGCTGCCATTCAGGACTTCCTAACAGGTGAGTGTTACCCTGAAAGGAGGCTTTGGCTGCCCAGGCACAATGATTCAGAGGATGGCCTCAATGTTATTATCTGTACTTAGGAGCCCTCCTACTTTTGACACAAGGTGCCCCTGGATGGCTGAATTTGTCTGGTCTGTCACTCAGAGTCCTGGCCCACACTCTCAGGTGCCAGGTTTATAGGTGTGCATCACTATGTCCTGTCCTGTATTTAGGATTGTCGTTGACCCTTGAGCTTGCTGGAGGTGTTTTTACTGGTTGTTTCTTCATTTAATTCTGAGTGTGCTAACTGAGCTTCACAGACTTGGCATGGATTTCTCCTCACAGACTATATTTTCTTCCCTCTTTGGCCCTCCCCCAGGCCCTGATCCTGAAGGTGCTGTCAGTGGTCCAGGACCACCCCCAGTGCCTGCCTCTGAGAGATGGACAAGAGAAACAGCCCCCTCACCACGGCCCTGTGTGGTTGCACAGGTGAGCTAAGCCCTCAGAGTTGGCTGTCATTGTGCCCTGCCAGGGGCTTGACTCTAGACAGATCATTGGTGGTCATAACTTTATAGAGGGTCTTCATTTTTTTAAGTCTCTAAATCATGGAAGACTGAGCTTTGGTTTGATTTGGGTGGGGCAGTTTAAGTCTTTTGGATAAAATGGTGGGTAATTTGGCTGAGTTCCTGAGTTTGAAGGTGCTTTGACCAACTTTAGTGTTAAAAATAAGTAAACTGAAAATTTTTGTAGTAGATTTAGTGAAGTAATAATCTTTTTTTCTTTTATTGCAGTGTTGTGGATCAAACGTGGGACCTCATGCATCTCAGGCAAGTGTTCTACTACTGATCTTTAGCCCTAGTTTAGATGTGGCAAACTTCTTTAACTTCCTATTTATTCAGGAAGGTTTTAATATAGTAAAATTACATAAAATAGACCAGTTAATAAGTAAGAATTACAGTTACAATATCTAGTCTATTTATATTTAGCAAAATTAAAGAACATATTTTATCATCTATCATATTTTTTGTGAGTCTAAAGTTTTATATCTTATTTGTCTTTTATCATAACTAAGGAAAATTATAACTACCTAGTCTTCAACTCTATCAAAGACCCCAGACAGATATAATATTACCTAAGTAAACAGGAAATGTATTGTAAGCAACTTCCAAAGATCTAGAAATGACAGAGACATCTGGCTGCCTAGATTAGTCCCCCAAGCTCCTCTGCAATGTTGGGGCATCCATCATTAGCCTACAGGCCTAGAGTCTCTAGAGGACTTTTTTCTTTTTCTTTTTTTTTTGAGGGGGGGGTTGTTTGTTTGTTTGTTTTGTTTTGTTTTGTTTTTCAAGACAGGGTTTCTCTGCACAGCTTTGCACCTTCCCTGGAACTCACTCTGTAGCCCAGGCTGTACTTGAACTCATAGAGATCTACCTGCATCTGCCTCCCGAGTGCTGGGATTAAAGGCATGCACCACCATCGCCCAGCTCTAGAAGACTTTTTAGTGAAGCAGGAAATTTGAAGGATTGTCTCACCTATTGGCAGAGTTTATCAGTCGCTTTTCCCTATGTCCTGCAGAATGTCTGCCAGTCACCTCTGTGAGGCAGGAAACTGAAGGACCATCTTGCCCTGTTTAGGCAAAGTTTAGAGGTCATTTTTTCATGGGTCCTGCATGTCCAGTCTGTACAACATATTATCAAGCAGTCCAGGCAAGAGCAGTTTTTTGCCCAGTGACTAACTTTTGCCATATAGAAAGCAAACTCCATAATTTGTTGTTTGTTTGTTTTTTTAAGCCCATCATCCTTTTCTGAAGTAATTGGTGCTGCCAGGAGCAGACATGTCTCAATGTCCAGAGAAGTATACGTTCTTAAAACATTTTAAATGCCATATTCTGTAGGTCTTTGAAGTGTTTGAAGATCACCTACCTACTAAAATATATCTTGGTATATCTAAAAAAACTAACATGACTATAAGTTTCATTATCATAGGTAACTATTAATCTGTGTTTCTTATATTTTACAGTTTTAAATGAATTGCATAAACATAGTACCTTAAACAATATTAGAAATATATGTACAGTATAACAAATTAACCTTAAATTGTATCAATAAACAAAAATCTATAGCAATGTAAAATACTTCAAACAAGTTGTTGCTCTATAAAAGTAGATTCAGTAATCTACCCTTTTATCCTATCATATCTATATCCTACATTTCTGTATCAAACTCCATTTCTTCTTTTATAACGAGATTGGCTATGACCAATAACAATTTGTAACAAAATCCCTAAACAAAGAATAACTTCCATAATCCACTTTTGGGGAGAATGTGGACATAGTCCTCTAGGCTACTTCCTGCTGATTGGGGGCACTGTTAATCTTATGGGGATCCTGAGAAAATTCAAGATAATGGTCAAGTCTTGGGAAGACCAGTTATAATCTTTGCTGATAGATACCATCTGTCAAGAATCAGGTCTCACTTGATCAAATCTGATCCATTTTAAACCGGAAAAAAAATCCACAGCCTCTTGCTTCCTGTGGAAACAAAAGCAGAGCCTCCTTTCCAAAGCAACATATCCTTAGACCCAAATTGTGAAGTCAGGATACTTTTAAAGTTTGTGTATTGGCTTAACTCAGGAGCCTTTACAATCAAATGTCCCACTCCAGTTAAAAATCCTAAAGATAACACAATAATGTACCATATTCAGACTCTCCATGTAATTTTCATCTTTATGTGGCTTTTTAAAAATTTCTTTTTAGAGGACTTTTTCTATCATTTTTCTTTTCTCTCCTAAGCCTATTTATATTTTTTAACACCATGTTACCTATTTAGAAGATTTTTAGATCTGAATCTTTATTGTGTATCTTTAATCCTTTTCTGACCACGAGAGTCTTTAAACTGCTAAGCTGTGTGGCTATGACAAAGGCACACCTCTGACAGATGGCTCCACCCCACTCAGCCTTCCAACAAGTCGCAGGTACCAAGGCGTCATGCTTACCTCCCCAACTCTGGGAAGTAGTATTAAGTAGTATGCAGGTGTGTTCAGCTCTGCTCTCAAGCCTGAAGGCAGGAGCTGGGAGAAGCCTCTCTGTACTACAGCCTGTGAGATAGACTGTGGGAGCCCGCCATGCCACTTAGCTCATGACAGCTGGTGGCCATCTTTATCTCACAGGGAGCTGTCAGGTGACTCATTTCTGTGCTGCTGCTGACATGAGACTGTGAGACCAGGAAGGCCAGTGCAGCTCCATTTCTGTGTGTTAAGAATCCTTCAGTCTACAGTGGAGAACGTGATCCTTTGGTCCTGAGATAGGGGCTGACAAACCAGGCAGTAAATTCAGCAGGCAAAGAAGCAGTGTAAAGATTCTGGCTGGTCTTTGTTGTTATCACCCCATTAAATGTCACGTACTTCTGAGTTGTCCCTGATGCAGACAAGACTTGGCCATCATAGGAAACTCCTTGACTCCGTGTGGGTATGATGTACATACGTCGGTTTATCATTATGGAATATTAGAATATTTGATCTCTGTGTCCATCTTTACATATTGTGTCAGGAGCTGGGCCAGCTCTGCCTTACTCACCTGTGGGTCCTCGGCACAGGGCTTGTGAGGTCTGTAATATTTTCAGTTGAAAGGTTAACCAGACCTCTCCTACTGGTTCTTGTACAGCAAGGTAACAACATAGAGCAAGGTAACAACAGTTGACTAATAACCACGTATGTAGGGGTCAGCTTACATGGATAGGGAATGCAGATTGATTGTTTCAACCTTCCCTTACCCTTTACTATTAATCCTCTCTTAGCCTTAAAAAATCTGAAAGCCATTCTCATGTGCCAAAGTCCTATGGTTCCAACATGACAGTCAAGTCTCTCTTGCTGTGGGCCTTTTGAATCTAGTAATACAGTTGATTTATAGACATTGATGTATCTTGTTAGTAGAGTAATTGCTTAGCATGTACGAGGTCTTGGGTTTTATCTAGGAACTGGAAAAAATGGAAAAATGAAGAATCCAGTTACAGCTGAGTGTAGCACACAAACAGCAACCTTTACAGTCCTTTGGCCTCCATTCTCCAGACAGTCTAGAACTTTCTTCGAAGGTTCTGTTTGTTGGGCATGAATTTTCAATGAGGAAATGTTCATTCTTGGAGTGAAAAGAATCTGCTATTTGTGAATTAACGCAGATATTAAACATAAATACAGAGTATATCAAAAGTTCATGATGTTTTAGAGTTGGCTGAGCAGTTAAGAGTACTTACTGCTCCTCCAAAGGGCAAAAGTTCTATTCCAGCACCCACATAGTGTAGCTCACACCATCCTAAAACTCCAGCTCTAGGGGATCTGACCCCCTCTTCCTGTCTTCATGTGTACATACACACAAATCACATACATTTTCACAGACAAACACACACACAAATGGATCAGAAGGAAATTTTGTGATAGAGGAGGCATGAACATGACTACCAAGACTTCTTCAAGAACCAGCATGACCAGGCCGAGGTAGGCAGATATCTGAGTTATAGGATACCCTGGTCTATGCATTAAGTTCTAGAAAAGAAACCCTGTCCTTGAAAATTTAAAAAAAGTCATTATAACATCAAGGATGGAAAGCCATTGACACAGAAGTCTGCAGATGTCTGTTGGTAATGTCCCCTGGCACTTTGCAGGTGAATGCTGAGACAGTATGGTATTCCATCCGCACATCCAAGCTCCAAATGGAGCCTGGTGATGTGGCTGTTCATGGTGAGGCTGTGGTGTGTGTCACACCCAGGGAAAACAGCAAGAGCTCCATGTATTATGTGCTGCAGTTTCTGAAAAAGGATCTACCCAAGGTGAAGCCAAGAGTCCTCTCATTGTGAGACAGCCAAGAGTGGGGATGGGGACCAGTTCAATAGTTCACTAGAGACCAGTGATGGCACCCCAGTACTTCATGGACATATGCCTAAGGGGTCAGTGTGGTTCCTATTCCTTAATTTGGGGGAAGGGTATGGGAGTGTGGTATGCTTGTGGGAGTTGGCTCCTTTCTCTACCTGTGGGTCCCAAGGACCAAACTTGTGTTGTCATGCTTGGTGGCAGGCTCCTTTATCCACTGAACACTCAGCTAGCTTTTGTCCTTATTTCTAAGACTGTAATTCTATCTATTAGTCTCTTCTCTGCTCTCTCTTCAAGCTGATTATAGGTTGGGGCATAGTCCTCTGAACCATCTTTCCTCTAACCCCAAGCAGTACCTCGGCTCTCCTGGAGTACATACACTGCTAGTGATAATGGGGCTGAGAATGGCATAAACTAGGTGACCAGCCAGTCTTCAGCCCTGTTTCTGAGCCTGTCAGTAGGTGCCTCGAGGTTGCAGCATCTTGAGCATTCTGTGTTGAATGTAGGTGGTGGGTACAGGGCAGCCCAGAGGTGTCCAGAGCTGTGATACATATTGACGAGCAGAGCAGGAAAAAGTTCAACCTTCTAGTAGAAGGTGACAACCTGCAGGCAGTCATGGCTACCCATGGTGTGAAAGGCACCCAATAACACCTGTGAGGTACCAAAGCAACTGGACCCTCAGCCAGTACCCAGCAGTTTCCTGACCATGGCATTAGCTCTCTCTTCACCCATAAATTACACAGCAATCTGTTTTGGGTAATTGAACAATGTTTGCCCTGTAGAAAGTTGGGCAGCAGCATACAATATTTGATGGAAGCAAAGTAAGCTTGCACAGTACTTTCTCATTAATGTTGGACTCCATCACTAGGCCTTCTGCATAAGCCAGACAATTGTGTAGCTTGATCTGCCTAAGGGGCCCCCTGGCAGTAGGCTCAAGATCATCTGTGGTTCATGAGCTGGCTTTTTTCAGCCCACTACCTATGGTAGGACACTTTGCACAGCCTTGAGGCAGGGAGAGTTTTGGACCTGCCTCTACTGAATGTACCAAGCTTTGCTGACTCCCCATGGGAGGCTTTACTTTCTCGTAGGAGAGAATTGGGGATGGGTTGGGGGGAATGCTGGAAGGGTGAAAGGAGGGAAGAGAAGGATCTGAAATTGGTATGTAAAATGAATTTTAAAAATCTTAATCAAAAGAAATATATAGTTTTAAAATAATAAAGTCCTTAAAAAGGGAGTAAAGTAATATAAAAGGGAAAAAAGCCATGTAAAGATGTGAAATACACAGAGTCTGGATCCTGTATCATATTGTGTTTTGTTTAGATTTTCTGATAGCTAATAAACGATAGCTGCTAAGACACATTTGATTATGAAAGCTGCTAGATTAAACCAACCTACATATTTAAGAAAAAGTTGGATTCCATCATAATTCAAGATGTTTCATTAAACTGAACATACAAATATGCAGAAATACACACACACAAAAGTGATCACATTGATGCACACAACCACATACTTGCACATTTAAGCACCCATACAGACACCCACACAGGCTCTTATCCCTACACATACAGAAAACATGGGCACACAGAACAGCACTCAGCCACACATGGGCACATATAACCAAAAGATCACTACTGTGCAAACAAAAGGCAACAGACATACAGAGACACACACAAACATTCATAGACGTCTAAACCCACAGATGAATAGAAATGCAACACAACACAACACACACACACACACACACACACACACACACACACACACACACACTCACTTCTGAACCAGAATGGCACGGAAAAGACTGCTGCCTTTTAGAACCTTTTCTGCTGCAGGATGAAGGAGTGGGTCCTCCTTGCTCTCTCCAAGGCTCTTAGACTCAGCCAGGCTCTGCCACCCTGGCATGCACTTACTTTTCCTTCCATCAACTTTATCCATCCCGAGACTGATCCCAAAGGTTCCAAGTTGATGGATCATAGTCTCTTCACTAAACATACTCTGGGTTCTTCACAGAAGACCTTGATAGCTAAGTGAAAGAGAGTGATCCATGGTCAACACTCAGGAGGTTTTCAACAGATTACAGTGCATATGATATGAATTCAGTCCCAATGTCAATCAGAAAGAGGCCAGTGACATCACGTGCAATGCTTTTCAGGAACACAGCATTCAACACAAATGTGAGAGGGAAATATTCTAAGACACAGCCATGCACATGATATAGTCAGTAATGCATTATCAGCAAGGAGATGCAATGTGGGACTTGATATTGTGAAGCCAATGAGGCAAACTAGACATTTCCTGTGGTGTTAGCTTTGTGTAGTGAAAGGAAAGAACTCTAGTTTTATTTTTTAAACAGCTATGTTTAATTTTTCTTATTTATTACAAAACACATGAATTCCCAAACAAGAAATATGTAAAATGAGAGGAGGGCTACTACATCCTTCCTCTTTCTGAGCTACTGAAACTTGTAACAGTTAGAAGAGACAAGATAAGACAAAAGAGCGACCTTGGAGAGCACACTAGATCGAAAGATTCCTGTCGAGCCAAATTAACCTAAACAGAAAATTTCAGGTTCATTGAGAGACCTGTGCTCAAGAGAATAAAGGAAAGAGTGACTGAGGACAACACCAGATGTCATTATCTGGCCTACAAACCCACCCATCAATGTACACATCTACACATGCATGTGTACATCATGCAGATACCTCATAAATCATGATCAGAAAAAAGTGAAGAGGACATCATGCTGAATGTACAGCAGAATTTAGACAATGCACATCAGATGTTTCAGCTAAGACCCACAACACAGCTATCCATCCCTTGAGGACTATAAATGCCTCAGGGAGAGAACACAGCTTCGTCAAGCTATGTTGAGGGAATTGGAACAAATGATCTCTTGAAGCCTCAAATCTGCCACCCCAACCTCAGACTATCAAAGGCCTCCCACGTCTATGGTCATCCAGTCAGCTACAGACTGGAAGCTCCAGGATGGGAGAACTGTCCAGCCCCACCAACAGAAAACAGGGCTGTCAAGCTGATATTCAAGCTTCTATCGGTGTGAATTAAGAGTTGAACAAAGAGAAGAGAACACATTGGGATGCAGGAAGAAAGGAGAAGACCACACGCCACCCCAAATGTTAACAATGAGAACTATTCACTTGGGCATTGGCCCTGGGCTCTAGTCATTGCAAGCTGCTTTCTACCCATTGATCTGAATTGACACCTGCAAAGCAAATGTGCCACAGGACACTGACCTCATCAATGAAAACTCTGTGCTTTTTCCTAAGTAGCTACCTGCATAGCAGCCCTCTGACCATAGTGATATGTGGGTGTGTAATATATGAATGACCCATCTCTCTCAATGTACTACAGCTTCTAGCAGAATAGGAGGGTTTGCTTGTCAATCATCCAGTATCTTGCAAGAGGCTAACTCACCAGAGAGACTTGTGAATGATAACAGAAATGAACACTTGGATGGTATGTAGGTGGGAGTCTGGATGGGTGGGTGGATGGCTACATGGGCATCTCTATGTTTATGGTTGGACAGTTGGACAGCCTGACCCACTGCCTCAGCCTACCTGCTGCTGCTCAGCACAGGAATCACAGATCTTCTCACGGGCCTCCTTCAAGCACTTCTTCATCTCCTCACAGGTCTCTTCAAGTGCAATCTGCTGCTCCCACAGCTTTTTGTTTTCGAGTCCCAGCAAATAGACTTTTTTCTTCAGATGTGTCAAATATTGTAGAACCAGGCTGTGGAGGTAGCTGAAACACCATCCAAAAATGGTAAGCACCATCCAGATTCCATTTGCCATTCCTACCTCCAAGTACCACCAGCACTGAACAGTCCTAGGACCCTAGACAGTCCAAGCATGGAGCTCTCAGTAGCCAAGCCAGCTTCACTCAGGGGCAGGCCAAATCCAGAGAATAACTGAATTTCAGAAAGATTCAAAGTGCTTCTGTAAATCATGGCCAAAAGCAATACTGTGCCTCTGAAAACAGGATGCAGCCCACAACTGGGCTTAACTGTTCATGATATTGGGAAAGCATCAGCAGGTAGAGGGCAAACACTCTCTGAAGGAGGGCAGAAGTCCCAACAGGAATAAATTCTGGTTTTCCAGGGAAGCCAGAACTGTGAAGCCCTTGCCAGAGCTCTGGAGTCCTTGGGCTGCCCAACACACCCTTTATGGTGCAAGCCATTTTCGTATCTAAGGGCTCTTGAGGTTAGCAGGACATAGCTAGGAGGGTCTCAGTGTCTTCACACTTAACAAAACTGAGTTCAAGAGGCATAAATTCAAGGGCCACAAGGCAGGCTGCCTGCTAAGAGGCACATGGGCTGGAACCAGAGCCTTCACTTTGGATCAAGGACAAAGAGGACAGAATCAGTCCCTACCAAGATAAATCTGGTCCATACCTGTAGCATTCATTCTCCTCAATCAGCTGCTTGCACCTGTCCAAGGCATCGCTGATCTCCATGGGCAATTTCTGCACTTCCAACATCACCTGCTGATGCTCCTTTTTCAGCATCTCAAGCTCAAAATTTAGCCTGTGGTGGTGCATGGCCCCAGGACCAAAGAACCCCATGAACACAGACCACCAGGGTCACATAAATGAGGCAGTGTCATGGACTATCCCAGCCCAGTAGATGACAAAGCCTGACATTTAAACACTGGAACTTCCTGGTATTACTTAAATATCCTATTATGTCCCCAGGCCAGAAGATACAGGAGTGATCCAGAGCTATATGAGTACTCTCAGCGCACTTGGAACTATAGATTAGTTCTCTAAGAAGTTCCCAGGAGTCTGTGCCACATATCTGGGCCCAGCACAAACCTATAATATTTCTCCTGTCTTCACAACAGGGATTCTCATTCTTGTGTGCCTATTGCTGCACAGAGAACCAGAGCACATAATGAGTATTTCCAGGCAGGAGTCCCAACTTCAGGATGGCTACATAAACTCCAATGGGTATTCCAATGTTCTACCCAGGGGAGCACAGTGGTCAAGAGGTGTGCTGTTCAAATGTAACTCCCTGGCCTCATCAGTGACATCACCTGGAACCTGTGAGAATGTAAAATACTCAGGCCATGCCATAGACCCCAGTCTCCCAGGAGCACAAAGACAGACAGACAGACAGACAGACAGACAGACAGACACACACACACACACACACACACACACACACTCACACACACACACAAACACACAAACCACATGAAGTCAGGATGCCCAAGAAATGTTGGGACATGGCATTGTCTCAGAGTATAAAGAATAAGACCAGAGGGGAGCAGTGGTGAACTCCAGGCCTCCCAGCTACACACTGACATAGATGATATTGACCAGGACCCTCCAGCTGCTACCAAGCGCTTCAGACTCAATCATCTGCTGGTCAAGTACATAGACTCACCCCAAACTCACAGCACCTAGAATCTCCCACAAGCTAACACCTGTCAAGGCCTCTTGAAATGCGTGCTGAGAACTCATACACTACTATCCCTATCCTCAGACTGTGATTCAAGCCACAGGCTCTGCTTTTCATTTGGAGAAATCAGAACAGCCTATGTCCCCATCTCATTCTAACCCAGGGTACAAGTCTGCATCTCAAAATCATTCATGAAAATTAGTTTAGGCAGCAAGACACCCTGGACTTTCAGCTTTTTTTCCTCTGGAAAACTGTACTTGATACTGTCGTATCAAGACAGTCAGCAGAGAACTGGGCATAATGACTACCTGTTGTTCAAATCCTTGTTACTATATTTGGCCAGGATTCCACGCAGCTCATCTCTCTCACAGGTTGTTTTATGTAGCTGGATGGTGATTTTCTCTATTTTTTTCATCTCCTCCTGCTGCTCTGGCTCAGTAAAGGTGCAGAGTTTGGATGGTGCCTCCTCACTAGTCCCTGCAGGTAGAAGAATACAAATGAACTTGTATTCCTCAATGGCATAAAGCCAGAAGAGTCCATGCTGAGTCCCAAGAAGAAGCCTGAGGAAGTGAATGCTGGAGACCAGAGAAGCTTCCAAACAGCAGGGCAGCTATCCTCAAACTGGGGCTCCTGAGCTCTGTATCTGTCCTCAACCACTGTGGATAATCATGTGCCTCACTCACTATTGCATCCCAATGGCCCTGACAGGCATAAGCTAGCCCAACCATGTAGAATTGAAGGACAGTGTCAGCTCATATCTGACGTGTAACTCCTGTTGTTCCTAGAATTTAGGAGCACCAAGTTCTTATCACATGTGCCCAAGAACAAAGCATCTGAAGATATGCTGTGTGGTCCGGGGAGATTCACTTCCTTCCTATAGGCATCAATGGAAACTGTAGGAATCCACTGGGATTCAGTGCCCTCAGCCATGTACTTTCAGAGCCTAGAGAAAATTGCTACTGTCCACAAGCCCTCAGGTAGTAGAGGGATGCCCAAGTCACTTCCTTGATCCTTCAGAGTCTTGTGTTAATAGAGAAGCCATGCAGGGGCGGAACATAGTCACCAGATTCACAAAGCCATCCCCACTGACAGCCCAGGACACCCAGAGGTGGCAGGAAGGGGCAGTCTCTGTCCAGGTCCACTGAATCTAACAGTTCTCAGGCTGGACTGGAGACCTTTGTACCACACACATCTGGAAACTCAGAAATCTTAGGGGTCCTTGAAAGACAACAGCACTTGGTGGCTCCTGCCCTGCTAGTGGTTGTGATTTAAAGTATGAGAACCTCAGGCTTTGCACTCACCTTTCCCTATGATTACTGGAACACACCTAAATAACACTAAGTGCAATGATGGTACTGAAATCTCACTAATTCCTCTGTGCATCCTTCTCTACAGAGAGGGAAAGCAGATGGTACCCAGCAAAGCAGCCACAGCCTTGTCAGTTCTTGACTATCAAACTAACCATCATGGATCCTTCATCTTGGTCTGCTCTTTAGGAATCCAGAGCAAGATAGATAGGTCTATTGCATCCCAGAAGCTTCCAGACCCTTAGCATAGCCCTGAAAATCTCAAGCCCACCACTTCCAGAAAGCTCCATAGCCCCTTCCTAGGGGCAGTTGATGTTGCCACAACTCTGGTGACATCACAAGGGATGCCAAGAGCTCTCCAGGATGCAATAGAATATCCAGACAAGGGACTGCTTGTGTCACAGGGAACAGCCTTTGCCACCATGCCAATTACTGCTACCTAAACTGACCAGAAGCCTTTCCTAGGACATAGGGTAAGCCGTTCAGCACCTCCTCCTTCCAAGGCCAAAAATCTAGCTCTCTGCTACATTAGAAACATTTTGTCTATGGGGCATTAAAGGCTCAACTCAATTTCCAAACACTGCCCAAGAATGGCTCTTCCCCACCCTAAGACTCATACTGGAAGATGAGAAATAAAGGATGCTGAGAAACTAAGTCAGGATGATGAGGAGGAGGAAAGAAAGGTGGGTCCCTGAAGTGAACAAGCTCTGGGGGAAGATCCTCTGACTGTTAAGAGTCTGAGTTTATGAAAACAAAGGGAAACTATGTATCTAGTGATACCAGTTTCCCCCATAGCCTCAGCATCATTTTTTTCCAGTCATGAGACTGTTAGTGAAGATGTGATAAGCTTTCACAGGTCAGGCTGGAGCCACCTGAGCATTGGGTCACTGGGGTGGTACCTCAGACAAAAGAAAACACTCCAGAATGAACATGATGGCCCAAACCTGGAGTCACGAGGCTAAAGAAAGAACAGTGACAAGTAAGAGGTCAACCTGTGGTGTGTAGAGGCATCATGAGTGGAAAAAGCACACACATACATGCACACGTGCACGCACAACACACAAACACACACACACACACACACACACACACACACACACACGGATGCAAGCACATGCACACACAAACACTCATGGGGTTTGCACGATGAAGAAAGGATTAGACAGTGTGAAGGATTGCCTTCCAATTTCAGAACCTCAAAGGGAGGCTGGGAAATAATTGTGTGCTGGTGCTTTCAGAGAGCTTGGCCATGTGAACAATGAAATGTGAGACAACACACCTCCATGTCCTGAGCCCCAGCCCAGGAAAATACACAAGAGTCTATTGCATATGGTTGCTGATTATCACACTGGCCTGTCATGGAAGATGGTTAGGCGTCTCTCACAGACTCTGAGAGACAGCAGCTGAAGGACTGCATCGGCCCTGCAAACCACTCTATCACAGTCCAACCATAGCACACTGAAGGATGTTCAGGAAGGGATTGACAGGTGAGACTTTGCCCTAGCTGGTTCTGAAACCTCAGGCTGTAGGTGTCAATATTCCTATAGCTCTGTATAGAGGTGGGTGCTGATTTCCTCTGTCTTCCTTAGCAATTCTTCAGGGGACCCGAGTGACAGTTTCTGCAGTCATGTTCACAGCTGCACTTACACAACTTGGCTGCAGAACACTCAAGTCTCTGGTTTCAGAAGTCATGAGATAAAAATCCACAAGCACTCAGATGCTGTGCAGATGCTCAGATCTCCTGCAGCGTCCCTATCTTGAATGGCTGTAGATAGAGTAGCCATGCAGAGGTAGATCATGGTCACTGGACTCAAGTCAACACACTGACAGTCCAGGCACACAAAGCTGGCAGGAAAAAGCTAGTCTCTATCCTAGTCCACTGGTCCTCACAGTTCTTTGCTGCACCAGAGAACTGCCTGACACCCATACCTGCTGACTTAGAATCCAGCTGAAGGGAATGATGGTCAGAGCAGTCTGCTGGACAGCCTGAGGACACAAGGTCTTGGCCAGAAGCACGTTACCCTCCCTGTGACTAGTGTCAGACAGCCACTGCACCTAAGAGAAACCGCTGGAGTGCAGTGATGCCCTGCCATGAGCACGGGGTACCTCACAGGTCCCTCCCTTTCTTCCTAATGGCCTCTTTGCCTCCCGCCCACAGGCACACAATAAGAGTGAAAGCCAGGAGTCCCCAGCACAACAGCTATGCCCTTGCCAGCTCCTGGCTTTAAGGACAAACCATTCTGGAACCCTTGACTTTCAGGAACTATGATAAATAAGCAGGGAAGTCCATTTGCTTCTCAGGCCCCAGCTCCTCTGCCCCATTTCTGAAAGGCCCACTCCAGCCCACCTCTTCCAGGAAGTTCTCCATCCCCTGCCCAGAACTCACTGTGCCTTCTCCAGAACCATTTATTTCTCTGAAGGCCAGCCTCCTTCTGCCTCTCTCTGGTATTTGCATGCTCTCCATTCTCTCTCCCAAATAGCCTGCTCAGCCTTGCCAGCATGCCTAAGGGTGAGCCCAACAGGCAGTGAACTACTCCACAGGCAGTTGGGGTCACCAAAACACTAGTGACATCACAGAAGAGCTCCAGGATACAAGAGATTTCCAGGGAAGGGACTGCTGGTGATGTCACTGGGCACTGTCCTGACCTCCCTGCTAATTAGCTCTCCCCAAATTGACTGGAAACTGAGGTTTCCTTTCTAGAAGTCTCTCCTGTGACACAGGGGAAAACCTTCAGCACCTTCTTCCAAAGCTAGAGATTTCTTTCTGCTTCATTAGGAGTCAAGTGCTTTGGATGGGTAAAGTTGGTTGGGCCTTGGCATGGATAGGATCTTTCTATTAGGACTCAAAATCCTCGAGACCTAGGCAGGGGTAGGGGTGGCGCTTCTGGATAGTAAACCTATCCTCAGTTTCCGTTCCTGTAGCACAGAGTCCAGTTCCCAGATTTTCCCTTTTTCCCAAAGGCCAGTGTCTTTCTTCCAGACCTTCAATTTTATGGCAATTGGATTATGTTTTCATATTATGCATTCTTTGGGAGGAGGATTTCTATATATTCATCCATGTGTTTTCAGGAAGTCTCTGTTTTACAATCTGATTTTTTTTGCAATAGAAACTCCTTTGTTCTTGGCAACTTAGGTGGCCCAGCTGCAAGGTATACATAGTATGTAGACTCTGTATTCCTACTGCAAAAGACAAACTCCCACATCCTCCCTTTCTCTGATACAACCAGACACATAAAGTGAGCATCAGTGAGCAAAGAATCAAGACGGAATATGAGTTGCTGGTCAGTAATCACATAGCTGTCACATACACTGTGTCTGTCTTCCTTAGTTCTCAGGTCCAGGCCTGAGGATGGTTGTGGTTG
The DNA here is from genome assembly GCA_949786385.1 of Onychomys leucogaster. Taxonomy (NCBI): domain Eukaryota; kingdom Metazoa; phylum Chordata; class Mammalia; order Rodentia; family Cricetidae; genus Onychomys; species Onychomys leucogaster. Next base: position 44,035,879 of record OX460426.1, on the reverse strand, counting down.
AACCATGATCCTGTATTGTACCAAACATCAGAATAGGGAGGAGGGGCAGGGAGTGGAAGGGCCTGAGGTCCAATGAAACCAGGGCTAGTAAGGTGGTTTGCACCTTAGACTGCAATCTGTTGACCCTAAGCCATTTATTTTGACATATTTAAGCACAGTGCAACTTTGAAAAAAAAAGTTTACTCTTGACAATCATCACAATAAAGCTTAAGGCATGACTATACTGAAACTCCTTGCAAATTACATGTCTTTTTCAAAGCATTCACGACCTCTTTCCTATTGACTGAGAAACAATGCTCAGGATAATGGTCTAGGAAGGAAGCGTCTGGGATAGGCATAATGGTAAATGCTTTTGCAAAATACATGGGTCCTCATTCATAAGAATGGGTTCTATTGACGGAGAGACAAAGCTCAGGTGTCTGGGGCATTTGGGTGAAGCCTGGTCCCACAGATATGAAAAGATCACTAAGTTGTTAACTACACCCAATCCCAGCTTTCCAGGCAGAAATAGTTGTAAATCCTTTCCATCCAATAGAAAAACCTGCGAGTTTAATGTTCCTGGTTTCCCTAGTTCTGTCTGTGAGCATGAGGACCTTGTGCCCTCTACATGGTGATAGCCTTGCATGACGGTTAATATCAAATGTCAGCTTCACAATATCTGGAATCCTCTGAGAGATGAGCCTCTTGGCATGCCCTTGTGGGATTATTTTGATTATGTTACTTGTGTTGGGAAAACCCACCCACTGTGTGTGGCACCATTCACTAGGCTGGAAACCTGGACTGTATAAAAAAGAGAAAGGGAGCTGAGCACAAGCCTTCATCTCCCTTTGCTTCCTAACTGCAGATTCAATGTGACCAGCTGCCTTGAGTGTCTGCTGCCATGACATTTCCATCTTGGTGGACTGTATTCTAGAAGTGTGGGACACAATAAACCCTTCCTCCCTTTTCTAAGGGTATTTTATCACAGCAACACCAAAAGACACTAAGTCACTCTGGATTTGAACTCCTGACTCCAGAGTTGATGCTGAAACTCCTGTATTCCTTGAGACATCCAGTTTGTGATACTTTGCTGTGGAGGCTCCAGCAAACTGACATGGGACTTCACAAATGGCTGTTACTCAAACATTGGCTTAAGCTTATTTGAGGGAGGGTAATTTCAGCTCCTGCTGATAGGGCATCTGTTGCTTTCCTCTAGAATGCACCAGACATGTGTCTTAGCTGTTTATAGAAGGGCTTTTTAACTTCCCATAAAGATGAACACCTCATGAAGAGGTCCCAGATGCCCAATCTAATCCAGCCCTTTCCACCCCACACCAGCTGTCTCAAAGTCCTGATGACTCAGAAGCTCTTGACCTCATATTAGCTTACTCCAGATCTGCATTTTCTTGGAATTAGAGAATGCTGTTCTAGTTGGGGAGGGGGAGACTGTGACTTACAGCAATGCCTGAGCATTACTATAAACAATGGAACTTTGTGAAGACAACTTTGCTTGGGTTCCATTCCTCCAGAAAAAACTTGTGAATGTAATATTGTCAACCACCTTGTTAGACAAACAAAATTTTCTTGGTTAAAACATATTTTTCTAAGTCAGGTGCAGATAGATAAATCTATGTTCCCACAGTAGAAACTCAAATGTTGATCTCACAGAAACAGGAGGGCTGGGGATGGTCAGTGTAGGATGATGCCTAGTGTGCTTGAAGCCCCTGGCTTCCTCTTCAGTGCTACCTACTAAATAAGTAGACAGGAGAGGAGTGGTTGCCAGATCATGGGACAGGTGTCAGAGGTTAATAGTGGACATAGGGTTGGAGAGTCAGGTAAGAGAGATCATTTCATTCTATATAATAACTGGTTTATAGCATTTAACCAAATATCTCAACATAGCTGCTAAAGAGAAATTTTTGAATGGTCTCAACACAAGATATGATAGAGACCTGACTTATGACTATTCCAGTTACCATCAACTTCATCAATATGGTCTTACCATTGAGTTCTAGAAGGCAATCAAGAGCAATGGCAATCGTCTTTAATGTTTGGAAAGTGTCTACAGGACCCCAATGATCGACAACTTCAAAAAAAGATAATCTGTATCTTTCTCTGAGCTTTTAATTTGTCAGTCTATAGTGCCTGCTATCGCCCCATAATAGGGTAACTTCATCTGAACTGCTTCTCTATCTGTTTGTTTATATTAGGAAGCTTCTTCTATAATTGTAGGTCCAAATGTCTTTACTGTTAGTGATCCCCAACACTCCTTCCTCTACAATTTCCTGCCACATTTAACCTTTCCTTTCTCAGTGTTTTCCTTTTCTCCTTCACTAAACCTGTGCTCTATCATTTCATTGAAATACCCATAACCCCTCACCAGTCTATTACCTCCTATGAGCTATTCCAATTTAAACACACATATATAGAGATTCAAAGCTAGCATCCACATGAGAAAGAACATGTTGCATTTGTCTTGCTGAGTCTAGGTTAGCTCATTCAGAATGATTATTTCTGGCTGCATCCCTTTACATGTGAATTTCATTTTTCTTCATAACTGGACTCCACTGTGTATATGAATCATATTTTCATTATTCATTCATCAGTTGTAGAACATCTAGGTTGTTTCCATTTCCTGCCTATTGTGAATAAAGGAGCAAGGAACATGAACAAGCATGTGTGTCTGTAGTGGGATAAAGTCCTTTGGGTATGTGCTCAGGAAGAGTGTCTTAGTGTTCTGTTGCTGAGAAGAGATACCATGACCACAGCAGCCCTTAGAAAAGAAAGCATTTGATTGGAGCTGGCTCAAGGTTTCACAGGATTACTCCACTATTCCATTATTGTGATGGTGGGAACATAGTGGCACATGGTAGACATTGTGCTGGAGGAGTAGCTGCAAACTTCTGCATCCAGATCTTTAGGTAGAGAGAGACACTGGCCCTGGCTTGGGCTTTTGAAACCTCAAAGCCTATCCCCAATGATACACCTCCTCCAACAAGACCATACCTCCTAATCTTTTCAAATAGGGCCACTCCCGGGTTACCAGGTGTTCAAATCTGTGAGAGTATGAGAGACATTTATATTCAAACCACCACAAATGATATAGCTATATCATATGATAAATCTTTTTTTTCAGAACCTCCTTGCTGATTTCCATAGTGGCTATACCAGTTTACTTCTTCCATCAACAGTGAGTAAGTGTTCCCCCACACACACCCATGCCAACATTTGTTGTCATTTATTTCATTGATAATAGCCTTTACAATGAGGTAAGATGGAAAGTCAAAGTAGTTTAATTTGCATTTTCCTAATGGCTAAGGATATTGAACATTTTTTAAAAGTGTTATCTGTTTTTCTTCTTCTGAGGACTCTGTTCAGTTCCATAGAAGATTGGGATGGGGTGTTTGCAACAGTGTCTCTCTACATATCTCTGGCTGTCCAAGAACCTACTGCATAGACAAGGCTGACCTCAAATTCACAGAGATCCTATTGCCTCTAACTTTTGAGTCCTCGATAAAGGTGTGCACTACCATGCTTTGCCATATAGCATTTTAAAATCAGGTTTCCTGGTGTTTAGTATTTTTTAACATAATCATATAGTCTAGACACAAACTCTGTCAGATGTCCACTTAGTGAACCTTCTTTCCCATCCTGTAGGCTGCCCCTTAATTAAGAGTTTCCTTTGCTGACTTAGCCACAGCTCTATTGTTATAAGAAGACACCATGTCTAAGGAAACCTATAAAAGAAATAATTTAGTTGGGACTTGCTCATAGTTTCAGAGTGTGAGTCACGGTCATCATGGTGGGAAGCATGGCAGGCAGGCATGGCATTGGAAAAATAGCTGAGAACTTATATCTGATTCACAAGATGGAAGCAGGGTGGTTTGTTAGGGGGGACAGAAAAGGAGACAGGGACACAGAGACTGGGACTGGCATGGACTTTTGAAACTCTGTAACCTACCTACAGTAACAGACCTTCTCCAACAAGGCCACACCTCCTAAGCCTTCTAAAACAGTTCCATGAAGTAGGTACCAAGCATTCAAATATATGAGCCTATTGGGGGGATTCTTATTCAATTCCCCACATTTGCAACACAGAAGCTTTTTAATTTTGTCAGGTCCCATTTGTCTACTATTGGCATTATTCTGGAGATACTGGAGTCCTACATAGAAAGTTCTTAGCCTATTTAAATGTACTCCTATTTCATTTAATAATGATTTCAGAATTTCTGCTCTAACACTGAGATCTTTGATGCATTTGGCATTCTTATGCATGGTGAGAGATACATATCACTTTCATTTTTCTATATGAGTGTGTCCAGTTTTCCCAGCACTGTTCACTGAAGAAGCTATTCTCTGATTTTTTTGGGGGGTCATTTGATTGAAAATCAGACAGCTGTTGGTGTGTCAACTTATATCTGTGTCCTCTGTTCTGCTTCATAGATCTGTGTGTCTATTTCTGTGCCTATACCATTTGTTTGTATGACAATGGCTCTGTAATATAACAAGAAATCAGGTATGAGTTACCTCTAATGGTGTCATTACTATTCCGGACTGCTTTGGCTAGCTAAGGTCTTTTGTGCTTCCATATGAATTTTAACATTTTTTCCTAATTTTGTGAAGAATCAAATTGACATTTTATTGGTGTTGCATTTAATTTGTAGATTGATTTTGGTAGGATGGTCATTTTCACGATATTAGCCCTACCAATCTGTAGTCATGGTTTTTCTATCTTCTAATGTCTTCAATTTCTTCAGTGTTTTTTTCTCTTTTTTATTACATTTGTGTTTTAATTTTACACATCAGCCATGGGTTCCCCTGTCTTTTCCCCTAGTGCCCCCCACACCCACCTTCCTCCTCACCCCTCCCCTCCATTCCCATCTCCTCCAGGGCCAAGACTCCCCTGGATATTCATTGAAACTTGGTGGATTCAGTACTGGGAGGTCCAGTCCCCTCCTTCCAGGCTGAGCAAAGTGTCCCTGTGTAATTAATTCTTCGGTGTTTTAAAGCTTTTATTTTAGTGTTCTTTTACTTGGGCTAGACTTATTCCAAACTATCTTTATCTCAATTGTGAATGAGACTGTTTACTCGATTTCTTTCTCATTATTCTTATCATTGGTACATGTGCTGGCTAGTTTACTGTCAACTTGACAGAAGCTAGAATCATTTGAGAAGAGAGACTCTCAGTTGAGAAAATGCCTTCATAAATTGGCCTGTAGGCAAGTGTGCTGGGCATTTTCTTGATTAATTATTTATGCGGGAGGGCCCAAACCACTGTGGGTGATGCCACCCCTAGGCAGGTGGTCCTGAGTTGGATGAGGAAGTAGGTTGAGAAAGCCATGAGAAGAAAGCCTGTAAGCAGTATTTCTTTGTAGCTTCTGCTTTAGTTCCTGCCTCCCAAGTCTCTGCCTGTGTTTAGAACATAATTAACACAGTGACTGCATAGGAGACCCTGTCAAAAAATGATGATGATGATGATGATGATGATGATGGCAGGAAAGTATTTTACAGTTTAGGGGCATGAATTTCTCCTGTGCCCATAATTAATAAATTTCCTCTTTCTGTGGTATCTCAAAGATCTTACACGTTCCACTCTTAAGCTTATTTAGACTGCCATTGACTTTGACTGAGTGACCCGACTCCTCTACTTTGCCTTCAGGCTTTCTAATCCTGTCCTCTATGTGACCTCCACATCATTCTATTGATGAGGTTCCCCATTGATGAGGTTCTCCACAGAGATTCCTATTTTGCTCAGTGTATTTTTCATTTCTTTTATCACTTCAGTTTGGATTTTCTTCAGTATTTTTTTCTTTATTGATATCTATTTTTGTATCCTGAGCTGACTTTCTTATTTATCCAGCTGACTGTGTTTTCTTGGAATACCTTCATAACATCTTTGAGTTTTTTGAACATATTTATAATTGTTCATTTGTATTATGGGTCTGGAATTTTCAAGGTCATTTCATTCTGGATCATCACTATGCTATTGGTCATTTTTTGGAGGAGACAAGCTGTCTTTTTTTGTGTGGGGGACTTGTCCATTTTGGGTTAGATCATTGGTTGGGATTTTTATTGTTGTTTTCTAATCTGGGGCACCTTTATGCTTTCAGTAGAGGTGTTTACAGTGTACAAGAAAGACTAGCTTGCAGTAGGGTTGAGGAGATGTTTTCTTCTTTTAGATTGCTGTTCAGGGAATCCATCTCCATCTCTGGACCTCCAGTTCAAGTTCAGTGCTGGCTGCAACTATACATCTGTTCTGCCTGTATTTTTGGAAGAAGTAAAGGAAATACAGTAAGACCTAGAATCCAGGATTCCTGGCCTGAATTCCATTATTCTTTCTCCAATATAAGATAAATGTAAGAAGTGACTGCTAACAGGAGTATTTTGAAAATGTTCCCTTTCATTTGTTTTCAGGAGTTTTATCATTTGGGGTCTTCATTTCATTCTTCATTTGTTTGTTTGTTTGTTTATTTAGGGAATCACTGTGTAGGCTAGCCTTGAACTCAGAGATCTGCCTGCCTCTGGCTCCTGAGTGCTGGGATTTAAGGCGTGCACCACTTCAGCCTTTCATCTATTTTGAGTTTGAGTTAATTTGTACATGAAGTAAGACAACTGTCCAGTTTAATTTTTTTACATACAGCCATCTAATTTTCCCAATATTGGTTTTAAAGTCCATCGTCTCTCTGTTGTATTATGGACAAGCTTAAGTCAACAAACACAACCACAGACACACACTTATTTTTCATTAGTTCTTAAATGAATTACCTAGAGTCTCTCTATTCCCTCTTTCTTAATGATCCCTGAACCAAGAGAGGATGGAGTATGATGTAGATGTCCCACACAGGGCTGAGCATCCCATAGTCTCTTAGTCTCTGCACCTTGATCAGCTGTGGGTTCTGTGTCAATCACCATCTACTGCAGAAGTAGCTTCTTTGACGATGACTGAGAGATGTACTGATCCATGGGTGTGAGCCTAAGTCATTAGGATCCAATTTAAATTTTTTGGCTTCTCTACTTTGTTTATTGGTCTGTACCTATGTACCACAACAGTTCCATAAGTTTTTATGAATGTAATTTTATGGTAAACTTTGAGCTCAGATGGGCCACTGGCTTTGTTTCTTTCTCAAGAGTGTTTTAATTCACAGAACTTTTATTGTCCCTAATAGAAGTAATTTTCAGGTTTGGTAGTTTCGTTTGAGGAGGACTCTCAGGCTCAGAATCTTTTTCCAAGGTCTTCTGGAGATCTGCTTTAGTGTCTCACCATTCCTAAGATGGGCACGCTGGTTTTTGAAATTACATGTATCCACTTCTGACCTAACTGAGGAGGATGATGGAGACAATTATTTAGTTGGTGGCAAATCTGAGCTGGAGCCCAGGATTTCTAGCCACAATTCCGTTATTCTTTCCCCTATGAGTTTAACGGGTAGGAGAGTCAGTAGGCAGAAGAGACACCCAAAGACCACAAAATAGTACAACTCTAGACAGAAAGAGGACCTTGAGGGGATATCAGTTAAAGGATTGCTGGAAGAGTCCATTTTCAGGGGGGTCTATCTCTTCCCTTAACAAATGGTCTCTATTTTTGGTAACTTACCTGGTAGAATTCTTTGTCCTGAACACAAGAATCTGGAAGTCTCCTGATAGTGGGAGTGAGCCAGTAGGCTGGGGGAGACATATATTTAAATCTAATGACCCTTAAAAGCCATTCCTCCTTTCACATTTCTATAGTACAGGCTTTCCTTAACATGCTCTGTTTGTTACATGTAGCTCAGATGGTAGTCGGGGTTTCTATTGCTGCGATGAAACACCATGACCACAAAGCCAGTGAGAGAGGAAAGGGTTTATTTGGATGACCATCATCAAAGGAAGTCAGGACAGAAACTCAAACAAGGCAGGATCCCGGACGCAGGAGCTGATGGCAGAGGCCATAGAGAGTGCCAATTGCTGGCTTGCTCCCATGGCTTTCTCAGCCTGCTTTCTTATAGAATGCAGTACTAATGGCCTAGAGGTGGTACAACCCATCATGGGCAGTGCCCTCCCCCACTGATCACTAAATAAGAAAATGCCTTTCATGGACGCCTTTCCTCAGCTGAGGCTGCTTTCTCTGATGACTCTAGCTTGTGTCAAGTTAATACACAAAAACAGCCAGAACAGATGGCCCAAGGTTTCCAGTTGGTTTGAGTCAACTGGCTTCTTTCAAGTGCTAATCTTGATGTCTCTCCACACCTCCATTCTCCTGCCACATCCCTATTTCCCTTCCCACGCCTTCACTGCCAAGATATCCTGAAATCTCAAAACCCATGAGCCTGAGCAAGCCCTCTTGTTTTAGGTTGTACCTTGCCAGGTATTGGGCCAAAGCAATGAAAAAAGCAACTAACACAGAAAATTGGGCCAGAGAAGTAGTGTCATTACTGGAACAAGCCTGACTGTGGTTCATAGTCTTTGGGGACTTGTTTGTTGGAGGAGTATAGATTGGCAATGCCCAATAATGTGGTAAGCAGAACCCAATGTGCCCTTCTCATGAGAGTGTGGACTGGAATATCAACAGCAGACATTGAACAGCTGGGCTCATAACATTTCAGATGGGCACAAGTATCCTACTGACAAAAAGAAAACCCTGGCCCCTCTAATTCCAATGCCCCAGTTTTATCACTAGCTTCATAGCAGACCCTATGCTACCACCTCCCCTTCCTGTATGCCCCCTTTGCCAGTGGGTCATGAAGCCACCATCCATCACCACAGCCATTTGTCTCAGTGTAGAGCATCCAGAAGTACCCCCTGGGATCCTGCCAGCAACACCCCCCAAGTAATCAGGTTGGAAATCTTCACTGTCCCTCCTGTCCTGCAATTCCAATCCCCCAGCCTTATCCCCAGCTCTGTAGCAACTCACCTGCTGTGGCCTCTGCTCCCTCCCTGCCACAATTGGCAGGAGACTGACTCAGATCCTGGTGAGAGACCCAGCTTTCCTAACCCTCTGTAGACTATCACACACACACACACACACACACACACACACACACACACACACACACATTCTAACCCACCCCAGTCCTTAGTGTCTGTTCCCAATACCCAGAAACACATTCTACCTTGGATCCCCAGGGGCCACGCCTGAAAGGATCTCAGAAGCATTCCCAGGCAACCTACTGCCATACTGTACTTAATCCAGAGAAGAGGGCAAGGGAATCCTAGGAATAGAACAAACACAACAAACACAAAACCAGATATTAGCACCAAGAATTACAATCATCACAAACCTAGATGCCTAGAGGCCAGCATAAAGACACAATGGATAACATCCTGGACAATATGCACCCTAGAACACAGTAACCCTACAACAGCAGGCCACAAGAAGTTCAACATAGCTGAAGCAGAGAACAAGGGCATCAAAATAGTCCTTAGGAATCTGCTCAAGGACCTGAAAGAGGCTATCATTAAATGAGCTAATGAAAACATGAAGGAAAAATAAAATGAAAGAAGAAAACTAAGACATAAAAGTGAATCTAAATCCTTAAAGAAAACCCAAACTAAGGGAAAACTGGAAATGAAAAATTAAAAACTGGAACACCTCAAAGGCAAGCCACAACTACAGAATACAAAAGATTCAAGAGAATATCTCAGGGATTGAAACCGAAATGGAAAAAATGAAAATGTTCAAAGAAAATGCTCAGTCTAAAAAATCCTGACAGAAAACATACAAGAAATCTGGACACTATGAAAAGACTGAGTCTACAAATAGCAGGTATATAGAGGAAGAATAAGAACCCAGCTCAAAGGCATAGAAAACTATTTTCAACAAAATCATAGAAGAAAAGTTCCCTAACCTAAAAAAGGAGGTGCCTATCAAGGTACAAGAAGCACAGAGCATACCAAAGAGACTGGATCAGAAAGGAAATTCCCTTCTTCATATAATAATCATTAGTAAATGTACAGAACAAAGAAAGAATATTAAACGCTACAAGGGCATAAGACTAAATAATATAAAAGACCTAGCAAAATAACACCTGACTTTTCTATTTAAACTTTAAAAACCAGAAGGGCCTGGACTGATGTTCTACAATCTCTAAGAGACCACTAACATCAACCCAGACTACTCTACCCAGCAAAATTCCCAATCACAATAAATGGAGAAAGAAAGACGTTTCCTGATAAATACCAAATTTAAGCAATATCTTACTTACAATTCCAGCTCTACAGAAGGAGCTAGAAAGGAAATGTCACCTCACAAGATTAACCACACACAAGAAAACACAAGGAACAAATTATCTCAGACCAGCAAATCAGAATGAGGGACCCATACCACACAACCTAACAACAAAATAATGAGAATCAACAAACACTGCTCATTGAAATAACCCCCTGCATCCTAACAGACCACCACACATCTAAGCTGGATATCAACAACAGAACCAAAAAGCTCATGGGAAGTGGTTAACTATCTACTGAATAAAACAATGGGTCACAACAGAAATCAAAAGCCTTCCAAAACTGGATGACAATACACAACACACCCAACTCTAAGGGACATGGTGAGATGGTTCTAAGAGGTGAGTTCATGGCTGTAAGTGACTACATAAAACATGGGGGCTACCATGCCTCTTAGGCTATCTTTATTTAAGCATCCAGTGCTGTCAAGGGAGCACCTCCAGAGCAAAGCACCTGCTCATATTTGATCTGTTTCCTCCCTCCAGTGAAATCTGGCATCCCAAGCAGCTCTCAGAACTAAGTTAATTATAAAATCATATTAATGTCATCCATATAGCAATGAAATTGACTTATTCCATTCATCTGAGGTCTAGACGTCGATTAAGATCAGGGACTGTAGCAGTTTTTGTTATTATATTAACAATGCTTATGAATTTTAATATTTCTCTCAGCAAGAATTGCCATAAATATTACCTGCCATGAATTCTTGATTTATGAATTAAGCCCAGCTTCCAGGTACCATTAATATTTAAATACTGAACATTTAATTCTGATTAAGTACATGCAGGAGATATTTATCCCTGTATGAAAAATAAGTCCCTCCACCTCTCAGGGCTGACCTCTGCCCCAGGCTGTGAGCATACATAATAAAATCTGAGCTGCGATGTTGGGAAAAAATGGGAGAAATCTCATATTAGAAACTTAACAGCCCACCCGAAAACTCAATAACAAAAAGAAGTAACACCCAAAAGGAGTATACAGCAGGAAATAATCAAACTCAGGGATGAGATCAATAAGGTAGAAACATCCAGGTGATGGTGGAGCATGCCTTTAATCCCAGCACTCGGGAGGCAGAGGCAGGCACATCTCTGTGAGTTTGAGGCCAGCCTGGTCTACAGAGTGAGTTCCAGGAAAGGCGCAAAGCTACACAGAAAAATCCTGTCTCGAAAAAGCAAAAAAATATAAATAAATAGAAACAAGCAAACAAACAAAATACAAAGAATTGGTTCTTTGAGAAAATCAAAAAGATAGACAAGCCCTTAGTGAAATTAGCTGAAAAGAAGAGAGAGGATCCCAATTAACAAAGTTGGAGGCAAGAATGGAACCTAACAACAGAAAATGAGGAAAACCTGTGTCCTAAGGAAATGATTTAAAAACCTGTCCTTGGGGCTGGAGAGATGGCTCAGAGGTTAAGAGCACTGACTGCTCTTCCAGAGTTCCTGAGTTCAATTCCCTGCAACCATATGGTGGCTTACAACCATCTGTAAAGAGATCTGGTGCCCTCTTCTGGCCTGTATTCATACATGCTGTATACATAATAAATAAATAAATCTTTGAAAAAAAAACCTATCTTCCACCAATAGGAAATTCTAAAAGATATGGGTATTTATATATATATACATATATATATATATATATATATATAGAACCTATCAAAGTTAAATCAAAAACAGATAAAAAATTTAAACAGACCTAAAGCCCTTGTGAAATAGAAGATGTTGATAACAACAGAACCCAGGGCCAGATGGTTAGTGCAGAATTCTGACAGACTTTCAGAAAATAATTCACTCCAATAGTCCTCAAATTATCCCACAAAATAGAAACAGAAGGAATATTGCCCTTTTTATGAGGCTACAGTGCCCTGATACCTAAACCACATAAAAACCCAACAAATAGAGAGGATTACAGATCTATTTCCCTTACAAATATAGATGCAAACATTCTCAATAAAATACTTGCAAACCAAATCCAAGAACACATCAAAAAAGATTATCCACCATGATCAAGTCTGCTTCATCCCAGAGATGCAGTGATGGGTCAACATAATAAATAAATAAACAAACAAATAAATAAATAAATAAATAAATAAATGTAGCAGCATTATGCATCCTTCTCCTTTCCTGGTGGCAGCATATGCCACTGAGATCTGTGTGGCACAGGAAGCAGTACAGCCCATGGAGATTAACATGATCTTAGGTGGCTACCCATACCACTAACTACTCCTCTGTGTCTCTTGGTTGGCCACACAGGACATGGACGTGAAAACAGAACCAATCTGCCTTTGCAACATGGTCCTATACATGATCCTAGGCTGCATCCTGAGTCTGGATGTCTCCATGGCCCTGTTGGCAATGCAGGTCACTTAGATCAGCATGGACCAAGCAGCAGGCCCCAGGGGAGTCCATGAGACAGCCCAGATTCTAGACATCTGCACTGTCTTTGATGGCATCAGGCGCCTGGGACATCAAGGCAGACCCTGGGTTCAGCAGGGACATGGTTCCAAAAGCGGTCCTTGGCAATCTTCCTGGCACAGATTTCACTTTGGTCCTCAGTGGCAGCATAATCCCAAAAAAATGCACACACCACACCTATGGTATCATATCTTTGTCAGGACCATAGTCACAGGTGGTGCCCAGACTATAGTTGGCTGCAAAGCACTCAGTGGTCACAGGAGTCACATATATCAGCACATATGCCCACAGCTGTGTCAGGGCCATGGACAAGATATGGCCCTGGATGCCCAGACAGGGACATCACCAAGGCCCGGTTGGCAAACAGGTCTTCGAGTTTTTGCATCCTCCCTTAATAAATAAGGGATTTCTTAGGAGGCATTAGAGCAGTGCTGTTTGGTTTCATTAATATGGTGCACATGATCATTTCATAGAATGTGTACACAGAATACACTAGTTTAGGGATAGCTACAATTATGTCCAGAAAGAACAGTATGGATACTTTTTCTATCATGCAATGGATATACACAGAGTTGGCAACACCATCCACATTCAAGGCCCTGTGAAACCTTGGCTTGACTGGAGACACACTATGGAACAAAAGCTGGGCACACAGGAGCTCTGGAGTTACAGATGATTATGGAGCTACAGGAGTGAAATATCACACATGACTTAGAAGTTGATAGATTTAAGAATGAAGAGTTGGAAACTGTCTGTCTAGAACAACTTGAAATCAACACAGTCTTCTGTGATGGATTTCCCTCCACATTGGGAGGGTTAAGGACTCAGTCAGTTTGCCAAAGTCATGGGCATTAAAGTGATAGAAAAAGTCTTGTTTCCCTACATCTCTACCCTTCACGTTGTTGTATCCTTCACATGGAACACATTCTGTTGATTGTCAGGATTCTCAGTAACTCTTGTCTCAGAGTTCTGTATCTCAAGCTCATTTGCGATGCTTTCTTTTTTTCAGCAGAACTCAGTCAACAGACTAAGGATCTGATGGATCTGGACCACCTAGAGGTCAGCTGGTGTTTGTCTAACTGTTAAGATCACACCTGTGAAGGGTGTCTTCATCTGAGGGGCCCTTGACCCTATGTGGAGAACATCATGTGATCAAGGTGTCTGCAGCTTCTTTGGCTTCCTCAGTTTTCCGTCAAGAGCTGCTGTCAGTGAAGGAAAGGCTATCATACCTACAGCTGCTGGATGGGACACAGATAGACAAACATTGAGCCCAGAGCAATACAGACCAGAGAAATCAGTCTTTAGACTTCAGAGAGGTAAATCACATTTTTATTAAAAAAAAAAGAACAGTCATTTTACTCAATACTATCTTAACAAGGGAACAATATAAACAGTAAGTAGCCTTATCAACATACCAAACAACAAAAACAAAAGCAAGAACAAATAAATCCAAAACCTCAAACTATAACAAAGAAAAGCCAAATAACCAAAGAAAACAAAACACAACAAAATAATGAAACAAAAAACTTAAGCTAAGCTACAGGCTTAATTAAAAACTAAGATCAGGTTAATCAACCAAGAGATGTTGAGGCTTAGTCCAACAGCCTGTGAATGCACTTGGAAACATGGTAGGAAGGCAGTTGGAATTGGAAAAAGCCTTTTTCAAGTCAGAGTAGCCAAGTCTCCTTGGAATCTCCTAGGTTTTCTTCTGAGGAAGAGGCTTTGATCCTAGGGTTCAGAAGACCATGGGTTCAAGGTGTCAGTGGCATCTTTGGCCTTCTCAGTTCTCTCAAAGCTGCTGTGTGAGAAGGAAAGGGAATCAGTACCAGAGGCAGGCTGGCTGGGCCACAGTCTAGACAAAATCAAGGCCTATTCACACTGGAAGCCAATGTCAAGAGCCCACAGTCCCCATGAATGCCATGGTTGTAAGGGTTGGAATGCAGTGGTGGCTCACTTGCCTGTGATATATCCTGCTGCTGCTGCTGCAGCTCTGTCTGCAGGAGGCTCTCATCCTGGTTGTGGCTTGTTCTGGCTCAGGCTGTAGATTTTCTGACCTAGAGGAGGAAGGCAGTTAGGGAACAGGCCTGGTGGGGACCTGCTATAGTCAGCTGTTGAGACTGAACCTGCTCTAGGCAGCTGGACAGTCTAGCATCACTTTTCAGGTGAGGTCATTCCCTGTATTTCCCTGGAAAGTAGTGTCTGAGTGCATCTGGACCTGGAATTTATTTTGTATTTTAAAATCTGCTAGAAGATGAGCTGAGAAGTACACAGTACTAGACAGGAAAATTGAAAAATTTCTCCAGTTGTCTAGATACATTGTTTTGAGAAAAACATAAAAGTGTAGCAATGTTTGACAGCTCAGGGCAGATGTACATGACCCTGATACGATAGCAGGTGAATGTGAGCAACCTGGGAAACTCAATGTAGACCCTCTAAGAGAGCCTACAAAATAAAAGCAGTGAAGGTTCTGATTATTCCAACAGCACGGAAACCTGCCTGAGTTCACCACCTCAACCTCTAAATAATTTTATCCTCAGAAAAATTATTTTCACAGGAGACAGATGCACACTGCAGAGAACCTGTAATAGCAGGAGTGTGCTGCATGCAGATCTATCCAAGTAGGAACCTCTCTCTAAAGGTGATGTTCTGGAAGGAAAATAAAGTGGCAGGAGCACACACTGTCCTCCAACACTAACCCTCCTCCTGCTAGATTGAGGAATATGATAGGGAGATTTGTGGGGAGACACAGGGGACACTGAGAAGACACCAGAGATCTCAGAAGTGAATAAGGGGTACACACTCCTCAGAAACATTAAGGATGATCCATTGTATTTCCTGGGGAAGTTCTTGTTGACTGGGCCAGCACAATTCCCTGAGGTGGTCTATCTGGCTCCAGCTGAGTGTCATCCAGATGGGGAGAATCCCAAAAAGGACAGAGATCCAGGTACAAGTGGCCTACGTAGTTCTAACTTCTCCTCCCATCTTGGGCTCCCACCTCATCTCAGAGACACTGAAGTGATGTTGCAGCTTGTCTGCCAAGTCCCTTTGCTGGGTGACCAGGTCCTTCTGCTTTAGCAGGTCCTTCAGTCTTTCATCCAGGACTTCTTTATCCTGTTCATTAGAAGATTGTGTTCTCAATGGAGTGTGGAGTGTTGCTCACTCACATGCACATATATAAAGTCAGGGACACACAAGTTCATGTATGCACACATACTTGCACACTGTAATACACCAACAAGTTCAATTTCCCAGCCAATTCTAATAAAAAGTGCCATCACCAGGAATACTATTGAGAAGACAATTGACTTTCATTGGATGAGAAATGAGCACAGTGAACATGAGAGGTAGGCACTGTACTTTCTCAATACATTTGTTCTCATCATTAAAAATATTTCATGACTATTTTCAGAGAAAAACACACATATGAGTTCACACATTCACACCCATAATCATACACTTAAACTTTTAAGCACCCATACTTCCAGCACACAGTCACTTACCCCTACGTATACAGGAAATATGGGCACACACACACCCACTCACCCATAGGCAGACATATACAGAAACCAAAGGAACATGAATGTTCAATTAATAGCCAGCATTCACACACATACAGAGGTTCACCCACACAGATGGACAGAAATGCACCACACACAAACACACACAGACACAAAGACACACAGACACACAGACACACACACAGACACACACTACAAACACATACAAACAAAAACCTCCTTAATGAGAGGACTTCTGCATTGCAGCACTTTTTCTGCTGCAGGGGAAGGGCATCTGTCTTCTCTGTTATGTGCAACGCTCTTAGACTCAGTCTGGATCTGCTACGCTAGCCTGCACTTACTTTTACTTCCATGAACTTTATCCATTCCCAAACTTACTGATGACACTGGTTTAAAATTAATTCATCATAATTTCTTCACTAAACTTACTCTAGCTCCTCCCAGAAGACCTGGATAGCTCAAGTAAAAGAGAGTGACACATGGTCAACACCCAGGAGGATTTCAAAAGATGACATTTCATGTGATATGAATTCAGCCCAAATGTCAGTCAGAAGGAGGCCAGTGACATCACCTGCAGTGATTTTCAGGAACACAGCACTCTGCACAACTGTGAGAGGGAAATGTTCTAAGACACAGCCATGCACATGGACATAGTCAGTAACACAATGTCATGCTCTGTGGGACTCCGTTTTGTGAAGCCAATGAGACAAACTAGACATTTCCTGTTGTGATAGCTCTGTGTAGTGAAAGGAAAGATGTCTAATTTTTATTTTTAAAAATAGCTGTATTGATTGAACTTTGTTATGTATTAAAAACACATGTGGAGTGAGTAGAAAATTCATTCATAATGAAAAATGAAAAAAATCCACATGTATACCAAAGCAATAAAAGTGTATAAACACAAGAGAAAGCGACTCCCTCCTTTTTCTTTCTGCACAATTGAAACTTGTGACAATTAGATGAGACAAAACAAGACAGAGGCCCCATTGGGGATAGAAGATCCAGAGTGCCTGCCGGCCACAATAGCACAAACAGAAACTTTTAAGTTCAGTGAAGGACCTTGGTTCAAGGAAACAAGAGAGTAAGCAACAGATGACAACAAGGGAATTCATTATGTAGTTCTGAACACACCCATATGTGTACACATTTACACATGTCTGCATAGATCATACACAGACCACAGAAATCAAAAGTGAGCAGAAAAAAGAAGACGACATGATGTTGAGTGAAGAGATAAATTTAGATTATGCACATCAGATGTTTCTTAGAGAGATACAACACAGCTACTCATCCCCTGGGTACTAAAAATGCCTAGGGGAAAGCATACAATTTAGTCAAACTATGTTGAGGTGATTGAAGAAACAGTTCTCTTGAAGCCTCAAATCTGTCTCTCCAACCCTCAGGATGAAAAAGTCCATCCACATCTATATGGTCATTCGGGAAGTTTCAGACTGGAAGGTCCTGGATGGGAGAACTGTTCAGCACCACCCACAGAAAACAGGGCTGACAAGCTGATACTCAGGCTTCTGTCAGTATGAACCAAGATTTCAGCAAAAAGAGGAGAACACATTGGGATGCAGGAAGAAAGGATAAGACCACATGCTACCCCAAAGGTTGACAATGAAAAAATTCACTTGGCATTGGGCTAGGGCTCTAGTCCTTGAAAGCTTCTTCCTACTTATGATCTCACATGACACCTGAAAGCAAATGATTCTAACATAATGACATATAGGTGTGTGATATCTGACTGACCCATCTCTCTGAATGTTCTGCAGCTTCCAGCAGAGAAGTAGGTTTGGCTTTCCAGTCACGCAGTATCTAGCAAGAGTCTAACTCTACAGAAACACTTGTGAATGATCACTGAAATGGATACTGGATGGGTGGGTGGATGGTTCCATGGGAGTCTCTATTTTATGGTTGGCCAGTTGTAGAGCCGGCCCCTATTGCCTTAGCCTACCTGCTGCTGCTCAGAACAGGAATCATAGATCTTCTCATGAGCTTCCTTCAAGAGCTTCTTCATCTCCTCACAGGTCTCTTTCAGCTCAATCTGCTCCTTCCACGGCAGTCTATTCTGGAGTATCAGCACATGTACATCCTTCTTTAGCTGAGAACACTCTCGTAGGATCTGGCCATTGAGGAAACTAAACAATCACAAAATCATGGTGAGCCACAGCAAGCCTCCATTTGACATCCCTACATCCAAGTACCACCAACCATGAAAAGTCAGAGGCCCCCAGACAGCACAAGAATGGAGCTCCCAGTAGTCAAGCCAGCATCACTCAGAGGCAGGCCAAATCCAGAGAATAACCATATTCCAGAAAGATTCAATCTACTTCTGAAAAACCTAGTACTAAAAAGGATCCTGTGCCTCTGAGAACAGGGTGCAGCACACACCTGTGCTTGAATGTTCATGACATTGGGAAATCATTAGCAGGTAGAAACCAAACACTCTCTGAAGGAGGGCAGAAGTTCCAACAGGAGTAATTCTGTCTACAGATTCCAGGCAAACCAGATCTGTGGAGCCCCCGCCAAAGTCCAGAGAACCTGGGCAGCCAGATATCCCCTTCATGGTACAAACCATTTCTCTGTCTAAGGCCTCCTGAGTTTAGTAGGACAATGATGGGAGGGGCTCAGAGTTTTTCCACATTTAGCAAAACTGAGTCCAATGGGCACAAATCAAAGGGCCACAAGGCAGACTGCTTGCTAAGAGGCACACGGCCTTGAACCAGAGTCCTCATTTTGGGTCAAGGACAAAGAAGGGCTGAAACAGTCCCTCCCAAGCTATTGGGCACTTACCTAAAGTATTCAGTCTCCTCAATCAGCACCTTGCACTTGTCCAAGGCATCACAAATCTCCATGCGCAATTTCTGGAGAGCCGTCATCACCTTCTTGTGTGCCATTTCAAGCATCTCAAGCTCAAAATTCAGCCTGTGGTAGGGCATGGACCCAGGAGAAAAGAACTCCATGTACACCGGCCACAAGGATCACATAAATGAGGTAGTGTCATGGACTACTCCAGCACAGTGGGGGTCATGGCCAGTCACTTAAACACTGGGACTTTCTGGTGCTTATTAAACATCCTATCCTGTCCTCAGGACAGAATAGCCAGCAAGTCTAAGGGGAGGGAGCCTGAGCTGAACGAGCACCCTCAGTGGGCTGGAGCTATAGATAAATGCTCTAAGAAGTTCCCTGGAATCTGTGCCACATACCTAGACACACAAGAAAATTTGATAACATTTCTCCTTTCTCCAGGAGAGGGATTCTCATTCCTGGGTGCCTCTAGCTACACAGAAAACCAGAGCACACAATCAGGATTTCCAGGGATGAGCCCCCACTGAAGGATGGTTTTCTTAACTCACAAGTGATTCCAATGTTCTTCAAGGTGAGCACAGTGCACAGGAGGTATGCTGTTCAAAGTGGAGTTCCCTTGCTTCAACAGTGCCATCACGGGGACACATGTTAAATCCTCAGACACTGTCACAGTCCCCAGACTCTAAGGACCATACACACACACACACACACACACACACACACACACACACACACACACACACAAACACACACCACATGAAATCACGATGTCCAAGAAATGTTGAGACCTGGCATTGTCACAGAGGGTAAGCACACCAGAGAGGAGCAGTGTTGAGCTCCAGGCCTCCCAGCCACACAATGACATGCATGAATGGGACCAGGCCGCTCCAGGTACTGTCAAGAGCTTTCAGACATAATCATCTGCTGGTCAAGTACAAAGACTCACCCCAAACACACAGCACCTAGCATCTCCCACAAGCTAACCCCTGTCAATACCTCTTGAAACATATGTTGAGAGCTCACACTCTACCATCCCTATCCCCAGAGTTATTCAGGCCACCGGTTCTGCTTTTCATTTGGGTGGAGCAGAACAGCCTGTGTCCCCATCTCATTCCTACCCAGACTGCAAGTCTGCATCTCAAAGGCATTCAAAAATTAGTTTAGGCAGCAGGACACCCTGGAGTTTCACACTCCTTTTACTCAGAAAACCTGGGCTTGATACTTTGGTGCCAAGACAGTCAGCAGAGAACTGGACAAAATGACTACCTGTTGTTCAAATCCTTGTCACTATAATTGGCCAGGATTCCACGCAGCTCATTTCGCTCACACGACATATCATGTAGCTGAATGGTGAGTTTCTCTATTTTTTTCATCTCCTGCTCCTGCTCCTGCTCAGTGATGGTAGATAGTTGGGAGGGTGCCTCCTCTGTAGTCCCTGCAGGTAGATAAAAACAAATGAACTTGTATTCTTGACTGGCCTAGGACCAAGAGAGTCCATGCAGAGTCTCAGGAAGAAACCTAAGGAAGAGAAATGCTGGGATCCAGTGAAGCTTCTCAACAACATGGCAGCTGTCCTCTAACTGGGGCCCTTGAGCTCTGTCTCTGTCCTCAAACACTCGGGCTAATCATATGCCTCACTCCCTAGTGCAGCCATAAGCTAGCCCTGCCAAGTAGAATTGGAGGACAGTGTAAGCTCATATCTGATGTGATGCAGGTAAGTACTGTTGTCCCTGGATCTTAGCAGCACCAAGTCCTGCTCACATGTTGTGAGGCCAAAGGGAGTTTTCCCTCCATCCTTATTGGCATCAGATTCCAATGGGAACTGAAGGAATCCACTAGGATGAAGTGCAGCAACACCTCCCAGAGAGGGACAGCTCAGTGGTTCATCTGTTTCTCCCTCCCCTCTTTCCCAATCAGAATGATATGAATGATCTCAACAAAGCAGCTGCAGCCTGGACAATTCATGGGTCTCCTAAAGTCACTCTTGACTCTGGGACTGCTCTTTAGAAAGCCAGAGAAGCTAGACAGTCCCACTGCTACCTAGAAACTCCCAGAGACTGAGCTCCACTACTAATAATCCCAGCTCAAGTTCACCTCCTCCAGGACACAACACATGAGACATCATAGAGAATATCAAGGACTCTCTAGGATAGAAGAGAATCTCCATAGAAGAGACTATTAGCATCACCTCCAGCAGCCTTCAGTATTCCACTAACTAGATCTTCTTCAGTTCACAAGAACCATGTTACCCTTCTCAGAAACACAAGGGAAGATCCTCAGCACTTTCACCTTATAAAATCAGAGATAACTTTCTGTTTCATTAGACTATTTTCACTACTTTATGTATGAGATGTTGAAGACTCACTTCAAAACACATCCCTGGAAATAACTGGCACCTTCCTAAGACGTCTAATCAATAACATGAGACATAAAGTTTGCTAGGGAATTAGCTCAGGAAGGTGTGGAGGAAAGATCGGTCCCCTGATGTAAACAAACACATCGTGAAGGATTCACAGGGCTATTACAGTATGTGGGTGTGGTGGGAGGTTGTGGGTCTCCTGTCAGAACTTAGAAAAGTCACATAGTTAATGAGAAAAAATTACCCTGATTCATTAGCACCATACATTCCCGCACTCATGATATTAGCAAATGTGTGATTAACTAGTGTCAGGCTGCCAATGCTAAGAAGTGGCCTCTCCAGGTGAGCCCTCAGACACAAGAGCAAACACTGCTAGTAATGGTCCATTCCTGCACTAGAGACTGAGGAATGATGAATGGCTAGAGAGAAGCCAGACACACAGATATATAAGGGCATTTTGAGAATAACAAATGTGTCACAGTCATGGGAGAGTTTTTAGTGTGTCACTGATATGTTGCTTCACCTAGAGCTACATAAAGTCTAATTTGTTGATCAAGAACCACCTGTGACAATGCATATGCCCTTACAAAGGAAACAGACACTGCCTGCTTAAAGAATTCTCATGGGAGCATGAGAAGGGCAGGAAAAGGACACAGGAGTCATATTATTAGGGGCCCTTTGCCCTAGATCTTTCCCAGATCCACACTTCCCATTTGCTAATTTCCTGGCAGTCCTGAAATGAGGAGATAGCACCATTCTCATCCTGGATTGCAAATTCTTGAGAAGACTGGACTGTGGTTTCAGTAGTGTAATTGGTGGACCCTAGAACAAGTGAGTGATGTGGAGTAAACCATGTCCATTCAGATGTTATATCACCCTGACAACCATGTTAGAAAAGTTTAAGTATCTCAGTAATTCCCTATTCCAGAAGTCAAAGCACAGCACCTGCCCTACCCACTACCTCATCTCAGTCAAACCTGACACACTGAAAAATGCTCAGGAAGTAACTGACAGATGAGACTTTGCCCTAGAAGTTTCTCAAAGACCAGACTTGAGTCTCCCACTCTGTGGATGTCAGTTCTCCCATCTTTATATAGGGAGGTGGCTGTCTCAGCAGTCAGCAGGTTTCCTCTTTCTCCCTAGACAAGATGACCCAAGGGACATCCTCCTAAGGCTTATTCAAGCAACAGAGAATGCACTGTAGCTTCAAGTCCACAACCAAGTACTTTGAGGAACGAGGAGAATATTGCTACTGTCTAACTGAGTGTATGGATGCCCAGCTCACTTACTCTACACTTAAAACTCTCATGTTAATGGGGAAACCATGCAGTATCAGAACAAGTCATCAGATTCACAAAGCCATCCTCACTGACAGTCAAAGACACCCAAGGCTGGCAGGATGGGGACAGTATCAGTCCAGGTACACTAAATCTATCAGCTCTCAGGCTGAACTGCCAATCTCTGTGTCATCAACAGCTGGTAACTCAGAAACCCCAGAGGGCATTTGAAGACAGCAGCACTTGGTGGAATTGCCCTGCTAGTGGCTGTGATGTAAAGTATGAGAACTTCAGGCTTTGCCAGTGCACTCTCCTTTACCAAATATTATAGGCACACAACTGAAGGACTCCAGTGTGTGTAGGGGACACAGTTATGGTACAGAAATCTCATTAGTTCCTCTGTTCGTCCTTCCCCGCACAGAATGAAAGCAGATGGTACCCAGAAAAGCACCTATACCCTTGTCAATTCCTGCCTCTGCCAAACTAACCATCATGGATCCTTATTCTGGGTGTGCTCTTTAGGAAACCAGAGCAGGATAGACCTATTCCTTTCCAGAAGTTCCCAGCTCTTGAGCCCTAACCCTGGAAGTCTCAAGCCCATCACATCCAAAAAGCTGCCCAGACCCACCCTTAACTCACTGCGTCTTCTCCAACAGCATTGATTTCTCCAAATTTTCCAGTGAGACCTAGGGCCTGCTTCCTTCTGCCTCACTCTGGTCTCTCCAAGCTGTGTATTCTCTCTCTCAAATAAACGCAGCACTCTTGACCACATCTTTCTTGGTGAACCTTACAGTAACTGAACAGAGACTCCTACCTCCTGTGTAACATTACTGGAAGATTCAGCTCAAGCCCATGTCCTGCAGGAATATGCCAATTTCCTGCCCAGAAATTACTGTACCATCTTCTGTACCACTTCTTTCTTGATGGAGGCTGAAAGCCGGCCTGAGTCTGCCTCTCTCTGGTCTCTCGTCCCTCTCCATTCTCTCTACCCAATAGACTCCAGAATCTTCCCAACATGTTCATGGCTGAACTGTAAGGGCACTGAACCAACTGTCCAAAGGCAGTTGGTGTTGCTACAACACAGGTGACATCAGTTTACATTCTAAAGTCTCCGGGATACAATAGAATGTGCAGGGTTGAGCCCCCCTGATGTCATGGGGAACTAACATTGCCTCCCTGCTAACCAGATCTCCACATAACTCCAGAAGTCGGGTTTTCCATTCTAGGAATCTCTTTTGGAACTCAAGAGAAATGCTTCAGTACCCTTTTGTTCCATAGCCAGAGATTGCTCTCTGATTGTTTGGAAATGTCTCAGTACTTCCATGTGGGAGAGAAAGTGAGTGTTCATCTCCTACTGAAAGTATATGTCCAGAACGTAACAGTATTATAGACATTTATGGGAGGTATGATTCTCCACAAGCACCTGCATCTCCTTATTATCAAGAAATAATACACTTAATGATAATGGAAAGGAACTTTGTAAACAACTTCCTGGTATGGAGTCTCCAAACATTACTGCCAGTAGGTAATATGCAGCTTATTTGATTTAAATTGATGACCACTGGCAGATTGCATTGTAATGTTACACAGGATCTATAGACAGTCACTACCCAGAATATCAACTTTTAAGAGTTTTTGAAAATACTCAATGGGTATGACCCAAAATTACTTCTAAAAATCCTGTAGAGTTTGCTCTTAGTGATTTTACAGATTGTTCTTCAAAAAGACAGGGAGCATATATTTTATACACAAATTTCTCACACTCCTCAAAATGGATAGTACTTTCCCCTGACTGTACAGCTCAACAGTCAAAATTTACAATGTCCTATCAGATTTTATTAGACATTGCTCAGTGATAAGTTATACTTGACTCATTTCATACATATATTAGCACGGGAAGGATAGAATTATACTAAAAATGGAACCTGGCTTAACCTGTTAGAAAAGAATTGTTATCAAAGTATTATGAATTTTTAAAAAGTGTAATGAAGAAATAAAAATCTCTGAGCTCTGTCTACTTGTACTCTAACATATTTTATCTCTTATTCTTTGGCCCCTTCCTCAAAAAATAGTATCTTAAGACAAATTCCTTTAACTTTGTATTTGTAGATTCCTGGGACATGGTCAAAATACATTTGTAAAATGTATAACAAAAATTGTAACAACAAGGTTATAACTTTAAAAAATTGATACATAGGCAGCATGTATACTGTCTCCTTTGGTTATTATATCTCCTTTATAGACTAAACAGGCAATCACAGTTCTTCAAAATATGTTGGAGAAAGATGGAATTTAATATCATGAGATGTCCCTAAGGAAATGTAAATCTACTCAGGATAGAAGAACCTGACTCAAAAGATGTAAGTCTAACCACTTATGTGTTTGCTAACTGTTCAACACCCGGATTCTGGAAAATTTAAATAACAAACCACTATGTGATTCATAAATTTGGTATATTTGATAAATAAGGCTCTTAAATACCTAAGATCTATTTAGGCTAGCAGAAATGCACCTGATATTATATCTAGCCTCTTTGTCTTTCAATCTGACCAAGATAGCATCCCTGAGAGCACCCAATAATGAAACAACTAAATGAAGACAACAAACCCTTGAATGTGAGATGGAGAGCAAACCTATCTTTACCTTGGAACAAGAGACATCACGAAATTTTCTGATCACTGAGATTTGGGGGTAAAAACAAGGTCATTTATATTACTGAATCAAGAATGAAATTGTTTTATTTCCTGACTGTATTACATGTTAACTGTAACCTTCTCAATGCAAAATCTATTTTTTGATAAGAGAGATAAAAGGCACACCTATAATTGGAGGCAGTATAATATTGTTTTGCAATACTAAGGATTGTTAGTGTACTTTTATACCCAGTTCGAGGAATGGTTAATGGAATATAAAGAAAGGTCTCAAATGTGGCCTGTATGATTAGTAAAATTACTACTGTTACAGTAAAATTACCAGATACTAATCAAGAGATGGATGAAATGATTAGTACCCAAGCAAGGAAGCAGGACTGAAGAGTGCACTACTTTATTAAATCTGACGACTACTCACAGTCATGAACAATATACTAGACCTTACTTTGGGAGGCCTATGCCAAGCTCTCACTGAGACTAATTCATTTCAGGAGAAACCAGGTGAACATTCTATCATTGAGAAGAATTTAAGAAAAATTTTCATGATAGAAGTAGCCCTACCTCTTCCTGTCTGGACCTGAGAAAACAGAAACTGACATTCTGCTCAGCAGGGAACTGACTCCTGGTACATTGTACCTTGCTCTGCCCCTCTGGAGTAATAACCATGCTCCTCTGACCAGCACTATCATCTTTGTCTACACAGGGGACAACATCACCTCTATACAGGATTTGGGAAGTCTCTGATCAGTCTGGAGGAGGCAGGAAGATCCTGAATACCCTAGATATCTACCTTTGCTGGTCTCCAACCAGGAACAGTGATTTTTCATTGGATGTCTGTCTTCCACAAGACTTAGTAACAGGACAAATGAATTTTACCTGTGAAGCACTGTGGTGTATCTTTAGTTCTTCTAGTATCAGGTCTCAGGAATAGCTGGGTGAATCACTAGGGGCTTACAGAAAATGGCTACAAATCAAGCAAGAGAAATAGAAATCAGAGTTATTTGGGTATGTAGGAAGAACACCAAATAGCTGAAATGTCTACTGTGGTTTTTCAATGTTGGTAACTCATTTAAAATTTTCTCTTTCATATTACCTATAACTATGAAGCATAACAATGATGCTGGGGCAGTATGAGTGTTAGTTTTTAATTATCCTCATACTTACTCAAACTAGATTCACCAGGGAAGAGAGAGCCTGAATGAGGAATTATTTAGATTAAGATGTCTTTGAGCACATCTGTTGGAGATTTATAGATTGTTAACCCGAAGGAGAACTCACCCTAAAGTGTACAGAACCACTTCAAGCCTGGGACCTGAACTGTGTAACAGTGAAGAAGCTGGAGCATATGCAGAGGCAAGCAGGCAGCATGGCTGCATTTGTATCTCTCTGCTCTTGACTGTGGATGTGATGTGACTGTATTCCTGCCTTGATATCCCCAAAATGGACTATTACCTGGACCTATAGGCTAAAATCAATTCTTTCCCTTCTGTGCTTGAGAAATTAATGTAAAGAAGATGCTAAGAAACCACTCTGTGTCAGAGGGGTTTGCACAAATCAGTAAGATATCAAGACATGCTCAACAGCAGCCTATCTGTCCCAGAGCAGGAGATCCTGTTTTGGCCTGAACCCAACATGTGTTTCTCTATCACAGATTTAAGAAGACACAGAGACGTCCATTGACTCAAACATCATCACCTTGTCAACAAATGGCTCTAGGTAGTGTCTTGCCCTCTCAAATGCTGTTCTAAATTCTTCTCAACCTTAAAATGTTGTAACATTATCTTCAACGTAATGTACTGTTCTGTGGGTTTCCTGACTATTAAAATTTGGGGATATGGGAAATGGATCTGAAATCATAGTCCCAGAGATAGATATGAATCTTATGATACGTCCTTCTTTGGAGGTCAGGAGAAACTCCTTAAAGGACAGACCAGAGAAGCACCTTAACTACCAGGTATGGGGGGATGTTAGATAAGAGTGACAATGTGTCCACTATTTACCTTACACCAGAGATTAACCCTAGGGTTGATACACACATTTCCCTGTGAAGACTTCTTGGTTGTCCTCTAATTCTGTGTTTCCTCAGCAAGATTTCTCAAAATGGATCTTTGACAAACTTCCTTCTTCAGAAATAAATAGAACTAATTATAGGGGAAAAGTCATTTTGATTTTGTCCATCTCCTCCTAGAACATGTGACTGCCCTGTGTGAGCAACTTCAAAGGGCTATAGAAGAAGACTAAGGTCTTGGCCCAGGAACTGCAATAACCACAGCTACTGGGACAGAATGCAGGTCTGAGGAAAAGAGTGCAAAAGCCAGAAGACCAAGGAGGAGACAGTAGGAGCACTCATGAAATGTTCTGTTATGTGGCTGCCATTTTAGCCTCTCTGTTTGTGAATTTCTTCCACCTAGAGAAAGGAGGGTGGAGATGGACCATGGAGATGGGTGCTGCAAACAGGACCAACTTGTAAAATAACATCCTTCATCATTTGGTTCTTTTAATGCTCATAGAAACAGATCTTTTTAAACTATGGCCCACAAAATGCTAAAGGATTTTTTCTTGGTTTTTTTTTTTTTGCTTTTTGTTCTTTTTGTTCCAGCTCCCTTCATTCTCTTTTCTTTAGCAGCTTATGGTTATTGATTTTATCATGTGGATTAATCCACAATTATCAAAGTCAGGACCCACAGAAGACTCACTCTTGCATGTATTATATAAACACACAATAACTCAAAGTGTTGGCATTAAATCCTTCTTGAGCATTTTAACCACAGCAGCCATAGTTTTCTATTTTGTTAGAATATAAATAATAGATAGAGAACATGCAATTATAGCTTTTATACGTGATAATGTAAAGTTCCTGCAAGGATACACACCATGAGTGCGAGCTTTCCTCCTTCCTCTGCTCTATGCCTTCTGCTCTCAGCTCAGTCAGGACAAACCTGTCATCAGGAACAAACTCCCAGCAGAACCCCTCACTGAATATACACTTACAAATCAGTCACTTCCACATCAAGACCACAGGGTTCCAAAGGACAGCACTCACAGGAATCAGTCACCAGCTTTCCTCCCATGGGAACTCAGTCCCCAGTGAGGGAATTGAGCCTCACCAACCATAATAGGATATTCACATACTTCCATGTACTTCCTAAAGTTCTGAGCCATTACTTCCTAAAGCAAAACATGTATGGCATTGTGCATAATTCACAGGTATTCTGGACCAGAAAGGATACTTAACTTCAGGAAGCAAGAAGGAAAACAGCACAGAGAGAACAGGCACTGTGATACTGAAATGGATAGGCAGGATCAAAACTTAGGCTTTCTAGCCCTAGGGTAGAATCTCGTCTTACTGATTTCAACTTCTGGCCCCAAGGGCGAACATATGGTGCGTGTTTAGAAAAGAGAATAACCCACATCTTTCCAAGGTGTTCTGCCACTTCATGTGACACTGGACATCGTGTCCCACTGAGGACAACCAGAACAGGGAAGAAAGTTTTTTGCTATTGTTATCATGTTATTGTTCCTTGAGAGAATCAGAACAGAGGCAGTAGGTATAAATTCACATCCAGCCACTGGTCCCTCCCCTTGTGGGCTAAGAGAGAAGGTGTTACCATTGACATTCAGGTAGAGTAATGTCCACTACCAGATCCTAGACCCACTGAGTGAGCTGCAGAAAGAAGAGGTGGCTGGCAATTCAGAAGGGCCCCAGGGAACTACTACTCACCCATGCCCTCAGTGTGCTGTGGCAGTCTGAAGATGCCCTTCAGACAGAGAATGGGCAGCAGTTGAGCCTGGACCTGCTTCAACAGGTCCTGGAATTCATCCTGCTTCTTAGGAGGCTATACCTGGAGCAGCAGCTACTCTTTGGTGTCCCCAGCCTCCTTGTCAAGCTGCTACCACTTGCTTGGGCTCAGAGCTCCCACTTCCTTGAAGCATGGCCTCTACCCTAGTCATGACCTGGGCCAGGGTCTGAGGACTAATGTCTAGCAGTTCCTGGTGCTGAGAATCTACACTATCTGACCAACCTGTCTGAACTTGCCCAGCTCTGTGACATGGCACCAGGGCTGTCAGAGATCTTGGTGCCATGGGCTGAAATGGGTGGCTTCTTAGGGTACTGATAACCTCCAGGCAGCAGAGGCCATGGACTGGAGTCTGTGGGCCTGGGTCTCCAGAATACCAATGGTGCTCAGCAGGTAGACCCTGGGATCCTATGCATTGCCAAGATGACTGAAAAGGCAGGAAGATTGGAAGAGGAGGAGGAGGTGGAGAAGACAGAAGGGACCCTGGTGGAGATGGTAAACTTCATTGACTCATTCAGTAAATACACTGTGAGTAGCCACTTACTGCATGCTCGCAAATTACCTAACCAATGAGGTTTTATACTGGTAAGTAGACAAACACCTAGCAAAATTGAAATATACATAAGTTAATAATAAATGAGACAGGCACACAGATAGACATATAGTAGTTAGAGGGTGAAAAGCAAATTTTCTGGACTGTAGGGGCAAGATGGATGGAACTTAAATGAGTAGTAACAAGTGGGAGAAGCAGAGAGCATGGAACATCAGCAAAATTGTAGGAAATATAAGAAAAGCCTTGTTCAGCCTGGATTCATGGGGGAGGGGCTTCATCCTGACTCAACTGAATGTACCAGGTTCTCCTGACTACCCATGGGAGGAGCCCTTAGACTTTTGGAGGAAGGAATGGGGAGGGTGGGTCGGGGGAGAACCTGGGGGAGATGCAGAAGGAGGGATGAGACAGGGAACTGTGGTTGGTATATTAAATGAATTTTTTTAAAAAAGTATTAAAAAAACTATGAAAAGAAGAAAAGAATAGCCAGACAAAAAAGATTCAAGAACAGGAAGATGCTGGAGTGTTCAGTACCACTTGCCTGCAGGGACAGGGACAGAAAAATCCAAGTTCAAGTCAGAGATGAAACAGGATCCAGATCTATTAGTGTCAGGAGACACTGGCAGGTACTGTGAATGGACATGGAGGCAAGTGGGTTCTAGGAGAGGAACAGCAGTCTGACTTCTGTGTGGATGAATTTATCTAACCACAGGTCAAGACCATGGGCTTCCCTCACATTTGTCAGCTATGAGGATTGTGTTTATACAGTACTGCTTTCCATATAAGTGGAAATGGGATCCAGCTATGTAAATGATTGTGATTCTGAGAAATACCTGACTGTGTCCTTGAGTATGAACCCATCACAATAAAACATGTTCATCATGACTGTCAACACAAAAGAGAAATTGTTTTGTAAGTCAAAAATGTTAACTATTTCACCCTATGTCATGGTCTTACTTATCCTTTTCTGCTTTCTCCTTAGTAACAGAATCCTAGCTGTGAGGACGCCCACTGTGCCTTTGTAGAGTGGGTTCATTTACTTTGAGCTACAGTAGCAGTAACAACAGCAATAAATACATGCAGCAGAAGCAGCTGCATGAGAGGCTGGAGGCTCTGGAGAGGAAGCAGAAGCTTGAGAATCAGAAACAGCAGAAGCAGGAGCATCAGCAACACATGTGGAAGTGGAAGCAGAGGGAGAAACAACAGGTGAAGCATTTCTGTGATCAGAGTTCTCTAGTGCGACCTCTGGTTCCTGGAGTCGGTACTTACTCCATTCTTGAGCCTTTAAGGACAATCGACATGTGTTATTTTTCATAAAAAAAGAAATGTTATACTTTCATTCATTTTGTCACTTGTCAATACCATTGTCTTGATTTTAGTCCCCAAATATCTATGTATTCATTTCAATTTTATCATTAGAGACCACTGACGTTTTTTAACCTTTGCTTCATTTCTACTTGAGGAAAAGACACAGTTTCATAAATCTCAAAAGCAGATATGACCACCTGGCTTTTAAAAATATGCACTTTGTTACCTAACACATTCAAAGCTCACAGGTCTGTGGAGGTGCCCCATCTCCACAATTTCCCTCAAGTGTTCTGGCTGCATCTTCTCTGCTGTCGAGATTATATGGAAGCCTGGGCCAGAGGCCAGGAGGTGGGTGATCTGTTATAGTTGTACTATACCTCTGCTCTTATACATGGAGCCCTAGTGAGCCTGCACAGCTGGTGGAAGCCCCTGTGAACTGGCACTTCTCCCCTTACTTGCATGTGCTGCTCTTCATGAATGCTTGGCCCAGCTTAGTCTTGTAGTGCATGGAGTTGATCTGGGAGCCATTGCCCAGCTGCTTCTGCTGCTGCAGCTGCTTCTGGTAAAGGTGAGGGAGTGCTGGATGTGACTGGTGTCCTTGCTGAACAAGCAGTTTAGGAATTGCTCTCCTTATTGACCAGTGCCATGCTACTGCCCCCTCCAGCCTCCTCTAGCTGGTGGCAAGGGGCCTGACCACTTGTATCTGCTGTGTCTCTGCAGCCCCATTAGGGGCCATTGGGAACATGGGTGAGCAGCTACCACAACTTGGAGCTGGATGGGTGAGCACATGTAGATTGCTGGACATGTCTGAGCAGTTAAGAGCACTAGCTCTTCTTCCAGAGGACCTCTGTGTGAATCCCAGACTCCAAATAACAGCTCATAAATACCTATATATCTAGCTGCAAGGAATCTGTAAACTCTTATGACCTCTGTGGATACCAAATGCACATGGTACCCAGACGTACAGGAAGGCAAGAATCTAATGAAATTGAAATATTAAAAATTAAAAATATGATTAGTGTTTTTCTCATTCTGGTTTGTTGTAATCATAGAATAATGTATGCTTACCTTAAAAAAACTGGAAAAATAATAAACAAGAAAATAAACTAGAGAAATTATTGTTTCTTCAGAAAGAATGTGGTATAATTGAAACCTTACAGTATAAATAGATCAAAAGATAAAATGGGGATTGGGGTTGGGGAAATGTAGACTTAAGCAAAGAAATGCAGTCTGTAATGATCTGTTATGGACAGCCGTATAAAGAACTCTGCATAATGAGATTCCTATGGGAATCAATGCAGTGAGGACATTATGGCTAAATTCTGAAATACAAAGCTTAGCTGAAGTCCAGAAATGAAATGAAAGGATTATAGTTGGGGGATTGACTTTCTCTGTAATCGCTGTCTTAAAGAATGAAAAAGAATGTACAGGTATGGTATTATGTTGATGGTAATTAGTCACTCATTATCTTTAATAAGCTGTGGGTCTATGATTGTAACTTTGAGAGCAATGGCCTAGAATGACTTGGTCAGATGAGGCAGAGTAGCTCTTGAAAACATTACCAGAACCTTTAGAACAGATGCCCCTTCTTGTTGTAATTCACATTCATCCTGTTTTCTTTAGAAATGGGCTCCACATGTCAAGGGGTACTTTTCTATTTCTGAATTTTAGACTGATTCTTGACTCTGCACTAAGGTAACCCTCCAGCTGTCATGTGTAACATGACCTTTGCTTATTTAAAGCCCACAACGCCACTGTTCACAATGCAGGCCAGATCTAAACCTCAGCATAAGCATCTAGGCACAGCTGGGTATCTCACAAGCCCCTGGTACCTTCTAACCTCAGTTCAGCTGCCATATAACTCATTTCATCTTACTCTGAGCATCTGTGAGGTCTGCCTCCTTTCTTTGTTACTCAAGCATGGAGGCAGGCATCTAGGTGGGAAAAGGCTTTTCTTATTACAGGTGGCCTTCTCCAGAGGTCTCTAAGCACCCAGACTTGGTCCTGCCTATCCTCTCTGCTGATTGGCCAGAAGAGCAAGATGATGAGCATTATGGGAAATCCTACATGTGTCAGTGTAGTCCTGTGGTGAGAAGTAAGGTTGCTCAGAGCAGACACACAACAGAAATGTGTGTGTACAGGTGCTTCCCAACACAAAAATGCCAAGAGTTGCTTTGGAAAAGAGCAATCTCCTTGCATTTCAGGGGTGATGAACTGTATGTACCTGGCTTCTGAGCTTCTCAAATTCAGTCAATCAGCTTCTCCCTCCCTGGAATGACTTGTGCCTCAGACTGTCACAGCATTAGGAAAGTTGACAAACACTGCCCTTAGGGGGTCTTGTTTACAAATTGATTTCTGTGCTTTGGTTTAGACCCTCTGGGCATGCCCATACTATATTAAACCTGCTTTTGCACACTGAAAAGTTATCAGTAAGACTCCAGTGAGCCAGGACCCAATGAAGTCCTCCTATGAAGTGTCAAAGTTGCTTGTTACTGCTTGCATATGAGCTAGGAGAGCATCCCCCTACTTATTCCTCAGGCTTTCATATACAGACACCCAGCAATTGTTTCCAAGGCCTTGTCTCTGATAGGTGGTAAGGGAGGGTTCTGTCTTCTGCAGGAAATCCAGTCTGTTCTGTCAAACTGAAGAGACTTTCTGCTCCCCAAAAGCTACATCCTCTGGTAGGAAAGACTAGAGGGAACACTGGGCTAAGTCAGGCCATGTTTCCACAGATTGCTCTCTCAACTCTCTCTCCACTGTAAATACAGACTCTTCTTTATTTTATTTATATTATTGTCTGAGATAGGAGATCAGGGAACCCAAGCTTGCCTCTGACTCCTGATCCTTCTGCCACTACTTTCCTGGTGCTGTAATCAGTGACATGTCAGCACAACCCCATGCATGGTATCTCATCTTATTCTATGTTCACTTCAGTGGTACCCCTTTGTGCCTGCTGACACTTTAGGAACTTCCCAAAATTGCCAGCTGAATGAACCTGTTAAAGGCAGATAAAGACAATGTTAACAACAAAAAGTAAGACAAACAAAATGCAGGAAGTGCTAAATGGTAGTGGAATGTGCCACAGCTGGCAGGGAATGAAGGGGAAAGATGTTGTCTCTCCTCTACTGTCCCATGATTGTCAGATCTACCTCCTTTCTGGTCTCTGTCCATTCAGAAAACATGAGAGATGGGTGGGTCTATTGTCATACACAGATCCAAGTCTCCCTCCTTCCTTTGTGTGCAATAATCCTTCCTGAACCTCCAAAGTCTTTGAGGTCCCCTCCCTAGCATCATTCTGGCAGCCGCTTCTTCTTTCATCCCTTTATACAGAACTTGGAGAGAAATTTGGTTTTCTTTCATCATTTGACCATAAAAGTGTTTGTCACTTTACAATACAGAGTATAGAGTTGCCTGATGTGGAATTCTGTTTTCAAAATTTTTTTCACATTTTTAACTGTGTATTTATGTGCGTGGGGGCACAAATGTAAAACAGCATGGCTGTGGATCAGAGGACAACGTCCAGCCATTAGCTCTCTTCTTCCACCATGCTAATCCCTGGGTCATATTCAGGAGTTCTTATTCTGTGAGTCCCTTGTCTCCCACTGGGGTATAGACTGCTCACATCTAAGAGCAATTTGGATGAGAGCAGAAGGCAGTGCAGGTTACCTGAACCAATTTTGAATAACCCAGAACATGCCATGCTCATTTAGGAGGCTGTTAGCTCCAGTGAAGCATGAACAAGCATTAGAGACTGTCTGGACTTTGACCAGAAGGTTTGTGCTCTTGGAGAGAATAAGAGGTAAACAATAAATATCGGTTAGCCAGGCATCTATAGGAGACATTTTGGTTCAGTTTGTGCCTAACAACAGTCTTAACACATTTACAATTTCCAGATGCCCACACTCCCTTGACATGTTTTTCAGGTGGTGGTTTGATATTGGCCTTCTATGTTTCTTTGAGTTCTTGCAGCCAAAGTAAAATAACAAAAGTCCCAAATCACACAGCAATATGTTTATAGGAGGGCACCAGATGGAAATATTCTAGCGTAAGTGAGGAATGGGAAACAGATGTCCCAGCTTTAGAGTGTGGGGACCTGACACCCCCACCTCTATGTAGCTCAGAGAACAATAGTGAATTTTCTCCCTCTCCAATAAGGTGGTTCTCATGGAAATAAATGCATGTCTGCAAGCTTGTCTGCATTACATTTACCAGATTAGTCACTTTCCAGCCCATTACAACAACCACAGATTTTAATAAGCTATGTATCTATATTCATGGTCTCTGTGATCTGTCCTTCACTGGAAATTTTCATCCACAAAATGAAGGTTTTCCACAGTTAACTGAGGGCAAGAAATGGAGGTCAGGGTGAAACAGGGTTAATTTTCATCCGCTTCCACCCTAGTACTAAGATTGAATCTAGAACATTATAGGCAATTAGTCTATCTCTTAGTTACATTCCTGACTTATAATTACATTTATCTGCTACCAATGCTACAGGAAATACATGAAGATAAGCTTGAATTTCTATTTGGCTACCCCAAAACTGGTCAATGTGAGTAGCTGACAGAATGCTTTCAAAGGTAGGAATGTTTATATGAGAGAGAAGAAGTGCCCAAATCACAGTGTGACCCATGCCTCATGCTGGTGATTGGCAGTGTATGAAGAATGAAATCTCAGCTAGGTCCAGTGTGTCTACAGGTATTCCATATTGTATGAGAGTCAGTTCAGAATGAGAAGGTGACCAATCTCAGGGAGGAACTTAAATGCTTCTGAAGCTTAAAACTCTTTAAAATGATAGTTTCAAAGAACCAGACTGGAACTTACAAGGATAATTCCCTCATACATTGAATCTCTGACTCATTGTGAGTCTCAGGTCAGATCAGTTCCAGGGGAATTTCTCAAGTACAATGCCCTCATCTGGAAGAAAACTTTCCTCAAACACAGTGTCATCCGCTGTGATGAAAGAGTAGCTTCAACCATTTCTCTCCCTTGCATGCCTTGTACAGACACACTGTCTATTAGAGGCATGTGGCTTTTGTTGCAGACACCATCCACCCAGGCTAATAGGAAGCTTTCTCTTAGCACTGCTTAGCTGCTGCATCAACATTGTTTTATTACCCCATCTCCATCCCCAGGAAGATCTTCTCAATTTTTCATTTCTTCTGATGGGCCTCTTCTGCACTGTCATCTAGATGAGAGGTGTCATAACTGCCCCAACTCTAATAGTAAGAGTTGCTGAGGGATGATTCTGATCCCTGGAGCACTCTGCTTGAATGCCTGGCATCCCAAAAGACAGTCTTCAATGCCTCCCTCATGGACTTCTAACTACATTTTTTCAGAAACATCTCTCTTTGATTGTGTGTAAACCAGTCCATCTAACACACTAATACACTAGGAAGGCTAGAAGGACAAAAGTCAAGTGCAGGCATTGAAGAGATCACACATCCTTTCAGAAGACTTGTAGCACTCCCAGAGGACCATACAGTAGCTAACAATCTTCTGTAACTCCAGTGCAAGGTGGAATCCATTGCCCTCTTCTGGCCTCTGTGGAAATTGCATGCTTGTGGTGCCTAGAAAGAAACTACCCATACACATAAAAGCAGGAAAATGATCCTTAAAACATTAGTTTGAAATCAATAGTCAAGGCAACAGCACCTAAAACACTGTGTCTCAATATGTCTTATAATGTTTCAGTCTCTATATTGTGGCCATCACTGGTGCTGTATTTCAAGGAAAACAGAGGCAAATAGCTACAGCGTTTTTTTAAAATTTCTTTATACTCCTATATTGAATGTTCTCACTTCTTGAGATGAATTAGAAAACATAGGTGCCTTCCTCAAAATATGATGTGAATGATCGTGTCATGAACATATGTGTATCTAAACTGTGGGGGGTTATTGTTTTGTGGGTTTTTTTTTGAGCAGCTAAACATTTGATGTCAGGTGTTAAATGTAGGTCATTTGTTTTATCATCAAGTGGGTATTTGTTGTAACATATTTTCTTTGTGTTCTGACAAATGAAGCTTGCTTGAAAATCAGAAAGGGAGCTAGCCACTGGTTAATTATAGAGGCCAGTGGATATTGGCACACACCTTTAATCCCAGCATTTGTGAGGCTCTGGTCTTTGATCCCAGCACTTAGGAAGATCATGCCTTTGATCCCACCACATTGGAGGTTCACACCTTCTATCCAAGCACATGACATGTGGAGACAGGATCTCTACATATGATCTGAGGAGTCATAGGAGTAAGAAGATTCTAGTGGGTGCAAATCTGCTTCAGTGATCTTTCAGGTTTTACCCTCAGTATCTGACCCCGGGGTTTTATTGTTAAGACTCCACTTGATGGATTCCACACCCAAGATATCATCCCTCTTTGTAGCCCTATCAGCCTGTGAATTCACAATGTATCCAAAACTAACTGGAATTTTCAGAGATCCATGTCACTCTGCTGAGTACTAGGGTTAAAGGAGTCTGACACTACACCTGAGCAAAGCTAGATTAAGAATGAACAGTTGAAAGTTGCTTCTTATTTATAAAAATACAGTCATTTGACTCAATGGTGGCTAAAAGGTGCACTCAGTATATACAGTGTAATGCCTTAGCAAAATATCAAATC
Organism: Onychomys leucogaster; assembly: GCA_949786385.1. NCBI lineage: Eukaryota > Metazoa > Chordata > Mammalia > Rodentia > Cricetidae > Onychomys > Onychomys leucogaster. The sequence continues at coordinate 43,998,399 of OX460426.1, read as the reverse complement.
AAGGAAAAAATAACAAAAAAACCTGTCTCAGGACAGTTCACTTCAGTCAAGGTTGTGACACGGGAGAATCTGCAGTTGATTTCCTAATGGACAAAAGAAATGACTAAGATGACTAGTGAGGGATCGTTGTCATCTCTGAAGAGCATTAACTTCAGCATCACATGTGCATGACATGCAGTGCCTTCAGCACTGGACTGGAGTGAAAATATGATGCTTCTTGGTTTGGGATATCTGGATAGCAGAATGGCATTAACGCAGTCTCCCTTGACATGTCTCCCTCCACAAAGGAAATGTCGAGGAGTCAGTCAGCTCATAAAATTTCACAACAATAACTTTTCAGAGTAATTATGAGCAGAAACATATCCTCCCTCCATGTTGTTGTGCCCCTCACTGAGAACACTTGTTGATGGATATCAGAGATCTGAATAATTCTTGGTGTTTTTTTATTAATATTTGACTATCGTTTATTTCATAAAATAAAAATGATATTACATTTGGCAAACTTCTATAATTTTATTTTCACTGTATTCATTTGAAAGTACTAGTTAGTATTCTGATGTTATAATTTAGCAAGTTAGTTCTTGAGCAGACCATTTTTTATCCTTTTTTGAAATTTATGTTATAAACCAACCACAGATCCCCCTCTCATTCCCACCTCCTTCCTACTAACCTGCATCTCCTCCTCTAACCGGGTAAGTTCTCCCATGAGGGAAGACAGCTAAGCCTGGTAAATTCAGTTGAGGCAGGAATTAGCCCCTCCCTGCTTTATCAGTGGTGAGCAAAGAGCTCCAGCATAGGTAATGGCATCCAGAAAGCCGGCTCATACACCAGGGATCGATCCTTATCACATTGCCATGGGCCCCTCAAACAAACCCAGCTACACAACCGTCTCCTGTATGCAGAATGCCTAGTCTGGTTCCATGCATGTTCCACAGCTGTCTGTCTAACGTTCTTGAGTTCCTTTGAGCTTGGTTCAATTGTCTCTGTAGATGTGCTCATCATGGTCTTGACTACCCCCTCTTGCTCATATAATCCCTCTTCCCTCTCTTTGACTACACTCCCAGAGCCCAGCCTGGTGCATGGTTGTGGATCTCTGCATCAGCTTCCATCAGTTACTGGATGAAGGCTCTATGATGACAATTAGGGTATTCACCAATTTGATTACCAGGGTAAGCCAGTTCAGGCACCCTCACCACTGTTGCTAATAGTCTAATCTGGGGTTGTCCTTGTGGATTCCTAGGAATTTCCCTAGCACCAGGTTTCTCCCTTACTTCATAATGCCTCCCTCTCTCAAGATATTTCGTTCATTGCTCTCCCACTCTCTCCCTTCCCCAGCTTGGCCATCCCCTTCCCTCATGTTCTCATCTCCCATCCCCTCCTCTCTATTGACATCCCTTATCCCCAGTTTACTCATCAGGATCTCCTCTCTTTCCCCTTCCCAACCCAAGGGTCCTCTTGTTTCGAAGCTTCTCTGGGGATGTGGGTTGTAGTCTGATTATCCTTGAGCACTGTGTTTTAGATGAATAAGAGTCTAATTACACAGCCCAAACATTCTAAGATTTACTTTCCTGACAAAAAGTCCATGGTGGAAGGGGGGTGGATCAGTGGAAGAATCCTTGCCAAGCATCACAAGGCCTTGGGTTCCCTCTCCAACACAAACGCAAAAAAAAAAAAGCTAAAACAAAAACTCTGGTGATCATTTAGGGACTCATATAGTGGCTGACCAGTACTTGCCACCATCTTGAGGTAGGAGCCTCCAATGCTCCAATGCATTATGACGTAAGGTAGCCACCTGAGTGCTAGGCCTTCCAGCCACAGAAACAGAAAAAAGGCCTGACCTTTAAGGAGATTTCCCCCAAAGTCACTTGACACATCTGTTTACATCCGTTTGGCCAGTATTTATGTAGCTGAACCAGATCTGAGGAGGCTGGACAATGTTTCAACTCTGGGTCGCCCTGTGCCTGAGTATAAATATGGAGCCCTGTTCTGAGCAAAGAGACAATGGGGCAGAATGGCAGAAGCAGAAAAGTCTCAGCTGCTGGAGTCTGAGGATCTTTCTCATTCTTGTTTTGGCAAAAGTCATAATATAAACCTAGACCTGTCAGAATGAAATGTTTTGAGGGTGCAGTGAGACCAAAGACCACTCCTGAAAACAAAGACAAGACAGGCCCCACAGGCCTATTTCATGACCTTTTACTTTCTCACTAATGGTAGGAATAAGAGGTGTGTACATGTGTATATGTGTGTGTGACATTTAAATCAGATCACATTCCCTTAGAAAAAGCAAGCCATCCAAAAATGGTCCTGAGGTGGAGGAAGGGTGAATCTTAAGTGTTGAATCACCAGCTAACACCATTTTCAAACCACTATGCCCTCAACAAAGTACCACCAGAGTATGGGACAAATACACACCATGGCCCCTTCCCTTATGGTATTAAGCTAGTTACTTATAGGACAATCATGTGCCCTGCTGAGAATGTTTTAAAAAACTGCATGCAAGCTGAGTGGTGATGGTACACATTTTAATCTCAGCACTCTGTGAGTTCGAGGCCAAGCTAGTCTACAGAGCGAGATCCAGAACAGGCACTCAAGCTACACAGAGAAATCCTGTCTTGAAAAATTAAAAAAAGAAAGGGGAAAGAAAAGAAACTGCATGCAGTGGCACACACCTTTAATCCTAGCACTGGGGAAGCAGAGGCAGGAGGATCTCTGACTGACAAAGAGGGCTACACAGAGAAATCCTGTCTCAAAGAAACCCAACCAATAATCATAATCTTAATCATCATAAAATAATTTAATAAAAACAATAACAAGAAAACTAGGTAGAGTATCCAATGTATTTTATTTAAATTAACAGAACCAAAATGTCATTTCAACCGCAGTCAGCATAAAAGCTTACAAATGAGACATTTTATATTATTTGTCCTGGTTTCACAAGCCCATTGTGTGTCTCATCTCATATAACAGCTCAAATTCAGGAGATCAATACCTCATAGATGGCCATTGAGCCTCTCTGCTAGCCAAGGAAGTTCCCCTAGATTCCTCTTTGTCCTTTCACTAACCAGAAGTCATTTTCTGTGTCTGTCATCCTGACCCCAAAGCCAAGGTCCAGTGCAGTAGTTATCAACTTGTGGGTTGTGACTCCTTTGGGGTCAAATGACCTTTTGAGGAATTGCCTACAACAACAGGAAAACACAGATTTTTACATACAATTATTAAGAGTAGCAAAATTACACTTATGAAGTAGCAACAAACAATTTTATTGTTGAGAGGTTCACCAGGACATGAGGAACTGTATTAAAGGGTTGCAGCATTAGGAAGGTTGAGAACCACTGCTCTAGTGAGAGGTCAATAATTCTCAGTCACAAGAGCCAAAGACTCTAGTGTGGATAGACTCTAGAATCACATGTGTTTGGAAGCTCAAGGCCTAGGCTTCTCTGCCTCCCTTCCCAAAAGGGGCCTTGTAGATGTAGGAAGTTTAGGACTACAAGAACCATATTTCTGGCTGGCTGAGTAGCTAAGAGCATTTTCTGCTCTTCCAGAAGACCTTTGTTTGGGTCCCAGCACTTGTGTTGGATGGCTTACAACTACTTCCAATTCCAACTGCAGATGAACTGACAAAGTCTTCTGGCCTAGAATAGCCTCACATATGTAGAATCCACACAAACAGACATCCCCCATACACATAAATAAAAATAAATCTTAAACAACTGTGTTCTCATGCCAGTCAGGTTGTCCCATGCCAAACAGACCTGACTGACTCATTCAGCTCACACATGCTTAGGCATGACTGGACTCTAATAAAGTTAAGTCTGAACTATATATCATCAGCTGGGGTTAATATTAGAAATAAACCAGGGGTTGAAGAGATGGCTCAGCGGTTAAGTAACTGACTGCTTTTCCAGAAGGCCAAGGTTCAATCTGCAGCACCCAAAACTCCAGTTCCCATATATCTGGCACCCTCACACAGATATACACACAGGCAAAATGCCAATACCCATAAAAACAAATAAATCTTTAAACAAAAAATGAAGCTGGACAGTGGTGGTGCACACCTTTAATCCTAGTACTCATGAGGCAAAGGCAAAAAGATCTGTGAATTTGAAGCCAGCCTGAACTATAGAGCAATTTCCAGCCAGGGCAACACAGAGAACTGTGTCTTGACAAACTGTAGAAGAAGAGAAGGAGAAAGAGAAGGAAGAGCAGAAGGAGGAGGAGGAGGAGGAGGAAGAAGAGGAGGAGGAAGAGGGAACAAACTGGGCTGGGAAAAGGGCTCACTGGGTAAAGTGCTTTCCATACAAACATGAATCCTACATTTGCATCCCAGAATCCATGTAACGCTGAGTGTGGAAGCTGTTGTATCTCTAATCCTAGTGTTCCTATGGTGAGCTGGGGGACAGAGACAAGAGAACCAATAGAAACACAGCCCAGTTTTCCAGGCACACACAGTGGCAAACACAATAAAGAGGAGCAACTTAGATGGCTCAGCTGGTGAAAGAACTCACCATGAAGCCTGATGACCTAAGTTTGTATTTTAAATCTAGTTTGAAGTTGGAAGGTGAGGATAGACTCCCCGAGTTCTCCTCTGATCTCCACAAGCAAGCAATGGCATGCACACTCCTCTCCCTATTCAGACCAAAATACAATCCAAAGAGACCCTGTCTCTAGGGAGAAGGTAAGCACAGACACCTGAGGCTATCCACTAACCACAACACTCATGCTCTCTCTCGCTCTCTCTCTCTCTCTCTCTCTCTCTCTCTCTCTCTCTCTCTCTCTCTCTATCTATCTATCACACACACACACACACACACACACACACACACACACACACACACACACACCACAATTTAAAAAACAGCGACAAAATCCCTCAGCTAGCCTGCCCTGTCTCACAACTCTTTCAGACATCTTCAAGGTACTACTTGGCAGACTTAGGAATTTTCAAGTTTGACACTAAACTCACTGTGCCAGCAGAAATGCATCTAGATCACAATGTCCAAGTCTCACATTCTAGTCACCACTGTGCATGCCCTGGGAGTCATCCAGAGCTGGAAGTCTGTAGGTAAGCTTTAGGAAAACACATTTTGTGCATCACTGCTCTGTATCAAGTCTTGGTCAATTCTTACCTCATCCCTCTTTCAGGAATTGTCTTGAGTGACATGACCATGACTGTAACAATGCCAAGGCCTTACAGCACTGGTGTCATTGTGGGCTGCAGCTGATCTGAACATCTTTAGCCCTTCTGACACTGGGGCCTCCATCTAAGCTGGGTGTGTTTCATTTTGCTTGCTGTCTGTCCCCCAGGGACATGGAAGTAGTGTGAGGTTTGATTTGCAGTCTAGTGCTCATCCTCAATGCTAACACAGAGCCACTGTACAGTAAGCACTTTAAACATACAAGTCAGAAGTAGGACATGTTGGCCCATGCCTTTGATCCCAGCACTCAGAAGGCAGAAGCAGGTGGATGTCTGTGAGTCTGAGGCCTGCTTGGTTTACTATATGAGTCCAGGGCAGTCAGAGCCTCATAGTGAGACACTATCTCCAAAAACAAACAAGCAAATAAAAAGTGGGTTTGACAGTTGGATCAGCAGTTAGGAGCACTGGCTGCTATTGTGGAGGACGAGGGTTCAATTCCCAGCCACCATACAGAGGTTCAAACACACTCTTCCAGCCCCCTCAGGCACCAGGAACACACATGGTGCTCAAACATACCTGCAGGAAAAATACCCATATACATATACATAAAAAATGAAATAAACATTAAAAAAGGGAAAAACCAAACATTAAAATAATATACAATTGCAATCAGGGGCCCATGAGATGGCTCAGCAGTTAAAGACTTGATGTACAAACCTGGAAACATAAGTTCAATCTCCAGAGTTTTCTAAAATGTAGAACTAAAAAAAAAATGAAACCAAACCAAGTTGTCTTCTGAACTCCACATGTGCTCATATACAGAATAATAATTTGTAAGAATAAAAAAAGAGAAAAGAAGATTTCAAAAAGGAACAGAAAAGAACTGTCTTGACTCTGTGATAGAGCACATGGAAGGTTGTTTCCATCCTTAGCACCAAAACTAAAACACAATAAATATGTGGAAGGAAGTGAATTCAAGCCCAATTCCCCCTGAATTTAGTATGAAGGAGTGAGGGTCCTGGAGCCCAGCAGACCTCCCTGGAATCCCTGACTAGTCCTCCCTGTACACTATCACAATGTCCCTCATCTGACTTGGAGCCAGGCTCAGGTGGCCACTTTGCTGCACAATCCCCCTTTTTAAGGACTACACAAGGCCTAGGCCTCCTGTCCTTGAAATTTTTCACTAAGGCTCCATTACATTTTGCCAGAGAGGGTGCTTCATAGAGCCAGATCCAGGACAATAAGGAATGACACTTCCCCACTTCCTCCCCCATTCCTGCCTACAAGCCTGGGCCTCAAAACTTGCCCCCAACACAAGAACCAGAGCCAAATACGTCTAACATAGACCACTATGGGTGATTTATTTAGGGGTCTCAAATAATCACCTAAGTGTCACCATGGCTTAGAGAGTTGCAATGGAGATTGGAGCAGGAAATGTCCCCATGGAGACACCTGGGAGACTCCATAGGAAATCATTACCAGGTGGAGGGCTTGGAGAGGGGGATGGGTGAGCACATAGAGTCCTGTGGTCTGTTCTCTGACATGAGAGGGAGGTGAAGACTCAGAGTGAAAGAGACCAGCCTGGGGAGACAGGAGAGGTCCTGATCTCCACTAGTGCCATGACCACATGATGAAAATCAGATAGAAGTTTGAGGAGTTCAGAAAAGAAGGACGAAACATGGTGGCAGTGGTGGTTCCCAGGAAGGGATGATGGTTTTTTCTCTGTGATTTGTGCGGCATTGGGATTTACTTTACCACAGTGTGCAACTATTAACTGATCACACAACTGTGATTTTGACCATTTCTCATGTTGACTCTGTTGTCTCCTCAAACCAATCTCACATGGCAGGAATCATCTCTAAAACATGGGTGAGGAAACAGTGTCCACACAGTGACCCACAGTCATCTCACAGACTGGAAGAACCAAACTCAGGCGTCTCAGGCCTCCTTAGCAATTCTGGATCATTTGGCAACTACATTCAAACCATAGCATCATTCACACACGACATAACTTTGAACTTCGTCTTCTGTGATCGGTCCTTTTCTTTCAGGACTGAAGAGGGGACCTTCCTGAGGTGAGCCTGTAGCTTCTGGAACCCACAGCATCCATTCCCCAACACCTTTGATATCACCCTCTACTCCATCCTCCCAGGCCCTGCTCCACAGCCCCCACTCTTGCTTTAAAGCCTTGAGATGGATTCCCATTTACAGAGAGCCAACCTACTAAGGGGATTATGATGGGAGCTCCAGAGCCAGCAGAGCAAACCTGGCTTTCCTTTGGCCTCTGAATCCAGCCCTGAGTGTAAGAACTGGGCAGAAGCTCAGCTGACCCACCTGTGTTTCCCCAGACATTCCACACTCAGATGGTGCCAAGTTAAGCTGGGGAGAAAGGAAAGGTATTAGGAGAGAATTCAGGTAAGGAAGTGACTCAGCCAGGCACTGGCCTGCAGGCATCCAGCAAAAACCCTCCAGAGACAGGGGCCCTGGGAGGCTCAGTTTGCAAGCTGGCCTGGAAGAATTGCTCCATGGCTGAGCACAGGGGGTGGAAGGCAAGAGCAGGCCAAACCCCTGTCCTGAATCTGGACCCCAGAGTATCTCTGTCAGGGTAACATGTGCAGAATCCTTGGGTTTACACTCAAACAAGCCTCATTCTTATGATTTGTTTCCCTTGTGGAGAGTGGAATGAGACTAGGGAGTTGACTCTAAGCAGGAGGTGTCTTCAACCTTGGAAGAAGTTGCTCCTGCTGAGGACTGAGCACCCAGTAGGTAGATACAAATCCCTTGAGGATGAGAGAAAGAAAGAGTAGCAGCTTTGGAATCTGACAATTCAAATTCAAGTTGTTTTTATTTGTTTGATGTTTGTTTAAGTGGGGTTTCTCTGTGTATCCCTGGATCACAGAAGAAAAGGAGCACAACTGGGGAAGGTGAGCAGTTCAGACCAGACCAGTGATTTCTGCTCCTCATTCTTAGCGGTTTTATCGCTTTGGGGAATTCTTCTCTGAGATCTTGGAGCCTCAGTTTCCTCATCTGTAAAAATTAGCAAAATACCAGCATTACAGAAGTTCAGAGAGGAATGAATGAGAGAAGCTGAATACAGGAATAGGTCCAACTATACATCTGTATTCTGGAACTCCTACTATTATTAAAATGACTCCTGTCATTGATACATTTTGGTTCATGTTTGGAAGTGGTTGTAGGTGAAGCTTAGGCAGAATGGGACTGATTACAAAGTGTCTCCTATGGGCAAGATGAGTTCAGGCATGCTATACTTGCTGGGAGCCTTGGGTTGGGACACAAGCAGCAGAGAAGTATCAGGTGGATCACCAACACTCCAAGGCATTTACCTCCCAAAAGATTTATGCTTAAAATTATCATCCTATGTCACACATAAGACAACAGAACCACCCAGCTATTAGACCAGTAGGATTATGACAATGAAGTTGAGTTGTCTAACTCAAATGACTTAATCCCTTGGTACTTGTACCCATCTTGCTTCAGCAGAGGGGGAACACTCACTGTCCCTGGCCTTGGGTAGAGGTTTAGTTACAGGGAAGCTAGTGGGAAAGGTAAGGGTTGCTCTGGTGTGCCCTTTCCTGATCAAGGGAAGATAGAGGTAGGCTACATAGACACAGATCATCCTGTGTGGCTGCATAGAGCAACAGATTGGGATTTTTCCATTTGGTCATCCATGGGACCCTGGATCACTTGACTCTTACTGTTAAGATCCTCCATGGTGCAAATGCAGGCTTATTATCCCAGAGGGCCTGGCCTGAGGGTCTGTGCAAAAATCTGGAAATCTAGTGGAAGCTAAAATGTGCAGAGCAAGTATTTCTGTATCAATCTGGGACATTCATGGGTAGTTTTTGTAGAAGCTTGTCTTGGCTTCCAAAAGGACTGCTTAGGCAGTGGGTTGGATTTGAACTGGCTGCAGTCTCTTCTCTTTTATTTTTTGTGTATGAGTTGAATTTGTTATTTTGAGACAAGGCTTCTCTGTGTAGCATTGACTGTTCTGATCTCGCTCTGTAGCCCAGGCTGTCCCTGAACTCCCAGATCCTCCTGCTTCCTCCTCCCTAGTGTTTGGATTAGCCTGGATTATAAAGGGAATTCCAGAACAGCTAGAGCTGTTACACTTAGAAACCCTATCTCTAAAAACTAATAAATACATGTATATAAACAAATATATGTTACCTATAACATATATGTGTATATATTACAATATATAAATATATTAATATATATTTCTTATTATTTTTTGGCCGTGCCTGGTGGTGTTCATTTTTAACCTGTGCAGCCAACAGGCAGGAGAACCTCTATGAGTTCACAGACAATCAGATTTATACAGCAAGTTCTAGGACAGCCAGAGAGCTACAAAGTAACTAAGATTCAGTCTCAAAATAAAGGCCTACATTTATTTGTGTGCATGTGATTGTGTCAGCATTAGTTTATATGTACCAAATATGTGTCTGGCGGCCAGAGAACACTGGATCTGCTGGAACTGGAGACATAGGCAGTAGTAAGATACCTGATATGTGTTAGGAACAGAACCCAATGTCAGGTCCCAAAGAAACCTGGAACAAATGGCAAACTGGTGAGCATACCAAATCTCACCCTGACAGCCAGGCTATCTCAGTACCAGTAGTTCCTCTCTGCACTTCTTACCCCTAAACCTCACAAGCCCAGGGGATTTTCCTCCCTCCCCCTAGCTTTTCATTCCTGTTTAGCCCAGACATTTCAGCCATGTGCTGTCTTTTTTTTTCTCACTCTCTTTTTTCCCCCCTTGGTCCTCTACTCTTGGCTTGTGGTCCCCCTCTTGATTGTCTCTCTTCTCTTCTTGTCTCTCTTCTCCCTCAGTGCTCTCATGGCCAAGTTCAATCCGCTGACCATGTTCAATATACTATTTCTTTCCCTGCTCTGGACTCCTGCAGATGCCCCTGACTGTTCTCTCCTCCATATCTACAATAAAAAACCTCCTCAACCAGACCTTGGAACAGTTGTTAACCACTCAGACATGTTTCCAGTACCTGGATCTTTTCTTTTACATACAGCCTGCCATTATTCTATGTCTAATTGGTCTCAGACTTCACAGCCCTGCACACAGGTGGCACACAGGAAGTCCTCACTGAAGTGCTCAGCACTTTGTGGGTCTTTGTTTGCCTTTCCTCTGGTGAAGACACCATCAGAACTGCCCTGGACACTCATGGCCATGTTCACTTGGCAGCTGCTTTCCAGCTGTTGCTTCTAAACAAAGGAGGCTTGCTTAGAGGAGTGACCTAATAGGTTCCTGAGGAGGGGGATCCTGTCAGTTTCCAGCTTCTCCATCCTGACCAAGCTGACTGGCCTCTCTGTGTCCAGCAGGGAACATGGATAGTTGCTGCTGTCACATGGTCAAGGAAGGACAAATAAAGGGGTTGAAAAAGAAATGTAGGGGTCCATGTGGGCTCTGCTTTACTCCAGCCAGATGTTCTAAGCTGCAACAATTCTTCTAGCAAGCTGCTTCTGCTTCTGTGGCACTTCACCACCTCTGAGAGCCTGACTGGGCTCATGTGACTATTTGCATCTGCTTTGCATATGTCTCCACCCAGAGGACAGGACAGCTCTTGATTTTTAGCTTGTTACTCACATACTGGGTTTCATTCTTTTGAAAGCAGAACAGGAACTGTTCTTATGGTTTTAAAGAACTCTTCTAGACCTCTTAACTACTCCCTGCAGTAGGGATTGTTCCAGTAGTTAAGGAAGCACAATCTGCCTGAAGGGTGGGAAGGGGTAAGAATGCTGAAACTCAGATCACTTATCTAAATTGTGGGGTCTGTCAGGCTGTCATTCCTGTGGTGTCCCTTGAGAAGCTTCACTGAGGACTTGGGAAAGTATCAGAACAGGGGCAGCCATCATCTTGGTGTTCAGGAAAAGGCCACTGGTTTGACTTGCTCATGGCCAGACCTGTGTTTATTCATGTCTCAGAGCTGAGTCCCTGTCTATGCTAGAGAATGGAAGTGACCTCACTGGAGTTCTTGTATATATTCCTGAGCAATTAACACAGGTCATCTCTCCTTCTCCAGTTCTTTCTTCCAAACAAAAGCTCTTAGTCCTGCTATGCCTGAGGCCAGAGGCTGGGGACAGAGGGTGACATGTCAGTGTTAAAAAGGATGACAAAGTAGTAATCATTTCAAAATGGAAGTTGACAGTATTCCTTCCACTGAAGTTTGTATCAATGTGAACTCTAATAGGGATGTTGACATTATTCCCAACACCCTGGAGGCAGAGGCAGGTTTATCTGTGCAATTTCAAGGCAAACCTGGTTACATACAAAGTCCTGAGATAGCCAAAGTTACAAAGAGAGTTCTTGTCTCCAAACAAAGCAAAGAAAAACAATCAGAGGGTCTACTGCTCATCCTAGGAGCTGTTCCTAGAGTATCCAGGGATATGGGCACAGGTGAGGCTATCCAGGCTTCTGTCTCGGTGGCACAAAGTGCATTTATATTGAGCTGCAGAGGGGCAAGGAGCCAAGGTTGGGAATGGCACACTGAACTCTGTGGCAAAAAGGACACATCAGGAGGCTCTGGGTGGGTCTGGGTGTCTGCAAGAACTGGGGACACTATGCACTTGATTCTCTTGGCATCAGTGACCTCCAGGAATGTTCTAGTGGAAGATCCACCTCAACCCCACTTCCCTATCTTTTTCCCCAAACCTGCCCCTTCAGAGCCTGCCAAACACTGCTTCTCCCCCAAAGAGGCTCGAGACCACTCCCACAGGGTATATAAGCTGCATTCCAGAAAACAGACACGTGATTCTTCTGGTCTCTCTTCCCGGTCTTCTTGGTCTTCTCACTGAGGAGCCAGGGAATCAACTGGGAACACTTTACCCATTAAACCTGGGCTTTTCCTGATATGGTCTGATTTCGATTGCTGCATTGGTGGAGAGGCTTATCAGGTGCAAAAAGACTTATAGTCTGGAGATTCTACCAAGTTGGGGTGAAAGATCCCCAGTGGAGATCTTCCCTCACGAGAGACCCCGAACCCAAGGAACACGCCGAAACCATCCATCAGATGAAAACAGCAAGAGGGTTTATTCAAATGCACAGGTACCTGGGGCGACAAAGTCTCTCAGAGGACTTGCACGCCTTCCTAGGGAAAGGGGGACTTTTTATAGGATCCCAGGGGCAGAAGTGTGGTTACAGAAGTGAGAAGCATAGTTACAGGGTTCCCATTGGTTGATTCAAATAAGGCCAGGGTGAACTTGGGGACATATGCTTAATTTTCGGAAATTTGGTGTCTGGCTGACTTGGCCTTGTCTAGGGCACTGTGTGTGTTTTCCTAGCCCAACTGTCTATTCCCCAAGGCCAGGTGGCCCACCATAGATATCCTGTTTTGACTCAACGGTTTCTCTCCCAAGGCCGGGCAGCCTACCACAGTTATGAACTCCTGTTTGGCCTTCTTCCCCTGAACCGCAGATATCCTGTTCTTTATGTTTAAGCCTTGCAAAATGGCGTTACAGCAGTCAAGCTAAAGCTATTGTAGGGGGTCTTTCCGGGGGGGCTGATTTTCTTTCCCAGTGGTCTAGGGCCACATGGTGGGAAAACAACTCTCTCCCCAACACCTGCTCTCTGCCAGAGATCAGCTCCTAGTTAGTTTCCTTTCCAAGTCTTTGCCTAGGAGGCCCAGGGCCTTTTTGTTTTTCAAGGTGTCCTGCCAAAGCCACAGCTGCACCAGGCCTTGTTCTGTTCTGGTTCAAGGGGCTGCCTTTGCTCCACCTGACCCATTCTGAACCAAAGGGCTGCCTTTTATCCGAAGACATTCTATTGAAGGAAATTTCCCACACCCCCAGTTTTTTTGACCCAAGGCTTACCACATTGGACGCTTTGTGCTAGGCTTCAGGTCCCCAGAATAGACTTGAGAAATGCTGCATGCCATTCCAAGTCTGATCCCCAAATGCCCCTGTGGGGTCTATCATAAAATCTATTCCAATTGGGGCTATCTGATATAATTGGACAGAACTGCCCTATGTCCACGGTTTTTTTAGTTCTACATTGCTGTCATCCACTGGGACCAAAAATCTAAGACCAAATTCCTCCTCCTTGTCATCCTTCCTGTCCTCCCCTCCCCTCACTGCTCCCTGATCTCCCAATGCCTCAGCCTTCACACTAGCCTAACACCTCCAAATCTTCCCTGGATTCTTCTCATACTCGGTCTCACCAGACTCCTACCTACTCACCCATTTCATTTCTCAGTCAACACCAGATATTAGAAAAAATATTAAAAGGCTGAGGAAGATCCCCAAACTCTCCTATAGGAATTGGTGAAAATGGGTTCTAAAGTTTTTAATGCTGGAGAATGACAGTAGAGTCAATCTAACAGACATGGCTGCAACAGAATAGGCTCCAAGCCCAAGCTTTAGCAGCTGCTCTGAAACCACCAGGGATCCCCCACAAGGGGTACAAGGGAACTTGGCCATGAGGCTCTACCCTGCTGGAGCTCAGCCCAAAGTCAACTCTGCCAAAATCTTGCTTCAAATGCAGGAAGTAGGTCCACTGGAAACAGTATTGCATTGACCCCCCAGCCGCACAGGAGGCCATTCCCTGTTTGCAGACAGCCTGGGCACTGGAAATCAGAAAGCCCCCACGTAGGCTCATCCTCTATGCCATGCCGTGGAGGTCCAGCCTCACCAACACTGGCAACTGAGAACTCCTAAGCCTGGCAGAGAACTGACACTGCCTAGACCTGCTGACACTCCTTGCCCTCTCCAAGCCTAGGGTGACCCTGTAGGTAACAGGTAAGTCCATGGACTTTCCTTTGGACATGGAAGCTACCTATTCTGTTCTGACATCTCAATCATGTCCTACAGTTCCCTCACCAATTTCTGTCACAGGCATGGACAGGATCCCTTCCTTCCCACCTAAGACACTGACACTTCCCTGCATCCTTGCAGGGAGATTCTTCTCTCTCTTTTACTGGCCATACCTGCTTGTCCTGCACCTCTGCTGGTTCTCAATGTTCTCTGCCTCTTGGGGGACACACTCATCTTGGTCCTCACACTCTCCTGAGTATTTCACAGGTCCCTTCACAGGGGCCCTCCAGATATGTCAGTCTCTGCATGAGCTTCGAGGACACCAACCAGACAAGGATTGGCATGGGGAATTCACTCCCATGCCCACACCCAAAGAACTCTATTACCTCATAATTATGGTTGACACCTCTATCCTCAGGAAAGGGTGAGAAGGCCAGTGGACTCATCAAACAACAGCTCACCAAGCTCTCCATTGAACTCAGGTTATCTTGGTCCCTCCCTTCCCCCTATTGCCCTTACCTGCCTCTAGGCCACCCCATGCTCTTCTAAGGTTGAGTCCTTATCAGCTCCTTCATGGAAGGCCCTTCCTCATCAATCACCAATTCCTAGCCCAAACAATCCCATTGACTAGCTACCTCCCCTACCTCTCTCTTCTGAGGTCCCTTCTCCATTCTTTTTTTCCCCCAAGACAGGGTTTCTCTGTGTAGCTTTGTGCTTTTCCTGGATCTCGCTCTGTAGCCCAGGCTGGCCTCAAACTCACAGAGATCCACCTGTCTCTGCCTCCTGAGTGTTGGAATTAAAGGCATGTGCCACCACCACCTCTTGCTGAGGCTGATCATTTCACAATATGGCCAGGAACGGTGACTCCTTGCTCTCAAAAGTGACACCCTAACTCAGGCCCTACATCTTGCAGTCTCTCCATGAGAAGATGCTTTTCCTCACCTTGGGAACCACAGCATGTAAGACATGGAGCTCTGGCTCTTCTGAAAACAAACACAGTGGCAGATTTTGGTGTGGTTGTATTGTGTTCCCCAAAATAATGTGCACCCTAATAAGCTTATCTGGGATCAAAGAACAGAATAGCCACTAGATACAGAGGCTAGAAAATGGTGGCACTCACACCTTTAATCTTAGCATTCCAGAGGCAGAAATACCTCTGGATCTCTGTGAGTTCAAGGCCACATTGGAAACAGCCAAGCAAGGTGACAAATGCCTTTCATCCCAAGAAGTGATCCTTTAATCCCAGGGAGTGATGGCAGAAAGCAGAAAGATATATAAGGCATGAAGACCAGAAACTAAAAGCATTTGGCTGGCTAAGCTTCAGACTTTCGAGAAGCAGTTCAGCTGAGATTCATTTGGATGAGGACTCAGAGGATTCCAGGCTGAGGAAACAGGATCAGCTGAGCAACTGGCAAGGTGAGGTAGGTATGGCTTGTTCTGCTTCTCTGATCTTGAGCGTTCACCCCAATAACTGGCCTCAGGTTTGATTTTATTAATAAGTACCTTTAAGCTTCATGCTACATTTTGGTGTTTATTTAAAGTAGCCCAGCATTTCAGTATTTTCCAGCAAGTCACCAGGAGCCATTACTGACAGGGGTCTGCATCCTCCTTGACAACTGATTTCTCCATGGCCTTTGAGAGATTTTTCAAAGCTATGGTGAGTGTGAGGATTCATAAGAACACACACATGATGCTCAGACGACAGTTTTGGGAAGGTTGGTTCTCTCTACCATGTGGGTCCTAGGCAATAAACTGAAATAGGCTTGGCAGCAAGTACCTTTACCTGATGAGCCATCTCACCATCGGATCACCTCAATCATGGAATTTTATAAGCTGTGCATCAGTATTTATGTTCTCTGAGTCTATCTCTGTGCTTTATTAGTAAATGCAGATTCTATCCACTGCCCATAAAATGAATGATTGTCTTGGTGAGAGTTCCACTTCAGCAATGATGACTGTGGAGGTAGCTGTGGAGGTTGGTGTCTGGGTGAGAGCTCCAACTCAATTCCTGGCAACCTGGCATCCCTATACCCAAAGATTCTGGAATGTTCTGGTGGAAGAATCACTTCAACTCCTCTCTGCTATCTATTTCCCCAAACCTGCCCTTCAAAGCCTACCAAACACAGCTCCTCCCTAAACCTGCCCCTTCAGAGCCCATCAAACACAGCTCCTCCCCCAGAGAAGCTCAGGACCACTCCCACACAATATATATGCTGAATCCCAGAGAACAGACCCATGGTTCTTCTCGTCTCTCTTCCTGGTCTCCACTCTAAGGGTCTTGTGAATCACCCAGGAATGCTTTACCCATTAAACTTGGCTTTTTCCAGTTCAGTCTGACTTGGTTTAATTTAGATTGCTGCATCGGCAGAGAGGCCTTCAGGTTGCAAAGACTTATCAGTTGGAGGTTGGAGGTTGGATGATGGGGTCTGGAGGACTTAACGCCTCTGTGGAGCCTCCCCTTTGGTTGTAAGCTACACTCTGGATGTCATTGTATTCTTAACTTTTCTTTTCCTTTAGCCATCTGGGAGATCAAAGAGGGGCATAGTCCACACTGGGCACTAAGGACAGTTTAGCCTTTGAAGAGTTGACAGGAAACTACTATTCACCTATACAAATTCTAATAGAAGAAGCCATGTTATTCTACCAATCTGGTATGATTTGTCAAACCAGCCAAACACTCTGCTGAGGACCCACAGTTGAGCAAGGAATAGCTGGCCCCAGGCTGCTATCAGATACTGAGGAGTTGGACAAGGAGACACACTTCATATAGTAATAACTTGGTAATATGGCTTAAATAATGTCATACCTTATTTCAAGTGTGTCTATAGAAGACACTTTCTGTCTCAGGGTCAGCTCAGAAAGAGGTGATCTATGACAGACAGTAACCAAAGCATCTATCAGGCTTCTGTGACCGCTGAGATTGTAAAAGTACCAGTTTGTCAGCACCTGTCTGTGGATCCACAGGATTATTTCCTCCACACTTGAACTCTATGATTCACCTCCAAAATCAAAAGTCAGATCCATTCCAGGGAGCTATATTTATAAAACAGTCACCTGGAAGAAATCCTTCCTCCACATCCTCTGAGAACTGCCAGGACCTAGTGCAACTTCAACTGTCCCTCTCATGTGCCAAGCTTGCATGGGCATGCTCTCCACCAGAAGCTTATGTCCTCTGCTGCAGGCTCCATTCACTGTGCCTGCCCTGGAGCTTCCTCCAAAAACTGCTTAGCTGGAGATCTTTCTTGTTATCAGGAAATCTTTAACACAATCCCAGACCCAAGGAGGGCCACCTCAACTCTGCATTTCATCACATGGGTAAAATCTACATTGTCGTCCTAGATGAGAGTTGACAGTTCTTCTCTGACCCTGACAATAAGTAACTCTGGAGCATGATCCTGAACCCACAGAGATCAGTGGGGACACCAGAGCCCTGCATAGGTGCCAGGCTGGCTCAGACAATTAGCATGCCTACCTCATGTATCTGTTCCTACACATCTCCAGAGACTTCTTTCTTCAGTCAGAGGTGACCCATTTCAACAATACAGCACATAGGGCAGGAAAGTCAAAAGCCAGCTGCAGGAGCTGGAGAGAGAGCTCAAAGGTTAAGAGCATTTGGTGCTCTCTCACATGGTGTCTAACAACCAGATATAATGGGATGTTGCCCTCTTCTGTTCCCTTCAGGAACTGCAGTTATGTCTAGCACACTTGTACAATAGGAAAAACACCCATTCACATAAAGTAAAAATAAATAAATCTAAAAAGAAAAAAAAGTACACTAAATACACGGTCAAGGCCAACAGCATCTACAAAAAGGTATTTCCCAACGTGACTTGGAAGGTCCTTATCTCTGTTGTGTGGTTATCACTGATGCTGTATTTCAAGAGGCAGACAGCTCTGGGTTTCCTCATTTCTTTCAGACTCGCTTAATGAATGGTTTTATTTCCTGAGAGTCTGTAGAGCGGTAGAGGTGCATTAATCAATAATTCTGTCCTTATGAACAATTCATGAAAGTGTGTCTACAGAGTATCATATTTTAGGAATAGCTACATACATGAGAGCATGATACAGTATGAATACTGATTCTAACATAAAGTGTGTATCCAGGCAGAAAACCTGGCAATCCAAACCCAAGACACCAATCCCCTGTGTCACCCTGGCTGGCTGGGAGGACATGACCGAATGCAGGCTACCTGGAACTTGCAGAGATCCATCACTGAGAGTGAGTTCTAGGGTTAAGAAATGTGACAGTACAAACAACAAAACAAACTAGTCAAAGTGTGAAGATTTAGAAAGTACATTTTATTTTAATCATAATTAATATATTTTTAGAGGGGCTTTAAATGAGGAATCAATGGTAGCCTTGGCAAATTTTGAAAATCAATAACAAGAACAAATAACAACAAAATAACAATTCATAACCCAAACTATTAAGATAAAGAAACTAAAGCAAAAATCAAACACAAAATTAAGCTATGCAGAATTCTCTCACTGCAGACTGATCAGCAAAGCCCTGGAGCCTGTGCCTGGCCTTGGACAGATGATAGGTAGCAAGGCAGTAACCGATTGCAACAGCCTTTTCAAGAAGAGCATAGCCATGCCTCTTTGGGGCTTTATATGTCAGTTTTCACCAAGTTCAAGGATGAAAACATTACAGGCAATGGCTGAAACACTGTTGAGGGCTGAGGATTAAGTAGCTTGTGAAAGTCCTTGACAGTAAACTGATATGCTCAGTAGTATTCCAACATCTCCTCCCTCCATGTTGTAGTATTCCCTGTTGTGGGCCACTTGCTGGTGGATGTCAGGGTTCTGAATAATTGTTTTGTTAGGTTTTCTGTATCTCAGTCTTATTTTTGATGCTTTCTTTTCTTTAGGAGTACTGAGCCAACAGACACATGGAGCAGATTGGGTCTGGATGACAAGGAGGTCAGTTGGTATTTGCCTCATGAGCTACAATGGGGTGTCTTTTTCTGAGGAGTCCTTGATCCTAGGGTGAAAGATGTCATGCTTTCAAGGTGTCTGTGGCTTCCTTTGGCTTCCTCAAAGTGGCTTCTAAAGGAGTATTGTCCAAAAGGAAAGGGAGTCAAGGCCCAGAAGCAGCCATCTAGGCAAAATCAAGGCCTGTTCACACATAGGAAATAAAATAAGAGGAAGAAAGTGCATCAGAATTCAAAATTTCCTGAAGATGTGGCTCTGCAAGTGAACCCTGATTTAGCAGCTCCTTCTGAAGCAGGTTCTCATCCTGGGCTGTAGCCTGTTCCAGCACATGTATCAGTTTCTCTGACCTAGGAGAGAAAGGCAGTTAGCACACAATCCTGCTGGGGACCTGCCATTGTCAGCTATTAAACTGCTGTCTCCTACCACCTCAACTGTGCTGGATAGTCAACATGGATAATTTGACTGAAGTCACTGTTTGTAGCCCCATGGATTAAGAGTTACAGGGTAACTGGGCCTAGTATTTTCCTCAGCCCTAAACACCTGTCAGAATTTGGCTGAGTAGTGTTTTTTCTGTTCTACCAGAAAGAAAGGGTCTTACTTACAGTCTGGGGACATCATTTTTTAAAAGTAACAATGTATTAATAACATAGTCAACAGCACAGGAGTGATCCTCATTATTCATGATGAATTACTGACAAACCACATCATTTTATTGAAAGCCTTATTGCAGCCTTGCAATCTGGACACTCGGACAAGGATATGAAGCTAGATTCATACCCAGGAGGCACCTTGAACATGACCAACATGAAAGACAGAACCAGTCAGTAATCCTAGAGCAGCAATTCTTGAGATGTGCTCGTGAGAACATTGGCCCTGATGGACTCTGAGATCAAACAGAAACTTGTGATTTCCTTAACTAGAGCTAGGAATCTGCATCATTACTCTTTGGGAGTGTGTTACAGAAAACTCCACAGAAGGTTCTGATCTTCCCTGCAGCTGAGGCATCTGCCTGGGTTTATTCGGGAAAGTCCTTAACATATTACATCCAGAGAACACTTGTCCCAGTAAATGGGGAACCGCTGCACAGAGCAGTATTTAAAGGTAGGAATCTCTTCTCTACAGAGGATGTTCCCAAGTGAAAATGTAATTTCAGCAAGGCCTAGTGATTCACAACTTTGAATTCCATCATGGGGAGGCAGAAGCAGGCAGATCTCTGTGAGTATAAGGAAAGCCTGCTCAGGCCATAGCAGAGAACTCAGAAGGGAAAGAGGACAGAATTCTTTAGACACACTGAGTATTAAACATATTGATTCCAGGACAGAAGTGTTTGTTAACTCGACCTGAACAATACTCGGAAGTGTTCTTGCCCTGCTTGTAGCTGGGAGCCACACATGTGACCAGGAGCCCATAAATGACAGTGATCCCAGGTACAAGGGACACACTTTGCTCCACCTGCTCCCCTCAGCCTGGGTTCCTACCTCATTTGAGAGACCTCAAAGTGATGCTGCAGCTTTTCTGCCAATTCCTTTTCCTGGGTGATCATCTCCTTCTGCTTTTGCAGGACCTGCAAGCTTCCCTCCAATCTTTCAAATTCCTGTTCATTACAACATTGTGATCTTACCAGAACGTTGTATACAGGCATGCACACAGTGTATGAAGCACATACAAAGGATCAAAATAGCCTACATGTAGGTGAGGCAAGCCAAAACAGCTTATACTACACTCATAGAAAAAAAGAAGTGAGCAGAATATAACATCATGCAAGATGAACAGATGAGTAGATGAAGCACAGCAGCTCTTTCGGAAGAGACTCACAACTCTGCCATTTTTCCTTGAGGATTAATACTGCTGTGGGGAGTGTGCTCTATTTGACCAGACTCTATTGAGATGGCTAGAGAATTTTACTTCAGAAGCAGTAAAGCACCCATCCTGGAACTCAGCTTATCAAGAGCCCCATCTGTTCAGCCAATCAAATCCAGATTGTATTCTCCAGAAAGGTAGAGCTCTCAAGGAGCATTCACAGAAAACAGAGCTCATGAGCTGCTAATTAGGCTGATGTCAATGTGAACCAATAGTCAGTCAAAGGGAAGAGAACACATTGGGATTCATGAAGAAAGAAGAAGGCCACATGCCACCCAAATCTATGACTAGGAGTAGGACTCGTTTGGCATTTACATGGGATACTCTTCCTTGTAAACTGATTCCCCTGTGTGATCTCACAGGACACCTGCCAATCACATGAGCCTCAGGACCCACATTTCACTCATTCAAAGCTCTATGCATTGCATCCTACCTATCATAATGACATGTAGGTTTGATATGTTATTGACCCATTTCCCTCATTGGACTGCAGTTTCAAGTAGAGCAGAAGGCATGGCTTGCCAATAATTCAATTTCTCAGAAGAGGCTAACTTCCCAGAAGTACTTGTGCATGGACAGTGAAGTGGACACCTCAGATGGCATAAGGTGGGTGGCTGGATGTGAGCATGAACAAATAAGGTGATGGGTGAAAGCACAGGTGGGTGGATGGGCAGACAGAGAATCCAATGAGCAAATGGTGCCAGACCTTAGGCTGACTCACCTACCTGCCCTACATGTTGTTGCTGGGTTTGGAGGTCACTGGTCTCTTCCTCTTGGTCCTCACAGATCAATTTCAATGCCTCCAAGTGGTGCTTCAGCAGGACCCAATCTTCTCTCCGATTTTTGTTCTCCAGCCTCAGCATGTCTACCTTCTCCTTCAGCTGAGTATGTTCCATTAGGACCTGGCTGTGCAGACCACTGGAAAGACACTCTGTATAGTAAGGCCTGCCCGTCTCCTTCTGCCACCCTTGCCTCCAGGAACTATCACAACAAAAGGCCCCATGTTCTCAGGAAGATATAGCCAACAGCCCAAAACAACCATGACAGCTACACTGAGAAGTGCAAATAAGAGAGCAGCTAATTTAAAAAAATTGAAATACTTCAGAAAACCCAAAACCAATAGGAACCAATGTCCTTTCAAAGGAAAGAGGAGTCCCTCAACTGTCCTAACATCATCAAGTAGTGGACAAATACTCTCTGAGAAAGGACAGGAGACCCAGGGGAGTTTATTCTATCTACAGTTTCCACAGAAAACAGACCAGTAAAGTCTTGGCCTGAGCTCCCAGATGCCCAGAGCTGACTGAACTTCCCCTCATGGTGCAAATTGCTTTTCTTTTCTTTCTTTTTGATTTCCTTTTCCTTTCTTCCTTCCTCTCTTTCTTTTTGTTTGTTTGGTTTTTGAAATAGGATTTCTCTATTTAACAGTCCTATCTGCCCTGGAACTCTCTGTAGACCAGATTGGTCCTGAGATCACAGAGATCTGCCTACCTAGCCTCCATAGTACTGGAATGGCACTACCACATCTCAGTTTGCTCTTTTGCCTAGAGGCTCCTGAGGCTCCAAGACACTGGTGGGAGAAGTGAATAGTCTCTTTCATACTTAGCAAAACTAAGTGCAAGAGACACAAGTCAAAGAGATGCTTGCTAAGGTACAAAAAGGAGAGAACCAGAGCTGTGGACTCTCCAGTCTAAAGACAAAGAAAGCCAGAGATGGCCACTCAACTATTGGGGGCCATGCTAACCGGCACTTACCGATAGAAGCCTGTCAGATTGGCAAGCTCATCCACCTTCTGTGAAGCCTTGGTGTTCTCATTCTGCAATCTCTGTAGGTCAGTCATGTCCTCCTCATGCTCCATCTTCAGATCTTCATACCAAGTATTTGTCCTGTGGGAGGGCAAAGGCACCAAGAACAAAGTACTCTATGAATATGGGCCTCAAGGGTCATGTGAACACAAGCTGTTGTCCTGTTCTATAACACAGTGGACGACTCAGTCTGGCTATTATGTACTGAAACTTCCTGGTGCTCAATTCACTTGTAAACCTGGCCCCAGGTCAGCAGAAGCGGGGTGTTCAGATGAAGAGTGTCCTTGATGCATGAGCCCACTCTGTACGCCTAGAGAGGCACCTAGCTCTCTGATCCCAGGAGTTGTGTTACAGGTCTTGGCCCACAAGAAACCTGCAATGGTGTTTCTCTTGTTTCAGATCAAGGATTCTTGATCCTGGGTCACTACTACTGCACAGAAGGACAGAGCACATAATTCTGGAGATGAGACCCAACATCAGGACAGCTATAAAGTCTCCCAAAGGGATTCCTATTTGGCATCAAGGTGAGAACATAGGACAAGAGCAGCTTAAAGTGAGGCTCACAGATCTCATGTCAGCACTGGCATCACCTGGAAAACGTGAGACAAGCAAATCATCAGGCCCACCATAGACACCTGGCTCCCAGAGTCTGGAGGGACACACAAACCTGCAAATGCATGTAAGCCCACAGACACACAGACTGACACACAGACAGACACATACACTGGCACACATGTAGCCATGCAATAGGAGAGAGAGAGAGAGAGAGAGAGAGAGAGAGAGAGAGAGAGAGAGAGAGAGGCAGAGAGTGCAAGAGTTGAAGAGAATAACACACATGGGATATTGAAGAAATGCGTGGAGCAATATTGTCTAAGAGGATAACTCACAACAAACAGAAAACCAGTACGAGACCCAGGACTTTAAGTCACTCATTGAAATCAATCAAGTCGGATCAGGTCTGACAAAATGCTACAGGATCTTCCAGCACAGAATTACCTACCAGGCAAGCTCAAAGACTCACACAAACTCACTAGTGGCTAGTATCTCACACAACCCATGTCATGGTTTTTTCAAATGCATTCTGGGAACTCAAACAAATCTGCATCAATCCCGAGGTTGTTTGAGTCAGACCACAGGATTGGGTTTTCATTGAAGAAAGCAGGTTAGAATCCCCATCTCACTCTCGCCCAGGTTTCAGGGTCTGCCTCTCCTTTGAGAGGCATTTAAGAAAATGAAGTTGGGCACAGGGAAACCCTGAGATTTCAGGCTCCTAGAATCCAAGACGTTAAGATGAAGATGAAGGTGACTTTGCAGATGCAAGATTGACACCAGGAAGTTTGAAACAAGAGATACCTATTGTTCACAGGTCCTTTCCTGATGAAGAATAGTTGATCACGCAGCTCATTTCTCTCCTTTGTCATCAGCTGCATCTCCATGTTCAGCCTCTGCATCTCCTTCCTCACCTCTTTCTTGGTGAAGAGGGTTGGGTGGGATGATGGCTCCATAGCATCCTCTGTGGGTAGATGAAGACAGTGAACTTGCCTAGTGACAAGGCATAGAAGATGGACAGACCACCCTGAGGCCCAAACAGAAAGCTCATGTCTGCAACCCAGTTTCAACCCAAATATTTTAGGCCAGGAGAAGATGTACTCTCTGTGTATCTCAGCTTTCCTTTCATACTATACAGATGTGGATATGTAAGCAGACAGGGGTTTCCCCCATCCCCCTATGCATGCTTCAGGGAACAGAGATGGCTTCTTTGGGCCAATTCTCAGCAGCACAGGATGCATGGACCCAGAACCCTGAAGTCTGCCGGTGCTTTCAGAAGCCAGGAGAAAATAACACAGTGTACAAGCACTCAGGTGCTGTGGACAGTCCAGATTCTCCTGCCTGGGCACTCCAGGCACATGGCTGATATTTAAAAGTCATGGAGAGACACTACATGCTTAACAGACTCACCAAGTCATCCCACTGCCATCCCAGAACATGCAGAGCTTGTACGAAGGAGCCAATCTTTGCCCTGGTCCCACACCTCTAGAGTTTGACTACACCAGAGATCTATCTGCCATCCTCAACTGCTGATTTAGGACCCTAAGGGAACACTGTCAGGGAGAGGTGGTCAGAGGAGTCTGCAGGACAGCCTGACGACATAATGTCTTGATCAGAAGCACTTTTCTCTCCAGGTGACTAGTGTCGACAGCCACAGCACCTAAAGGAAACTTGTGAAGCTGAAGTGCAGTGATTCCTGGCCTCAGCTGGGGACACGTTAGTCCATCTGCCTCCTGCTTGTCTCCTTCTGTCCCCATATTACAAGCCCAAATCCCAGGGAAGATAAAAGATAAGTATGTCCAGCATAACAGCCTTGGCCTTGCTGATCCAGGCTTAGAGGAGGCACAGACTAATGTTCTAGACCCTAGACTTTCAGGAATTAGGAGACGCAGGGAAGTCCATTTGCCTCTCAGAGGATCTGGCTCCTCTGCCCCAATATTGGAGGGCTCATGTCAAGCCTACCTCCCCCAGGAAACCCACATCTCCTGCCCAGCACTCACTGTGCCTTCCCCAGAAACCCTTTTTGGTTGTTTTCCTCTGAGACTCAAGGCCAGCTTTTTTCTGCCTCTCTCAGGTTTCTGGATGTTCTTCATTCTCTCTTCCAAGGAGACTCCTCAGTCTTGCCAGCAGCATGTCTATGCTCTACCCTGTAGGCAATGAAGGATTGCCCTAAGGCAGTTGATGTTGCTACACCACTGTTGACATCACAGGGGATGCCAAGAGCTCTCCAGGATACAATAGAATGTCCAGAGAAGGGACTGCTGATGTCATGGGGAACAGCCTTTGCCACCCTGCTAATTGGTTCTCCCTTAACTGACCAGAAGACAGGTTCACTTTCTAGGAGTCTCTCTTGGAGCATAGAGGAGGCCATTCAACACTTCCTCCTTCCAAAGCCAGAGTTATTTTAGCTTCATTGGAAGTCCCATAGTACAAATTTAGCTGCACTATCCAAACACTGCCCAGGAATGTCTCATTCTTTTTAATATCCCTCTGTTCATCAATATGAGCAATTAAATACTACAGAACCACAGATGATACCCCAACTCCTTTCATGCAGATTTCAAATTGGGATGGAGTTCAGACACTTACATTCCTGATGATTCCCTTGATATGGTATACAAGGCCCAGATTTGTTATAGGACTGAGTATAGACAAGCAATGTGTTGCTGTCAGTAAGAGGTCCTGCCCAGGACCTCTGACCATAAGAGACTTTAGAGGAACCACCCCTCCTCTTTTTCCAGACTGCTAGTGATAGTGCACAGCCTTCACTTGGAGCCACAGGCTGCAGAGCCCTTCAAAAGGGGCTCGTATTACTAGGAAATTACATGTTTCTATTTTCTTTGTGTTTAAGGCAGTTAAATTCAAATAGACAGTGCTTAGCCAGAGACAAGCCAACTCATCCTGGACCTTATATCCTAGGTGCTTTTTCAAGAATGCTTTGAAGATGCTTTTCTGGTTTCAAAGTAAAATAACAACAAACACTGAATGTCTCTCAGATAGAACAAATAAATAACAGTACTCTGTTTACATAAGTACATCAGTGGCAAATCAAGCCTGAGGAGTGGGAAACAAGGACTGTGTCCTGACCTCTGTGGGCCTAGACAGAGAGAGGATAGGGCACATTTTAGCATCCTCTGCAGAGACAGAGTGAGGTGGAATGGACACTGACCAGGCTGAACAACCGTCCTGAGCCCCTGCCGGTATGGTTACAAGCAGACTCCCAATCAACCTTCCAAGGAGCTCCTGCTGAGGCCATGGTCTTTGTCTGACCCTGTGCACCATGTAAGATCATGCAGGCATCTGTCCTAGGGGAACAAAATTCTTCCATTCAGCAGCTGACAGGACAAGGTGCCATGGTCAGGAGTGGTGACCTCCTGCCATAATCTATGTGAAAAGAATAATGTAGAATTCACCTGTGTAAAAAAATCAAGGGCCTCCTGAGTGGTTTGGGGTCTATGTTAGCCTTGTGCAACAGCTTTATGAGCCCAGTTCTTATATTCATTTTGTGTAGTTGGAGAGCCTTTCTCCAGGTCCCAGTAAGCCCCAGTAGTACGGTAACCCATTTATAAAATAAACACACAGACATTTATATTATTTATACTGCTTGGCCATTAGCTCAGGCCTATCATTGTCTAGCTCTTACTTAAATTTAGACCATTTCTATTAATCTATACTTTGCCACATGGCTCGTGGCTTACCAGTACCTTACATCTTCCTTGTCATGGCGGTGGCTTGCAGTGTCTCCTCCCTCAGTCTTCCACCTCCCAGAATTCTCTTCTCTCTTGTCCTGCCTGTATTTCCTGCCTGGCTACTGGCCAAACAGCATTTTATTTATACAGAGGGATATCCACAGCAATTGGGTTTTCCATGATGATGCCCTTGGCTCACCTGAACTGAGGTCAGAGTGCTGGATTCACAGAGTGGAGAGAACATGGACTGAATCAGGATTGCAGAGTTGGGATCTGAGGTCCAGCTCTACCACATATTACCTGGCTGAACTTGGCTCATCATTTTCCTTCCCATGTGAATACCCTAGGGGGATGGCCAAGGAGCACTGTCTGGAATGACAGTGTCTGCCTCAGGCCAGCAGGTCACCAGAAGCCAATTCAGCTCAAACCAGTTCTCTGCAACAGGAGTAAAGGGCAGGAGATAGACAGCCTGTGAGAGACTGCTTAGGCAGCAGGAACCTGCTCATAATCTCGAGATGGTGACTTTGCCACCTGCCTTCCTTAGATGAGTGCCCAGAAGAAAAGATGTCAGTGGGGCGGGAAGTGCAGGACCAGGGCCAGCAGTGTCCTTATCAGACACTGGAAGGCAGGCTGCCACTGACTTCCAGAAGGGTAGGGATTTCCTCCTCTCCTGGTTCCACTTCAAGTCTGTCTGTCATTCTTTTCCTTCTTTTCTTCTTCCCTTCCTTACTAATTTCCTTCCTTAATTTCTTTCCTTAATTCTTTAATTCCTTCCTTATTTTCTTCCTCCCTCCCTCCCTCCCCCCTTCTTTCCTTCCTTCCTTGCTTCTTTCTTCTTCCTTCCTTCCTTCCTTTCTTTCTTTCTTCCTTCCTTCCTTCCTTCCTTCCTTCCTTCCTTCCTTCCTTCCTTTCTTTCTTTCTTTCTTTCTTTCTTTCTTTCTTTCTTTCTTTCTTTCTTTCTTCCCAGGCTTCCCTGGAACTCAGAGATATGTTCACCTATGCCTCCAGTGTTCTATGATTAAAGATGTGGGCAACTACCACCCAGGTAGTTCCATAGCCTAGGGCTCTATGCTATCACTCTGATTTGACAGGAAGGAAGCAGGAGGTAGATGCATTCTAGTTTGATGCCAAAGACAACTCTAGAACAGAGAGGCAAAGTGCCAAACTAACCCCAACACACAGTGAGAACTAACACTGCACTAGAGTGCTCCACACACAGAGACAAGGGACATTTCCCAGTAGGGTGGTAAACAGAGGCTGTGCCCAGGCTGCAAAGGTGTCAGTGGTGGGTGCTAGGTTTCAGTCCTGGTGTCTGACAGCTATACTGTGTCTTGTGCATGGCCATCTCCCATTCTAACCCTCTTTAATTTTCTTTTACTTCATCTTGATGTTGTTTTGAAAACAGGATCTCACTGTATAGACTTCTCCGACCTGGAACTTGCTATGTAGAAGAGGCTTGCCTTGAGTTTACAGATATCTGCATGCCTCTGCCTCTTGAGTCCTGGGATAAAAGGCATCCAACTCAAGGCCTGAATTTCCATTTACCTTCTCTTTTCTCTGTCCATCTTCAACCTGTATCTCTCCATTTTCTGGGTGATGTGGCTCTTAAAATGATGTTTAGTGCCTCACTAGGAGGCAGGACAACAGACTACCCTACCTGGAGGCTCTTCCACTGTCTACCTTCTGTCAATCCTGGACAACATGTAAGCTTTTTGTCAATGTGGCAAGTACAGCTTCAAGGACTAAAAGGTCTCCACTAGCTCAGGGTCCATATTTTCTTTTTGGAAATGAAGAATTGTCTGCATTGAAAGGAGCTCACAGAATGGGGAGAGGGAGGGCAGGGTGTCTTAGTTAGACTCTGGAGACAAATAATCCATTCATTCTGAAAGTCATAGGTCATCTACACTGCAAACCTACTGCCTACTGGGTCTTTCTTGCCCAAAGTAAGCAGCATCAAAGAGATGGTCAGTTGACTTCTGGAAGATGCCAGCATCAATACACTCTCCTTCATCTTGGCCAGGCTAAAACTGGCAATGGCGGCGATGTTGGCACAGGCCTTTAATCCCAGCACTTTGGAGGCAGAACCAGGTGGATCTCTTGAGTTCGAGGCCAGTATGGTCTACAGAATGAGATCCAGGACAGGTGCCAAAACTACATGGAGAAACCCTGTGTGGAAAAAAAAATTGGGCATGAAAATAGAAGGCCTAGGAGAAAGAGGAAGGGGATAAGGGGGCGTGGGAAGTATAAGAGAGGGTAACAGGAGCTGAATATGACCAAAGTATATCAGGATATACATACATAAAAAGGTCATAATGAAATCCATGTTGTGCACAATTAATATATGCTAATAAATGCATTTGAGAAAACAAAATCAATGGGTCATGAGGAAGAGTACCTAAGGTTGACCTCTGGTTCCACACAAATGGAGGTGCACCCACATGATTATTCACCCACATGTGAAAGAACCCCCGGCACCCCTATAGGAATGCTATGTTTGCAAGGCTCATAAGGGAACAAAAGACAGTTCCAGGAAATAGACTGGCCCCACCGCAGCCCAGATAGCCGATAAGCATTGCCCTGTTGTGCAAACCCCCTAGCTTGTGAGGCACGTAGGGGAACAAAGGAATTCAGCTAGAAGGCAACCAGAGCAGCTGGAATTCTAGATAGGGGTTGAATCGACACACATATCTGGTTACCAAGGAAACCCACAAACCGCCCTGAGCCTGAATCCATGCCCCATTTGATTTATGCTTATATATTCGCGCCTCACTTGAATTGTCCAATCAGAACCATTCGCGCCTTGTTTAAACTATCCAATCAGAACCCTTTGACTATTCGCGCCTCACTTGAATTGTCCAATCAGAGCTTTGTAACCATTCGCGCCTTGTTTAAACTATCCAATCAGAGCCCTTTGACTAATGCTTTCCCGCGCTTCTTGCTATAAAAACCCATCCCACCAACCCAGAGGCGCGCTGGTCTTCTGAGAGGCTTTGTTGCCCCAGGTACCTGTGTTTGAATAAAGCTCGTGCTGTTGCATCAGATCAGTGGTCGCTGCGTGCTCATTGAGCCGGGGGTCTCTCCTGAAGGGAGACCTCTCCGGGGGTCTTTCACATGTACATACAACAAATAGATAGAAACCTGTATTGCAGATCCAGTGAAATACCATAACCTTTAAAAAATCAAAGCAGAAGCACATACGTGCAGACACCCTCTCCTTTAGGGCTGCCATGGCCCCACCTGATGCAGTTTATTCTTTGGTGCTGGAGATGTACCCAGGGACATAGGAATATATACCTTGACCTTGTTCTACTTCTGAGTGACATCTCTGGTTCCATAATAACCTCTACGCAGGACAGGCTTATCAGGAAAGTTTCATGTAAATACAATGCACTACTTACTGTATGGGGAGGAAGCAAACACCCATAGCAGCTTCCCCCTACACTCCCATCTGAGAACAAGGTAATTTACTCTGTGTGTGTGTGTGTGTGTGTGTGTGTGTGTGTGTGTTTGTTCTGGAGATCAAACACAGAGCCCATGCATGCTAGGCAAGCACTCTACCATCGAATCCCCAGCCCTACTGTCTGGAAATGACTACAGAAGCAGCACTGGAATGGATCAGGAAAATATAACTCAAGTCCCCTGGGCATCCTAGTTTTGGAAACGGCCAATTTGGCTGTAGAATAAGACTAAAGACATGGACAAAACTGTGTTCAAGGTTTTCTACTCCAACAACTGGTTGTGTTGAAATTCTCACACGGAAATTTGTCAAAACGCCTGATCCCGTCAGCACACTAAGCCTTTTAGTGGTGACACCTGACTTGCTGTTCAGGTTAGTGTAAGGAGTATGCCCTGATTGCACCATCAGCCTCTGACAGCATCCCAGCCTAAAAAGGGGGTGTGCCCTCCCACAGGTCCTCTCTTTTTTTATTCCCTCTGTACTTCCCCTCCTTGCAGTCTCTCTCTCTCTCTCTCTCTCTCTCTCTCTCTCTCTCTCTCTCTCTCTCTCTCCTCCCTCCTAATAAAGCTCTAAAAAGGTAACCATGGCTCATGATTCTTCTGCCACCTCAGCATCTAGCGCCATCATACCCACTGCAATAACCACAGCCAGCCATGTGCGCCTCATTAACCCCTTGAGTCAGCCCTCACAGAAGTGTGCTTCCTATGCTGTATACACCCTCTGACTGTTTGCCAGACAGTGGGTTTCACAACCCCAGACAACCTGGAGCCTCCCTTCTCTCACACCTTGTAAGTCATCAGGTCTGAGAGAAGCATCATGTGCCTCCTGTCGATGCTCATGCCATGGTTGACCATTATGGGCTGGATCTTGTTGGTGATGGTTGTCTGGGCAGCCTCAATGCCCAGAGTTTTCTCCACTGAGGGAGAGCTAGGAGTGTGAAGGCAGTCCCGTCTCGGAGCTAACTCACTCCTACTTCTTCCCATTTGACAAGCACAAAGCAAACACTGCTCTATTATCAAAGCAGATTGTTGTGTAATTGTTAGGGAAGCAAATGCCATGGATTGAGTATTGGATGAGGGTTCTGAGGCAATGGTACCTCAGTAGTTATTGGAAGTCATCTGGATGCCTTTCACGGTATTGGTGGCCATGACTGCCTGCATGTTTTCACCTTCTACTAGAAGCTTGAACATCTTCTTCCTTCTATGCTCACTGATATGGATGACAGCTCTGGACACCCCCAGGATGCCCTGTACCACCACCTACATTCAACACAGAATGCTTAAATTGCTGTAGCCTCTAGGTCCACAACTGGGAGAATCAGAAACAGGGCTGAAGACTGAGATGGTAACCTAGTTAGGGCCATTCTTAGCCCATTTATCACCAGCATTGTGTGTTCTCCAGGAGTGCCTGGGTACTGCTTGGGGTTAGGGGAAAGATGGGTCAGAGGACTGTGACCCAAACTACAGTCAGCCTGAAGAGAGATCAGAAAGAAGAATAATTGATAGAGTTGCAGTCTCAAAACTAAGAATAAGAGAAGGCAAATGTATAGCCTTAATTCAGGAAACTTCATTGATTGGAAATCTGACATCCTGATGAAATGTTCTCGAATTTTCTATAAATGTTGGATTGAAGGGTTGTGATCTGCAGAGCCAGAGCCTGGCACCTCACAGACTACATGTTCTTCCCTCCTCTGCCCCTCCCCCAGGCTCTGATCCTAAAGGAGCTGTCTGTGATCCAGAACCTCCCTGGCAGTACCTGCCTCTAAGAGCTAGACCAGAGCAACAGCGCCTCACCATGGCCCTGTGTGGCTCCAAAGGTGAACTAAGCCCTCGGGGTTGGCTGTCTGTGTGTCCTGCCAGGGGTTTGGCTCTAGAACACCTCTTTGGTCGAAATGTCACAGAGGATCTTCATTTCTTTAAGTGCCTAAATCATGGAAGACTGAGCTTTGGTTTTATTTGGGTGGGGGCAGTTATGGCTTTTGAGAAACTGGTGGGTAAGAAGGCTGAGTTTGAATGTGCTTTGACTGAATTTGGCATTAAAGAGTTTAGCCTTAGAATTTTCAGTAATAGATTTAGTGAAGTTAACAGTCTTTTTTCTTTGGCAGGTTGATTTTGGTTTCCAATGCTCTTTATTCAAAAAATAGTGATTTTTTTCATTGCTGTTATTTTTTTTTCTTTTTGGCCTTGAGATAAAGAAAGTGCAGTAATTCACTGTGGCTTTGAGAAACCCAACAGAAAGAGGATTTTTTTTTTTAGATTAGTGGGGCCTAGGTACATTACATACAGGAGCCACTAGGTGGCGGTGTAGCTGGAGGGCGCAAAGCAGCCTTCCAAAGCCTCTCTAGACAGACAGACACACACACACCCCAGAAACACACACACCCCAAAAGAGGAAGCAGCACTGCGAAGTTCTTTCGTGGCCGGTGGCCGAGGGACAGCTGCTGCTCTCTGAGTCCTAAATCCAGAAGCGCCTGGTAAGCTGCAGGGACAGTGCTTTCTGTAGTCGGATCCTGGAGAAGGAGCCCGGCAGCTGGGAACCATGGTGAAGGAGCAGTTCCTGGAGATGGATGTAGCTAAGAAACATAAGACTTGGTTCGCAGTGGAGGCTGGGGTTCCAAGTGAGGGACAGTTGTTAACAGAGCGAAGAAAGAAGTTCCAGGATGGGATTTCAGATCTCAAGGTTCCCTGAACTAACCCGAAAAAGTGGGATGGACCAATCTGTAACTCCAGTTGTTAGAAGGTAATATTAATAAAAACAAACCGAGAGCCAGGTATTGGGCTGAACGCTGAATAGTCACAGAAACAGAACAAGCCACATCCAACCTCACCTTGCCAATGCCTCAGCTGATCTTGTTTCCTCAGACTGAAAACCTCTTGACTCCTCATCTGAATGGATCTCAGCTGAACTGCTACTCAAAGCCTAAAAGCTTAACAAACCTAGTTCCTGGTCCTCATGCCTTGTACCTTTCTGCTTCCTGCCATCACTTCCTGGGATTAAAGGAAGTGTGTCACCATACCTGACAGTTTCCTGTGTGGATTTGAACTCACAGAGATCCGGATGGCTCTCGGCCTCCCAAGTGATAGGATTAAAGATGTGTGTGCCACCATTTTCTGGCTTCCATGTCTATCTAGTGGCTGTTCTGTTCTCTGACCCCAGATAAGTTTATTATGGTGCACAATATATTGGGGGACACAATATCACTAGGTAGGTACTGGGGTATTGCCTATGAAAAGGGCCACATGGAAGAGCCATGCAGGTACCAATGCCAGAGAAGCTGAGCCTTCCTGTTCCCACACATGCTACAAGGCTTGTGCTCTTCTATCTTGTTTTCTCATTGGTTCCCTTTGACCCTTTCAACAGTCTTGAAAATAATAGCTAAAAGTGAGTTAGTCACAAGTGCTTTTTAGGGTGGGATGACATTTTCTAATCTGTACTCTTGATTCTTGGGAGAACATATGTCCATGTATAACAGCTATGAACTAGCTGGGAGGTGGTAGTACATGCCTTTAATCTGAGCATGCTGGAGGCAGAGACAGGTGGATCTCTGTATTTGAGTCCAGCCTAGTCTACAGAGTGAATTCCAGGATATACAAGGCTACACAGAGAAACTCTGTCTCAAAACAAACAAACAAACAGCCCAACAAAATAATAAATTAAAACTAAATAGCCTGAATGGTGGTGCATTGCATGTCTATAATCCCAGCATTTAAGAACCTGAGCTGCAGAGTGAGCCCCAGCCCACTGGAGGCAGGGACAAGAACATTATGAGTTCAAAGCCAGCAAGAACCACATGATTCTGTCTCAAAAGAAGAATTTAAAAAGTTGTGCACCAGTGTCAATATGGGTATTGTGGGGGAATATGCCTACTAAGTGGATTGCCCAGTATGTTGTAAATGAAACTTCCCAAAGTGTATTACATGTTGCTTTGGCCCCTTGAAGGGCACTAGACTAATATTTTTGAGACCTCTGTGGCTGCAGAGGTTCTGTGATAGGGGGGTTCATGCCTGCTCTTAGGAGTTGGTCTCTACCTATTGTTCTATCCACACTTCCCCCACATCCTGCTGCACATGGCACTGTTGGTGTCTACTGGGTAGGACTCTAGTAATCCCTGACTATTGACAAGCACAGCTTTGGACTTGTGGATTTTAACTGGGACCTGGGTGTGTGCTCATGTTGGCCTTGAACTCAGAGCTCAAGTGGTCCTGCTGCCTCAGTCTCCCTAGTGGTCAAGAGTACACAGGTTATACCACATCTAGCTTTATTATTTCCCCCGTGGCCTACATTCCTACATTATATGCTCACCCATGTATGGCTGTAAGTATCCCCTATTCCTGCCCACAAAAACCACACTTAGGGACAGAGTGTTGTTGTAATACTATGGTGGATTATCCCTGACATGCCCAAAGCCCTTACTTCATTCCTGGCCCCAATGAAAGTAAATGAGTAAATAAAATCCAGTTACTCTCGACAACTAAACCACACTCCCAGCCTCCATGGTTCCTTGTTGAGATGGGCTTGCTCTGTAGCCTAGGCTAACCAAGAACTCACAGTGATCCTCCTGCATCTGCTCCTAACACTAGGATAACAGACATGAGCCACCACACTGAGCCACAGCCTCCATCACTGATGTGGCACTTTAATGTTTCACCACACTCAGCCATGGCCTCCACCACTTATGTGGAACTTTATCCTTTTATTGACTGAAGCTTTAGTCCATGGATTAGTTGTGGGGTTTTGGATTGTCTATATTTGTAGGTTTTTTTCTCCCTTTTTTTTATTTATTACATTTGTGTTTTAATTTTACACATCAGCCATCGGTTCCCCTGTCCTCCCCCTTCCCGCCCCCACCCCCACTGTACCCCCAGCCCCTCCCATCCATTCCCATCTCCTCCAGGGCCAAGACTCCCCTGTGGATTCATTTAAATTTGGTGGATCCAGTACAGGCAATTCCAGTCCCCTCCTTCCAGGCTGTGCAAAGTGACCCTGTGTAAGCCCAAGGTTCCAAAAACCAGCTCATGCACTAAGGATAGGTCCAGTTCCCATTGCCTGGGTGCCTCCCAAACAGTTCAAGCTATTCAATTGTCTCACTTATCCAGAGGGCCTGCTCCAGTTTGGGGCACCACAGCTTTTGGTTCATAATTCATGTGTTTCCATTAGTTTGGCTATTTGTTCCTATGCTTTTCCAATCTTGCTCTCAAAAATTCACACTCTTACGGTCCCTACTCTTTCTTGACAATTCAACTCCTGGAGCTCCACCTGGGGCCTGGCCAAGGATCTCTGTATCCACTTCCATCAGTTATTGGATGAGAGTTCCAGCATGACCATTATGGTGTTTGGCCATCTGATCACCAGACTATGTCATATCATGCTTTCTCTCCACCATTGCCAGCAGTCTTCAGAGGATATATCATTGTAGATTTCTGGAGAGCTTAGGGGAGCAGGAGATCTCAGCTGGATCAAGTGTAGTTTTGTTTTGTTTTTTTTAAGCCCAAAGCACAAGCTGTTTTTGTAATTAAAAATTATAATACTATGGGAAATAACAACCACCACTTGGATTCACCACTGTCATTTTGTTATAAGAACTTATTGAGTAAAAAAACAACCATAAACTACAGGCTTGGACACTTGGGGTGGAAGAGTCCCTTGCTCCATCTGAACACATCTCTTTGAGTGTCCCTGGATACATTTTGATGCAGTAGTTCACGGTAAGGTCTGTAGGGCCAAGAATGTATGCGGGCCCAGCGGACAAAGATTTACAAAATCATGAAACTCTACCCCATGTCCTTACTAACATAAGACCATCCGCTGTCTTCCCTCTGCGAGGGTCTCTAAACCTTGCTGAGTGGAGTGTGTCTTCGCCACTCCAGTTGTAGGGTCATTACCCTGTGATGACTCACAAATGAGAAGTAAAAGGTCTTTGCCTGACAGTACCTTGGACATGGTAAGGAGGCAAAGAAAACCCAAAGAGTCACAGGAGCACCTCCACAGCCTCTCATGAACATTAGAAGATTCCCACTCTGATGAGGAACTTCTGCTTGCTCTCAATTGCTGTTAGGACCTAACAAGAGAAGTCGCTCAGTTCTGTCATTGTGGAGAAACATGGAATTCGTTTATTTCAGAGATTATATAGCTCTCACAGAAGAGAATGTTCTTACCTAGGCTTGTCTACACACTTGTTAACACAGCACTCAAAAAGTTGAGGCAAGAAGATCACTAAGAGTTCCAGGCCAGTATAGGCTACATAGTGAGTTCTAGGCCAACCTGGGCTGTAGAGTGAGCCCCTACTAGGCATTTTTCTTTTCCCTTGATCAGTAAGGCAACTACAAGATAGAAGGAATGCTGGAGTGGAGACATCCCAGCTCAACAGTCACATGATGCCTACAGTTACATGATGCAGACCTTCAGGCTGCACTCTCTAGCCAGAGTGGCTGACTTGTGCTTGTTTCTCCTTCAGACCAAAGCAAACCTTGTGACCCTGAGAAATGGGGAGCCACTCATTGCTGCCATTCAGGGCTTCCTAACAGGTGAGTGTTACCCTGAAAGGAGGCTTTGGCTTCCCAGGCACAATGATTAAGACAATGGCCTCAACTCTATTATCTGTACTTAGGAGCCCTCCTACATTTAGTGTGACAGAGGGAGCCCTTGGGTGGCTCAGCTGGTCTGGTCTGTCACTCAGAGTCCTGGCCTGCACTCCCAGTTGCCAGGGTTATAGGTGAGCATCACTATGCCCTGTCTTGTATTTAGGTTTGTTGTTGACCCTTGAGCTTGCTGGAGGTATTTTTACTGGTTG
Organism: Onychomys leucogaster; assembly: GCA_949786385.1. Lineage (NCBI taxonomy): Eukaryota > Metazoa > Chordata > Mammalia > Rodentia > Cricetidae > Onychomys > Onychomys leucogaster. The sequence goes on along the minus strand of OX460426.1, from coordinate 43,961,401 downwards.
TTTCTTCATTTAATTCTGTGTGTGCTCATTGAGCGTCACAGACTTGGCAGGTATTTCTCCTCACAGACTATATTTTCTTCCCTCTCTGGCCGTCCCCCAGGCCCTGATCCTGAAGGTGCTGTCAGTGATCCAGGACCACCCCCTGTGCCTACTGTGAGAGATGGACAAGAGCAACAGCCCCCTCACCACGGCTCTGTGAGGTTCCACAAGTGAGCTAAGCCCTCACAATTGGCTGTCTGTGTGCCCTGCCAGGGGCTTGACTCTAGACAGATCTTTGGTGGTCATAACTTTATAGATGGTCTTCATTTCTTTAAGTCTCTAAATCATGGAAGACTGAGCTTTGGTTTGATTTGTGTGGGGCAGTTTAAATCTTTTAGAGAAACTGGTGGGTCATTTGGCTGAGTTCCTGAGTTTGAAGTTGCTTTGACCAACTTTAGTGTTAAAAAAATTTAAGCTGAGAATTTTTTTGTAGTAGATTTAGTGAAGTAATCATCTTTTTTCTTTTATTGCAGTGATGAGGATCAAACCCGGGATCTCATGCATTTCAGGCAAGTTTTCTACTACTGAGCTTTAGCCCTAGCTTTGATGTGGCAAACTTCTTTAACTTCTTATTTATTCAGACCCTATAGCGTTAGGATTCCTAATATCATGCTCAAACTCAGAGCCTCAGGGCCTCTGTTGCTGTGATTTTGTTCATTATGAAAAAAGTTTTAGCTCTCTAAGTTGGCTACTTTTCCCCCATTGTTCTGCTTCCTGCTCCTGTGCACACCTGGGGTCTCCCCTCTTCCATCTTTGCTTCTCCCTCACTCTTCCACACACATTCAGATTCCTTCTCCCCATCCTCCTCTCTCTGCAAACCCCATATCCAGAGGCCAAACTGACGGTCATAGGAAAGACTCCAGTGGCCCTTACCTGCACCCTGCACTGCACATGCCCCAGAGCCTTTCGCTTGGTTCCATTTCTGTTATTGTAGCTCTGTCCTTCAGTCCCTTGGACTCCTGGGCTGTGAGAGTAAGGTTTGTGCTGTGTCACATTCTATTTTATCCCTCTGGTCTGCCTGGCTTCTGTTATTGTTTCCAGGACAGTTTTCCATTTCTGACCTGTTCCCTGGTTCCTTCATTAACATATCACAGATGATCACCTGTGTGGGACAGCAAGCCATCAGTGGCTCCCGGGTTCCAGATGGCTTTGAAAACAGATCTTTGCCTCACTTTGAGAAGCATTCAAAGGTAACTGGCAGTGGAAGCTTGAAGGTCTGTTTGTCTAGATTGTCTCCCCCGAGGAACACAGACTTACCAGGATCAAAAGCCATTGGCTATTTTCACTGGGTGTTTACATAGAATGTGTGGCTGTGGCATCGAGTTGCACTCCATGTCAATCTTCACCCCTGTGAAGTGCCACTTTGGTGACTGTTGGTATGGCAGAGTTGCACCAGCATCATTACAGTCTGTTTTACATTTTCAGTAGCTCCAGTTGTGTCTGGTTTGGAGGTGGGCAGGCTGGGCCACAATAAGGATTTCTTGAAGACAGTGGCTTCCCAGGGAATGGCTTGGGTGCCCTCTGAGATCCTTGACACTTCTGGGATAGCAGCTCCAACTCTTATTTTCCTCTTCGGAGCTATTAGCCTGCATTGGCACCCCAGCAAAAATGCTGTGTCCAAATTATTTCTCCTGAAGGCAAGGGCGTAGGGCACCTGCCAGTTCTTTGGTCACTGGCTGGGTATGTGTGTCGCCTCCAGGGGACATTTTCTTCTGTGGATGGATTTTAGAATTTTTTACCTGGAACCTTGTTTGATTTTCATTTTCCAACCTTTCTTTAGCTTCCTGCTGCCCGAGGCTCTGTGGCCAATAGCTTTTACTCTGGCTTAACACCTACTGAGTTTTTCTTCCACACAGTGACTGGTGGAGAGGATCTTGTAGACACTGCTGTAAAGACCTCTGGAACAGGATACATGCAGGTAACTTGAAGAAGTGTCATTAACAGCAGAGCAACAGCCTTTGTGAGTATGGCTGCCCAACACACCCTTTATGGTGCAAGCCATTTTCCTATCTAAGGCCTCTTGAGATTAGCAGGACATAGCTGGGAGGGTCTCAGTGTCTTCACACTTAACAAAACTGAGTCCAAGAGGCACAAATTCAAGGTCCACAAGGCAGGCTGCCTGCTAAGAGGCACACGAGCTGGAACCACAGGATCAAGGACAAAGAGGACACAATCAGTCCCTACCAAGATAAATCAGGTCCATACCTGCAGCATTCATTCTCCTCAGTCAGCTGCTTGCACCTGTCCAAAGCATCGCTGATCTCCATGGGCAATTTCTGCACATCCGACATCACCTGCTGATGCTCCTTTTTCAGGATCTCAAGCTCAAAATTTAGCCTGTGGTGGGGCAAGGCCCCAGGAGAAAAGAACCCCATGAACACAGACCACCAGCGTCACATAAATGAGGCAGTGTCATGGACTATCCCAGCCCAGTAGATGACAACTCCTGACACTTAAACACTGGGACTTCCTGGTATTAATTAAATATCCTATTATGTCCCCAGGCCAGAAGAGACAGGAGTGATCCAGAGCTATATGAGCACTCTCAGTGAGCTTGGAACTATAGATTAGTTCTCTAAGAAGTTCCCAGGAGTCTGTGCCACATATCTGGGCCCAGCACAAACCTATAATATTTCTCCTGTCTTCACAACAGGGATTCTCATTCTTGTGTGCCTGTTGCTGCACAGAGGACCAGAGCACATAATAGGTATTTCTAGGCAGGAGTCCCAACTTCAGGATGGCTACATAAACTCCACAAGGGATTCCAATGTTCTACCCAGGGGAGCACAGTGGTCAAGAGGTGTGCTGCTCAAATGGGACTCCCAGGCCTCATCAGTGACATCACCTGGAACCTGTGAGAATGTAAAATCCTCAGGCCATGCCATAGACCCCAGACTCCCAGGAGCACAAAGACAGACAGACAGACAGACAGACAGACACACACACACACACACACACACACACACAAATACATACATATAAACATACAGACACACCACATGAAGTCAGAATGCCCAAGAAATGTTGGGACATGGCATTGTCTCAGAGTATAAAGAATAAGACCAGAGGGGAGCAGTGGTGACCTCCAGGCCGCCCAGCCACACACTGACATAGATGATATTGACCAGGACCCTCCAGCTGCTACCAAGCGCTTCAGACACAATCATCTGCTGGTCAAGTACATACACTCACCCCAAACTCACAGCACCTAGCATCTCCCATAAGCTAACACCTGTCAAGGCCTCTTGAAATGCGTGTTGAGAACTCATACACTACCATCCCTATCCTCAGACTGTGATTCAGGCCACAGGCTCTGCTTTTCATTTGGAGGAAGCAGAACAGCCTATGCCCCATCTCATTCCAACCCAGGGTACAAGTCTGCATCTCAAAGTCACTCATGAAAATTAGTTTAGGCAGCAAGACACCCTGGAGTTTCAGCTTCCTGTTCTTCTGGAAACATGGACTTGCTACTGTGGTGTCAAGACAGTCAGCAGAGAACAGGGCATAATGACTACCTGTTGTTCAAATCCTTGTTACTATATTTGGCCAGGATTCCACACAGCTCATCTCTCTCACAGGTTGTGTTATGTAGCTGGATGGTGAGTTTCTCTATTTTTTTCATCTCCTCTTGCTGCTCCTGCTCAGTGAAGGTGCAGACTTTGGATGGTGCCTCCACACTAGTCCCTGCAGGTAGAAGAACAAATGAACTTGTATTCCTGAATGGCATAGGGCCAGGAGAGTCCATGCTGAGTCCCAAGAAGAAGCTTGAGGAAGTGAATGCTGGAGACCAGTGAAGCTTCCAAAGAGCAGGGCAGCAATCCTCAAACTGGGGCTCCTGAGCTCTGTATCTATCCTCAACCACTGTGGATAATCATGTGCCTCACTCACTATTGCATCCCAGTGGCCCTGGAAGGCATAAGCTAGCCCATCCATGTAGAATTGGAGGACAGTGTCAGCTCATATGTGATGTGATGCAAGTAACTCCTGTTGTTCCTAGAATTTAGGAGCACCAAGTCCTTATCACATTTGCCCAAGAACAAAGCACCTGAAGATCTGCTGTGTGGTCCGGGGAGATTCACTTCCTTCCTATAGGCATCAATGAAAACTGTAAGAATCCACTGGGATGAAGTGCAGCAACACCCTACCCAGAGAGGGACAGCTCAGTGGTCAATCTGTGCCTCCTGCTCCTCTTTGCCTCTATGAATGAAATGACAGAGTTCCTAGAAAAGCAGCTACAGCCTGGATCTCCTAAACTAACCATCAGGGACTCTTGACTCTGGGTCCATTCTTAAGAAAGCCAGAGAAGCAGGATAGGCTCATTGCTTCCCAGAAGCTCCCAGCTCCACTACCAGAAGGCCTGGCTCGAGTTCACCTTCTCCAGGAACATCCCATCCCAACCTCAGGATTCACTGTGCCCTCCCCAGAACCATTTATTTCTCCTGGTTTTACAGAGACTGGAGGCCATCTTCCTTCTCTGGTCTCAATGATTCTCCATTCTCTCTCCCAAGCAGCCACTTCAGTCTTGCCAACATGTCTGTGAGCACTAAACAAATAACCCATAGACATAAGTGTTGCCCCAATATTGGTAACATCATAGAGAACACCAAGGGCTCTTCAGGATAGAACATAATCTTCAGAAAAGGGACTATTAGGGTCACCACCAATGGTCCTCACCTACCTAGTAACTAGCTCTTGTGCAATTCACCAGAAGCCATGTTACCCTTCCCAGGAGCCTTCCCAAAAACACAAGGGAATACATTTAGCGCCTCCCCCTTACAAAGCCAGAGATCTCTGCTTTATTAGAGTATTTTCATTACTTCATGTATGAGAAGTAGAAGATTCTGTCCCAACACATCCCAGGAAATAACTGGCCCCTTCTTGAGTTCTCTAATCAATAACATGAGAAATAAAGTTTGCTAGGGAATTAGGTCAGGATAGTGGGGAGGAAAGTTAGATACCCTGATGTAAACAAACACATTGTGGAGGATTCACAGGGCTGTTTACAGTATGTGTGTGTGGTGGGAGGTTGTGGGTGTGCTGTCAGAACAAGGAAAGGTCCCATAGTTAATGAGGAATTACCTCAAATCATCAGCAGAATATATTCCAGCCCTCATGATGTTAGCAAATGTGTGATAAATGAGTGACATATCAGGCTGGAGATGCTAATTACTGGGGCTCTCCAGGTGAGCCCTGAGACAAGACAAAACACTCCTAGGAAGAGTGATGGTCCATTCCTTCACTCAAGTTTAAGGAAACATGAATGGCTAGAGAGAGGCCAGACACAGATATGTAAGGGCATTTTTAGAATAGCAAATATGTCACAGTCATGGGAGAGTATGTGGTGTGTCACGGTTATGACACCTAGAGCTACACAAAGGCTAATTCCTTGATCTGGAGCCACTTGTGACAATGCGCATGCCCTTAGGAAAGGTGACACAGCCAGCTTGAATTACAACATTCAGCAGAGCATGAGAGAGGAGGGCAAAGGGGACAAGAGGACAGATTATTAGGGGGTCCTTTGCTCTAGATCTTTCCCAGAGCCATTCTTCACACTTCTGAATTTCCAGGCAGCCCTGAAATGAGGAGCTAGCACCATGTTCAGTCTGGAATGAAAATTGTCCAGAAGCCTGGACTGTGGCTTCAGAAGTGTACTTGGTGGATCCCAGAACAAATGAGTGATTTTGGGTAAACCATGTCCATTAAGATGTTATATCACACTGACAACCATGTTAGACAAGGTTAGGTATCTCAGTAGTTCCCTATTCCAGAAGTCAAGGACAGTGCCTGCTCTCCACACTACTTCATCTCAGTTCATCCTGACACACCGAAGGATGCTCAGGAAGTGACTGAGAGATAAGACTTTCCCCAGGCAGCTTCTGAAAGCCCAGATTTGAGCCTTTCCCTCTGTGGATGTCAGTTCTCCCATCTCTCTATAGGGTGGTGGATGTCTCAGAAGTACCTGGTTTCCCCTGTGTCCCTGCACAAGGTGACCCAGGGAACAGCCTTCTAAGGCTTATTCACAGTTTCAGAGGATACACCTTGGCTTCAGAGCCCTCAGCCATGTGCTTTCAGAGCCTGGGGAAAATTACTACTGTCCACGAGCACTCAGGTAGTAGAGGGATGCCCAAGTCACTTCCTTGATGCTTCAGAGTCTTGTGTTAATAGAGAAGCCATGCAGGGGCAGAATATAGTCACCAGTTTCACAAAGCCATCCTCACTGACAGCCCAGGACACCCAGAGCTGGGAGGAAGGGGCAGTCTCTGTCCAGGTCCACTGAATCTAACAGTTCTCAGGCTGGACTGGAGACCTGTGTACCACACTTAAGACAGAAATCTTAGGGGTCATAGGAAGACAGCAGTACTTGGTGGCTCCTGCACTGCTAGTGGCTGTGATGTAAAGTATGAGAACCTCAGTCTTTGCACTCTCCTTTCCCTATGATTACTGGCACACACCTAAAGAACACTAAGTGCAATGATGGTGCTGAAATCTCACTAATTCCTCTGTGCATCCTTCTCTACAGAGAGGGAAAGCAGATGGTACCCAGCAAAGCAGCCACAGCCTTGTCAATTCCTGACTATAAAACTAACCATCATGGATCCTTCATCTTGGTCTGCTCTTTAGGATTCCAGAGCAGGATAGATAGTTCTATTGCTTCCCAGAAGCTCCCAGTCCCTTGGCCCTAGCCCTGAAAAGCTCAAGCCCAACAATTCCAGAAAGCTCCACAGCCCCTTCCTAGGGGCAGTTGGTGTTGCCACAGCTCTGGTGACATCACAGGGGATGCCTAGAGCTCTCCAGGATGCAATAGATTATCCAGACAAGGGACTGCTGGTGTCACGGGGAACAGCCTTTGCCACCCTGCCAATTACTGCTACGTAAACTGACCAGAAGCCTTTCCTGGGACATAGGGTAGGCCATTCAGCACCTCCTCCTTCCAAAGCCAAAAATCTAGCTCTCTGCTACATTAGAAACATTTTGTCTGTGGGGCATTAAAGGCTCAACTCAATTTACAAACACTGCCCAAGAATGGCTCTTCCCCTCCCTAAGACTCATACTCGAAGATGAGAAATAAAGGATGCTGAGAAACTAGGTCAGGATGAGGAGGAGGAGGAAAGAAAGGTGGGTGCCTGAAGTGAACAAGCTCCGGGGGAAGTTCCTCTGACGGTTAACAGTCTGAGTTTATGAAAACAAAGACAAATTATGTATGTAGTGATATCAGTTTCCCCCATAGCCTCAGCATCATTTTTTTCCAGTCATGAGACTGTTAGTGAAGATGTGATAAGCTTTCACAGGTCAGGCTGGAGCCACCTGAGCACTGGGTCACTGGGGTGGTCCCTCAGACAAAAGAAAACACTCCAGAATGAACATGATGGCCCAAACCTGGAGTCAGGAGGCTAAAGAAAGAACAGTGGCAAGTAAGAGGTCAACCTGTGGTGTGTAGAGGCATCATGAGTGGAAAAAGCACACACATACATGCACATGTGCATGCACACATACACACACACACACACACACACACAGATGCAAGCACATGCACACACAAACAAACGTGGGGTTTGCACGATGAAGAAAGGATAAGACAGTGTGAAGGATTGCCTTCCAATCTCAGAACCTGGAAGGGAGGCTGGGAAATAATTGTGTCCTGGTGCTTTCAGACAGCTTGGCCATGTGAACAATGAAATGTGAGACAACACATTTCCATGTCCTGAGCCCCAGCCCAGGAAAACACAGAAGAGTCTATTGCATATGGTTGCTGATTATCACACTGACCTATAATGAAAGATGGTTAGGCGTCTCTCACAGACTCTGAGAGACAGCAGCTGAAGGACTGCATCTGCCCTGCAAACCACTCTATCACAGTCCAACCCTAGCACACTGAAGGATGTTCAGGAAGGGATTGACAGATGAGACTTTGCCCTAGCTGGTTCTGAAAGCTCAGGCTGTAGGTGTCAACCTTCCTATAGCTCTGTAGAGAGGTGGGTGCTGATTTCCTCTGGCTTCCTTAGCAATTCTTCAGGGGACCTGAGTGAAAGTTTCCTCAGTCATGTTCACAGCTGCAAGTATACAACTTGACTGCAGAACACTCAAGTCTCTGGTTTCAGAAGTCAGTAGATAAAAGTCCACAAGCACTCAGATGCTGTGGAGATGCTCCGATCTCCTAATAGGTCCCTATCGTACATGGCTGTGGATAGAGTAGCCATGTAGAGGTAGATCATGGTCACTGGACTCAAGTCACCACACTGACAGCCCAGGAACCCAGAGCTGGCAGGAAATATCCAGTCTCTGTCCTAGTCCACTGGTCCTCACATTTCTTTGCTGCACTGGTGAACTGCCTGACACCTACACCTGCTGACTCAGAATCCAGCTGAAGGGAATGATGGTCAGAGGAGTCTGCTGGACAGCCTGAGGACACAAGGTCTTGGCCAGAAGCACATTACCCTCACTGTGACTAGTGTTAGCCAGCCACTGCACCTAAGGGAAAACGCTGGAGTGCAGTGATGCACTGCAATCAGCACGGGGCACCTCACAGGTCCCTACCTTTCTTCCTAATGGCCTCTTTGCCTCCCGCCCACACACACACACAATAAGAGTGAAAGCCAGCAACCCCCAGCACAACAGCTATGCCCTTGCCAGCTCCTGGCTTTAAGGACAAACCCTTCTGGATCCCTTGACTTTCCAGAACTTTGATAAATAAGCAAGGAAGTCCATTTGCTACTCAGGCCCCAGCTCCTCTGCCCCATTTCTGAAAGGCCCACTCAAGCCCACCTCTTCCAGGAAGCTCTCCATCCCTGCCCAGAACTCACTGTGCCTTCTCCAGAACCATTTATTTCTCCGAAGGCCAGCCTCCTTCTGCCTCTCTCTGGTATTTCCATGCTCTCCATTCTCTCTCCCAAATAGCCTGCCCAGCCTTGCCAGCATGCCTAAGGGTGAGCCCAACAGGCAGTGAACTACTCCACAGGCAGTTGGGGTCACCAAAACACTAGTGACATCACAGAAGAGCTCCAGGATACAAGAGACTTCCAGGAAAGGGACTGCTGGTGATGTCACTGGGCACTGCCCTGGCCTCCCTGCTAATTAGCTCTCCCCAAATTGACTGGAAACTGAGGTTTCCTTTCTAGAAGTTTCTCCTGTGACACAGGGGAAAACCTTCAGCACCTTCTTCCAAAGCTAGAGATTTCTTTCTGCTTCATTAGGAGTCAAGTGCTTTGGTTGGATGAAGTTGGTTGGGCCTTGGCATGGATAGGAGATTTCTGTTAGGACTCAAAGGCCTACGGACATAGGCAGGGGTGGGGGTGGCGATTTTCGATAGTGAACCTATCCCTAGTTTCCATTCCTGTAGCACAGAGTCCAGTTCCCAGATTTTCCCTGTTTCCCAAAGGCCAGTATCTTTCTTCCAGAACTTTAATTTTATGGCCATTGGATTATGTTTTCATATTATGCATTCTTTGGGAGGAGGCTTTCTTTCTTTTCTTTTTTTCACCATTGTACTTTTTTCCATATTTGTCCAAGTACCCTCTCACATAGCCACTGGTTGTCTCTCCATCAAATAGTCCCCCTTTGCTTCCATGACAAACAGACAGATATATCTGGACTTCACATAAAAGACAAAACACATTACCTTTTCCCTCATTATCCTCTTGTCTCTCTCTAGACTCTTCCTCTGCCTCCAATAGTCCTTGCTCTTCTGTCGTGTCATGTCTAAGTTTGTATGTGTATGTGTTTTCTACATATGAGAAAAAAATCCTTCTGAGTCTTTCTTAGTTAACATAATAGACCAGTTCAATCTTTTTTGTGAAAATGGCATGATTTCACTCTTTTTTATAACTTACTACAAATCCACTACTGTGGCGGTTTGAAAAGGAATGGTCCCATACACTCATGTGTTTGAATGCTTGACCCAGAGTGGAATGGCATTATTAGGAGATGTGGCCTTGTTGGAGTAGGTGTGGCCTTTGCTGGAGTAGGTGGGGCCTTGCTGGAGTAGGTGTGGCCTTGCTGGAGTAGGTGTGGCCTTACTAGATGAAATGTGTCATTGTGGGAGTGGGCTTTGAGGTCTCATATATGCTCAAGCTATGCCCAGCACACAGTCTCTCCTTCTGCTGCCTGTGGATCAAGATGTAGAACTTTCAGCACTTTCTCCAGCACCATGTCTGCCTACACACCACCATGTCCCACCATGATGATAACGGACTAAACCTCTGAAATGTAAGTCAGCCCCATTGAAATGTTTTCCTTTATAAGATGCCAAGGCTGCTGGGCAGTGATGGCACACACCTTTAATCCCAGCACTCGGGAGGCAGAGCCAGGCGGATCTCTGTGAGTTCAAGTTCAGCCTGGTCTCCAAAGTGAATTCCAGGAAAGGCGCAAAGCTACACAGAGAAACCCTGTCTCAAAAAAACAAACAAACAAACAAAAAAGGTGGCAAGGTCATTTTAGAAACCCAAACTAAGGCAACTAAGTGTGTGTGTGTGTGTGTGTGTGTGTGTGTGTGTGTGTCAGTGTGTGTGTGTGTGTGTGTGTGTGTCAGTGTGTGTCAGTGTGTGTGTGTGTGTCAGTGTGTGTGTGTGTGTGTGTGTGTGTGTGTGTGGGTGTGGGTGTGTGTATTTATTTCACATTTTCTTTATCTAGCCATCTGTTGATGGACCTGTAAGTTGGTTCTTGGCTATTGTGAACAGTGCAACAACAAACATGATGTACAGGTGTCTCTGTGGTATGCTAATTTTGATTCCCTCAGATATACTCAAGAATAACTGTGTTACATGCTGTTTCTATTTTTAGATTTGTTTTGTTGTTTTAAAACTTTTTTTTCATTACTTTTTTAAATTTTGTTTTATTTTTTGTTTTTCTTTTTTTAAATATTTTTTCTTTATTATTATGTGTTTTAAATTTTATACATCAGCCTTGGGTTCCCCTGTTCTCCCCCCTCCCGCTCCCACCCCCACCCTTCCCCCAGCCCCTCCCCTCCATTCCCATGTCCTCCAGGATCAAGGCACCCCTGGGGATTCATCCAATCCTGTTGGATTCAGTACAGGCAGGTCCCATCACCTCCCTCCAGATTGAGCAATGTGTCCCTCTGTAAGCCCAAGCTTCCAAACAGCCAGCTCATGCACTAAGGACATTCCTGGTCCCACAGACTGGGTGCCTCCCAAACAGATCAAGCTATTCAATTGTCTCAATTATCCAGAGGGCCTGATCCAGCTGGAGGCTCCACAGCCTTTGGTTCATAATTCATGTGCTTCCATTCGATTGGCTATTTGTCCCTGTGCTTTTTGCAATCCTGGATTCAACAATTTACGCTCTTGCAGACCCTCCTCTTACTCGACAGTTGACATGTGGAGCTCCACCTGGAGCCTGGCTGGGGATCTTTGCATCCACTTCCATCAGTTATTTGATGAGAGTTCCAGCACGACCATTAGGGTGCTTGGCCATCTGATCACCAGACTAGGTCAGATCAGGTTTTTTCTCAACCATTGCCAGCAGACTACAGAGGATATATCATTGTGGATTTCTGGGGACCTTTCGAGCACTCTGCCTATTCCTGTTCTCATGTGGTCTTCATTTATCATGGTCTGTTATTCCTCATTCTCCCTTTCTGTTCTTGATCCAGCTGCGAACTCCTGCTCCCTAAGCTTTCTTTCCTTCAGATCTTGACCTTCATTACTCCCACAGTTGTCCAGGTTGTTCATGTAGATCTCATCCATTTCTCTGTCATTGGGTGATCCTTGTGTCTTCCCTAGGGTCCCATTTATTGGTAGCCTCCCTGGAGTTGTGTAGCAGTCTAGTCATCATTGTTTTACATCTAGTATCCTCCTATGAGTGAGTACATACCATGATTGTCCTTCTGAGTCTGGGTTACCTCACTCAGGATGATTTTTTTCTAGATCCACCCATTTGCCTGCAAACCTCATGATGCCATTATTTTTCTCTGCTGAGTAATACTCCATTGTGTATATGTACCATATTTTCTATATCCATTCTTCAGTTGAAGGGCATCTAGGTTGTTTCCAGGTTCTGGCTATTACAAAGAAAGCTGATATGAACATAGCTGAGCAAATGCCCTTGAGGTATGATTGAACATTCCTTGGGTATATGCCCAAGAGTGCTATAGCTGGGTCTTGGGGTAGATAGATTCCCAATTTTCTAAGGAAGCACCATATTGATTTCCAAAGTGGCTGTACAAGCTTGCATTCCCACCAGCAGTGGAGGAGAGTTCACCTTGCTCCACATCCTCTCCAGCATAAGCTGTCTTCTGTGATTTTGATCTTAGCCATTCTGACAGGTATAAGGTGGTATCTCAGAGTCATTTTGATTTGCATTTCCCGGATAATTAGGGATGCTGAGCAATTCCTTAAATGTCTTTCATCCATTTGAGCTTCCTCTGTGGAGAATTCTCTGTTTAGTTCTTAATTGGACTGTTGGGCATTTTGATGTCTAATTTTTTGAGTTCTTTATATATTCTGGATATCAGCCCTCTGTCAGATGTGGGCTTGGTGAAGACATTTTCCCATTCTGTAGGCTGTCGCTTTGTCTTGTTGACAGTGTCCTTTGCTCTACAAAAGCTTCTCAGTTTCAACAGGTCCCATTGATTGATTGTTTCTCTCAGTGTCTATGCTACTGGTGTTATATTTAGAAAGTGATCTCCGGTGCCAATGCATTCAAGAGTACTTCCTACCTTCTCTACTACCAGGTTCAGAGTAACTGGATTTATGTTGAGGTCTTTGATCCACCTGGATTTAAGTTTTGTGCACAGTGACAGATATGAATCTATTTGCAGCCTTCTACACATTGACATCCAGTTATGCCAGCACCATTTGTTGAAGATGCTTTCTTTTTTCCATTGTACATTTTTGGCCTCTTCGTCAAAAATTATATGTTCATAGGTGTGTGGGTTAATGTCAGGGTCTTCATTTCGATTCCATTGGTCCACATGTCGGTTTTTATGCCAGTACCAAGCTGTTTTTATTACAGTAGCTCTATACTAGAGCTTGAGGTCGGGGATTGTGATGCCTCCAGAGGTTGTTTTATTGTACAGGATTCTTTTGGCTATCCTGGGTTTTTTGTTTTTCCATATGAAGTTGAGTATTATTCTTTCCAGATCTGTGAAGAATTGTGTTGGTAATTTGATGGGAATTGCGTTGAATCTGTAGATTGCTTTTGGTAAGATCGCCATTTTTACTATGTTAATCCTGCCTATCCATGAGCATGGGAGGTCTTTCCATTTTCTGACATCTTCTTCAATTTCTTTTGTCATGGACTTAAAGTTCTTGTAATTTAGGTCCTTCACATGATGAGTTAGCTTAAACCCAAGGTATTTAATATCATATGTGGCTATTGTAAAGGGTGATGTATCTCTGATTTCCTTCTCAGCCTCTTTATCTACTGTATATAGAAGGGCTACTGATTTTTGTGAGTTGATCTTGTATCCTGCAATGTTGCTGAAGGCTGAATGTTTTTATTAGTGGTATCAGTTCCTTGGTTGAATTTTTGGGGTGACTCATGTATACTAAGATGTCAGCTGCAAATAGGGAGAGCTATTTGACTTCTTCCTTTCCAATTTGTATCCCCTTAATCTCTTTATGTTGTCCTATAGCTCTGGCTAGAAGTTCAAGTACTATATTGAATAAGTAGGTGGAGTGGGGACAGCCTTGCCTTGTTCCTTATTTTAGTGGTATTGCTTTGAGTGTCTCTCCATTTAATTTTATGTTGGCTGTTGGATTGCTGTAGATTATTCATTATGTTTAGGTATGTTCCCTGTATTCCTGATCACTCCAAGGCCTTTATCATGAAGGGGTGTTGGATTTTGTCAACTGCCTTTTCTGCATCTAGTGAGATTATTATGTGGTTTTTTTCCTTGAATTTTTTTATATGGTGTATTACATTGACGGACTTTCGTATGTTGAAATACACTTGCATCCCTGGGATGAAGCCTACTTGATCATGGTGGATAATTGTTTTGATGTGTTCTTGGAGTCTGTTCACCAGAATTTTATTAAGTATTTTTGCATCAATGTTCATGAGGGAGATCGGTCTGTAGTTCTCTTTCTTTGTTGCATCTTTGTTTGGTTTAGGAATCAGGGTAATTGTAGCTTCATAGAAGGAATTTGGTAATATACCTTCGGCTTCTATTGTGTGGAACAATTGAAAGAGTATTGATATTAAGTCTTCTTTGAAGATCTGGTAGAATTCTGCAGTGAAACCATCAGGTTCAGGGCTTTTTTTTGTTGGGAGACTTTTAATGACTGATTCTATTTCCTTAGGGGTTATTGGACTATTTAAATGGTTTATCTGGTCTTGATTTAAGTTAGGTATGTGCTACCTATCCAGAAAATTAACCATTTCTTTTAGATTTTCCAGTTTTGTGGAGTAGAGGTTTTTGAAGTATGACCTGATGATTGTCTGGATTTCCTCATTGTCTGTTGTTATGTCCCCCTTTTCATTTCTGATTTTGTTAATTTGGATGCTCTCTCTCTGTCTTTTGGTTAGTTGGGATAAGGGCTTGTCTATCTTGTTGATCTTCTCAAAGAACCAACTCTTTGTTTCATTAATCCTTTGTATTGCTCTCTTTATTTCTATTTTATTGATTTCAGCTTTCAATTTGATAATTTCCTGGCATCTGTTCCTCCTGGGAGAATTTGCTTCTTCCTATTCAATGGCTTTCAAGTGTGCTGTCAAGTCACTAGCATGAGATTTCTCCAGCTTCTTTATGTGAGCATTCAGTGCTATGAATTTTCCTCTTAGCACTGCTTTCATAGTATCTCATAAGTTGAGGTATGTGGTGTATTTATTTTCATTGATCACTAGGAAGTCTTTAATTTCTTTCTTTATTCTTCCATAACCCATTGGTGATTCAGTTGAGCATTATTCAGTTTCCATGAGATTGTAGGATTTCTGTAGTTTTTTCTGTTGTTGAAATCTAACTTTAAACCATGGTGGTCTGATAGAACACAGGGGGTTATTCCAATTATTTTGTATCTGTTGAGATTTGCTTTGTGGCCAAGTATGTCATTGATTTTAGAGAAGGTTCCATGGGGTGCTGAGAAGAAGGCATATTCCTTTTTGTTTTGGTGGAATGTTCTGTAGATATCGATTAAGTCCATTTGAGCCATAACATCAGTTAAGTCCAATATGTCTCTGTTAAATTTCAATTTGGCTGATCTGTCCAGAGGTGAAATTGGGGTGTTGAAGTCTCCCATTATTAATGTGTGGGGTTTTATATGTGATTTAATCTTTAGTAATGTTTCTTTTACATACGTGGGTGCCCTTGTGTTTGGGGCATAAATGTTCAGAATTGAAACTTCATCTTGGTGGACCGTTCCTGTGATGAGTATGTAATGTCATTCATCATCTCTTTTGATTGATTTTAGTTTGAAGTCTATTTTGCTGGATATTAGGATGGCTACACAAGCTTGCTTCTTAAGACCATTTGATTGTAAATTCTTTTCCCAGCCTTTTATTCTTAGGAGGTGTCTCTCTTTGAATTTGAGGTGTGTTTCTGGTATGCAGCAGAAAGATGGATCCTGTTTTCATATCCATTCTCTTAGTCTGTGTCTTTTATAGTTTAATTAAGTCCATTGATATTAAGGGATATTAATGATCAGTGATTGTTCGTTCCTGTTGTTATTTTTATTTTTTGGTAGTATTGTGTGTTTGTACTTCTCTTCTTTGGGGTTTACTGCTGTGGTGTTATCTATTGCCTGTGTTTTCATGGATGTATCTGCCTTCCGTAGGTTGGAATTTTCCTTCTGGAGCTTTCTGTAGGGCTGGTTTTGTGGATAAGTATTGTTTAAATCTGGTTTTGTCTTGGAAGGTCTTTTTCACTCCATCTATGATGATTGAAAGTTTTGCTGGGTATATTAGTCTAGGCTGGCATCCATGGTCTCTTAGTGTCTGCATTATATCTCTCCAGGTCCTTCTGGCTTTCAAAGTCTCCATTGAGAAATTGGGTGTTATTCTGATGGGTTTGCCTTTATAAGTCACTTGGCCTTTTTCCTTTGCTGCCCTTAATATTCTTTCTTTATTCTGTATGTTTAGTTGTTTAATTATTATGTGGCCAGGGGACATTTTTGGAGAGTCTAGTCTGTTTGGTGTTCTATAGGCTTCTTGTATCTTCATAGGCATTTCCTTCTTTAAGTTGGGAAAGTTTTCTTCTATGATCTTGTTAAATATGTTTTCTGTGCCTTTGAATTGGTATTCTTCTCCTTCCTCTATCCCTATTATTCATAGGTTTGGTCTTTTCATGGTGTCCCAAATTTCTTGGACATTTTGGGTCATGACTTTGTTGGTTTTACTGTTTTCTTTGACTGATGAATCTATTTTCTACTGTATCTTCAACACCAGAGATCCTCTTTTCCATCTCTTGCATTTTGTTGGTTATACTTTCCTCTGAAGATCCTATTTGTTTACTCAGATTTTCTATTTCCAGCATTCCTTCTGCTAGTGTCTTCTTCATTTTTTCTATTTCCCTCTTCAGGTCTTGGATTGTCTCCCTTGCTTTTTCATGATTTTCATTCAAGGATTTATTGTTTTCTTCTACTTTAATCGTCCTTTCCTCTAGATTTTTTATAGCATTCTTCCCATTTTTTATTTGTCTGTTCCTCTACTATATTTTGATTTCTTCTATATAAGGCTCTAGCCTCTTCATGATGTTACTTATAAGGTTGTTTTCTCCTTCTTCTTCCATTCCGTGTTGTTCCGTCTAGCTGTTGGAGAAGTGCTAGGTTCTGTTGATGCTATATTGCTCTTTATTTTGTTGTATGTACTTCTGCTTTGATGTCTGCCCATTTCCTCTTGTGTTAGTTCTTGGTCTTATCAGTGTACTTGGTCCAGAGAGATTTGACAGATTTAGGGAGCCTCTCTCTGGTCCAGATGGAAGCTCTGGGCCAGATGGGAGCACTGGTCCAGAAGAGAGTGCTGGCCGGATAGGAGCTAGGGGGCTGAAGTCTCGTGAAGTCCCTGAAGTCTCCTTATTTTAAGTCCAGATGGGACCTCCTCTCATCCAGATGGGAGTTCTTCTGGTCTTTGGTCCAGATGGGAGTTTCAGGGAAGGATGGATGTTTGGGGCTGGTCTCTGAGTCTCAGGAAGTGGCTGGGGTCTCCAGCAGATGGGTGTGGGGGCAAGGTGTGGAGACTGCAGTGTCTGCCTGAGTTTTGGAAAGGGGGAGCCTTTCCACAGGGCCCACCAATTGGCAGGAAACTGGGGCCAAGTTGTTCAGGTCCTCCCGGGATGGCCTGTGTCCAGGGTGGGATCCAGGCGCAGTTGCCTCTCTGACTATAACCCAGGCACTCACCTCTGGTCCAGATGGGAGTTCCGGGGTGGACAGAATGGGAGGAGGCTTTCTATATATTCATCAGTGTGTTTTCACGAAGTCTCTGTTTTGCAATCTGATATTTTGCCGTGGAAACTCCCTTGTTCTTGGCAACTTAGGTGGCACAGCTGCAAGGTGTACATAGAATGTAGACTCTGTATTCCTATGGCAGAAGACAAACTCCCACATCCTCCCTTTCTCTGATACAACCAGACACATAATGCGATCATCAGTGAGCAAAGAATCAAGACAGAATGTGAGTTACTGGTCTATAATCACATAGCTGTCGCCTACCCTGTGTCTGTCTTCCTTAGTTCTCAGGTCCAGGCCTGAGGATGGTAGTGGTTGAACCATGATCCTGTATTTTACCAAACATCAGACTCAGGAGGAGGGCAGGGAATGGAAGGGCTGAGGTCCAATGAAACCAGGGCTAGTTAGGTGGTTTGCACCTTAGACTGCAGTCTTTTGATCCTAAGCCATTTATTTTGACAAATTTAAGCACAGTGCAAATTTGGAAAAAAAAGTTTACTCTTGACAATCATCACAATAAAGCTTAAGGCATGACTATACTGAAACTCCCTTGCAAAGTACATGTCTTTTTCAAAGCATTCACGACCTGTTTCCTAAGGCTGGATTTTATTGACTGAGAAACAGTGGTCAGGATAAGGGTCTAGGAAGGAAGGGTCTGGGATAAGCATAATGGTAAACACTTTTGCAAAATACATGGGTCCTCATTCATAAGAATGGGTTCTATTGACTGAGAGACAAAGCTCAGAAGTCTGGGGCATTTGCGTGAAGCCTAGCCCCACAGATATGAAAAGATCACTAAGTTGTTAACTACACCCAATCCCTGCTTTCCAGGCAGAAATAATTGTAAATCCTTTCCATCCAATACAAAAGCCTGCAAGTTTAATGTTCCTGGTTTCCCTAGTTCTGTCTGTGAGCATGAGGACCTTGTGCCCTCTACATGGTGATAGCCTTGCATGGCGGTTAATATCAAATGTAGCTTCACAATATCTGGAATCCTCTAAGAGATGAGCCTCTGGGCATGCCCATGTGGGATTCTTTTGATTATGTTACTTGTGGTGGGAAACCCACCCACTGTAGGTGGCACCATTCAGTAGGCTGGAATCCTGGACTGCATAAAAAGAGAAAGGGAGCTGAGCACAAGCCTTCATCTCCCTTTGCTTCCTAACTACAGATTCAATGTTACCAGCTGCCTTGAGTGTCTGCTGCCATGACATTTCCATCTTGGTGGACAGTATTCTAGAAGTGTGGGACACAATTGAGGAAAAAAAAATTAGAGATACATTTTACAATTGCAAATTGCTGACTTTGCTTCTGTAAACTTGCTTGCATTAGACACTGACCCATCCTCTCCCTGGAAATAAGTAAAAAGTTTCAGAGCCCAGCCGTCGGCCTTGGGACAAGGTCTGCAATTATTGATTAAAATAATAATAAGTCCCTGTTCAAAAATTCCTCAAAGGGGACCCAAGATAAGGACCATCAAGTGAGTCCATCAAACTAGGTCAAATGTCAGCCAATCATAAGCCTATAACTAGACCTCCTCTTAGCCAAGCAGTTTATGACGAATGTTACAAAATTTCCCGTGTAACAAAATGATTGCTGAAATATATGATGATTTTTAAATTGGGTCAAACCCGGGGCACCTGGTATTTTATGCTAATTTTGTAGTTTCTGCCTTTAAAAATGCTTGTAACCACTGCTCAGGGCTCTCTGACTGACCAGGACTCTGGGGTCTTTCACAATAAACCCTTCCACCCTTTTCTAAGGGTATTTTATCACAGCAACACCAAAAGACACTAAGTCATTCTGGATTTGAACTCCTGACTTCCAGAGTTGATGCTGAAACTCCTGTATTGCGTAAGACATCCAGTTTGTGGTACTTTGCTGTGGCAGTTCCAGCAAACTGACTTGGACTTCTCAAATGGCTGTTACTCAAACATTGGCTGAAGCTTATTTGAGGGAGGGTAATTTCAGCTCCTGCTGACAGTGCATCTGTTGCTTTCCTCAAGAGTGCACCAGACTTGTGTCTTAGCTGTTTATTTAAGGCCTTTTTAACTTCCTACATTAGATTAAAAACCTCATGAAGAGGTCCCAGATGCCCAATCTAATCCAGCAATTTGCACACCACACTTGCTGTCTCAAAGTCCTGGATGACTCAGAAGCCCTTGACCTCATATTTGCTTACTCCAGATCTGCTTTTTCTTGGAATTAGAGAATGCTGTTCTAGTTGGGGAGGGGTTGACTGTGACTTACAGCAATGCCTGAGCATTACTATGACCACTGGAGCTTTGTGAAGACAACTTTGCTTGGGTCCCAGTCCTCCAGAATAACCTTGTGAATGTAATATTGTCAACCACCATGTTAGACATGCAAAATTTATCTTGGTTAAAACATATTTTTCTAAGTCAGGTGCAGATAGATAAATCCATGTTCCCACAGTAGAAACTCAAAAGTTGATCTCACAGAAACAGGAGGGCTAGGCATGGTCAGTGTAGGATGCTGCCTAGTGTGCTTGAAGCCCTGGGCTTCCTCTTCAGTGCCACCTACTAAATAAGTAGACAGCAGAGTAGTGGTTGCCAGATCTTGGGACAGGTGTCAGAGGGTAATAGTGGACATAGGGTTGCAGAGTCAGATAAGAGAGATCATTTCAGTCTATATAATAACTGGTTGATAGCATTTAACCAAATATCTCAACATAGCTGTCAAAGAGAAATTTTTGAATTTTCTCAACACAAGATATGATAGAGACTTGACTTATGACTATGCCAGTTGCCATCGACTTAATCAATACGGTCTTACCATTGAGGTCTAGAAGGCAATCAAGAGCAATGGCAATCGTCTTTCATGTTTGGAAAGTGTCTACAGGACCCCGATGATCAACAACTCAAAAAAAAGATAATGTATACCTGGCTCTGAGCTTTTTATTTGTCAGTCTATAGTGTCTGTTGTCACCCCATAATAGGGTAACTTCATCTGAACTGACGCTCTCTATGTTTGTTTATATTAGGAAGCTTCTTCTATAATTGTTGGTCCAAATATCTTTAGTGTTAGTTATCCCACCTCTAACACTCCCTCCTCTACAATTTCCTGCCACATTTAACCTTTCCTCTCTCACTGTTTTCCTTTTCTCCTTCACTAAACCTGTGCTCTATCATTTCATTAAAATACCCATAAACCTTCACCAGTCTATTACCTCTTATGAGCTATTCCAATTTAGACACACATATATAGAGATTCAAACCTAGCATCCACATGAGAAAGAACATGTCGCATTTGTCTTGCTGAGTCTGGGTTACCTCATTAAGAATGATTATTTCTGGCTCCATCCCTTTACCTATGAATTTCATTTTTTTGTAACTGAACTCCACTGTGTATATGAATCATATTTTCATTATTCATTCATCAGTTGTAGGACATCTACGTTGTTTCCATTTCCTGCCTATTGTGAATAAAGGAGCAAGGAACATGAACAAACATGTGTGTCTGTG
This sequence comes from Onychomys leucogaster, assembly GCA_949786385.1. NCBI lineage: Eukaryota > Metazoa > Chordata > Mammalia > Rodentia > Cricetidae > Onychomys > Onychomys leucogaster. The sequence continues at coordinate 43,940,544 of OX460426.1, read as the reverse complement.
GTAGGATAAAGTACTTTGGGTATGTGCTCAGGAATAGTGTCTTAGTTTTCTATTGCTTTGAAGAGATACCATGACCACAGAAACCCTTAGAAAAGAAAGCATTTGTTTGGAGCTGGATCATGGTTTCAGAGGTTTAATCCACTATTCCATTATTGTGATGGTGGGAACATGGTGGCACATGGTAGACATGGTGCTGGGGAAGTAGCTGCAGAGTTCTACATCCAGATCTTCAGGTAGAGAGAGACACTGGCCCTGGCTTGGGCTTTTGAAACCTCAAAGCCTATCCCCAATGATACACCTCCTCCAACAAGACCATACCTCCTAATCTTTTCAAGTAGTGCCACTCCCTGATGACCAGGCATTCAAATCTGTGAGCCTATAGGAGACATTTTTATTCAAAGCACCACAAATGATATAGCTATATCATATGATAAATCTTTTTTTCAGAATCTCCTTGCTGATTTCCATAGTGGCTACACCAGTTTACTTCTTCCATCAACAGTGAGTAAGTAAGTGTTCCACCCCCCACAGCCATGCCAACATTTGTTGTCATTTATTTCATTCATAATAGCCTTTGCGATGGGGTAAGATGGAAAGTCAAAGTAGTTTAATTTGCATTTTCCTAATGGCTAAGGATATTGAACATTTTTTAAAGTATTATCTGTTTGTCTTCTTCTGAGGACTCTGTTCAGTTACATAGAAGATTGGGATGGGGGTGTTTGAGACAGGGTTTCTCTACATATCTCTGGCTGTCCAAGAACCTACTGCATAGACAAGGCTGACCTCAAATTCACAGAGATCCTATTGCCTCTAACTTTTGAGTGCTGGGATAAAGGTATGCACTACCATGCCTTGCCATATAGCATTTTAAAATCAGTTTTCCTGGTGTTTAGTATTTTCTTAAACATCATCATTTAATCTAGACACAATCTCTGTCAGATGTCCACTTGGTGAAGCTTCTTTGCCATCCTGTAGGCTGCCCCTTAATTAAGAGTTTCCTTTGCAGTCTTAGCCACTGCTCTATTGCTATAAGAAGACACCATGCCTAAGGCAACTTATAAAAGAAAGAATTTAGTTGGGACTTGCTCATAGTTTCAGAGTGTGAGTCACGGTCATCATGGTGGGAAGCATGGCAGGCTGGCATGGCAATGGAAAAATAGCTGAGAACATATATCTTATTCACAAGATGAAAGCAGGGTGGTTTGTCAGGGGGGACAGAAAGGAGACACAGAGACAGAGACTGGGACTGGCATGGGCTTTTGAAACTTTGTAGCCTACCTACAGTAACAGATCTTCTCCAACAAGGCCACACCTCCTAAGCCTTCTAAAACAGTTCCATGAAATAGGTACCAAGCATTCAAATATATGAGCCTATTGGGGAGGGGCATTCATATTCAAAGCCCCACATTTGCAACACAGAATCTTTTTAAATTTGTCAAGTCCCATTTTGTCTACTATTGGCCTTATTCTGGACACACTGGAGTCCTACTTAGAAAGTTCTTAGCCTATATCTTTAAATGTACTCCTATTTCATTTTATAGTGATTTCAGAATTTCTGCTCTAACACTGAGATCTTTGATGCATTTGGCATTCTTATGCATGGTGAGAGATACAGATCAAGTTTCATTTTTCTCTATGAGTGTGCCCTGTTTTCCTAGCACTGTTCACTGAAGAAGCTATTCTCTGATGTGTATTTTGGGTCATTTGGTTGAAAATCCAACAGCTATTGGTGTGTGAACTTACATCTGGGTCCTCTGTTCTGCTTCATTGATCTGTGTGTCTATTTCTGTGCCTGTACCATTTGTTTGTATGACAATGGCCATGTAATATAACTAGAAAGGAGGTATGAGTTACCTCTAACAGTGCCATTACTGTTCTGGACTCCTTTGGCTAGCTAAGGTCTTTTGTGCTTCCATATGAATTTTAACAGTTTTTCCTAATTTTGTGAAGAATCGAATTGACATTTTATTGGTATTGCATTTAATTTATAGATTGCTTTTGGTAGGATGGTCATTTTCACAATATTAGCCCTACCAATCTGTAGTCATGGTCTTTCTATCTTCTAGTGTCTTCAATTTCTTAGGTGTTTTTCCCCCTTTTTTAAAATTATATTTGTGTTTAATTTTACACATGAGCCATGGGATCCCCTGTCCTCCCCCATCCCACCACCCAACCCCACATTCCCCCTCACCCCTCTCCTCCATTCCAATGTCCTCCAGAGTCAAGACTCCCCTGGGGATTCATTTAAAGTTGGTGGATTCAGTACAGGCAGGTCCAGTCCCCTGAGCAAAGTGTCCCTGTGTAATTCTTCGGTGTTTTAAAGTTTTCATTTTAGTGGTCTTTTATGTGGGGTAGACTTATTCCAAACTATCTTTATCTCAATTGTGAATGAGACTGTTTCCTCGATTTCTTTCTCAGTATTCTTATCATTGGTAAATGTGCTGGCTAGTTTACTGTGAACTTGACACAAGCTAGAATCATTTGAGAAGAGAGACTCTCAGTTGAGAAAATGCCTTCATAAATTGGCCTGTAAGCAAGTGTGCTAGGCATTTTCTTGTTTAATTATTTATGTGGGAGGGCCCAGCCCACTCTGGGTGTTGCCATCCCTAGGCAGGTGGTCCTGAGTTGGATGAGAAAGCCATGAGAAGAAAGCCTGTAAGCTGTATTTCTTCGTAGCTTCTGCTTTAGTTCCTGCCTACCAAGTCTCTGCCTGTGTTTAGAACATAATGAACACAGTGACTGCATAGGTGACCCTGTCAAAAATGATGATGATGATGATGATGATGATGATGATGATGATGATGATGATGATATGATGATAGCAGGAAAGTATTTTACAGTTTAGGGGCATGAATTTCTCCTTCTGTGCCCATAATTAATAAATTTCCTCTATCTGTGGTATCTCAAAGATCTTACACGTTCCACTCCTAAGCTTCTTTAGACTGCCATTGATTTTGACTGAGTGACCGGACTCCTCTACTTTGTCTTCAGGCTTTCTAATCCTGTCCTCTGTGTGACCTCCACATCATTCTATTGATGAGGTTCTCCATGGATGAGGTTCTCCACAGAGATTCCTATTTTTCTCAGTGTATTTTTCATTTCTTTTATCACTTCAGTTTGGATTTTCTTCAGTATTTTTTCTTTATTGATATCAATTTTTGTATCCTGAGCTGACTTTCTTATTCATCCAGCTGACTGTGTTTTCTTGGAATACGTCCATAACGTCTCTGAGTTGTTTGAGCATATTTATAAATGATCCTTTGTATTATGGGTCTGGAATTTTCAAGGTCATTTCAATCTGGATCATCACTATGCAATTGGTCATTTTTTGCTGGAGACAAGCTGTCTTTTTTTGTGTGGGGTCTTGTCTATCTTGGGTTAGATCATTGGTTGGGATTTTTATTGTTGTTTCCTAATCTGGGACACCTTTATGCTTTTAGTAGAGGTGTTTACAGTGTATAAGAAAGACTAGCTTGCAGTAGGGTTGAGGAGATGTTTTCTTCTTTTAGATTGCTGTTCAGGGAATCCATCTCCATCTCTAGACCTCCAGATCAGGTTCAGTGCTGGCTGCAACTATACATGTATTCTGACTGTATTTTTGGAAGAAGTAAAGGAAATATGATAGGATATAGAAAATAGAAAAATAAAGAGATGGGTGATTGTGTGGACGTACCTGCTACATTGGCCTTGGATGTTTTATAAATAGGAAATAGCTGAAGAGAGGAACAAGATCAAGTGTGGGCACACATTCTTTGCTGACCTTCTGACCTCATGGGATGACCTAGGGTAGGGACCTAGATTAGAGGTCAAAATCTCAGTGGTACCAGAGCCTGGGCCAAACATGGGCCTGCCCCCTTGCTTCAGTGGTAAGCTAGGCTGGCCTGGAATATGGGCATGCTGCCAAACCTCAAATGGTAAACTAGACCTGGGTAAAAGTGTGGATGGACTCCCTTCCTCAGATGGCACACATCGTATTGGAAGATGCCACATATGAAAGAAAACATGTGGCATAAGACTCTTTCATTGATATTCCATCCCCAGAGACCTTCTCCTGGGCCTCACATGTTCCGTTCAGCCATGTCCTCAAGCTGCTCCTGCAGTAAACTGAGCACCACTTCCAAATTCATGGGAAGCCCATTTCTGTTCTTGCATTCCAAGTGAGAGTCTGAACCTGCTTACTCAGACATAAACATTTATGTCTGACTTGGCTAAACAAGAAAATGCTTGACCTGTGACTTAATCATGAAACAAAATATATATGACAGAAGGTTTGGAATTCCTGATGTCCTATAATAAAATCCAGAATCAAATTCTTAGGCAGACACTACCTGCAGAGACCCCTGGAATACGAGTGGTTTCCTTCTTACAAGCGATTATCTGCAAACTTTAGAAGTTATAATCATGTTTGCTTAGCTGTTCCCACTGTGTCCACCACTGCACTACTGCCGGCCAAGCTTTGTGAAACAAGGTAAGCTTTTGTCTGTCCCCAAAGCTCTTTTAGTTCATCTCAGACTTCATAGAGCTTTTTGCTTTAAAAGTTATATGGTTAAGGAGGAAAAAGCACACTATTAGATTTATTCTCTTAAAATGCAAGCATATAATGCAGTTTGGTTGGTGATAAATACAGTGTTGTATGGTGTTAAAGTCCCCACAGACCTCTGGAACTTTCCCACATGAATGACTTTAACTCTACATCCACAGGAATTCCTTGTCTCCTTGCCTCCTAGTTCCTGCCAACCCCCACTCTGCTTCCTGCTGTAGAGACTTCCTAAAACTGGAACCGTCCTCAGTGTGCACTTCTGTAAATGGCTTCTTTCACTTAGTGCAGTGTCTTCCAAGGCCAGCCATGCTCTAGCATGACAAGACAAGATAAAACAAGAGTTTTATTTTTGGGGTCTTCATTTCATTCTTCATTTGTTTGTTTGTATCTTTGTTTAGGGAATCACTGTGTAGGCTAGCCTTGAAATCAGAGATCTGCTTGCCTCTGCCTCCTGAGTGCTGGGATTTAAGGTGTGCACCACTTCAACCTTTCGTCTTTGGTAGGTGAGTAGAATTCCTCTGTGTACAGCATATAATATGTCATTTCCTCACATCTCCACTCATGGACATTTGGATTCTTTTCACCTGTTGGTTATTGTGAATAGTGTGCAATGAACACAAGATAGCAAAGGCTGCAAGTGTCTCTGTGTGATGCTGGTTTCAATTCTTTTGGATAAATTTAGAAGTAGGAAGTCAAACTGATGGATCATACAGTGTGTCTCTTTTTTAAGTTTGAGAACCTTGATACTACAGTGCCCACATCATTTTATATCCATACCAACTGTGCACACTGAGTCTACTTTCTCCATGTATTTGTTAACACATTAGTTTCTGGGGTTTCTTGTTATTCTTATGACAATCATATTAATGTGGGGTCATATATCCTCATTTGCATTTCTCTGGTTACTAGTATATTGAATATCTTTTCTTTGGTTTAGTTTTTAGAGACAGGGTTTCTCTGTGTAGCCCTGGCTGTCCTGGAACTCACTCTGTAGACCAGACTGGCCTCGAGCTCACAGAGATACGCCTGCCTCTGCCTCCCGAGTGCTGGGATTCAAGACGTGGACCACTGCTGTCCAGCTATATTGAGTATTTTATGGTCCTGCCATTCATTGTTCCTCTTCTTAGAAACTTTTTTTGAGGCTACTTGTTTTCTAACCATTGTAAAAAATTCTCTCTATATCTTGGATATTACTCCGGTTTCAGTAGATGGCTTACAAATATTTTCTCTAGTTCTGGGGATTCCGCTCCACTAGATTGAATGTCTCATTTGATCTGCCAAAGTCCTTCCTGTCACATAGCCCCACTCGTCTATTTTCAGCCTCATTGCCTAGGATTCCTCTTACCTCACCAGTGAGAAAATGAGGGCTCTGGAGACAGTTGGTGGTAAGCCAGACCCAGTATCCAGGATTCCTGGCCTGAATTCCATTATTCTTTCTCCATTATAAGATAAATGTAAGAAGTGACTGCTAACAGGAATATTATGAAAATGTTCCCTTCCATTTGTTTTCAGGAGTTTTATCTTTTGGGGTCTTCATTTCATTTGTTTGTTTGTTTGTTTGTTTCTTTGTTTATGCAATCACTGTGTAGGCTAGCCTTGAACTCAGAGATCTGCTTGCCTCTGCCTCCTGAGTGCTGGGATTTAAGGTGTGCACCACTTCAGCCTTTCATCTATTTTGAGTTTGACTTAATTTGTCCATGAAATAAGACAACTATCCAGTTTAATTTTTTTACATGCAGCCATCTAATTTTCCCAGTATTTGTTTTAAAGTCCATCTTCTCTCTGTTGTGTTATGGACATGATTTTAGAACTTAAGTCAACACACACAACCACACACACACTTATTTCATTACTTCTTTAATAATTACTTAGCGTCTATCTATTTCCTCTACCTTAATGATCCCTGAACCAAGAGAGGATGGAGTATGATGTAGATGTCCCACACAGGGCTGAGCATCCCATAGTCTCTTATTCTCTGCACCTTGATCAGCTGTGGGTTTCTGTGTCAATCACCATCTACTGCAGAAAGTAGCTTCTTTGATGATGACTGAGAGATGTACTGATCCATGGGTGTGAGCCTAAGTCATTAGGAACCAATTTAAATTTTTTGGCCTCTCTACTTTGTTTATTGGTCTGTGCCTATGTACCACAACAGTTCCATAAGTTTTTATGAATGTAGTTTTATGGTAATCTTTGAGCTCAGATGGGCCACTGAGCTTTGTTTCTTTCTCAAGACTGTTTTAATTCACAGAACTTTTATTGTCCCTAGTAGAAGTAATTTTCAGGTTTGGTAGTTTCATTTGAGGAAGACTCTCAGGCTCAAAATCTTTTTCTAAGGACTTCTGGAGATCTGCTTTAGTGTCTCAGCATTCCTAAGATGGGCAAGCTGGTTTTAGAAATTACATGTATCCACTTCTGACCTAACTGAAGAGGATGATGGAGACAATTAGTTAGTTGGTGGCGAATCTGAGCTGGAGCTCAGGATTTCCAGCCCCAATTCTGTTATTCTTTCCCCTATGATTTTAACGGGTAGGAAGAGAGTCAGTAGGCAGAAGAGACACCCAAAGACCACACAATAGTACAACTCTAGACTGAAAGAGGACAAGTCCAGGTGGACCTTGAGGGGTCATCACTTAAAGGATTGCTGGAAGAGTCCATTTTCAGGGGAGTGTATCCCTTCTCTTAACAAATATTCTCTATTTTTGGTAAATTACCTGGTAGAATTCTTTGTCCTAAACTCAAGAATCTGGAAGTCTCCTGATAGTGGGAGTGAGCCAGTAGGCTGGAGGGAGACATATATTTAAATCTCATGACCCTTTAAAGCCATTGATATAGCACCTGCATCCTCTCACATTTCTATAGTACAGGCTTTCCTTAACATGCCCTCTTTGCTACATGTAGCTCAGATGGTGTCTTAGTCAGGGTTTCTATTGCTGCGATGAAACACTATGACCACAAAGCCAGTTAGAGAGGAAAGGGTTTATTTGGATGACCATCACCAAAGGAAGTCAGGACAGAAACTCAAACAAGGCAGGATTCCAGAGGCAGGAGCAGATGGTAGAGGCCATGGAGAGTGCCAATTACTGGCTTGCTCCCATGGCCTTCTCAGCCTGCTTTCTTATAGAATGCAGCACTACTGGCCTAGAGGTGGTACAACCCATCATAGTCTGTGCCCTCCCCCACTGATCCCTAAATGAGAAAATGCCTTACATGGAGGCCTTTCCTCAGCTGAGGCTGCTTTCTCTGATGACTCTAGCTTGTGTCAAGTTAACACAGAAAACCAGCCAGAACAGATGGGCCAAGTTTCCAGTTGGTTTGAGTCAACTGGCTTCTTTCAAGTGCTAATCTTGATGTCTCTCCACACCTCCATTCTCCTGCCACATCCCTACTCCCCTTTCCACACCTTCACTGCCAAGATATCCCGAACTCTCAAAACCCATGAGCCTGAGTAAGTCCTCTTGTTTTAGGTTGTATCTTGCCAGGTATTGGGCCAAAGCAATGAGAAAATCAACTAACACAGAAAATTGGGCCCGAGAAGTGGTGTCATTACTGGAACAAGCCTGACTGTGGTTTATAGTCTGTGGGGACTGGTTTGTTGGAGGAGTGTAGACTGGCAATGCCCGATAATGTGGTAAGCAGAACCCAATGTGCCCTTCTCATGAGAGTGTGGACTGGAATATCAACAGCAGACATTGAACGGCTGGGGTCATAACATTTCAGATGGGAACATGGATCCTACTGACAAAAAAAAAACCCTGGCCCCTCTAATTCCAGTGCCCCAGTTTTATCCCTAGCTTCATAGCAGACCCTATGCTACCACCTCCCCTTCCTGTATGCCCCCTTTGCCAGTGGGTCATGAAGACACCATCCATCACCACAGCCATTTGTCTCAGTGTAGAGCTTCCAGAGGCAACCCCTGGCATCCTGCCAGCAACACCCCCCCAAGGAATCAGGTTGGCAATCTTCACTGTCCCTCTTGTCCTGCAATTCCAATCCCCCAGCATTATCCCCAGCTCTGTAGCAGCCCACCTACTGTGGCCTCAGCTCCCTCCCTGCCACAATACACAGGGGACTGACTACTCAGATCCTGGTGAGAGACCCAGCTTTCCTAACCCTCTGTAGAACATCACACACACACACACACACACACACACACACACACACACACACACATTCTAACCCACCCCAGTCCTTAGTGTCTGTTCCCAATACCCAGAAACACATTCTACCTTGGATCCCCAGGGGCCATGCTGGAAGGATCTCAGAAGCATTCCCAGGCAACCCACTGGCACACTGTACTTAATCCAGAGAAGAGGGCAAGGGAATCCTAGGAATAGAACACTCACCCAACAAACACAAGACCAGATGTTAGCACCTAGAATTACAGTCATCACAAACCTAGATGCCTAGAGGCCAGCATTAAAATACAATGGATAACAGCCTGGACAATAGGCACCCTAGAGCCCAGTAACCCTACAAAAGCAGGCCACGAGAAGTTCAACAGAGCTGAAGCAGAGAACAAGGGCGTCAAAATAGTCCTTAGGAATCTGCTCAAGGACCAGAAAGAGGCTATGATTAAATCAGCTAATGAAATCTATGAAAACATGAAGGAAAAATTAAATGAAAGAAGAAAACTGAGACAGAAAATTGAATCTAAATCATTAAAGAAAACCCAAACTAAGGGAAAAATGGAAATGAAAAATTTAAGAACAGTAACACCTCAGAGGCAAGCCACACCCACAGAATACAAAAGATTGAAGAGAGTATCTCAGGCATTAAAAACAAGATGGAAGAAATGAAAATGTTCAAATAAAATGCTCAGTCTAAAATATTCTGACAGAAAACATACAAGAAATCTGGACACTATGAAAAGAATGAATCTACAAATAGCAGGTATATAGAGGAAGAATAAGAACCCAGCTCAAAGGCATAGAAAATTATTTTCAACAAAATCATAGAAGAAAAGTTCCCTAACCTAAAAAGGAGGTGCCTATCAAGGAACAAGAAGCACAGATAATACCAAAGCCCTGGAGGAGAAAGGAACTTCCCTTTAGCATATAATTATCAATGGTAAATGTACAGAACAAAGAAAGAATATTAAATGCTACAAGGGCATAAGACTAAATAATATAAAAGTCCTAGTAAAATAACACCTGACTTTTCTATTTAAACTTTAAAAACCAGAAGGGCCTGGACTGATGTTCTACAATCTCTAAGAGACCACAGACATCAGCCCAGACTACTCTACCCAGCAAAATTCCCAATCACAATAAATGGAGAAAGAAAGACATTTCATGATAAATACCAAATTTAAGCAATATCTTACTTATAATTCCAGCTCTACGAAGGAGCTACAAGGGAAATGTCCACCTCACAAGGTTAACCACACCCAAGAAAACACAAGGAACAAATCTGAGTCCACCAAATCAGAATGAGAGTCACATACCACACACACTAACAACCAAATAATGAGAATCAACAAACACAGGTCATTGAAATAACCCCCTGCTTCCTAACAGACCACCACACATCTAAGCTGGATATCAACAACAGGACCAAACAGCTTACACACTCATGGGAAGTGGTTAACTATCTACTGAATTAAAACAATGGTTCACGACAGAAATCAAAAGCCTTCCAAAACTGGATGACAATACACAACACACCCAACTCTAAGGGACACGGTGAGATGGTTCTAAGAGGCGAGTTCATGGCTGTAAGTGACTACATAAAACATGGGGGCTACCATGCCTCTTAGGCTATCTTTATTTATGCATCCAATGGTGTCAAGGGAGCACCTCCAGAGCAAAGCACCTGCTCATATTTGGGGAGTCCTCTTGAGAAGTGAGATTTGGAGGAAATACTGCACACACTCAGTCTATGGCTTCAGCCTCCATCACCAGGAACAGCTGGTGGAGAACAGTGATCTCTAGAGGGGAAATTCCGGGTGGATTTGCTGAACCAAGTGTGTCAGGAATAACAATAAACTGCAGTAAAGAGAAAGGAACAATCCCCATTGGCACAATGGAGATGGAGAGCTGAATACTGGGCCTGCTGAAGCAGAAAGGGCTCCGTGGGAGGCTGGGTTGGTCTTTGTGAGTTCTCTAGAAGGCGGCATCTTCGGTCATCTGGTGGCCTCTCTGCCTGCACTCTGAGTTCCACAGTCAGCATCCAGGGCCACCTTCCAGGTCTCCTCCACGAACCAACTGAGCAGTAGTACTTCCACCATTCCTCAGCCCTAAGCCACTGTTGGGGACATGATCAACCCAGAAACTAAGTCAGGAGAGTTGGAAACACACAGCCATGCCCCCCAAAGCCACTGCTGAGCCCTGGTGTGTTGTTTTCACAGCAGGGTCCCATCAAACCTGCCAGTTTTATCATAACATTATTCTTGATTTGTTTTCCAAATTGTTCTTCATGCTTCACATTTTTCCTTGATCCGTTTCCACCCTCCAGTGAAATCTGGTACCCCAAGCAGCTCTCAGAACTAAGTTAATTATAAAGTCATATTAATGTCATCCATGTAGCAATGAAATTGATTTATTCCATACATCTGAGGTCAAGACATTGATTAAGATCAGGGACTGTAGCATTTTGTGTTATAACATTTACAATGCTTATGAATTTTAATATTTCTCTCAGCAAGAATTGCCATAATTAACACCTGCCGTGAAGTCTTGATTTATGAATTAAGCCCAGCTTGTAGGTACCATTAATATTTAAATACTGAACATTTAGTTCTGATTAAGTACATGCAGGAGATATTTATCCCTGTATGAAAAATAAGTCCCTCCACCTCTCAGGGCTGACTTCTGCCCCAGGCTGTGAGCATACATAATAAAATCTGAGCAGGGATGTTGGGAAAAAATGGGAGAGATCTCATATTAGTAACTTAACAGCCCACCCGAAAACTCAATTACAAAAAGAAGTAACACCCAAAAGGAGTATACAGCATGAAATAATCAAACTCGGGGGTGAGATCAATAAGATAGAAACATCCAGGTGATGGTGGAGCATGCCTTTAATCCCAGCACTCGGGAGGCAGAGGCAGGCACATCTCTGTGAGTTTGAGGCCAGCCTGGTCTACAGAGTGAGTTCCAGGAAAGGCGCACAGCTACACAGAGAAATCCTGTCTCGAAAAAGCAAAAAATAAAAATAAATAGAAACAAGCAAACAAACAAAATACAAAGAATTGGTTCTTTGAGAAAATCAAGAAGATAGACAAGCCCTTAGTGAAATTAGCTGAAAAGAAGAGAGAGGATCCCAATTAACAAAGTTGGAGGCAGGAAATGGAACCTAACAACAGAAATTGAGGAAAACCTGAGTCCTAAGGAAATGATTTAAAAAACCTGTCCTTGGGGCCGGAGAGATGGCTCAGAGGTTAAGAGCACTGACTGGTCTTCCAGAGTTCCTGAGTTCAATTCCCTGCAACCATATGGTGGCTTACAACCATCTGTAAAGAGATCTAGTGCCCTCTTCTGGCCTGTATTCATACATGCTGTATACATAATAAATAAATAAATCTTTGAAAAAAAAACTGTCTTCCACCAAATAGGAAATTCTAAAAGATATGGGTAATTTATATATATATATATATATATATATATATATATATATATATATATATATATATATATATATATATATATAACCTATCAAAGTTAAATCAAATACAGATAAACAATTTAAACAGACCTAAAGCCCTTGTGAAATAGAAGCCGTCGATAACAGCAGAAGCCAGGGTCAGATGGCTAGTGCAGAATTCTGACAGACTTTCAGAAAAGAATTCACACCAATAGTCCTCAAATTATCCCACAAAATAGAAACAGAAGGAATATTGACCTTTTTATGAGGCTACAGTGCCCTGATACCTAAACCACATAAAGGCCCAACAAATAGAGAGGATTACTGATCAGTTTCCCTTACAAATATAGATGCAAACATTCTCCATAATATACTTGCAAACCAAATCCAAGAACACATCAAAAAAGATTATCCACCATGAGCAAGTAGGCTTTATCCCAGAGATGCAGTGATGGGTCAACATAAATATATAAATAAATAAATGAATGATTGAATGAATGAATGAATGAAAATAAATAATTAAATAAATAAATAAATAGATAGATAGATAGATAAATAAATAAATGTAGCAGAACTATGCATCCCTCTCCTTTCCTAGCCTAGCACAGGCATGCTCTCCAAGAGAGGCACATGGCTTTTCTTCAGGCTTCATCCACTCTGGCTGGTCTGAAGCTTCCTCCCAACACTTAGCTGGAACATCAAAAGAGACTCCTAACCTCACCTACACCACCAGGAGGATGTTCTTATTTCTGCATTTCATCAGATTGTCCTAATCTGCATTGTCATCCAATTTGAGATGTGAGAGATCTGCTCACAACCTGACAATAAGTGATCCTGGAGCAGGATCCTGAACCCATGAACACCTTGCATGAATGCATGGCTTCCTAAAACAATTACCATGACTACATCATGTATTTGTTCCAACTGAACTCCTGAAATGACTTATTTTGCTTGGGACTGATTGATTCCAACTAATACAGCACATGTGGCTAAGAAGAAAAAAGCCAAATACAGGAGCTGAAGAAATGGCTCCTTTACTTTGAGTAATTGTTTCTCTCCAAAGAAAAAACAGAGCAGCTGAAAGGCATCCTTAACTCCAGTTTCAGGTAGAATTTAATACCCTCTTCAGCCCTTGGTGGCATTGCATGCATGTAGTTTACAGCCCATCTGCAGCTAAACCCCCATATATATAAAACAAAAAAATCTTTAAGAAAACTTTGCACTACTGCATCATTAAGGCCTGCGGAGGCAAAAAAATAGTGTAACATCTTATCTTTGAGTACAATCTGTCTGTTATTTGTTTTCACACAAGCTATATTTCAAGGAAACCAAAGGAAGATAGCTGCGGTATTTTATTTGTTTTAAATGTTTTATTGATTCTCTACTGGTTTCACATCATGCATCCCAATCCCACTCTTCCAACAACTGGTTCCCTTGCATCTGTGTTCTGCTCTTGATAACTCCCATCTAAAATAAAACAATACAAAAGATGCAAAATCCAAAACAAAAAGAATACAAACAAAAACCTTGCTGCGGAATCTGTAGTGAGGCCCAGTGAGTCACACAGTACATCCTTTAGTCTATACATCTTTTCTTGTAAGTGTTCTGGACTCTGACTTTTATTACCCTGTCAATAATCCACCCTCACTGGGACTCTTCTTGAATATAGAATTGATGTCTGTGTCATGAAGATCTTGTAACTCCGATCTGCAGATCTGAGCCCTTCACCTGCTCCTGCAGTTCATAGATGAAGAGGGTGTTAGGGTAGGATAACATGTAGCCCTCGTTCTGAACCTGTGTGGGAGCTGGGTTAGTGAGCCCACCAGCTTTCCTTCATCTTCACGACCTCAGTAAGGTCCCTACTCTGCCGCAGCTAATTCACCAAATGCATCAGGCAGAATGAACAGAGCCCAATTCTCCTCCTTTCATGCCCTCACATCTGGGTCACCCACACACAAACACAAGAAACAGTTCTGCTGTTTGGACAGACAAGGTGCTGGGCCCACTCTCCCAATTGTTGCAGTTGGTCAGGGGCAGACCCAGATCTTCCGTTCTCAAGCTGCAGAGGTCAAGTCTCCCACCATCTTCAGAAAGATTCTGCTCAGTTGGGGCAGGCATCTTTCCCTCACACTTGCCAACCCAGGTCAGAAGAAGAGGACAAAAGTCAGCTCTTCTGCTCTCACACCCTCAGGTCCAGCTCACCTGCACCACCAATAACAAGGTCAGCTCTACATGCTGCTCAGTCCAGGTGCAGGACCCACTCTCCAAGTCCTGCAGTTGGTGAGGGGCAGATCCAGTTCTCACTAGTGCCATGGCCTGGGAGGGCAGCGTTAACTCTGAATCCCTCTCCTGTCCTCAGTGGTAACAGGAACCACTACAACAACATAAACTGAAGCTGTGGCAGGGTACAGGTTCCAGACATGGCCCTTAGCACCAGCCTAGTCCTGGATGCCACCATGGCCCCTGGTGGCAGCATATGCCACTGAGATCTTCATGGCACAGGAAGCAGCACAGCCCTTGGAGATTAACATGATCTTAAGTGGCTACCCATACCACTAACTACTTCTCTGTGTCTCTTGGTTGGCCACACAGGCCATGGACATGAACACAGAACCAATCTGCCCTTGCAACATGGTCCTATACATGATCCTAGGCTGCATCCTGAGTCTGGATGTCTCCATGGCCCTGTTGGCAATGCAGGTCACTTAGATCAGCATGGACCGAGCAGCAGGCCCCAGGGGAGTCCATGTGACAGCCCAGATTCCAGACATCTGCACTGTCTTTGATGGCATCAGGTGCCTGGGACATTAATGCAGACCCTGGGTTCAGCAGGGACATGGTTCCAGAAGCGGCCCTTGGCAACCTTCCTGGCACAGACTTCACTTTGTTCCTCAGTGGCAGCATAATCCCCAAAAACGCACACACTGCCCCTGTGGTATCATATCTTTGTCAGTACCATAGTCACATGTGGTGCCCAGACTGTAGTTGGCTGCAAAGCACTCAGTGGTCACAGGAGTCACATATATCAACACATATGCCCACACCTGTCTCAGGGTCATGTACTAAAAACACATGTGGAGTTAGTAGAAAATTCATTCATAATGAAAAATGAAAAAACTCCACATGTATTCCAAAGCAATAAAAGTCTATAAACACAAGAGAAAGCGACTCCCTCCTTTTTCTTTCTGCGCAATTGAAACTTGTGACAATTAGATGAGACAAAAAAAGACAGTGGCCCCATTGGGGATAGAAGATCCAGAGTGTCTGCCGGCCACAATAGCACAAATAAAAAAATTTTAAGTTCAGTGAATGACCTTGGTTCAAGGAAACAAGAGGGTAAGCAACAGATGACAACATGGGAATTCATTATGTAGTTCTGAACACACCCACATGTGTACACATTTACACATGCCTGCATAGATCATACACAGACCACAGAAATCAAAAGTTAGCAGAAAAAAAGAAGAGGACATGATGTTGAGTGAAGAGATAAATTTAGATTATGCACATCAGATGTTTCACAGAGAGATACAACACAGCTACTCATCCCCTGGGTACTAAAAATGCCTAGGGGAAAGCACACAGTTTAGTCAAACCATGTTGAGGTGATTGAAGAAAAAGTTCTCTTAAAGCTTCAAATCTGTCTCTCCAACCCTCAGGATGCCAAATTCCATCCACATCTATGGTCATTCAGGAAGGTTCAGACTGGAAGGTCCCGGATGGGAGAACTGTTCAGCACCACCCACAGAAAACAGGGCTGACAAGCTGATACTCAGGCTTCTGTCAATATGAACCAAGAGTTAAGCAAAAAGAGGAGAACACATTGGGATGCAGGAAGAAAGGATAAGACCACATGCTACCCCAAAGGTTGACAATGAAAAAATTCACTTGGCATTGGCCTAGGGCTCTAGTCCTTGAAAGCTTCTTCCTACTTATGATCTCACATGACACCTGAAAGCAAATGATTCTAACATAATGACATGTAGGTGTGTGATATCTGACTGACCCATCTCTGTGAATGTTCTGCAGCTTCCAGCAGAGCAATAGGGTTTGCTTTCCAGTCACGCAGTATCTAGCAAGAGGCTAACTCTACAGAAACACTTATGAATGCTCACTGAAATGGATCCTGGATGGGTGGGTAGATGGTTCCATGGGAGCCTCTATTTTATGGTTGGCCAGTTGTAGAGTCTGCCCCTATTGCCTCAGCCTACCTGCTGCTGCTCAGAACAGGAATCATAGATCTTCTTATTAGCTTCCTTCAAGAGCTTCTTCATCTCCTCACAGGTCTCTTGCAGCTCAATCTTCTCATTCCACAGCAGTCTGTTCTGGAGTCTCAGCACATGTACATCCTTCTTTAGCTGAGAACACTCTCATAGGATCCGGCCATTGAGGAAACTAAACAATCACCAAATCATTGTGAGCCACAGCGACCCTCCATGTGACATCCCTACATCCAAGTACCACCAACCATGAAACGTCAGAGGCCCCCAGACAGCACAAGAATGGAGCTCCCAGTAGTCAAGCCAGCATCACTCAGGGGCAGGCCAAATCTAGAGAATAACCAAATTCCAGAAAGATTCAATCTACTTCTGAAAAACCTGGTACTAAAAAGGATCCTGTGCCTCTGAGAACAGGGTGCAGCCCACACCTGTGCTTGAGTGTTCATAGCACTGGGAAAGCATCAGCAGGTAGAAACCAAACACTCTCTGAAGGAGGGCAGAAGTTCCAACAGGAGTAAATTCTGTCTACAGATTCCAGGCAAACCAGATCTGTGGAGCCCCTGCCAGTGCCCAGAGAACCTGGGCTGCCAGACATACCCTTCATGGTGCAAACCATTACTCTGTCTAAGGCCTCCTGTGTTTAGTAGGACAGTGATGGAAGGGGCTCAGAGTTTTTCCACATTTAGCAAAACTGAGTCCAATGGGCACAAATCAAAAGACCACAAGGCAGGCTGCTCTCTAAGAGACACACAGGCTCGAACCAGAATCCTCTCTTTGGGTCAAGAACAAAGAAGGGCAGAAACAGTCCCTCCCAAGCTATTGGGTACTTACCTAAAGTATTCAGTCTCCTCAATCAGCACCTTGCACTTGTCCAAGGCATCACAAATCTCCATGGGCAATTTCTGGAGAGCCAACATCACCTTCTTGTGTGCCATTTCAAGCATCTCAAGCTCAAAATTCAGCCTGTGGTGGGGCATGGATCCAGGAAAAAAGAACTCCATGAACACAGGCCACAAGGATCACATAAATGAGGTAGTGTCATGGACTACTCCAGCACAGTGGGGGCCATGGCCTGTCACTTAAACACTGTGACCTCAGGACAGAATAACCAGCAAGTCTAAGGGGAGGGAGCCAGAGCTGCATGAGCACCCTCAGTGGGCTGGAGCTATAGATAAGTGCTCTAAGAAGTTCCCTGGAATCTGTGCCACATACCTCGACACACAAGAAAATTATGGTAACATTTCTCCTGTCTCCAGAACAGGGATTCTCATTCCTGGGTGCCTCTAGCTACATGGAAAACCAGAACGCACAATCAGTATTTCCAGGGAGGAGACCCAACTGAAGGATGGTTTTCTTAACTGCACAGGTGATTCCAATGTTCTTCGAGGTGAGCACAGTGCACAGGAGGTGTGCTGTTCAAAGGGGAGTTCCCTTGCTTCAACAGTGCCATCACGTGGACACATGTAAAATCCTTAAACACTGTCTCAGCCCCCAGACTCTAAGGACCATACACACACACACACACACACACACACACACACACACACACACACACACACACACTCACACACACACCTTGGATCCCCAGTGGCCATGCTGGAAGGAGCAGAACTGCCTGGGTCCCCATCTCATTCCTACCCAGTCTCCAAGTCTGCATTCAAAGGCATTCAAAAATTAGTTTAGGCATCAGGACACCCTGGAGTTTCAGACTCCTGTTCCTCAGGAAACTTGGGCTTGAATCTTTGGTGCCAAGACAGTCAGCAGAGAACTGGACAAAATGACTACCTGTTGTTCAAATCCTTGTCACTATAATTGGCCAGGATTCCACGCAGCTCATTTCGCTCACACGACATATCATGTAGCCAAATGGTTAGTTTCTCTATTTTTTTCATCTCCTGTTCCTGCTCCCACTCAGTGATGGTGGATAGTTGGGAGGGTGCTTCCTCTGTTGTCCTTGCAGGTAGATAAAAACAAATGAACTTGTATTCTTGACTGGCCTAGGACCAAGAGAGTCCATGCAGAGTCCCAGGAAGAAACCTAAGGAAGAGAAATGCTAGGGATCCAGTGAAGCTTCTGAACAGCATGGCAGCTGTCCTCTAACTGGGGCCCTTGAGCTGTGTGTGTCCTCAAACACTCTGGCTAATCATATGCCTCACTCCCTAGTGCAGACATAAGCTAGCCCAGGCAAGTAGAATTAGAGGACAGTGTCAGCTCATATCTGATGTGATGTAGGTAAGTACTGTTGTCCCTGGAGCTTAGCAGCACCAAGTCCTGATCACATGTGCCCAGAAACAAAGCATCTGAATATGTGTTTCCCTCCATTCTTATTGGCATCAGATTCCCATGGAAACTGAAGGAATCCACTAGCATGAAGTGCAGCAACACCCTCCCAGACAGGGACAGCTCAGTGGTTCATCTGTTTCTCCCTCCCCTCTTTCCCAATCAGAATGAAATGAATGATCTCCACAAAGCAGCTGCAGCCTTGACAATTCATTGCTCTCCTAAATTCACCATCAGAGACTGTTGATTTTGGGTTTGCTCTTTAGAAAGCCAGAGAAGCTTGACAGGCCCATTGCTACCTATAAACTCCAAGAGGCTGAGCTCTATGACTAATAATCCCAGCTCAAGTTCACCTACTCCAGGAAGCTTCATTTCCCCTGCTCAGAGTTCACTGTGCCTTCACCAGAACCATCTGTTTCTCCATGTTTTACATGGAGACCAAAATCCAGCTTCCTTCTGCCTGTCTCTTGTCTCTCCATGTTCTCCATTCTCTCTCCCAGGCAGCCTGCTCAGTCTAGCAAACATGACTATGGGAAGTGAAGGAATAACCCACAGGCATTGATGTTGCCACAACACAGGTGTCATCATAGAGAATACCAAGGACTCTCCAGGATAGAAGAGAATCTCCATAGAAGTGACTATTAACATCACCTCCAGCAGTCTTCACTTATCCACTAACTAGCTCTTCTTCAGTTCACCAGAACCATGTTGCCCTTCCCAGAAACACAAGGGAAGATCTTCAGCACTTCTGCCTTATAGAGTCAGAGATAACTTTCTGTTTCATTAGAATATTTTCTCTACTTTATTTATGGGAAGTTGTAGACTCACTTCAAAACACATCCCTGGAAATAACTGGCCCCTTCCTAAGATCTCTAATCAATAACATGAGAAATAAGGTTTGCTAGGGAATTAGGTCAGGAAGGTGGGGAGGAACGATCAGTGCCCTGATGTAAACAAACACATTGTGGGAGATTCACAGGGCTATTACAGTATGTGAGTGTGGTCGGAGGTTTTGGGTGTGCTGACAGAACAAAGAAAAGTCCCATAGTTAATGAGAAAAAATCACCCTGAATCATGAGCACTATACATTCCTGCACTCATGATATTAGCTAATGTGTGATAAACTAGTGTCAGGCTGCAGATGCTAAGAAGTGGCCTCTCCAGGTGAGCACTGAGACACAAGAGCAAACACTCCTAGTAATGGTCCATTCCTACACTAGAGATTGAGGAAACATGAATGGCTAGAGAGAGGCCAGACACACAGATATTTAAGGGCATTTTGAGAATAGCAAATGTGTCACAGTCATGGGAGAGTATGTAGTGTGTCCCTGCTATCTTGCTTCACCTAGAGCTACACAAAGTCTAATTCGTTGATCTAGAACCACCTGTGACAATGCATATGCCCTTAAAAAGGAAACAGGCACTGCCTGCTTAAAGAATCATCATGAGAGCATGAGAAGGGCAGGCAAAGACACAGGAGACATATTACTAGGGGGCCTTTACTCTAGGGGCCTTTACCAGATCACCACTTCACACTTGTGAATTTCCTGGCATTCCTGAAATGAGGAGCTAGCACAATGTTCAGCCTTGATTGCAAATTCTT
The DNA here is from genome assembly GCA_949786385.1 of Onychomys leucogaster. Taxonomy (NCBI): domain Eukaryota; kingdom Metazoa; phylum Chordata; class Mammalia; order Rodentia; family Cricetidae; genus Onychomys; species Onychomys leucogaster. The sequence continues at coordinate 43,920,317 of OX460426.1, read as the reverse complement.
CGGAAGACTGGATAGTGGTTTCAGTAGTTTAATTGGTGGACCCTAGACCAAGTAAGTGATATGGGGTAAACCATGTCCATTCAGATGTTATATCACCCTGACAACCATGTTAGACAAGAATAAGTATTTCAGTAATGCCCTATTCCAGAAGTCAAAGCTCAGCACCTGCCCTACCCACTACCTCAGCTCAGTCAAACCTGACACACTGAAAACTGCTCAGGAATTAACTGACAGATAAGACTTTGCCCTAGAAGTTTCTCAAAGACCAGACTTGAGTCTCCCCCTCTGTGGATGTCAGTTCTCCCATCTTTCTATAAGGAGGTGGCTGTCTCAGAAGTCAGCAGGTTTCCTCTGTCTCCGTAGACAAGATGACCCAAGGGACATCCTCCTAAGGCTTATTCAAGCTACAGAGAATGCACTGTAGCTTCAAGCCCACAACCAAGTACTTTGAGAAACCAGAAGAAAATTGCTACTGTCAAACTGAGTGTTTGGATGCCCAGCTCACTTATTCTATGCTTAAAAATCTCATGTTAATGGAGAAGCCATGCAGGGACAGAACATGGTCCTCAGATTCACAAAGCCATCTTCTCTGTCAGTCAAAGACTCCCCAGATGTAGACAGTATCTGTCCAGGTCCACTGAATCTATTAGCCCTCAGGCTGAACTGCTGACCTCTGTGCCATCAACAGCTGGTAACTCAGAAACCACAGAGGTCATTTGACAACAGCAGCACTTGGTGGAATTGCCCTGCTAGTGGCTGTGATGTAAAGTATGAGAACCTCAGGCTTTGCCAGGGCACTCTCCTTTCCCAAATATTATAGGCACACAACTGAAGGACTCCAGTGTGTGTAGGGGACACAGTTATGGTACAGAAATCTCATTAGTTCCTCTGTTCGTCCTTCCCCACTCGTAATGAAAGCAGATGGTACACAGAAAAGCACCTATACCCTTGTCAATTCCTGCCTCTGCCAAACTAACCATCATGGATCCTTGATCTGGGTCTGCTCTTTACAAAACCAGAGCAGGATAGACCTATTCCTTTCCAGAAGTTCCCAGCTCTTGAGCCCTAGCCCTGGAAGGCTCAAGCCCATCACATCCAGAAAGCTGCCCAGCCCCTACCTTAACTCACTTCGTCTTACCCAAGAGCATTGATTTCTCCAAATTTTCCAGAGAGACCTAGGGACTGCTTCCTTCTGCCTCACTCTGGTCTCTCCAAGCTGTGTATTCTCTCTCTCTCAAATAAATGCCTCAGTCTTGACCACATCTTTCTTGGTGAACCTTACAGTAACTGAACTAATGTCCTTAGCTCACATGGTGTTGCTACAACACTAATGACATCACTGGAGTTCCAAGAGCTCTTCAGGATACAGTAGAATTCCAGAGAAGAGACTGCTGATGTCATGGGGCACAGCCATGGCTTCCTTGCTAATTCTCTCTCAACTGACCAGATGGTCAGCTTTCCTTTGCAGGAGTCACTGCTGTGACACAGGGGAAGACATTCAGCTCCTCCTCCTTCCAAAGCTAGAGATTTCTCTTTTTCATTACTTCACCCGTGAGGAATTGAATGCTCATTTCTAAACACTACCTAAATTTGACCCTTCCTGTCCTGTGGGGAGGCTACCCACTGCTCCCACATTTCCCTAGAATACTCTTGAGTAGAGCAGCAGAAAATATTACTTAGAAGGATAAAGGAGGGAGAAACTGAATGAAATACAGGATACCATGGAGAGGACCTGGCTGTCTCTGCCCTAGTGTATTTAAAGGAGCCAAGGGCTGGAGAAAAAGTCTGCCCCCAGCACAGCCAATGCAGACCATCTCATACACCTGCAGTCAGGCCTGTGTACCAGTCATCCTGTCTATGCAGACCTGCTGGGTAAAGCCACTAAGAAACCTGTAAATGGGATTCAATGTCATCCTTAACTTCCATACCCAGTAATATAAGAAATAAAGCATGCCAAAAAAATTGGTAAGGATGACGTAGAGGAGTTGGAGGAGTCCCCTGAAGTAAATAGGCACATAGGGAAGGCTAAGAATAAGGGGCGATGCTCATTGGGAATGTGTAAATGAATTAAGACTCTTATGAGACCCAATCTGTTCTAGAATGTCCTCTCTACATGCCTGGTGTATTAGTCAGGGCTCTCTAGAGTAGCATAAGCTATAAAGTGAATCTCTCTATATATTAAAAAGGGATTTTTTTTTATAATGGCTTACAAGCTGTCCTCTAGCTAATCCAACAATGGCTGGCTATGAATGGAAAGTCCAAGAATCCAGTAGTTGATCAGACTACAAGTCTAGATGTCTCAGCCGTCCAATCTCTATGCTATAATCTCACAAACAATGCTCTAATGCCAGTGAAGGAATGGATGTGCTAACAAGGTGGAGGAAGCCGAGAAAGAGGAAAATCTTCCTTCTTCCAGGTGCCTCTATAAGCTTCCAGCAGAAAGCATGGTTAAGATTTCATCTCAATTAATGATTTGAATTAAAAGTGTGACTCCCTACCTGAAGGATCCAGAGTAAAAATAGATCTTCTTACTTCAAATGAAGCACAAGTGGCCCACAGGTGTGCCCTCTATTTTGAGGTTTTAGTCAAGCCTAGATGTAGTCACATTGACAACCAAGAATAGCCATCACAGTTGTATTCTTCACTTCATTGATATTCATCAGCAAATGACTTAGAGAGTGAAATGAAGGAGTGATGGTGATCAAACATCACATCTGGATCACCTGTAGATCTAAGTCATGATGAGGTTCAATGGCCGTTCATGACCATAAATGGCTAAAATAAGATGAAATGCCAGTCTGTGTTTTCTTGGGTAGGAGGGATCACCTAGAATCCCACTTACAAAGGAATCTGGTCTCTCTTTATAATTGAAGAATTGGAATTCAAATAATTATGTTATGTCTTGTAGGAACTATGTTGGAAAAGGGTCCAAGATGCATAAATGGTTTCTCTTTAAAGGAATGGGAAAAAGAAAATACACTGGACCTGTCAGAAATATTGGGTGTCATAAGGAGGCTGTGGATTTGGACTAGAACTCCTCCAGGCCACATCTTGCTTTCTCCATTCATTCTGAGATAGGAATAAATTCCTACATCAAATAGGACAACCCTGGGAAGACATCTGGTGGGTCTTCATTGTAAACAACAGCTAGCAGCCTCCTTTTTTTCTCAGGAAAGTTTATTTATTAAGATTTGAAGTTCCTCTGATGGTCAAAGAGACAGGATTAGGAGACAGCAGCAAGAGGAACAAATCATATCCCAGATCTAAACCATGTTACAGAGCTCACCACTGACACTAGCATGATGAGCATGGGCACTGCAGTGTGTGCCACCAAGAATACTGGCTTTGTGCCTGGTGCTGCTTTATAAGCTTGCAACATCTATGGCTCTGAAAATGGGATGCAGCCTGTCCCTAATCATCAAGCTGAATGGACTCCTCCATTTTTCTAGAACATGAGCTCTGGCATGTAGTTGATATTTCTGGATAGCATTTGGGACCCATCCATTGTAGTAATGGATTGGCATTCTGATGGAAACTCCTCCATCAAAACACTGCAAGGATGGTCAAGGGTGCTGGCAGCCAACAGCCACTCCCCATGTCCAACCTGCAGACTCCAGAACGGGCTTCAACAGTCAAATTTAGCAACTTTTCCTTTGTGGCTTGTGTGTATTGACACTCATTTTAAATAAAGTTACATTGCAACACAAAGTCTTTGAAATTAATCTTTATACATCTGAATTTTAACTTTGTCATAGAGTTCCATTCATAGAAAATAAATGTCTTTGCAGTAAGCTGAGGTTAACGTTTTCCCCTTTGTGGCTTGTTGTGAGGACTGATCTTGGCTGTCTACTTGACATGTACTTGAGGAGTGGACTTATTCACACTAGCTTGCAGGTATGCTTCTTTGGTATTTTATTGACTGCTAATTGTTGGAAGATGTCTCAGCTTGCTGTGGGTAGCAGCATCCCCAGGCATGTGAGCCTGGGCAATACAGGAAAGGTAGCTGAGCAGAACAGTGAGCAGTGTTCCTCTGTGGTTTCGAGGCCCAGCCTTGGAATCTTGCCTTGGCTTTCCTTGATGATGGACTACAACCTGTGAGGTGAATGAACTCTTTACATTCCCAAATTGACTTTTGGACATTTATCAGAACAAAAGAAAGCTATCTAGAACATTTGACATATTCTCAGAGCATGCTCTGATAACCCATTTTTTTCTATGTTGTCTGTAGACTCTGTTTTCACCAATTACAAAGTTTGTGGACATTGCATCTGTGGCAGTATCCAGTCTACCAATCTCACCGACTGATTACATAACTCTACTAAAGCATTTTTTTTTGTTAATCTCATATGACATATTTCTCTCTAACATGGCATGTTTCCCTACTTTTCCCTTTGTAAAGGTACCTCTGGTTGTTCCTGCCTTTTCCACTTTATAAATTATCCTTTGCCCCATAAGAGAGCATTTATGGTTAAATTATTATGTTCTACATAAAAGATTCATTATGTTATTCACATTTCGTAATTCAAGATTTATTACTTTAGTATTATTAATTTAGCAAAATTGACCTTTTCTATTACCTACTTATCTACCAAACTTTTAAAACCTCCTTTCGTTTCAGTCTTGAAGGTCTCTCAGAACATCAGCTTTAAGGGTTGTGAAAATATTTAGAATTCTCTTGGATTGTTCATAGCTGTTTTTATTAATAGTATGCTTTAAAAGTATGCTAATCCAAATGTCTAATATATTTAAGCCTATTGTGAGTGACATTGTTTCCTTGATTTCATTCTCAGTAGGTTTGTCATTAGTATATAGGAAGGCTACTGACTATTCTGTTAGTTTTGCACTCTTCCATGTTTATCAATGTAATTACCAGCCTTAAGGTCTTCTAATAAATTGCTATTTCTATTTGTTTAGAATCATATAATCTGCAAATTAGGACATTTTGACTTCCTCCTTTTCCATTTGTGTCCCCTTTATCTACCCCAGTTGTATTATTGATGTAGGGAAGACATCAAGTACTATATTGAAGAGATGTGGAATGAGTGATTATCCATTCCTGAAATTTTGCAATTGTTTTGAGTTTTTGTTTTATATTTAGTGTGAAGCTGCCATGGGCTTGTTGTACAATGACTTTATTATATTGAAATATATCATCTGTATTCCTAGATTTTCCAAGATTTTCATCATGTATGGAGGTTGGACTTCTACAAAGGAATTTTCTTTTCTTAAATTGAGATGATCATGTAGTTTCTGTCTTTTATTCCTTTTATGTGGTGGTATAAATATATTGATTTATATATGTTGAATTATTTTTGCAGGTCTGGGTTAAAGACCACTTGATCATGGTGGATGATTATTTTTTGATGTGATCCTGAACTTGATTTGCAAGTATTTTACTGAGAATTTGTGTATATATGTTCATCATGGTAATTGTCCTGTAATTCTATCTATCCATTCATCTATCTATTCATTATTTGTCCATCTGTCATTCTACCTATCTATTTATTTGCCTTCTTACCTATCTATGCATCTATCTGTCTCCCTTTCCCAACATCCGGGAATTCCTGGAATTAAGAAGATTTTGGAACAGATGCTTCAATTTTTTATTTTATTGGATAGTCTGAGGAGTATTAGTTGATCTTTAAATGTCTGGTCAAAATCTACATTGATTCTGTCCTGCTCTAGGCTTCCTTTTATTGGACAATTTTTAATTACTGCTTCCATTTCATTAATTAGTATGGGACTACTTAAATTATTCATATTATCTTGATATAATTTTGGAGAATCACACACATCAAGAAATTCATCAATATTTTAAAAACCTTTTTCCAGTTTGTTAGAATGAAGATTCTTAAGGATTGAATGTACTCCATGTCTCCTTTTTCTTCCTGTGTTTTATTATTTTCATCCTCCTCTTCCTATTGGTTAATGTGGTTAAATGATTGCCCATCTTGTTAATATTTTCAAAGAATTGAATCTTTGTTTCACTGTATCATTATATTTTTCTTTTTAATTCACTGATTTCAGCCATATTTAATGGGACATCTATATCCTTTGAACCTTTCAATAGGGTTCAAAAACAATCATGAAAGATGAGGCAGAAAGATTATAGGAGCCAGAGCCCATGGACAATTAGAGCAAACAGTGTCTTCTGGCTATGACAGTACCACTGCACTCATGACCCACAGCAGCTGTGGTTCTTATACAACATCAGGCCAGTCAACATTCAAGCATAGAGTGAGAAGTGTGCTTGAATCCCTACTCCTGATTGATGACCTTAGGTTGAACAATGGCTTCTAGGAGGAGAGTCAGCTTTCTTTGACTTGATTAAAGTTCCACTCCAGGAGATGGAAGCCATACCCAGCACTGTGTGGATCGACAAGACCTCTGACTACATAGGCCAGGGTCCACAGGGAAAACCAAATACTACTGTTCTGCTTAGGGGGCATAGCAATAAAATGACTCCTAACAATGCTCTGCTGTACTCATAGATAATGCCTTTCTCAGCCCTCATCAGAGCAGCTTCCTCCTGCAGCAGATGGGAACAAATACAGAGACCCTCAGTAGATTATAGGCAGAGAGGAGAAGATCTTGAACGCTCAACCCTAAACAGGACATCTCCACTCCACTTCCTCCCCTCAGGAAGGGAAGTGAAAGTGAAAAGAGTGACACACAATACTGCAGCTGGCAGGACCACGGTCCATCTGCTGAGGTGAAACACAGATATGGAGCAGGGCCAGACTAACTCTGAGAAATGCTGTACTGCATGTGTTACACAGTGCAGAGCTGGAGAGGGAGGAATGCCCATCCATTTGGATTCCAGAAGATCACATGAGTACCAGATACTGGACATTGGACTGTAGGAATTTGGATTATTGCATCTGGGTTTTGGTATTGTTACCATCTGAATATTTCTGTGATCATCTCTTCTCTTGTGGAAAAAGAAATTTTGATTTTTTTTAGTTTGTTTTACCAGACCCAACTAATAAACTTTCTTGTTTCTTTTTTAGAGACCTTGGATTTTGAAGTATTGAAACTATTAATGATTGTGGGATTTTTAAAACATACACTGTGTTTTATATTATGATATTAACTTAAGAATTTGGGGAACAAGAAATAAATGGTTATGGCATTCAGGTGATATGTCTGAGTGTCATGCTGACAAGGAGTAGATGTCCTAGTTCACTTTATCTGTCAACTTGAAAATGCCTAGGAACAATACAAATGAGAATCTCAATGTAGAACCTGCATGGATCAGAAGGCACATTAATCACAGAGAAATGTTCTCTCATTGTTTTACATTATTAGACTTGATAAACACTTTCTGTATTGCAGGTAAATTATAGCATGAGTAATTTTTATTTGAAAATAACTTTTATGGCCTGAACACTTACGGTTGGAGTACTGATGAAAGGATTTGTTCCTAGGAAAGGTTAATTATAGCACATAGATTTTTGAAATATTGTGGGTGCAACTTTGCTGTCATATATAAAAGAAACTACCTAGGAAATAAGATTAAGTTTAAAATTTTTGTTGAAACTTATTTCATGTTATTATGTAAACTAGTGTTCTTTAAAGCAAAATTAGTGTAACACAAGGAGGTGGTTAGCTTCATTGACAGTCTCAATCCATTATATAGGGTAAACTTCAGAAGTAAATCCATTTATTTACATTTAAATATTAGTATTATATTAAGGTTAATAATTAATTTGAAGTTAATTGTAGTCCATCAGAAGTTGTCTTAGAACAACAGGATATATGAAAATGAGCAAGGCAGAAGAAAGTTTTATACTTTCTAATGTTTGTTAATCTATCAATCCACATAATTAATAACAAAGATTGTTTGTTGTTATTGCATATCAAATAAGTTGGCTCTTTGCTCTGAATGATGAAACTTACTGAGTAAGGGGAAAATATAATAAATAAATTCATTTTTATTTCATCAAAGAAAAAATATTGTCCATATAATGGTATATTATAGATTGTGGAAATTGTACATGAATTATTTCCAACAGTTTTAGAAAAAATTACTGGCACAGGGTGGGGCTATTTAACATTCCCTGTGGTAGAATCTTTTATTCATATCTCTTAACAGGCTCAGAAATATTATAAGTACATACCATGAAGTCAAACTTTTCCCTATCCTGTTCTTATAGAGATATAGTAAAGAAACAGTTTTTTAAGTCAACAGTATCACAAGCCATTCTTTAGGTAACAGAGAAGGCAAATGCATTCCAGGTTGTAGAGAGCCCATTGGCTGAATTATTGATTTATGGCTCTCTGATATGTCAGGATTCTCCAATTTCAATCATAAATACAGGAGAATTCCAAGGGCTGAATTCCCACAACACCCCACAGGGTTCAGTCCATCATCAAAGGAAGCCAAGGCAAGATCACAAGGCAGGGGTTTGAAACCACAGAAGAACATTGCCCTTTACTCTGGTCAGCTACTTTTCCTTTATGGCCTAGGCTCTCTTGTCTAGGAAGAGCCCTACCCAGAGGTCTGCACCTTCCAAAATCAAAGAGCAATCAAGAAAATGTCTTAAAAAGCATGCTGAAAGCCAGTCTGATGGTGTAAGTTCCTCAAGTATGTGTCAAGTAGACTTCCAAGATTAGCTATCATTGCAAGCCATAAAGGGGAAAACATAAACCTCAGTTTGCTACAAAACAAATTGATCCTTGATGAATAGGATTCTATGTCCAAAGTCAAATTTCAATTGTAGGAAAAGCAGTAAAAAGGGTTTATGTCAGAAAATGAACAATAGGAAAGTTGGTAAATTTGACTATTGAAGTCCCTTCTGGAGGCTGCAGGGTGGACATGGGGAGGGACTGTTGGCTGACAGCACGTTTGACCATCCTTGCAGTATTTTGGTGTTGGCTTTCCCATGACAACCCCCTACCCCATACTGCAGAGACCAGGTCCCAAATGCAAGTCTGAGTCAGCAACTGGATGTCAGAACTTATGTTCTAGAGAAATGGAGGAGTCAATTCTGCTTGATGATTTGGGGAAGGCTGCCTCTCATTTTCAGAGCTGTAGATGTTGCAATCTTCTGAAGCAGCACCAGAAACATTGTCTAAAGCTGGTATTTTTGGGGACTCACACAGCAATACCTTTGCTCATCATGGTAGTGTCAGTGGGAACACTGCAATATGATTTACTCTGGAGTATTGCATGCTTCCAGGTGCTGCTGCTTCCAAATCCTGCCTCTTTGACCACCAGTAACCCTCAAATCCTAATAAACTGTTTTTGCTCTGAAAGCAATTGGAGTTTTCTGCCTCTTTTATACAATGAAGACTCCACTGAAATTTTCCTTGGCCCTCCTGTATTAAGAGACTGTTTTTGGCATTTCATGTGTTTTTTTTTTCATTTGCCTTTCCTTTTCAGGATGCATGGAGTGAGCAAGAAGGGGTCTGGAGGATTTAAAGTAAAAAACACATGGCCTGAGGAACCCCACACTTACTGATTGCTGCATTGTGTTTGGTGTGTTGGGCCTTTCTTCTTTTTTCTTTAAAGAATATCCATTTCACCCTGGCAGCAAAAGTAGCTACCACAGTTAATTAACTTTTATCCTATTGGGCATGACAAGTTTCAATCAATAGTTATATACATTTAAATTGGCTTTAAAAATTAAAAATATACAAACTCAACTTCCATTGGCTCTAGGGATATCATTTTATAAGTACTCCAATTTGCAGTAAATCTCGTTAAGGAGGGGATGACTCAGTTCCCTTTAGCCTACCAGTCTGGGTGGGTTACAACTTCTGTTGGTCTTTTCTGTTTCGAATACACAGATTGCAAGCCCAGCACCACTTAGAGATCTTTGGCAACAGTTAACTCTGCAGCTCTCACAGGACTGAGCCTGTATGATGAGTATTCAGAGATGGGTAATGCCTAGGGGGTGGTGAGCGACCTAAGACAGAACGCCTGTGTGGCTTGGACAGGTGTCTCCATGATGGGTAAGGTGACCTGCTGATGTCTCATGCATCCTAAGTCAGAAGCTCATTTTTTATTAAAAGGGCAGGGACCTGTAGGTCCCTGGCCCCCGTTTGGGTAACTGTTACATTGCTTGCCGATATTGACCTTGATATCCTCCCTATGCTAATTCCCTTCAAGATTTCACCCTCCTGAATGCTTTAGGGAAGCTCCTTGCCTGTGTATCCAGCATATTGGGCATTAACAGCTTAGATGCAAGATTGTAAAACATCAGAAGCGGGGGTTGGGGATTTAGCTCAGTGGTAGAGCACTTGCCTAGCAAGATCAAGGCCAGGGGGTTCAATTCAAAGCTAAAAAACTACAACAACAACAACAACAAAAAGAAATATCAGAAGCGAACCTCTGCCCTCCAGCGTTCTCCCATTGAGCTGTAAGCCTATATTTAAGACCTCCTCCCTCCTTCAATAAACAGCATTCAGCATTCAAAAAAGAAGGAGATAAAGGAGAAGGAGAACAGATGGAGGAGGAGGAGGAGGAGGAGGAGGAGGAGGAGGAGGAGGAGGAGGAGAAAGAGGAGGAAGAAGAAGAAGAAGAAGAAGAAGAAGAAGAAGAAGAAGAAGAAGAAAAAGAAGAAGAAGAAGAAGAAGAAGAAGAAGAAGAAGAAGAAGAAGAAGAAGAAGAAGAAGAAGAAGAAGAAGAAGAAGAAGAAAAGAAGAGAGAAGGGGTCAAGATCATGATGGGGAAACCAACAAAGCCAGCTGACCAGTACTAGTTGGAGCTCACTGACCCTGGACTGACAGCCCGGGTACATGGGACTGAACTAGGCCTACTGATTGTGGGTGACAGTTGTGTGGCTTGATCTGTTTGTGGGGACCTGACAGCAGGACCAGGACGTATCACTGGTGCAGGAACTAGAGTCCATTCCCTGTGGTGGGATAACTTGCTCAGTCTTGATACAATGGGGAGGGCCTAGGCTCTCCTTCAACTTGGTATGTCAGACTTTGTTGACTACCATGGGAGGTCTTACCCACTCTGAGGAGTGGATGGGGGTAGAGTAGGAGGGAGGAGAGGAGACCATAGAAGGAGAGGGAGGGGGAACTGGGGTTGGTATGTGAAATGAAAAAAACTTTATAAATAAATATATTTTTAAAAAGAAAAGAAAAATATGGGGGGAAAGAAAATTAAAATAATAAAAAAAGAAAAAAAGAGAATACTCATTTCTTCCTCCTTGGCCCCTTTCCACCCTAGTTACTACTGGACACATCATACTTATTTCAATGTCCAATCTCCTCTATATAGAAACTGGATTTTCAGCTGATTACCTCATTCCCAAGAACCAGAGATGGGTATTTAGTCCTATTTCAGCCATCCATGTCCATAAGGAGGCCAATAAAGCTATCATGACCATGGGATCTACAGCTGAAGCAGATGTAACTCATGATTATTGACACTCCTCCCTTTCACTCTCTAAGGGAGCCATTTGCTCAAGAATATTAGTGAAGAGGGGAATATGACTGATTGCTATTTTTGGTTGTCAATGAGAATACATATGATAATAACTAAAATCAAAATATATAGAACACATCTATGAGAGATTTCATTTGAAGTAGGAGATTCTACTTCTAGCCCTGATCTTTGAGGTAGGAAGTCACAGACTTTAACCCAGATGTAATCTGGATCACTGCTTCTGCTGGAAGCATGTATAATGACATGGAAAAGGAAGATTTACTCTTTCTTGGCTTTCTTGGCTTCGCACATCCATTCCTTCATTGGCATTAGAACTACTTTAAGATTACAACATAGACTTCAGACAGCTAAGACATACATTCTTGTGGACTGAGCATCTTCTGGATTCTTGGACTTTCCATCATAGCCATCCTTGTATAGGCTGGACCACAGCCTGGAAGTCATTCTAACAAACCTCTATTCTACGTATAGAGATCCAATTTGTAACTTCTGTTACTTGAGCGAGCCCTGACTAATACACCGGGCATGTAGAGAGGATATTCTAGAGCAGTTTGTGTCTCAGCTATGTCACAAACAACCATGGCCACCTTCCCTTAACCATTCTTCAGGTGATGCTTTGGTGTTGGCATTCTTGGCTCCTGTAACATCTCAGTGATGACAGTAAAATAACGAAAGTTCCACTTCTCTCAAACAGAATGCAGGGTGATACGATTAAATGAGAGCCTCAGATGGAGAGATTCTAGGGTAAGTGAGAAATGGAAACAAATCCCCATGTCTTAGCTTTTGTGGGCCATGACAGGGCACCCCACCCCCATGAAGATCAGAGGACAATGTGTCAGAGGTTTGTGTCTCCTTCAATCATGTGAGCCTCAGGGAAGGAACTAAGACCCGTGGGGCCTGGCAGCAGGTACCTTTGCCCACTGAGCCAGTTCTCCAGATGTTCACCTCATCCATGGAACTGAGTGAACTTTGTACCTTATTGATGTTCTGTGTTCTTTATTCATGAAGAGTAGATTCTTTTTACCCATGTTTGACAGTACCAGTTTGGGACCCACAGGATTATTTCCTCCACACATTAATTCTCAGCTTCAGTCTCAGAAGTCAGATCAGGTCCAGGGGAGCTTCACAAGAATATAGCACTCATCTGGAAGGAACACTTCCTCAGTATACAGGGAGATCACCTGTGGGAAAAGAGCATCAACCATCCCTCTTCCCTCCTAGCCTTGCACAGGCATGCTCTCCATCAGAGACATGTGGCTTTTGCGGCAGGCCTCATCCACTCTGGCTAATCTGAAGCTTCCTCCCAATCTGCTTAGCTGGAGCATCAAGAGGGACTCCTAACCACACCTCCACCACTTCCTGGGTCTTCTCAATTTTATGGTTTCAACAGATGGCCTTAATCTTTATTGTCATCCAATGTGAGATGTGAGAGATCTGCGTCAACCCTCACAATAAGTGATGCTGTAGCAGGATCCTGAACCCAGGAACACCTACATGGATGCCTGGCATCCTAAGACAATTACCATGCCTACATCATATATTAGTCTCTACTGGTCTCCTAAAATTTCTCTTTTTGTTTGGAGCTGATTCATACCAACTAATACAGCACATGAGACTAGAAGGACAAAAGTCATGTGCAATGGCTGGAGATAATACTCCTTTACTTTGAGTATTTGTTCCTCTCCCAAAGAACCAACAGAGCTGCTTTAAAAAAAAACAGCCTCTTTAACTCCAGTTTCTGGTGGATTTGATGCCCTCTTCCGACCGCTGGTGGAATTGAATGAATGTAGTACATCCCTTTAGCATGAAAACATCCATACATAAAAACAAAAGATATAAATCTATAAATCTTAAAAAAATTGCACCAATGCATCATTAAGACCAACAACACCAAAAAAATAATTTCCCAACTTATTTTGAATTTAAACTGTCTCTTGTTTGGTTATCATTGAAGGAATATATCAAGGAAACCAGAGGCAGATCGCTCTGGTTTTTAATTTGTTTTTATTTAATGTTTTATTGATTCTCTGTTGGTTTCACATCATGCATCCCAATCCCACTCTTCAAACTACCTGTTCACTTGCATCTGTGCTCTGTCATTGATACCTTCCTCTGAAAACAAAACAAAGTAGAAAAATCCAACTTCAAAACCAAACAAATAAAAATCTTGCTGAGGAATCTGTAGTGTGGCCCAGGGGGTCACACAGTACACCCTTTAGTCCATACATCTTTTCTTGTAAGTGATCCTGGCCTCTGGCTTCTTCTACACTGTCAATAATTGACCCCTCTTGGATGTAGAATTGATGGCTGTGCCATGGAGATCCTGCAGCTTTAATCTGCAGATCTGGGCCCATCACATGCTCCTGCAGTTCATAGGGGAAGAGGGTGTTAGGGTGGGAAAACTCATAGCCCTGGTTCTGAACCTTGGTTGCAAATTGGGTAGTGAGCCTGCTAACTTTCCTTCATTTTCACAGCTCCTGTAAGCTCTCCAACTCTGCCCAGGATAATTCACCCAAAGCAGCAGGCAGAATGGACAGAAGCCAATTCTCCTGCTCACATGCCCTCCCATCTAGCTCATCCACTCTCAGACCACAAGGAGCAGCACTGCTGTTGGACAGGCAAGGTGCTGGGCCCACTCTCCCAACATTTGCCATTGGAAAGGGGCAGATCCAGAACCTCAGTTCTCATGGCTCAGAGGACAACCTCCCACCAGCTTCAGATAGCATATGCTTAGTGGGGCAGGCATCTTTCCCTCATCTTTCCCTTGCCAACACAGATCAGAAGAAGGGGAGCAAAGTGACCTCTTCTGCTCTCACACCTCAGGGCCAGCTCACCTGCACCACCAATATCAAGGTCAGCTCTACCTGCTGCTCAGTCTAGGTGCAGGACCCACTCTCCAAGTGCTGCAGTTGGTGAGGAGAAGATCCAGTTCTCCCTAGTGCTGAAGCCTGTGAGGGGTGGGGTTAACACTTTGAATCCTTATCCTGTTTTCAGTGGTAACAGGAGCCACTGACACCAGCATAGACTGAAGCTGTGGCAGGATGAAGGATCCAGACATGGCCCTTAGCAACTGTCTATTCCCGGAGGACACCAGATTTAAGGTGGCTGCTGAGCCCTCAGTGGTAACAGGAGTCACAGATATCAACACAGATGCCCACAGCTGTGTCAGGGTCATGGACAAGATATGACCTTGAATGCCCAGGCAGGGACATTACCATGGCCTGGAAAACACACAGGACTTGGATTTTTTGCATACTCCCTTCCTAAATGTTTGGATTTCCTGAGAGGCTTTAGAGCAGTACTGTTGTGTTTTTCATTAATATGATGTACAAGATCGTTTCATGAAATATGTATACAGACAACTATAGGGAAGGCAAAGGACTCAGTCACCTTGCCAAAACCATGGACATTAAACTGATAGAAAAAGTCTTGCTCAGCAACATCTATACCCTCCATGTTGTAGAACCCCTCACAGAAGCCACATTCTGCTGAATGTCAAGGTTCTCAGTAATTCTTGTCTCAGATTTTCTGTATCTCAGGCTCATTTGTGATGCATTTTCTTCAGGACTACTGAGTCAACAGACCATGGATCTGATGGGGCTGGAGCACCTGGAGGTCAGCTGGTGTTTTTCTCACTGGTAAGATAACAGCTGAAAGGGGTGTCTTCATCTGAGAGGCCTTGACCCTTGGGTGGAGAATGTCACGTGATCAAGGTGTCTGTGTCTTCATTGTCCACCTCAGTTTCCCCTCAAGAGCTGCTGTCAGAGAATCCCCAAAAACACAAGGATCCAAGTACAGGTGACCTACATGGTTCTAACTGACTTCCCAGGTTGGGCTCCTACCTCATCTCAAAGACACTGAAGTGATGTTGCAGCTTTTCTGCCAAGTCCCTTTGCTGGGTGACCAGGTCCTTCTGTTTCAGCAGGTCCTTTAGTCTTTCATCCAGGCTTTCATGATCCTGTTCATTAGAAGATTATGTTCTCAGGGGAGGCTTGATCACTCTTATGCACACACATAAACTCAGGAACATACACAAGTACATGTATGCACACATACAGACACACGGTATTGCACTAACATGTTTACTTTCTCAGCTAATGCTAATAAGCAGCAATCACCAGGCATAATATTGAGAAGAAGACTGACTTTTGTTGGATGCAAAGGAGCACGGTGTGCATGAGAGATAGGCAGTTCAGATGTTAAAGTGCCTATCCTGTAACCTAATGCACATACAATTGGACCTCTGGGGTCCTGGCCCATTAGCAAAGCATGCTTAGGAAGTTCCCCAGGCTGTGCATTATGGGAATATTCTCCAGCACAGGACCACTGCATGGTGATGGACCAGAAGACTGGTCTTGTTCACTGCTTCTCAGATGCCCCCTAGGTGAGCAAATTCCTTTCCCCCAGGTTGCCTCACTTCAGACCCAAAGCAATGAGCTCAGGAAACTAGAAAATCTCTACAACCAGGATCCAACAGGAACAGGTCCTCCCTGTAAGGTGATTGAGTCAAGGGATTTTATGAGTAACAAAAGGCTGATTAAATCAGGACTAAATAATATTACATGGAAGAGCTCAACCACACTGTGCTACACTCTTCCAATAATGGACACCTAGATAGTTTCTACTATGAGGCTACTGTAAAAATGCTGCTAAAACAATGATGTCCCCTAGCTTCTCTAGGGACATCTACTTCATGTTCTGGAATCACTGTGTCACCTGGGGATTGCAGTCAACCTTATGAAGAATTGTGTGTGGCTTCTCGCTATGTTATATAATTTCATACCACCATCAATGTCTGAGGGTCCTCATTTCTCCCAACCCTCCATGAAGCTGATTTTAACTCAGAATGAAGAACTTCGAAGACAAGCAGTAACAGCGTGCTGCAGACACAGCACATGGTGAGTGCTTGAGACCATCATGAGCCTAAGTAGGGTGCACTGGGACAGCCCCATTCTCACACCATAGCATGGCTAGTGGGCTTGTGCTGGACTTGCATGCAGCTAGAAGCACATTGCAAGGCAGAATCTCTCAACAAATAAAAATCCAGTCCAAGTTTCAAGGCCAAGGCTAACTAAGAAATGTTAGGCAAAGGTTGAAAGAAAGTGGTATCAGGCAACGGGGCAGAGGACAAAACAGGGCACAGGGAAGACACGGTGAGCCACCAGACCACTGATTGTACAGTCACCATTCACCCAGAGCAGACATGGTATACAAACCCTCAGTCAGCCTATCCTGTCTAAAAGACACCTTGATTTGCCACAATAGCAGAAAGAGATCCTGCCCAGTACCTTGTTCATAGAGACTTTAGAGGAAACACCTCTCTTTTTACTCAAGACTGCTAATGAGGTACAGTCTTCACTTGGGAGCCACAGAGCTCTTCAAAAGGGACTCACATTACCAGGAAACTACAAGTTTCTATTTTTCTATTTTTCTTTTTGTTTGAGGCAGTTAAATTCAAATAGACATCTCCTCCTGGACCTCACATTCTAGGTGCTTTTCCAGGAATGCTTTGAAGCTGGTTTTCTTGGTTCTACAGCTTCTGGTTTCAATGTGAAATGACAATAAACACTGTATATCTCTTAGACAGACCAAATAAATAACATTTATGTATTGACATGACTACATCAGGGGCAGATCCAGCCTAACTGAGGAGTGAGTAACCAGGACTGTGTCCTGCCCGCTGTGGGCTAAACCTGACTCACAGGGAGGTGGACACACCTTGAGAGCTTCTGCGGGGACAGAATGTTGTAGAATGGCCACAGGGGTAAAAGGGGCAGCAATTAGGAGTCCCCACAGGGCAGATAACATCAGATGCCCAGTTCCCCATCTAAGGAGTTCCTGTGGAGGCCATGTGTCTTATCTGACCCTGAACACCAGTTAAAGTCATGTAGGTTTCTGTCCAAGGGATACAAAATTCATCCATTCAGTAGCTGTCAGGACAAGGATCCAAGGTTAAGAATGGGAACTGTGTGGGTTAGTGCTCCACCTCAACCCCTGGCTCCCTGGCATCCCTATCCCCAAAGAGTCTGGAATGTTCTGGTGGAAGATCCACCTCAACTCCCCTCCCCTATCTCTGTCCCTAAATCTGCCCCTGCAAAGCCTGCCAAACACAGCTCCTCCCCAGAGAGACTCAAGACACTCCCACAGGGTATATAAGCTGCATCCCAGAAAACAGACATGTGGTTCTTCCTGTCTCTCATCCCAGTCTCTTCCATGAGGGGTGGGAGAATCACCCAGGAACACTTTACCCATTAAACCTGGGCTTTTCCAATTCATGCTGATTTGGTTTAATTTGGATTGCTGCATCAGAGGAGATGCTTTCAGGGTGCAAAGAATTTCCAGGGACGTCCAGCCATTGTCCATGTCCTGGTGTTTGAAGCTGCACTCTGGCTTGTGCATGGGCTTCCCCCTTCTAACCATCCTCACTTTTCTTTCACTTCAGCTTGATGTTGTTTTGAAGACAGGGTCTCACTCGGTAGCCTTGCCTGTCATGGAACTTGCTATGTAGAAGAGGCTGGCCTGGAACTCAAAGATTTCTGCTTAAGCCTCTTCCTCTTGTTTCCTGGGATTAAAGACATGCATCAACCTGGCCTGGGTTCTCTCTCTCTCTCTCTCTCTCTCTCTCTCTCTCTCTCTCTCTTTCTCTCTCTCTTTCCATCTTCAACCAGTGTCTCCCCATTTTCTGGCCTATGTGACCCTTAAAATGATGATCAGAGCATCACGAGGAGGTAGGACCACAGATTACCCTACTGCTACACCTGGAAGCTCTTCCACTGTCTACCTTCTGTCAATACTGGACAACATGTAGACTGTTAGTCACTGTGGCCAAGTACAGCTTCAAGGACTGAAAGGTCTCCACTGGCTCATGATTCATATTTTCTTTTTGGAACTGAAGAATCAGCTACAAGGAAAGGAGCTCACAGAAAGGAGAGAAGGGTGCAGGGTGACTTACTTAGACTCTGGAGATAAAAGATCCATTCTTTCTGTAAGGCACAGGCCTGTGGATGCGCATGCAATGGCTGACCATGGTGTACTGGATCTCATAGAGGATAGTTGTCTGGGCAGCCTCAATACCCACAGTTTTCGCCATTTGTGGAGAGCAAGGAGTGAGTGGAGACAGTCCCTTCTGGGTACCTCCTATTCCTCTCATGTCTGACAAGCACAAAGCACACACTGTTCTATTTCCCAAAACAGATTGCTGTGTAATTGTTGGGGGAAGATAGAGCAAATGCCAGGGTCAGGAAACTGCTGGATACTGGGTGAGGGCCCAGCAGCAATGGTACCTCAGAGGTGTTATTGGGTGTGGTCTGGATGACTTCCACACCATTGGTTTTCACCTTCCATTAGACACTTGAACTTCTCCTTCCTGCTCTGCTCATCTACATAGATCACAGCTCTGGACACCATTGGGTTGCCCTTTACCCACCTACATTCCACACAGAATGCTCAAGATGACGCAACCACTAAGTCCATACCGAGAGCCTCAGAAACAGGGCTGAAGAATGGGCTGGTAACTAGTTCATGCCATGCCATTCTCAGCCCCATTATCACCAGCACTATGTGCACTCCAGGAGTGCCTAGGTACTGCTTGGGGTGAGGGAAAGATGGTTCAGAAGACTGTGCCCCAACCTAAAGACAGCCTGAAGAGAGAGCAGAAAGAAGACTGAGAGAGAGAGAGACTTGCAGTCTTAGAACCAAGTGTAAAAGCCAGCTGAGAGCTCAGTGGATAAAAGAGCCCATTACAAAAACTGACAACCTGAGTTTGATCCTTGGGACCCACACGGTGGAGAGATGATGTCAACTCCCACAAGCTCACCATGCACTCCCACCCCCAAATAAAGTAATGTTCACCAGACTGATCCCATGGGCATATGGCCATGAAGTACTGGGGCTGTAGTCTTGGTCTCTGTAGTGCCCTGGTTCCCACCCCACTCTTGGCTGTCTCCCAGGAGAGGACTCTTGGCCTCACCTTGGGGAGATCCTCTTTCAGAAACTGCAGCATGTAATACACGAAGCTCTTGCTGTTTTCCCTGGGGCTGATGCACACCATGGCCTCACAGTGAACAGCCACATGGCCAGACTTCAATAGGACCTTGGATGTGCAGATGGAGTGCCAAACAGTCTTAGTTAGATATGTATTTCTATAAAGAGACATCATAACTATGGTAATAGTTATAAAGGAGAATATTAATTTGGGACTGGCTTACAATTAAGAGGTTTAGTCCCTATCATCATGGCAGGAAACATGGTAGCATGTAAGCAGACATGGTACTCAAGAAGGAACTGAGAGTTCTATATGAGATCTGCAGGCATCAGGGAGAAAATAGAACCACTAAGACTGTCTTGAGCACAAAAGACACACAGATTTGTAAGGCAGGGCTGGCCCAGGCTCCTTCCAAAGTGTGTCAAGATGGACACAGAGATCAAATATTCTAACATGATGTGATGATAAATGACAAATGTAGAACATACCCACACCAAATCAAATAGTTTCTAATGATGGCCATGTCTCCTCTGCATTAGGGTCAACTCAGAAGGACATGACAGTTAATGGGTTGACCAACATCAAACACCAGCCAGAATCTTTACACTGCTTCTCTATACACTTCTTCAGTGTACTCTGAGATATGCCATAGTAAAAGAGCAAAGCATTACCCTCCATCCTCATGTTCCCCCTCCCACCCCAGCCCTGCACATACACACTCTCCAACAAGGCACATCATCGATGCTGCAGCCCCACCCACAGCTGCTGTGCTGCTTCCTCACATTGCTGAATGGAAGTTTGACAACGTTTTCTTGTTATCAATAGGGATTCCTTACCTCTCCAGAGGGTTTTCTCAATTCTGAGTTTCACTGGGTATTCATAATCCGCATTGTCATTCTTGTCTAGCTGTGCTGTGATAACTGGAGTGCTGAAAGAAGGAGAGAGGATCAGCATGCAAGGAAGGGACCAAGACTGTGTGCAGTGAACTGATGTAAAATCTGAGTGCTACTCTTCAACCATGAGTATTTATTAGAACTCACTTTGGGGAGGTCTGTAAGAAACGAATACACAGACCTGTCACTGAAGCTAACTAGTTTCAAGAGACCAAAGGTGCCCATTCTGGCCAAGAGAAGATTTAAGAAAATTTCCCAATGGAGGGAGTCCTCCCTCTCAGTTCATGACGTTCTGCTCCCCAGGGAACCAACTTCTTATGCATTTCACCCACCTCTGTCCTTCTCCAGTGCTACCCCTGATGCACTGACCACCACTCTCACCTTCCTCTTTACAGGAGAAGTATCACATCAACACAGGGCCTTGGAACAGATCTCACTAGCCTGCAAGAGGCTATCAGACCTCCAATCACCATGGATATCCACAGTACCTGGTCTTCAACCAGGAGCATCTATTTCTCATTAGATGCTATTCTTCTGCAAAACTTACAGGATCGGCAAAATAATTTTTACCCCTAAAAATGTGATGTATCACTAGTTCTTCTAGTCTATGGTCTCTTTAAAACTTGATTGCATCCCTAGGGGCTTACAGAGAATGGCTACAAACCAATCAGGACAAAAATAAATCAAAACTATTCAGGCATGAAGTAATGCCACCAAAGGAATGCCATGTTTACTGACCTAGGGCTCAATACTGATAGCTCATTTAATATTTTCTTTTTCATGGAACTAGTAACCATAAAAGAAAAAAACTAAAATATAGAAAATACACCATAGATTCCATTTTGACTATATGCAGTTTTACTTTGAGCGACTTTCTAAAAACTCAAACACTGATCAACACAGTAAACCTGCACACTCATCACCAGACACTGCTTTATTAACAAGAAATCACAGACATTCGTGGGAACAAGGACAATTGGTTCTTAAGAAACCAGCTAAGGAACAGCTACCCGATGGCTTTGGAAGTGTTAATGGTTTCCTTGCTCTGAGGAACACTCAGGGTGATATTGGAGGCTACACCTGTGGGTCAACAGTGCCTGAGGAACAGGCATGTGCAGGCTAGGAACAAGTGCCATTAGGGGAGTGAGATGGTCAAAGGGGCAGATAATGTGACTAAATTCTGTGTGGTCAGTGGATGATATATTGAGGGCTGATGTCCACTCTGTGGAGTAGTTTGAAATGGTCTGCTCCTACTCAGTATGAACCAAGTCAGAGAGCTGGAATCTGCCACACAGAACAGAAACATGAGTTTCCTTATGGGCAAAAGACATTCAGAAAACTCCTTTGTAAGTTCTTTCATATTAATGTGCATCCAGCCAACAGACTATAGATGTGTGGCACAAATCTGGCCAGTCCTGGCAGTTGTGTTGGGACAGTATTCTTGTTAGTTTTTATTATCAGCCTGACCCCGCCTAGAGTCACCTGGGAAAAGGGATCCTCAATGAGGAATTATCTAGATCAGGTTGATTTTGGGTTTGTTTCTTACTTGCTTCTTGTAGAGGCAGAGTCCTAGCACAGAGCCCATTCTTAGAGCTTTTAAGACTTAAACTGAAACCTTATGGTGATGGCCCACACCTTTAGTCATAGCACCCTCCAGGCAGAGGCACGCTAATCTCTGAATTAAAGGCTAACTTGTTCTACACAGTGAGCACCAGGGCTCCTAGGGTTATAGAGAAAAAAACTGCGTCTCAGAAAAATTTTTTTTAAAAAAAGTGGAAAAAGAAGAAAGACTGGACTTCAACTGTGAGAGGAAATCTGCACCCATCTCTACTGGAAACCAGGGGGAGCTTTCAGTGTGTACTAATAAGGGTACTGGTTCCCCTGGCCCTGTGCTTCCATCCCTAACCCCATTGTTATCTTCTTCTAGGCATAAACTAAGGAAGGCAGGGGGCAGATGTACCATCTCCTGGTCATGTGCAGGTTTCTTTCTGCCTAAGAGG
Source organism: Onychomys leucogaster (assembly GCA_949786385.1). Lineage (NCBI taxonomy): Eukaryota > Metazoa > Chordata > Mammalia > Rodentia > Cricetidae > Onychomys > Onychomys leucogaster. The sequence goes on along the minus strand of OX460426.1, from coordinate 43,898,039 downwards.
TTTCTCCGGGATGAGTTTGTCCCCTACTTTGACTCCTGTGATAGAGGACTGACTGAGCTGAATTGGCCTCAAGTTATCTGCTTGGTTGAGAAAGGCACTGTCTTTACAGAGACAGTGGTCCTTGGCCACACCCCTAGTATACATGGGAAGGAAAATGATGTACCTAGTTTTTTTTTGTTTGTTTATTTTTTGGTTTTTTGAAACAGGGTTTCTCTGTGTAGCTTTGCACCTTTCCTGGAACTCACTTTGTACACCAGGCTAGCCTTGAACTCACAGAGATCCGCCTGGCTCTGCCTCCCGAGTGATGGCATTAAAAGCATGCACCACCACTGCCAGGCAATGTACCAAGTTCTATCACTGTGGTAGGACTGATCTTCAGATCCCCAAGTCTGCAAAGCTGACTCACTAATGTTCCCTCCACTCTATGAATCCAGCTCTCTGACCTCAGCTCAGGTTGGTTCCAGGCATGTCTAAAGGCATCTTCCTGGGAACCCAATCAATATCGGAACTGGACTCTTCAAGCAGTTGCACAAGGCCAACAAGTACCCAAAACCACCCAGGAGAGCCTTGATCTTTTACACAAGTGTATTCTACATTATTATTGTCAAATAGCTTATGGCAGGAGGTCACTATTCCTGACCATGGCTTCTTGTCCTGTCAGCTGCTAAATGGAAGAATTATGTATCCCTAGTAACAGATGCCTGATGACCTTAAATGGTGCATAGTGTCAGAAAAAGACCATGGCCTCAGCAAGACCTCCTTAGAACGTTAAGTATTAGTCTGCTTGTAACCTAACCTGCAGGGGCTCAGGATGGTTGTTCAGCCTGGTCAGTGTCCATTCCACCTCACTCTGCCTCTGTGGAGGATGCTAACATGCACCCAATCCTGCCTCTGTTAGGCTCACAGTGGTCAGGATACAGTCCTTATTTCCCACTCCTCAGCCTGGATTTGCCACTGATGTACTTATGTAAATACATTATTGTTGTTTATTTCTTCTGGCTGATATATACAGTGTTTGTTGTTATTTTACTTTGAAACCAGAAGCTGTAGAACCAAGAAAATCAGCTTCAAAGCATTCCTAGAAAAAAATTAGGGTGTGAGGTCTGGGATGACATGGCTAGCCCTTGGATAGGCACTATTTGAATTTAACTGCCTCAAACATAAAGAAAATAGAAACTTGTAGTTTACTAGTAATGTGAGTCCCATTTGAAGGGCTCTGTAGTCTGTGCCTCCCATGTGAAGACTGTACATTATCATTAGCAGTCTTGAGGAAGAGGAGATGTGGTTCCTCTAAAGCCTCTTATGTTCAGAGTTCCTGGGCAGGACCACTTACTGACAAAAAAAAACATACCTTGTTTACACCCAGTCCTATAACAAATCTGGGCCTTGTATAGTATACCAAAGTATCATCAGGAATGTTTCTGAACTCCATCATAATTTGAACTCTGAATGAAAGGAGTTGGGGTATCGTCTGTGGTTCTATAGTATTTAATTCATCATATTGATGAACAGAGGGATATTGAAGAAGGAATGAGACATTCCTGGGCAGTATTTGGATATTGTAGCTAAGTTCCCAACATGGGATGTACTGTGGGACTTCCAATGAAGCTAAGATAACTCTGGCTTTGGAAGGAGAATGTGTTGAATGGGCTTCGCTATGTTCCAAGTGAGCCTCCTAGAAATTGAACCTGGGCTTCTGGTCAGTTAAGGGAGAACCAATTACCAGGGCGGCAAAGGCTGTTCCCCATGACATCAGCAGTCCCTTCTCTGGAAATTCTATTGTATCCTGGAGAGCTCTTGGCATCCCCTATGATGTCACCAGTGTTGTAGCAACATCAGCTGCCTACAGGGTAGATCATAGACATGCTGCTGGCAAGACTGAGCAGTCTCCTTGGAAGAGATAATGAAGAATATCCTGAGACCAGAGAGAGGCAAAAGGAAACTGGCCTTGAGTCTCAGAGGAAAACAACCAAAAAATGTTTCTGGGGAAGGCACAGTGAGTGCTGGGCAGGAGATAGGGGCTTCCTGGATGAGGTGGGCTAGAACAGCGTCCTCCAGTAATGAGGCAGAGAAGCTGGAGCCTCTAAGAGGCAAATAGACTTCCCTGCTTCTCCTAATTCCTGAAAGTCCAGGGTCCAGAACATTAGTGTGTGCCTACTCTAAGCCAGGATCTATCAAGGCCAAGGCTGTTATGCTGGGCATGCTTATCTTTTACCTTTCCTGGGTCTTGGAGTTGTAATGTGGGGAAAGAAGGAGACAAGCAGGAGGCAGATGGACTAGTGTGTCCCCAGCTGAGGCCAGAGATCACTGCACTTCAGCTTTGGGAGGTTCCTTTAGGTGCAGTGGCTGTCAACACTAGTCACCTGGAGAGAAAAGTGCTTCTGGTCAAGTGATTATGTCATCTGTCTCTCCAGCAGACTCCTCTGACCAACTCTCCCTGACAGTGGTCCCTCAGGGTCCTGAATCCGCAGTTGAGGATGGCAGGAAGATCTCTAGTGTAGTTGAACAACTGTAGAGATGTGGGACCAGGGCAGACTTGGCTCCTTCGTGAGATCTCTGCATGCCCTGGGCTGGCAGTGGGATGACTTGGTGAGTCTGTTAACAAGTTGTGTCTCTGCATGACATTTCAATCCCAGCCCTGGGCCTGGGGTGACCATGCAGGAGATCTGGACTGTCTACAGCACCTTAGTACTTGTGGACTATGTCATTTTTCTCCTGGCATCTGAAAGCACAGGCAGAGTTCAGGGCTCTGGGTACATGCATGTTGCATCCTGTGCTGCTGTCAATTGGCCCATAGAAACCATCTGTGTGTCCTTCTGAAGCATGTGTAGGGAGGCAGAGGAAACCCCTAGCTGCTTACATAGCCACATTCCTACAGAGTGATAGGGAAGCTGAGATTCACAGAGGGTGCATCTTCACCTGGCCAAAAATATTTAGGTTTCCACTGGGTTGTAGACGTGATCTTTCTGTTTGGACCTCAGGGTGGTCTGTCCGTCCTCGATCACTTGTCACTAGACAAGTTCCCTTGTGTTCATCTACCTACAGAGGCTGCTGTGGAGCTATCATCCCACCCAACCCCCTCACCAAGAAAGTGGTGAAGAAGGAGATGCAGAGGCTGAACTTGGAGCTGTAGCTGATGACAAGGGAGAGAAATGAGCTGCATAATCAACTATTCTTCATCAGGAAAGGACCTGTGCAAAATAGGTATCTCTTGTTTCAACCTTCCTGGTATCAATCTTGCATCTGCAGAGTCAACTTCATCTTCATCTTCACTTCTTGGATTCTAGGAGCTTGAACCCTCAGGGTTTCCCTGTGCCCTATTTCATGTCCCTAAATGCCTCTCAATGGAAAGGCAGAACCTGAAACCTGGGCGGGAGTGAGATGGGGATTCTAACTGTTCTGCTTCCTCCAATGAAAACCCAAGCCTGTGGTCTGAGTCACACAACTCAGGGATTGATGCATTAATGTGTGAGTTCTCAGAATGCATTTTAAATGACATGGCTTGTGTGAGATACTAGCTGCTGTGAGTTTGTGTGAGTCTTGTGTGGTAGGTAATTTTGTGCTGGAAGATCCTGGTAGCAGCTTGTCGGACATGATCCAACTTGATTTATTTCGATGAGTGCCTGAAAGTCCTGGGTCTCGTCACTGTTTTTCTATTTCTTGTGAGTTATATTCTTATATAATGTTGCTCTCTGCATTTCATCAGTATCCCATGTGTGCTCTCCTCTCCTTCACTCGTTCTTGCACTCTCTGCCTCTCTTTCTCTCTCAGTCTCTCTCCTGCATGCACGGCTGCATGCATGCCAGCCTGTATATGTGTCTTTATATGTGTGCTTACATGAATTTGCAGATTTGTGTGTCCCTCCAGACTCTGGGAGCCAGGCGTCTATGGTGGGCCTGATGATTTGTTTGTCTAACATTTTCCAGGTGATGCCAGTGCTGATATGAGATCTGTGAGCCTCACTTTAAGCAGCTCTGCTCTTGTCCTATGTGCTCACCTTGTTGGCTAATAGGAATCTTTGGGGAGTTTTTATGGCTGTCCTGATGTTGGGTCTCATCTCCAGAATTATGTACTCTGTCCGTGTGTGCAGGAGTAATGACACAGGATGAAGAATCCTGGGGCTAGAGAGATGGCTCAGAGGTTAAGAGCAGTGGCTGCTCTTCTAGAGGTCCTGAGTTCAATTTCCCAAGACCAAATGGTGGCTCACAACCATCTATAGTGAGATCTGGTGCTCTCTTCCATCATGCAGGCATAGATGAAGACAGATCACTGAGTACATAATAAATAAATAAATCTAAAAAATAGAATTCTTGTCCTGAAACAAGAGAAACATCATTGCAGGTTTCTTGTGGGCCAAGACGTGTAGCATAGACTCCTGGGAACAGAAAGATAGATGCCTCCCCAGACCTACTGAGTAAGCTCATGCTACAAGGACACCCACCATTTGAACACCCAGTCTCTGATATCCTGGAGGAGGTTTATGAATTAATTAAGCACCAGGAAGTTTCAGTACATAGTAGCCAGACTGAGACCTCCAATGTGTTTTGGTAGATCAGGACAACAGCTTGTGTTCACATGATCCTTGAGGCCTATATTCATAAAGTTCTTTGTTCATGGTACCATGCCCTCCCACAGGACAAATACTTGGTATGAATGTCTGTAGATGGAACATGAGAAGGTCATGACTGACCTAAAGAGTTTGCATAATGAGAACACCAAGGCTTCACAGAAGGTGGATGACCTTGCCAATCTGACAGTCTTCTATCGGTAAGTGCCTGTTTGCATGGACCCCAATAGTTGAGTGGCCATCTCTGCCTTTCTTTGTCTTTAGACAGGAGAGTCCACAGCTCTGGTTCTCTCCTTTTTGTACCTTAGCAAGCAACACTTTGATTGTGTCTCTTGCACTTAGTTTTGATAAGTATGAAAGAGACTATTCACTCCTCCCACAATTGCCTTGGAGCCTCAGGAGCCTCTAGGTAAAAGAGTAAACTGAGCTGGGGTAGTGCCATTCCAGTAGTCCGCAGGCAGAGGTAGGCAGGTCTCTGTGATCTCAGGACCAGTCTGGTCTACAGAGAGTTCCAGGGCAGATAGGACTGTTAAGTAGAGAAACCCTGTTTCAAAAACCAAACAAACAAAAAGAAAGAGAGGAAGCAAGAAAGGAAGAAAGGGAAAGGAATACAAAAAGAAAGAAACGTAAAGCAATTTGTACCATGAGGGGAAGGTCGGGCATCCCTGGGCATCTGGGAGCTCAGCCCTAGGCTTTACAGATCTGGTTTCTGTGGAAACTGTAGATAGAATAAACTCCCCCTTTGGCCTCTTGTACTCTCTCAAAGGGTATTTGTCCACTACTTGCTGATCTCCAGGACAGTTGAGGGACCAAATTGGTATTAGGGTTTTCTGAAATATTTCAATTTTTGAAAATTACCTGCTCTCTTATTTTCACTTTTGTGTGTAGCTGTCATGGGTATTTTGGGCTCTTGGCTACATCTCCCTGAGAACATGGGGCCTTTTGTCATGATGGTTTCTGGAGGCAGGTGTGGCAGAAGGCAACAGGCAGGGCTTACTATGCAGAGGGTCTTTCCAGGGGTCTGTACAGCCAAGTCCTAATGGAACATACTCAGCTGAAGGAGAAGGTAGACATGCTGAGGCAGGAGAACAAAAATCAGAGAGAAGATTGGGTCCTGCTGAAGCACCACTTGGAAGCATTTAAATTGATCTGTGAGGACCAAGAGGAAGAGACCAGTGACCTCCAAACCCAGCAACAACATGTAGGGCTGGTAGGTGGTTCAGGCTAAAGTCTTGCACCATTTGCTCATTGGATCCTCTGTCTGCCCATCCACCCACATGTGCTTTCACCCATCACCTTACTCGTTCATGCTCCCATCCAGCCACCCACCTCATGCCATCTGAGGTGTTCACTTCAGTGTCCATGCACAAGTACTTCTGAGAAGTTAGCCTCTTCTGAGACACTAAATTATTGGCAAGCCATGCCTTCTGCTCTACTTGAAACTGCAGTCCAATGACAGAGATGGGTCAATAACATATCACACCTACATGTCATTATGATAGGTAGGATCCATTGCACAGAGCTTTGAATGAGTGAATTGTGGGTCCTGAGGTTCATGTGATTGGCAGGGGTCATGTGAGATCACAAGTGGGAAGCAGCTTACAAGGAGGAGTATCCCATGTAAATATACCAAACGAGTCCTACTCCTAGTCATAGATTTGTGTGGCGTGTGGCATGTGTCCTTCTCCTTTCTTCATGAATCCCAATGTGTTCTTTTCCCTTAGACGGACTATTGGTTCACACTGACATCAGCCCAAGTAGCAGTTCATGAGCCCAGTTTTCTTTGAGTGTTCCTTGAGAGGTCTACCTTTCTGGAGAATAAAATCTGGTTTTGATTGCCTGAACAGATGGGGGCTTTTGATTGGCTGGATTTGATTGGCTGAGTTCCAGGTGGGTGCTTTACTGCTTCTGAAGTAAAAAACTCTAGCCATCTCAATAGAGTCTGGCCAAACAGAGCACACTCCCCACAGCAGTATTAATCCTCAAAGAATGATGGCAGAGTTGTGAGGCTCTTCTGAAAGAACTGGTGTGCTATATCTAACTCACCTGTTCATCTTGCATGATGTTGTATTCTGTTCACTTTTTATGAGTGTAGTGTAAGCTCTTTTGGCTTGCCTCACCTACCAGTAAGCTATTTTGATCATTTGTATGTGCTTCATGTGAATGACACTGTGGGCATGCCTGTATACAACTCTCCACTAAGAAAACAATGTTCTAATGAAGAATAATTTGAAAAATTGGAGGGAAGCCTGCAGGTCCTGCTGAAGCAGAAGGAGAAGATCACCCAGGAAAAGGACTTGGCAGAAAAGTTGCAGCATCACTTTGAGGTCTCCCAAATATTTTAGGAACCCAGGCTGGACAGGTGCACGTGGAACCAAGTAGGTCCCTTGTACCTGGGATCACTGTCTGTTGTGGTCACATGGCATGGCTCCCAGCTACAAGCAGGGCAAGAACACTTCAGAATATTGTTCAGGTTGAGTTAACAAACAATCTGTCCAGGAATCAATATGTTTAATACTCAGTGTGTCTAAAGAATTGTGTCCTTTCTCCCTTCTGAGTGCTCTGGTATGGCCTGAGCAGGCTTTCCTTATACTCACAGAGATCTGCCTGCTTCTGCCTCCCCATGATGGAATTCAAATTTGTGAATCACTAGGCCCTGCTGAAATTACATTTTCACTTAGGAACATCCCCTGTAGAGAAGAGATTCCTACCTTTGAATATTGCTCTGTGCAGCATTTTCCCATTTCTTGGGACAAGTGTTCTATGGTTGGAATAGGTTAAGGACTTTTCAGAATAAACCCAGGCAAATTTCTCAGATGCAGGGAGGTCAGAACCTTTTCAGGAGTGTTCTGTAACAGACTCCCAAAGAGTCAGTATACAGATTCCTAGCTCTGGTTAAGGAAATCACAGTTTTGGTTTGATCCCAGAATCCTTACAGGGCCAGTGTTCTCAGGCACACATCTCAGGAAATGCTGCTCTAGGATTACTGACTGGTTCTGTCTTTCATGTTGGTCATGTTCAAGGTGCCTCCTGGGTATAAAGCTAGCTTCATGACCTTGTTCAAGTGTCGAGATTGCAAGTCTGCAATATGGCTATCATTAAAATGATGTGGTTGATCAGTAACTCATCATGAACAATGATTACCACTCCTGTGCTGTTGAATGTATTATTAAAATGTTATTACTTTTAAAAAATGATGTCCCCAGACTGTAAGAGAAAGACCCTTTCTTTCTAGTAGAACAGAGAACAAATACTACTCAGTCAAATTCTGACTGGTGTTAAGGGCTGAGGAAAGTTTTAGGCCCAGCTACTTTGTGACTCATATTCCTTGGGAATACAACAATGACTTCAGCCAAAAGTTCCATGTGGACTATTCAGCACAGTTGAGGTGGTCAGAGGCAGGAATTTAATACCTGACTATGGCAGGTCCCCAGCAGGATTGTGTCCTTACTGCCTTTCTCTCCTGGGTCAGAGAAATTGATACATGTGCTGGAACAGGCCATAGCCCAGCATGAGAGCCTGCTTCAGACTGAGCTGCTAAATCAGGGTCCACTCGCAGAGCCACATCTTCAGGAAATTTTGAATTCTGATGCACTTTATTCCTCTCATTTTGTTTCCCATGTGTGAATATGCTTTGATTATGCCCAGCCATTGACCCAGAATTGCTGCTTCTGGGCCTTGACTCCTTTTCCTTCTTGACAATACTCCTTTAGAAGCCACTTTTAGGAAGCCAAAGGAAGTCACAGACACCTTGAAAGCATGACATCTTTCACCCTAGGATCAAGGTCTCCTCAGAAAATGACACCCCATTGTAGCTCTGAACTTACCATGAGGCAAATACCAACTGACCTCCTGGTCATCGAGAACCAATTTGATCCATGTGGCTATTGGCTCAGTACTCCTGAAGAAAAGAAAGCATCAAAAATAAGACTGAGATACAGTAAACCTAACAAAACAATTACTCAGAACCCTGAGCTCCACCAGCAAGTGGCCCACTGAGGGATACCACAACATGGAGGGAGGAGCTGTTGGAATACAAAACTTACTATGTCAATTTACTGTCAAGGACTTTCACAAACTGAGTCCTCATCCCTCAACTGTGTTTCAGCCACTGCCTGTAACATTTCTATTCTTGGTGGAAAATGACTTATAAAGCCCCAAAGTGGCATGGCTATGCTCTTCTTGAAAAGTCTATTGCAATCGTTGACTGCCTTGCTACCATCTGTCCAAGGCCAGCCACAGGCTCTAGGTCTGTGCTGCTCAGTCTGCAGTAAGAGAATTCTGCATATCTTAATTTTGTATTTGATTTTTGGTTTAGGTTCTTTATCTTATTGTTTTCATTTATGGATTTGTTATTTTGTTGTTATTTGTTCTTGTTATTGATTTTCAAAATTCGCTAAGGCTGTCATTGATTCTTCATTTAAAGCTCCCTTTAAAATATATGTTTTTATGATTAAAGTAAAAAGTAATTTCAAACTCTTCACACTATGACCATTTTGTTTTGTGGTGTATGCTGTCACATTACTGTTAGCCTAGAACTCATTCATAGAGATGGATCTCTGCAAGTTCCTGGCAGCCTGTGTTACATAATGACCTCCCTGCCATCCAGGTGACACAGGGGATTGGTGTCTTGGGAGTTGATTGCCAGGTTTGCTCCTGGATACATACTTTATGGTGGAATCAGTATCCATACTGTATCCAAACTGTCATGTATTTAGCTGTCCCAAAATATGTTACTCTACAGACATGCTCTCATGAATTGGTCATAAAGACTGAACTATTGATTAATGCACCTTACTGCTCTACAGATTCTCAGAAAATAAAACCATTCATTAAGAGAGCTTAAAAGAAATCAGGAAATCCAGAGCTCTCTGCCTCTGTTTTTTTGTTTTTGTTTTGATTTGTTTTGTTTTGTTTTTTTTTGTTTTGTAATCAGTGATAACCACAGATATAAACAACAGAGATAAGGACCTTCCAAGTCACTTGGGGAAACAGCATTTTATACACACTGTTGCCCTTGACCATGCATTTGGTGTTTTTTTTTCTTTTTAGATTTATTTATTTTTATTTTTATGTGCATGGTTGTTTTTCCTAGTGTACATCTGTACTAGATATGACTGCAGTTCCAGAAGAGGACAGAAGAGGGCAACAGATCCCATTATAGCAGGTGGTTAGACACCACATGACAGAGCACCAAATGCTCTTAACCTTTGAGCTCTCTCTCCAGCTCCTGCAGTTGGCTTTAGACCTTCAGCCCTATGTGCTGGATTGTTGAACTGGGTCACCTCTGACCAAAGCAAGAAGACGTTTCTGGAGACGTGTAGGGACAGGTCCATGAGGTAGGCATGCTAATTGTCTGAGACTGCCTGGCACCTATGCAGGACACTTCTGGTGTCCCCACTGATCTTTGTGGGTTCAGGATCATGCTCCAGAGTTACTTATAGTCAGGGTCAGAGTAGATCTGTCACCTCTTATATAGGCCATCTTCTCAGTATCTGGAAGGAGCCTGGGGACAGGTATGCCTTAATCACCTGTGCATCCTCTGCATAGTGTTTGGCTGCTTTGGTAAATGCCACCAGATGGGTAGATTAACCTGGCTTCTTCAACTGGCATTGTGTATGTTGTTAATAATTTCATACCAACCTTTCTCACTCTAAACTGTCCTTATTTCACAGTGTAGCCTGTGGAGCTTCCTTTTATCTTCCAGATAAAACTAATCATTTCCAGTCTTGAAAACACTCTGTCAGCCATTCTCTTGGACACATCTTTGGGTGCCCAAATTGACAGGTGCCTATCTTCATCCAACCTGCTTTTAATTGTTGAAGAAGATGAATCAAGTTTCAGACCTGGGATGTAACTTAGTGGTCTAGTAGTAGTTTAGCATGCACAATGCCCAGGATTCAACCCTAGCTTTAGTGGCTAGAGGGGAAGAAAAGTTGAGAACCCAGTTACATCCAGAGTGTATTTGACAACCAAAGGGGAGGGCTCCAGAGAGGCTTTTTATTTATCTAACCTCCTGCCACCCCACAGCTCCCGAATTTATTGAATGTATTTTCTCTAAAGTAATCATTCAGCCTCGGGTTGAAAAAGAATCTACACTATAAGAATAAAGTTCTGATATATACATATTGAGAACATATATAGAGATACATAGCTTATTCAGTTCCATGGTTGAGAAGACTGACAGGTGAGATGGCTCAGTGGGTAAAGGTATTTGATGAGAAGCCTACAGTTCTAATTTCTTCCCTGGGACCCACATGGTGGAAGGAGACAACAAACCTTTCAGGAACTGTTCCAATCTTCATGGATGTGTACGTGTGCTCCCACACAACCACCATACCTGATTTAAAAACACTCAGAAGACTTGGTGAAAACAATTGTCAAAGAGGCCTGCAGACCTGTCAGTGATGTATTGTGTCTTGCTAGTAAACACTGAAAGCGTGGGCTACATTATCAACACCCTGAAACCTGTCAATGTGGCTGTTCTCGGGGAGACTGTGGTTTGCATTATCACCATGGAGAACATCAAGAGTTCCATGTATTACATGCTGCAGTTCCCAAGGTAAGGAAAAGCCTCCTCTCCTGGGAGCCAGCCAGGAGTTAGGGGTCACTATTGTGAGAAAATTCTGCACCCTTGCCTGACTACATTTCCAAATGATCAGACAGGTTTTTTTTGCCAGCTCTCATACCAGAACTCAGTCTAATAGGTTTCCTTCTGTTCTTTCATCAAAGTAATTATAAATGGACTACAGTTCCCTAAGTTGTCTTTCTCCCTGACCCCGACAGCACACAAGCACTCCTAGGCTGTGTATTCCTGATGGTTGCTGCTGGGAACAAATAAGGCACAGTGTTCCCAGTTCTTGGAGACACTCAAAAGTCCCCAAACTTGCAGGAGCCTCCTGATGTGTCCTTTTGACCACATAGTTGAGTGTGCCATTCCTGACCTTGGCTCTTTGCCCTGTCTGCATGTCAATATAAAAGCCCTTTGTGCCCCTGAGACAGAAGCCTGGATAGCCTCACCTGTGCTCTTTCAGCCGGCTTCCCTAGGAATTGCTCTTCAGATGGGCAGCAGCTCCTGGCTCCAATGCCTGCACCATACAGTATGGGACCTGAGGAGTGTTTGTATTTAACAAATAGTGTCAGCACCATTCCTTCAGGACAGCACCAGGCCCTGGCCAGGTGTCCTTGCTTCATCCGAACATCAGCTGCCATGGCATCTCCATACTTCTTCATCTGATGAAACACCTGCATCCAAAAAACACACAGGGCTAGCACTTGTATGTACAGGCAGACATCAGCTGCAATGTGGAAGCGACATGAAGATGTGGGCATTTGCCCAGGCTGCCAACAGTAAGCTTTGGAAGACTAAATTCCCTGACAATAGAAAATGGACTATGAAGAGGCAGGCAGAGGACCTGGACTAATTCTTTAATCACTTCTCTGGCATCCAACAAGTATTTCCTATTACCAGGATCCCTTGACATCTGGGGTGCATGCATCACAGGAAAGCAATGAAAGTCACTGTCCTGGAGGGTTCGCTCCTGAGTCAATGTGCCCTTTGTGCTGAATGTGTTCAGTGTGGTAGGCCCAGGGCCATGAATAAATGGCCAGGGCCATAGCTCCCCCACTCTGGGGAACATTCTGTGAGCCTATTCTTCTTCCCATTCCTCACTACATGGGTTGATTGTGTTCCTCCTTCTCACTGGACAGTGAGGAGACAAGGAATAGGGATTTGACCATGCTTTCTTGTGCTGTGTACCCCAGGTTCTTTTATGTAAAGGCCCAGGTGGTCTAGTTCTCTCAGTCTCTCCAAGAAACAATAGTCTATCCTGCTGTGGTGGCACATGCCTTTAATACAAGGGAAGGGAGAAGCAGGTGATCTCTATGAGCTTGAAGACATTCTGGTGTACATAGAGAGGTTCAGGGAAGCCAAGTCAAATTGTTGAGTGATTAAAAAGGTACAGGGACACATGCTCAGCCTGGAAGGAGGGGACAGGACCTGCCTGTACTAAATCCACCCGGTTTAAATGAATCCCCAGGGGTTCCTTGGTCATGGAGGACATGGGATTGTAGGGGAGGGGCTGAGGGGAAGGTGGGGGCGGGAGGGGGGAGGACAGGGGAACCAATGGCTGATGTATAAAATTAAAACACATAATAATAATAAAATCAAAAAATAAAAATAACTAGTAGAAAAATTTTAAAAATGTAGATGTGCAAAGGGAAAAATCAGAAGCAAAAAATCAAAATATTGAATTAATGTTTTCTATAACAAATACATCCTAAAGACTTGGCCTTGTTGATTTTCTAAGCTCTGAATTCCTGTTAATAAGGAGCACAGTGTGGTCATGGGTGTTTGGAGCAGCCATGAGTATGCTTTTCTTCCATGCACACACGGCTTTATTCTCTAGCCCAGGCTAGCACTTCACCTCCAGGTCCTTCTTCCTCAGCCTTCCCAGTGCAAGGATTGTATGACTCTACCAACACCACCTAGTTCCAAATCAGCAATTTCTGACCTGATACTTATTTTATACCCAAGGGACTGGTTTCATGGAGGCAGAAGGATTGCCTATCACCAAAGCAAACCTATTTCACACTGCAAGGCTCTACCATAAACTGAGATTTGTACTTTAGGGCTGAATTATCTCTACATACACCAGGCTGACCTTCAGAGCATCAGTGATGTGGAAATTAACTTTTCTTCATTTTCACCTAATAATGAGTTATCCTGAGTCATAAGAAAGGATGTAGGTGATTAAATAATGATGACTCAGGCTTTCCATTTCCATGAGATCCAGAGAAAGCCACAGAGTTACTTGTGTGTGTGTGTGTGTGTGTGTGTGTGTGTGTGTGTGTGTGTGTGTACATCTGCTTCCCTGCACAGCTTCTGGTAAGAAGACCCAGGAACACAAATACACCCCACATCAAGGAGCTGTGGACAGGAGCAGGGGCAACACCAGGCCATTCTGCTTCTAACCTACTTGAAATGAGAGTTGTGTCCTGTTAGGGGCATGACAAGTGTCCTGGTGGATGATTACACAGATGTGTTCCTATGGGCTGGGTGCAGGTCGGTGTGTGACTTTCTGTGAATGAGCTGGCATGGGTCAGAGTGATGACAGAAGGAAGCACATCACACACAGGGAAGTCACCCCTATCTCCTGGTACCCCCAGCCCTGCTAGAACCTTCCACTCCCAGCTTTACCCCCACCAAACATGGTGTGTTGGTACAAACACTGGGTGCCATTCTCTCAGCTCTGCGGCTTTCAGATCATGCTGGTCCATCCAGGCCCTGGCTCCTGTAGACAGGCTCTGCACAGCAGCAGGTCTCATCAAGGTGAGGAGAGAGGCCCTGCTGACACCAGGGAGAGTGGAGGATTCTTCTAGCTTTCAAACCTCCCTCTGGGACCTCCTTCTCTTAGATACAGAGGCCAGAGATTGTTCCCTGAGCAGAGGAACCAGGATGCCCATCCTTGCAAAGCACATAATTGCCATCCTTCTCGCTATGTCTCTGAGCTGTGCCCTAGAGAAGTTCCCTTACAAAGGAACTTGCCAAGTGGATGGACATCTTAGGAGCCTTTGATTCTACAATCATTGTGAGGACTCAAGTCTCAGCTGCCCTTTCATCAGATGAGAGGAATGCTACTCCTGTCCTTCCCTTCCCTGCCTGATGTGTTAGGTAAAGATGCTAACGTGATTCCTTTATGGAGTCATGGCCATCATTAAGAACACTGTACTTTATTATATTTTATTTTCTTTTTTTGTAGGTAATGTTTGGTTCTTTTTTATTTTAATTTTTCTTTTTACATACCAAACAGAGATCTCCCTCTCATCTATCCTCTCTCCCTCACCCTCCTTTCCCCCACTCCTCACTCTCCCTTCCAACAGGGTAAGTTCTCCCATGGGGAGACAGCTAAGCCTGGTACATTAAGTTGATGCTGGACCAGGCTCCTCCTTGCTTCATCAGGGGTGATCAAGGTGTCTGACCATAAGTGATGGGATCCAGAAAGCTGGCTCATGCACCAGGGAGAGACTCTGATCACATTGCCAGTGGTGCCTCAAACAGATCCAGCTACACAACTGTCTCCCGTATGCAGAGGGTCTAGTCTGATCACATTTAGGTTCCACAACTGTTAGTCTACAGTTTGTGAGTTCCTTTGAGCTTGGTTCCGTCATCTCTGTGTATTTTCCCATCATTATTTGAACTCCCATGGCCCCTCCCCTTGCTCATAGAATCCCTCTTCCCTCTCTGACTACTCTCCCAGATCTCAGCAAGGTACATGGTTGTTGATCTCTGCTTCTGCTTCCATTGGTTACTGGATGAAGGCTCTATGATGACAGAGTATTCAGCAATCTGATTACCAGGGTAGGCAGTTCAGGCATCCTCACCCCTGTTGCTAGTAGTCTAAACTGGTGTCATGCTTGTGGAATCCTGGGACATTCTCTAGCCTCAGGTTTCTCCCTTACCTCATCATGTCTCCATCTAACAAGTTATCTCTTTCATTGCTCCCCCACTCCATCCCTCCCTCAGCCACACAATTCTGTTTCCTCTTGTTCTCATCCCCCATACCCTACCCTCTATTGCCTCCCTCTCCCCCAGTTTACTCATTGGGATCTCCTCTGTTTCTCCTTCCCAAGGGATCAGTACATCCCTCTTAGTGTCCTCCTCGTTTCCTAGCTTCTCTGGAGCTGTGGAATGTAGGCTGATTATCCTTTGCTTTACATCTTGTATCCACTTATGAGTGAGTACATACCATATTTGTTTTTCTGAGTCTGAGTTACATCATTAAGGAAATACTTTCTAGTTAATCTATTTGCCTGCAAATTTCATGATGTCATTGTTTTTTACAGCTGAGTAATAATCCATTTTGTATATGTACCATATTTTCTTTGTCATTGTGAGTAGAACCCTCCTTTGTCACCTATCAAAGGGGATGCATGCATGCACACAAGTTTATGAATTCACAATAGCATGCCAGGAATGCCTGCCTTAGATGCCAGGGATAGGAGTCTACCTTGAAGCTCACCTGCAAAATCCTGTCAATTGCAGCTCTGCAGCAAACCTACCTGCCTGGCCTCCATGGCCAAACACTGAGGAGAGTTGGATCATAGTTCTGAACTTTCACAGCCCAGCTGTGCTCACAACCTCAGAAGGCCTTGTGGTTTCCTGAGGCCCAGTGGTTGTGTGAATTTCCTGGGAGAATGTAAAAATCCATCTGCCTCCAAAAAGAGATATTGCCACCAGACCAAAGAGAGCCTTGTACAAATGCAGCTTGGCAATCAGTAGTGATGTTCCATTGGATTTCATTTCCAAAGCAATGTGTAACCCAGGCCTGCATGAATGGAAGCTGCCATCATCCTCCAGCACCCATCAGGCTGCTACTTTATATATCTCTAAGTCTGTAAAGGATGGACACAAACCCAATTGACATCACCACCTAGTGTTCAACAGCAGAAGTGACTACACACTCAGCAAAAGGCACAAACAAAACACGTGTGTGCATGTGCCCTCTATCTTGTTCTTATCAGGGACTCTACTGGCCTCAGCAAATCTATCAGACATGAGAGGATGGATTTGTAATGATACATTCTAGAACACCAATTCAATATGCAGACGACAGCTAAGTGGGAGCCTGTTGCAAGATGGAGTTATGCTGGCGAGGGTACAGTGAACTAGACTCCTTAAATGTACTTCATAAGGTGATAGCAATCCTCTTTCTTATCTTGCTCAGTTCTTAATCATAAATACGTATAGTAAACTGTTATTGGCTTTGCTGATGGGGCTTTCACATCATTTTTTTCCTTACTTTACATTTATGACATGTTATCATAACATACATATTTAGGATTCTGCACAGAATGCTGCATGTTTGATACACTCAGCTTAGTAAGGTTTATATAACACTCATAATACAATACAACAATCAAGCTGACAGATACTTCAAGAATACATCATCCTATCCCCCCACATACATATACATAAGGAAATAAGGACTCTTGGATGTGTGAAATGATGTACATACCAGTAGATATTAATTAAAACATATGAGTTATAGTAAAACTGTGTACAACACTGCTCTATCATGGTGTATGATGGGTTTTATATGTTACAGTGTTCAGTTTGACAGTGTTACATTGAGTAAGTTTTTGTCCAATACTATTCTGAGGTCATAGTTTCTTTTGATGTTTTTGTATAGTTTTCCTGCAGTGACAATGCAACCTATAAAAAATATCATCATGAAGCCCATTAATATGTTTCGATCTGAGAAACCAACATAGGGGCTGACAAGTTTGCATTCCCACCAGCAGTGGAGGAATGTTCCTTTTGCTCTATATCCTTGCTAGCATGAGCTGTCACTTATAGTAATAGATTTCATTATTCACATATACATTTTTCTATTTTTTTATTCTTCTTTCATACAATACATCCAGACCACAGCATTACCTCCCTCTCCTCCTCCCAGTAAAACCCTCCCCTACCTTCTTCCCCACATCCACTGCTCCTCCTTTCCCTTCTGAAAAAGGAAACCTCCCAGGGATGTAGTGGGTAGGCAGCAGGTAACTGCCACACCTGCTTATAACCTGTTCCTGGGGCATGGCTCAGATGGGAGCCGTTTAGAACCAAGATGCATATCTGGTGGCACTCTTAGCTCCTCGTGATCCTGGATGCTAGATTGCAGACCAAGTCAGAGGTCTCCAGAGAACTACACTAGACTGCACCTCACCTCTCCAAGATGCTGTAACCAACCCCTTTATTGATTATAAGTCACCCAGAAATAAATATCTTTTAACTACCAGATGAACTACATGGAATTGCCTCATTAATTGCTGCTATACAGAAATATCAATCCAACACTGAATAACAAGATGCAATAAGACTAATCACAAACCCTCATATCAATGCTGGATGAGGCAACCCAGTAGGAGTAAAAGGATCCTAAGAGCAAGCAAATGTGTCAGAGACACCCCTGACTCCACTGTTAGGAGTCCCACAACACCACCAAACTAATAACCATAGCACATATGTGGAGGACCTAGTGCAGATCCATGCATGCTACCTGAGTATGCTTCAGTCTTTGGAGCTCCTAGGAACCCGGCTTAGTTGATTCTGTGGGCCATGTTCTTGTGCTGTCCTCAACCCCTCTGGGTCCTACAATCCTTTCTCCACCTCATCTGTTCTGACTAATGTTTGGCTATGGGTCAGCTTGTGGAGGAGCCTCTCTGATGATGATTGGGCTTGGCACTGATCAATGGGTATAACAGAGTATCATTAGGGATGATGTGATTTACTTTGTGGTGGAATGGAATAAGAAGGATCTGAGAGTGGGGAGGAGCAGTAGGAAAGAGTACAAGGAGAGATGTATGGAATAGGAGCTCATATAGGGGCCTAGAGTGGAACCTAGTGCAGTGGAAACTTACTGAAACTTATGAGGGTGACCCTAATGAGGACTCCTGGCAATGAACCTTCCATCCTCTGTAAGCAGGCAAAGCTCCTGGTAGTGGGACTTGGATACCAACCCAGCCACAAAGCCTTTGACCCACCTTATCTGCTCACAAGAAGTGCTGGGGCCATGGTGGCTGGCAGCTTGCATGTGTGGCCAACCACTGACAGGTCTAACTTGCGGCCCAAATCAAACACAAAAACCAAACAGATAAAAAAAAAAAGTCAATGATTGATTCACATGCTTTTTACAAAACTATTTTCATAACATATAATTTCCTCTTGATGACCAGAGATGTGGCATGGTCATTAAGAGCATTTGCTATTCTTCTAAAGGACCTCCAGTTCGGCTCCTAGCACCCATGTCAGGTATCTCACAACTTCCTGTAACTCTGTCTCCATAGAACCAGATACCTTCATTTGGCCTCAATGCGCGCGTGCACACACGCACACACACACACACACACACACACACACACACACAAATGCAAAACAAAAAGAAAAGAAAAAAGAAATACCATTGCACCAAATTACTTACTTTGATCCTGAAGGCATCCTTACATTTCTTTCCCTTTTCCTTTTCTTTTCCCTTCTTCAACCTCCCAACTTCATCCATTTGTTTGCTGGCTTATGTGTTTTGGTGCTGATTTAGTTCAAGGGCCTTTGTGTACTAAACATTCAGTTTTCCCCTGATCTGCACCTCAGCCTTTTATGAACTGAGTTTAACTTCACAGACATTTGCTATGCAGGAAATAACAAAAGTAAGTTGATACCACTTCTTTCTCCTACTTCTTAAAAAGCACCAGGGAGAGTAGTTCCCTCTACTCCAGGTGTGCTGTGACCTCATCCTACACAATTCCTTTCCTCCCCATCAGTGACTCTTGACTCTCACTCAGTAGAAATCACAACTGAGGGCAACTGCTTTTGAGAAAGAGATAGCAAAGAAGAGAGGAAGATAACAGGGATAAAGACAGGCATGACATACGGTAGGGAAGGGAGCTTCTTCATGATGAGTCTCCCAGAGTTTACATAATTGTTGAATAATGAAGGCTCTAGCTTTGTTCTGATGGACAAGAGAGTGGCTTAGCTCACAAATGGAATGTGGCAAATGCTTGTTGACTTTTTACAAGTCCTTTGAGTATTGGGAAGAGCAATAGGTTATCCTCTCCCCAGATGAAGAAAGCTCAAAGCTGCCAAAATATGCTACCAAGAGCTAAAGGAGATGACTCTTTTCTGATGACAGGTCTTTTGAGTCTCCTCGGGAGACCAGCTGACACACCTGAGGATCAGAATAGGTCCCCATCTTATAGCATTCAATTGGATGAGCCCCAAGTAACTCTATGACAGGTAAGACGTGCTTTTCCTATTAGATGCTGGGGTCATTTAATATGCTCTGCCAGAACTTTTGGGACCCCACTTTCATTCTGCTATCTTAATAAATAGAGTGCATTATATTCTCTCTCAAACTATGGTTACTCCTCCATTATCCTGTGATAGGGGATGTCAAGTCTTTAGCTCCTCCTTTATCGAAATACTCCCAGGGTCCTGCCCTGAGAAGGGTTCTCCCAGAGTCCTGGTAAAAACGCTATGGCTGGTGTGGGGTAATTGGAGGGAAAAGAATCTAAGTACACTGGGTTCTTTCATCCATTTACTTTATTCCTCTAAGATTGAACTCTATCTACACAGCGTTATTTCTATTCTTATATTTAGCTCCTCTCTGTTCCTTCTCTTACTGTCCTCTCATAGCCCTAACTAAGCTCTTCTGCTATCGATCTCATCTTCATCCTCAGTTCCTCCATCCATGCCCATTTCTTCCTTTCCTATTCTCCTGAACTGACCCAATCCCTACCATCTACAGAAACTCTGCCTTGTTCTTTCTTCTTCAGCTATGAACTCTGTTCCCAGCTAATTGTTCCACTTGCCTGTTTCTTCCTTCACATGGTATGCAAAAATCCCTTTTGTTCTGAGTCAGTTGCACTAGAATGCAATTTGGCCTAGGAGAGGAAGGGAGGTCTGAGCTTTGTTTGCACAAGAAACAAAGCTAAGCATCTACACATCCACCTGTCTCCTAGGCCTAGGAGATAGGCATTGTCCTGAAAGGGTGTTACCTTAGGTCAGATCTGAGAAGTCTGAGAAGCTTATACTGTTTGCCCTTGTGGCCTAGGAGTTGTGGGCACACAAGAAACTGATAGTACGAAACAGCTGATATTTTAAACACTAAAAAACATCAAATATTCCTTGATATTTGACTTCTCCTCCAGAAGGATTCCTTAATCCTTCTAGGTCAATCTTTATCATATACAGCTGAATCTCTATTTCATATTCTTGTGGCCTACAACACTCCTTCCTAATCCATACTTTTCATCCAGTTCATCATTCAAACTGGAACCTGGGCATGTCTCTACCTGGAGTCACCTCAAAGTCATTTCTTCCCTGACTTGGCCTGTTAATGGTAGTCACTCTGAATCCTTCTGTTCTCTCTCCATCCAATATGTCTCAATAACCACTCAGGTAACCACTCCTTCTGGTACACCTCTGTTCTAGGCAGAGCCTCTCACTTCCCTCCTATTTCCATCAAATGTAACGACCTCTTCTATTTCTATGCAAATCTTATATCCCCTGAAGAGTCCTTCACAGGATTCCAAAGAATATATTTTATATATTTTCAAATTCCCAAAGGCCAGTGTTCTTGGGTATACTAACTCACGTTACATTACTCCTATTTTCACTTCCAGGAAGCTCAGTGGCTCTTACTGTCTAGTTCAAGAACTACCATCAGTTCTGAGATGATAGTTTCTCTATTCCTACTGTTTACAACCCATACACTCTCCTTGGAATGCTTCCTATTAACACTCAGTATTTCCCTTTGGGTGTGAGCTATTGAAACTTGCTGACAACACTGCAAAACACTGCCTTAGAGTAGTGAATGGCAGCCAATGCTGGACTGACCCATGAAGTTAGCAAGCTGAATATGGGTCAACAAAACCTTTTCATGCCACCAAGTTACAGTTGTTTCAATAATAATGACATTGGTACCTCACCAGCCACGAACTCACGTAGTACCAGATCTTCTTAAGATATACGAATATTTCCATCCACAAATCAAATACACTAAATTGCAATGTCTGCCTTGTTGGGATTCCTGGCCACTCCTCCATTTACATTACTGCACATGTGCAGTTCAGTAGCCAAGCAAGAGGCCTTATGTCCTGCATAATCTATACACTGAGTGATTATGTAATTTATGGTCATGAAGATCACACAATCTGCAAATGCATGGTGTAGAAACATAAGCCCATATGCACATGAGCAGGTGAATCCATAAGAAGTGGTATGCAGATGCCCCCCCCCCACTTCTCCTTCTCCTTCTCCTCCTCCTTCTTCTTCTTCCTCTTCTGCTACTCCTCTCCCACCCAATCTCTCTCTCTTCACATGTTTTCCATGGGCTTGGTCACACACTCTTCTGTCCCTCTCTCTTCTCTCTGCTCTGATAATGGGTTGTGTTGCATCTTGTGGCCTTCCTTGCATGGTAACAACACAGCTTAATGAATAACGCAGTGCTGCCACATTAAAACAAACATGCCTTCCCACAACAGAACCCATGACATCTGTGTTCAGAAGTTCTAGAATACTCAACCACTGTGTACTGACTTAACATACCTTCTACTTCCTATACAGAACAATATGGTTGAAAGATGAGAGGTGTAATATGAATGTTAATTGGTCTTACTAATAAAAAAAAATCTGGAGCCAGATATTGACTTCCACATTCTGCACACACGTGGTGTCTTCCACATCTGGACCCACATCGTAACTTCCACATCTGCACACACATGGTGCCTTCCACATCTGCACACACAGTGCCTTCCATATCTGCACACACATGATGCCTTCCACATTCTGCACACACAGTGCCTTCCATATATGCACATACATGGTGTCTTCTACATTCTGCACACACATGGTGCCTTCCACATTCTGCACACATGGTGCCTTCCACATCTTCACACACAAAGCCTTCCACATCTGCCCACACATGGTGCCTTCCACATCTGCACACGCATGATGCCTTCCATGTCTGTACATACATGATGCAGTCTGGAAAGAAAGAAGACTCCTACCAAATCCCAGGTTCTACCTGTCAAACACACCTCACTTGTTCCAAATCTTACAGAGGCTGCTCAACTATGGAAGCAGTGTGCAGCTACCCAACATACACTGGAGTTCTTCCAAGAGAGCTTATCATTCCTGACATTGAAGCAAAGGAATCCTCAACAGACTACCAAAATCTGGTACATAAGCAATAAACCTTGACACAAGCTCCTTACTTGCCTCATCCACTGCCAAAACCCGAGAACTAAATTACAAATGCTTACTAAATACTGCCCTGTTACAGGCCAGACAGTCTTCAAGAACATCTAAGGACACTTCTTCCTCAGTGACTAATCAGCTGAGGGGCACACTTACCTAGACAGAATTGCTGCATGGATATCACCCATATGTCTAAGTACACATAACGCAACTTTCACCATCATTGCACCTCTTCAGGCTGGCTAGAAACCTATAAGTCTTCCCAAAGAAAGCATAAAGGGATACGGAAGTCACAAGTATTCTCTTCAAAGAGTTTATCTCTGGACTTGAGCTCCTTACTCCTCTCAAACCATCTAGTATTTGTCTTCCAAATAATCAATAGTTGACACCCCACGCTCTGGCTATCACTCTCAAAAATAGAAAAGTCCCACTCCTCCTGAAAACACCTCCCTAAGTCGTCTCCCTAAGACATTGAGCTTCAATAAGGCTACCCCAATTCTTTCCTTTTGCTCTTTTAAGATTGAGTGAGACACTTGAATAGCTTGAACTGTATGGGAGGTACCCGGGCTGTGGGAAAGGGACTTGTCCTTAGTGCATGAGCTGGCTGTTTGGAACCTTGGGCTTACACAGGGACACTTTGCTCAGCCTGGAAGGAGGGGACTGGACGGGCCTGTACTGAATCCACCAGGTTTAAATGAATCCCCAGGGGAGTCTTGGCCCTGGAGGAGATGGGAATGGAGGGGAGGGGCTGGGGGCAAGGTGGGGGCGTTGATGGGTGGGGGAGGACAGGGGCACCCATGGCTGATGTGTACAATTAAAACACAAATATAATAAATAACAACAAAAAAAAACAGATTTAGAGCTATATCGAAGCACTTTTATTTAGGCACTTTAGAGAAAATGCACTGGTTCTCCAACAGGGTGTCCCGACCAATCCCTTTTTGGGGAGACTATCTACCACTTTTGAACTTCCCTGAACTTGCTCAAGGAGCATGTTAAACAACATTTCCTGTTCTCTCCTTGTCCCCTACCCCAGCTTGCTTATTCACCTAATAGTGTAGGAACTTGCCTACAGATGACAACGTTGAGGATATCAGACCTCTAATCTAGGAAAACATTTCCAAGATCAAATTCATGAAAGAATTTGCCTCACATTTAGAAACTGTTAATGATAACTATGAGGTTTTAGAACATTCTTTGTTTCAGCTTCTCTTACTTCTCCCAATGAGTGCCATAATGTTAGAATAGTACACAAGAACCTGTAGTATTCCCAGCTAAGTGGGATAATTTCTTCCTCTCAAAGTATGGATTTGACAATGTTACCCTCTGATTTCTCCTCTTCCCTTTTCACTCTCTCCTATAATTCTCTTCCTTTGTTATCCTAACAATCACCATCCATACGTCAAAACCACTCTACTAAGAACCATCACTACACAATCACCTCTTGGTCAACTACAAAGACTCACCATAACCTGACAGTACCTAACATCTCCCACAAACCAACACTTTCAAGGCATCTTGAAATGCATGCTGAGAAAACAATGAGGCCCTGTCCCCAAACTCTGATTCAGGCAACAATCTCTGCTTTCCTTTTGAATAAAGCAGAACATCCAGAGTTCCCATCTCACTCCTACCAAGTTTTCAAGTTCTGCCTTTCAGAAAAACTCAGGATAATTAGCTTGGAGTTGAGGACACCATGGAGGTCTGCTTCCTTTCCCTGAGGAAAGCTGGGCTTGACACAGTGGTGTCAAGACAGTCAAGAGAACTGGGAATAATGACTACCTGATGTTCAAAACATTGCTGGTATAATGGGTCAGGATACCATACAGTTCATTTCTCTCACAGGTTATCCTCTGTAGCTAAATTGTCAGTTTCTCTACCTTGTTTATCTTCTCATCTTCTCAGTGAGGGTGGAGAGTTGGGATGATGCCTTCCCAGTAGTCCCTAGAGATAAATAAACTCAAGTGAATATGTATAGTTGAATGGCATGGGACCAGAAGAGGTAAGACTAAGTGTATGTTGAAAAGAGCCAATGAAAGAACTCCTTAACCATGATTTGACTCTGAGACCAGGGCCAAGGAAAGAAGGCTTGATCCCAAGACTATTTTCAGGAAAAAAAATACCACCAATCTCTGAGCATGCCTCAAGATCAGGCCACAGATTCTCACCTATGCCTGAGCACAGAATCCCACCAATCCCTGAGCTTTCCCCCAAGATTAGGCTACAAAAGTCTCATGAACACCATGCCAAACTGGATAGCTCCCTATCCTCTGTCCCCACACATATACTGACTTCTGCTATGTTCCCTTGTACTTCTCACGCAGGCAAAAGTAGCCACCCTCTTGTGTTTTTTCTCCCTGATAAATACCTTGCGTGAGGTGTGTTGTGTGGTGTGACTTTGGGGTATTTCTTGTCTCCTGATTGCCAGAACAATTGTCAGAGTAGACCTGTAACACTTGCATTAGGAAACCTTCCCCTCCCAGAGCAGAACTGTGACATTTCCACAGGGGAAACTCTGCTTGACAGGGTAGTTAAAACACTTCTGTGGGGGGTGCCATGCCCATCAAAGCTGTAATATTTACACTAAGTCCCAAGTAGAGGCATGAGAAAAAGGGAATGCTTGGAACCCATGAATCCCTGGAAGAACATGGCAGTTATCCTCAAGCTGGGTCACATAATCCATATCCATGTCCCCCATCACAATGACTGGGTATGTACCTGAGCATCTACTGCAGTCCCATGGGTCCTGGAAGTCATAAACTGGTCCAGCTATGTGGATTTGGAGGAGAACTTCAACTCATATCTGGTGTGATGCTGGCAAGTTATGAGTCTGTAGTACTTAGCACTCCCAAGCCCTGAAACCTTCCTGTGTCTAGGACCAAAAGGAACAGAATGGCTGGGACCTTGGTGGATACCCAGGGGAGTGAATCTACCTGTTATTGACATCAATATCCATGAAAACTAAAAGAATCAACTGAGAGTGAAGTTCAGCAACCCCCTATCCTGACAAGGATCTTTCATCTACCATCCTGTGCCCCTTGCTACCCTGATTCCACTCAGAATAAAATTAAAGCACTCCCAGCCCAGTAACTGCAGATTAATAATTCCTGGATCTCTGCCAAACTAACCCTCAGTAATCCTCCACTCTGTGCCTGCTATTTACAAACCAAGAGCAGCAGTATAGACCTATTTATTCCCAAAGTCTCCCAGCTGTTGTGCCCCATTCCTGGAAGGCCCAGCTCAAGGCCTACCTCCTCCATGAAGCTCCCCATCCCCTGCACAAAACTCACTGCACCTTCACCTGGAACATTTATTTCTTGATGTTTTACTCCGAGACAAATGGCCAGCTTCTTCCTGCCTCCCTCTCTTCTCTAGGATGTCCATTCTCACTCCTAAGTAGCTCTCTCAGTCTCACCAACATGTGTTTGTGAATCCCAGAAGCACCGTACAAATGCCCTAAATGGCAGTTGGTGTTGCCTCAACAGTGGTGACATCAAATAGGAGGCTAATGGCTCTACAGGGTACAGTAGAATGTTCAGGGAAGGGACTGTTAGGGTCACTGCCAACAGCACTCATCTACCTGCTAACTAACAATTCCCCAATTAACTAGTAGTCACCCTTTTCAGGAGCCTTCCCAGAGACACAGGAGATACCCTTCAGTACCTCCTCCTTACAAACCCAGAGATCTCTCTCTGCCTCATCAGAACCTTTTCACTACTTACTTGTAGGTAGTTGAAAACACAGTTTCCAGAAACAGCCCAGGAAATTTCCTTCTTTAAGACCTCTAATCAATGAGATGAGAAATAAAGATTGTAGGAAATTAGGTTAGATGATGGGGAAGAAAGTCTAGTCTCCTGCAGTGAATATTCACATTGAAGAATATCCACAGGGCTATTAACAATGTGTGTGGGGAGCATTCTGGTTGTCCTATCAGAACAAAAGTAAGTAGCATACGTCATGATGAAAATTTCTCCAAAAGCTTCAGGAGAATACACTACAGTCCTCATGATGTTAGCAAAAGTGTGATCAACATTTGACAGGTCAGACTGGAGATAATACTGGGGCTCCCCAGGTGAGGCTTCTTCAGACACCAAGAACAAACACTCCCAGGAAGAGGGTTGTGATTCATGCATTGAGTTTGAGGAAAGATGACTGGCTAGTGAGAGGCTATCAGGGTGATGTAAAGACATTCTCAGTGAGAAAATCATACATGTCACAGTCATGGGGTAAGTATGTTGTGTGTCACTGCTATTGAACATCACCTAAAGCTACATAAAAGGCCAATCCCTTCATCTGGAGCCACTTGTGACAATGTACATGGCTTAGGAAAGGTGACACAGTCAGTGTTGTGTAGACTGTCCTTTGGATCTTGAGAATGTCCATCAAAGTTACTTAGCCCTAAGAGCTTTACCAGAGCCCCTCTTCACCCTTTGAATTTACTGAGAGCCATGGAAGTGAAAAGCTGGTAACATGTTCAGCCTGGATTGCACAATCTGCAGAATGCAGGACTGTGGCTTCAGAAATATACTTGCAGGAACCAGAACAAATGAATGACATGAGGTGAACTGTGTCCTTTTAGATGTTGTATCACACTGACAGACAATGCTAGCCAAGGTCAGCTATCTCAGGGATATCCAATTCTGGAAGCCAAGGGACAATGCCTGACCTACACACTGCTTTATCTCAGTGACAGCTGACACACACAAGGATACTCAGGAAGGGACTACTAGATGAGACTATGCCTTAGCAGGTTCAAAAGCCAAGACTTGAGTCTCCCCATCTTTGGCTCTCAATCCTCCCATTCCTTTATAGGTAGAGGGTGTCTCAGAAGTCAGCTGGTTTCCTCTGCCTCTCTGCACAAGGTGACCTAAGAGACAACTTCCTTCGGCTTATTCACAGTTGCACAGGATGCAGCTTGGCTTCAGAGTCTTCAATCTTCTTTTGTCAGAGCCAGAAGAAAACTGGTATTATCTATAAGCACTCAGAGAGTGTGGGGGTGCCCAATCACTTCTTGGATGCTTCAGATATTCATATTAATGGAAAGTCATGCAGGACAAAACTTGGTCATCAGATTCACCTACCCTTCCTCACTTAGAGCTTAGGACACACAGAGAAGTCAAGAAGGGGACAGTCTCTGTCCTAATACGCTGCCTCTAAAAGCTCTCAGGCTATATTGGAGACCTGTGTGCCACCCACACAGCTGGGATCTCAGAAATCTTAGGACTCACTAGCAAACAGCAATGCTTGGGGACTCCTGACCTGCTAGTGGTTGTGATGCAAAGTATGAGTACCTTGGGCTTTGCCAGGGCAGTTTCCTCTCCCTGTTTTAAGTGCCACTTTGGGGCTTTTAGGTTAAGCCCTTGCCAAAGTTGATCTTATGCTATGTTGGCCACTATATGATTCTGTCGGCCAAAGTCTGTCTGTGTGCCGATTCAAGACAAAAAAGAACATGGGGAGCATCTTCTACCTAAAGACATAAAAGCTCATGTTGTCATCCTTTCTAAATCATCTCTCAGAACAGTTCACTCCACCATCACATGTGCATGAAATTGAGTAGATTCAGCACTGGACTGGAGTGAGAATATGATGCTTCCTTTTTGAGGTCTGTCTGGATAACAGCATGACATCAACACAGTCCCCATTCAGATATCTCCCTCCACTTATGAAGGGCTGAGGACTCAGTCAGCTAACAAAAGTTTGTAGCAATAAACTCTCAGAGTAACTACGAGCAGAGACATATTCTCTCTCCATGTTGTTATGGCTCTCACTGGGAACACTTGCTGGTAGATGTCAGCAATTTCTGCTTAATTCTTGTTGTTGTTTTAATCTCAAGAATCTTCTTGATAGTTTGATTGTTTCTTTACTCCATACCTAGTGAGTCAACAGACCCATGGATCAGATTGTGAAGAGATCACCTTCAGGGCAGATGATATTTGCCTCACTGGTGATTTTACAACTACTTGTACATGTCTTGTTCTGAGGAGGGCTTGATAGTAGAGTGGAAAATGTCAGGGGATCTAGTTGACTATGGATTCCTTCATCCTCCTCAGTTCTCATAAAGGGTGCTGTGAGAGAAGAAAAGGCAATCAGATCCAAAAACAGCCTTGCTAGGTTTCTGGTTAGACAAATTCAGGGCTTATTCACACATTAAAAACTAGAATCAAGGAGAAACATCCACCCCACAAATGCCATGTTGCTGGGGATGGGATGTCATGGTGGCTTACTTGCTTATGACACTCAGTGTTTCTGCTGCAGGAGGTCTGTCGGCAGGAGGCTCTCATCCTGAGCTGTGGAATGTTTCAGCTCATGTTGGAGTTTTTCTGACCTAGAGGAGGAAGTTAGTAAGTGCAGAGTCCTGGTGGGGTCTGCCATTTCACCTGTCAGTCTGTGCTATCACAAGAACTCAATTGTGCTGGACAGTCAACACTGATCTTTGGCAGCAGTCATTGTTTGTACCCCTAAGAAATAAGTGTCACAGAATAATGGGCCTTGAATTATTTTCTGCCCTTAACAAGTATCAGATGTTGATCTGAGTACTGTATATACTGTGGTCTATGAGAAACAACAGGACTTTTCCCTACAGTCTAGGGACATCATGTAAACAAAGGGAATGACTTATTAAATTGATACATAACAGTACAGTGGAGATACACAGAGTGTTCATGATGGGTTCCTAATTGACCACCTCATTTTTTTCCTTGTCCAATTTCTGTTTATTAATTTCTAGGCAGGGTTACTATATGCATCTCTGGCTGACATGTTACATATTCTAGGATGATTTCAAGAGGCCAGAGACTTCATGTCTGTGTTCCCAATGACCTTGGAGTAAAGACATGTGCTATCACACGCACCTGTCCTTAATTCCTGATTGTAATTAATATTATTTTATTTTTCTCTCCTTGTTGTACAATGATATTTGATATAGAAACCTTAAAATTTCAAGCTCTGTTCCATCTATTCTTTTTTT
Source organism: Onychomys leucogaster (assembly GCA_949786385.1). Taxonomy (NCBI): domain Eukaryota; kingdom Metazoa; phylum Chordata; class Mammalia; order Rodentia; family Cricetidae; genus Onychomys; species Onychomys leucogaster. The sequence goes on along the minus strand of OX460426.1, from coordinate 43,868,759 downwards.
AGAGGGATTATATGAGCAAGGGTCGAAAAGATCTTGATGGACAAATCTACAGAAACAACTGAACCAAGCTCAAAGGAACTCAGGAAATTTAGATCACCAGCTGTGGAACCTACATGGGATTGGACTAGATCCTCTGCATATGGGGGACAGTTGTGGAGCTGGGTCTGTTTGAGGGGGCACTGGAAGTGTGATCAGGATCTACCGCTGTTGCATGAGCCATATTTTTGGATCCCATTACCTAAGGTTGAACACCTTGTTCTCCCTTGATAAAATGGGGAGGGGCTTGACCCTGCCTCAAAAGAATGTACAAGGCTTAGCTGTCATACCCTGGGAGAATTTGCCATGTTGGAGGAGGGGATGAAGGGTGGGTGGAGAATGTGTGTGGGGAGTGGGAGGAGGGTATGTAAAAAGAATAAAAAATAGTTTGAAAAAGACCACCTCATTTTTATACATTAACTTAATACAAATTTTCAAACTGGAGATCTGAATAAGGTCATCTGAAATGATCAGGCCTCCTAATCAGAAGGCACCTTACACCCAGGTAATAGGAAAGATGGAGCCTGTCATGCTAGAGCAGCATTTTTTGAGGCTTGTGTCTTAGAATATTGTCACTGCATGGTCTCTGGCAATAAACAAAAACAGCTGTGTTATCCTTAGGCTTACAGCTGGGAATCTACATCCTGGTACTCTAGTGGAGGCTCTTACACAACACTCGGTGAAGGTCTGAACAATCCTCAGCAGAGACTTCTGTCTGTGATCATCCTGCCAATGACTAAACTTATTATATCCCCAGTACACTTCACATGGGAAATGCTCAAACAATGAAGACTGCCAGTGTTACATCAAATACTGACAAGGGTGTGAATCTCATCCCTACAGGTGATATTCCTGAATAAATATGTAATGTCAGAAATGGTGAGTTACACCTTTAAACCCTATCATTTGTTTGGCATAAGCAGGCAGAGCTCTGTGAGTTCAAGGAAAACCTGCTGAGAACATAACAGAGAGATCAGAAGGGAGGGATGGGGACACAAGCCCACAGACACAAGGAGGATCAAACATATTGTTTGCTGGATAGAAGTTCTTGTTGATGAGACCAGCATGATACTCTGATTTCTGAGTTGGTCTACCCTTGCTTGGAGTGGGGAGTCTTGCTGATAAGCAAAAGCCCACAAAGGATGGAGAGCCCTAGTACAATGGACGCAATTGGATCCAAACCCCAAATTCAGCCTGGGTTCCTACCTCATCTGGGAGACAGTCAAATGATGCTGCAGGTTCATAGCCAAGTGTTTTTGCTGTGTGACCATCTCCCTCTGTTTCAGCAAGCTCTGAAGTCTCTCCTCCAGTCCTTGCTGCTCCTGTTCATTAGAAGATTATGTTATTAGTTGAGGGTTGAGTATAGTATAGTCAATACATTCTCACACAAGAGCAAGAACACGTAGAGAATGCAAAAACAATGCTGATCTGTCAGTCTCACCAAATTTCAAGATCACAGGGACATGAGAAAGCCTGATTCAAATTCATAAGACAGAGAATGACAAGAGAGAAACCCAGTGGCCTCCTCTAGGTGTCATCCACATGCAATATGCATTGCATTCCCACATGCCTCTGTTACACACACACACACACACACACACACACACACACACACACACACACCACAGAGAGACTCAGAAAGACAGAGAAAGGGGTGAGACAAAAACAGCAAAGTGATAGAGGAGCAGTTACCTTTAGAATAAGCACACCAGCCTTTAGGAAAAGTCCCAAACCCAGCTTTGCATCCTTGGGAACTAAAATGGCCTAGGAGAGCATACTGTGCTTGGTCAGTCTGTGTGGAGGTGGTTAGAGAGTTTTTCACTCTTGAACTCAAGTCTGGGTATAGAAATCCTCCCATCACAATGACAGGTAGCTGTGTGATGAGTTATTGACCTGTTCTCCCTTTTGACTGCAGCTTCAACAGAGCATCAGGGATTGCATGCAAATGGCCTAGATTCTCAGAGACTCACTTCCCAACATACTAATATACAGAAACAGAATGAACAATTTTACATCATGAAGTGGGTGGATGGATGGGTGAATGGATGAGGAATGTGATGAGATAAAGCACAGGCGTCTGGATGGGTAGACTGGACAAGGTTACATAAATAAATGGTGCTGGACATAACTATGACACAGCTGCATGTCCCTACCTGATGTTGCTGGTTCTCAAGGTCACTGGTCTCTTCTTGTTCCTTACAGAGCACTTTCAATTCACTCATGTGCTTCTTCAGCCAGAGCCATTCCTCCTGTAGGTTCTCCTTCTCTTTCCTCAGCAGATCCACCTTTTTCTTCTGCTGCCTCTGCTCCAAAAGGAGCCGGCTCTGCAGATCACTGGAAACACACTCCAAATTGTAAGACCTTGCCAGCTGCCTCTGGTCACTCAAGAGTCCATGCCTCAACAACCCAACCCTATCCCAGGTTCACAGGAAGATGTAAACAAGCACCTTCAAGAGTAATGAGAGTGGCACTCCAGGCCAAAGCAGAGAAGAATTATTTCTTGCAAGAATCAAACGATTTCTGAACCCCCCTGAAATAACAGAAACCCATGCATTACATAAACAAGAGGAGTACCCCACCTGTCCTAATCGGTCCACTGTCATGAGGAAACACCAGCAGGTAATGTGCAAGTACACTTGAGGAAGTAGGAGACCCAGAGGTTCCATAGATCCCATAGCAGTCAGCCCCTGCCTGAAAAACCTCTCATGATGTCAATTGCTCTTCTACCTAACCAGTGCTTCTCAGTATGTGGAGTGTGAACCCTTTGGGATCTAAGGAACACATATTAAATGTCCTATGTAGGCATTTATATTAAAATTCTTAACAGTAGCAAAATAAAGTTAAGACATGGCTACAAAATAATTTTATGATTCAGGTCATCAAAATAATGAGGGAATGTATTAAAGTGTCACATCATTAGGAAGGTTGATAACCACTGATCTAGAGGCTACTGAGTATGACAATATGGTGCTGGAGGAGCTAATAGTCTCTTAACCCTTAGCAAAAAAGACTAAAGAGAAATAAGTCCAAAAGCTGCCTGCTAATGCTGCTGGCTAAGAAGCAGAAAAACTAGAAGCAGATCTGCAGACCCTGCAGTCCAGAGACAAAGAAAATCAGAGCTGGCCATTGGAAAACAGTTGGAGTCCCTGCCAAGACAAGCACTTACCGAAGGAAGACATGTTCCTTGGTCAGCTCACTGAGCTTCTGTGAGATCTCCATATTCTCATTCTCAAAATTCTGCAGGTCTGACAAGACCTGCTGATGTTCTATCTTGAGGTGTTCATAGAAAGGATTTGGACTGTGGTAGGGCCTGGACCCAGAAGCAAAGAATTCCATGAATACAGGCATCAAGGACCACATGAATTCAGTATGTGTTCTATATTACTGAATTTAATGAGATGCCACAGCCTGGCTCCTATGTACTGGGGCTTCCATCTGCTTATTACACATACTATTCTGTTCCCAGGCCAGCAGAGGCAGGGTGTTAAGAGGGATGCAGCTGGGACTGAGTGAGCTCCCTCAGGAGTCCTGCACAGCTAGCTGGCTATGGAGTTCCCACAACTCTATCACAAGTCTGGACCCACTGGAATCTGTGATATTTCTGCTGTCTTCAAATAAGAGATTCTCATTCCAGGGTGCTTATATTGACATGGAGGCTAAAATCACATCATGAGCATTTCTGAGGATGGGACTCAATATTATGACAACTTCATAAATTCCCCCAGGGCATTCCTAGTTGACACAAAGTTGGACACACTGGCAAAGTGCTATGCTGCTCAAAATGGGGCTCCCAATACACCATGTAGACAATACCTAGATACTGAGACAAGCAACACTTCATGCTCAACCATAGACCCTTGATTGTAGGGTGAAGAGAGGCACATATGCACAAACAGAAGAACACATAGATACACAATAATGGAGGAGAGGGAGACAGAAAGAGAGAGTCAGAGGGAGTAACTGAGAGAGGGAAAAGTGATATAATGCTCTCATTAAGATGCCAAATTAATGCATGCAATTGTATCATCTCAGAGAGGACCAAGAGCAGCAGACATCACTACCAGGCCTTGCTGCCACATATTAAGATGTGGTACCAGGCCTCTCCATCTGCTACTAGAAGCATCCAGCACACAATGTCTTGCCAGGCAAGTAAAAGAAAAATCACAGCATTCTCTCAGTAGCCACCACTTGAGAAGACCTCTCCAAATGCATGCTGGTAATTCACACATTACTGACTCAATCCCTGAATTATATGATTCTGGTGACAGGCTCTGGTTTTCATTTGGAGGAAGCAGAACAGTCTATGTCCCCATCTCATCCTGCTCATGTGTCAGGTTTTGCTTCAGGGAAGCATTTGAGGAAATGGTGTTGGGCAGAGGGACACTCTGAAGGTGCTTCCAGATTCCCAGAAGCCCATTTCTTAGACAAAATACATTAAGGGTGAAATTGTGGAACCAAGGCAGTCACCAAGGAATTTGAAACAGTAAATACCTCTTGTCCAAGGAACCTTCAGTTACTAAGATGAGGCGATCTCTCAGATCATTCCGTTGGGCAGTCATCACCTGGAGCTGAGTGGTCAGGCTCTCCACCTTCTGCTTCACTTGCCTCTTTGTGAGGCAGGTTGGAGTGGGTGGTGGCTCCTTGGAGACGCATGTTGGTGGATGAACACAAGTGAAATTGCATTGTGACAATACAGAGAGAATAAACAGCTCACCCTGAGACCTAAGAAGGTGTTTGAGAAAGAATGTAAGCAAGCAATTCAGTGACACCCCGGGGAATTTTGCCCTGGATTGGGATGTCTCAGGTCTCTCATGTCTCTGATGGAAGATAGGCGTCTCATCCAGCTGATTTCCTCTGCTCCTTTAGCACAGACTTCGGGTAACTAAGGAGAAAGCCTCCTCAGGCTTATTAATAGCCATGGACTCTGCATTCAACTTGGATGTAAGATTCATTAGTCTTGGCTTTAAAACCAAGATAAAATTTGCACAGTCCATAAGCACTTAAGTCATGAAAGATATATAAATATCCTGACAGGTCACTCTAAGCACATGGCAAAGTTAGAGAAGCCACACAGGGCCAGAATATGCTCACCATCCTGCCAAGACTCTTCACTGACAACGAAGGGTGCACAGAGCTGGTGGGCAGTAAATAAATGAAGGCACTGAGGTTGAAGAACTTCAATGACCTGCCTTTTGCTGGGACACTTCACCTCCTACCTTAATGCTGGCCCTATTTGTCCCCTTTCAAACCCGACCTTCCTGTGGGATCAAAAGGCAAGAGATCCCAGTACAACAGCTTTGGCCTTAGTCATTCCTGACTTCTGGGACAGACAAATTACTCCTCTGGAATCCATGAATTTCAGGTGCCATGCCAATCAGGAAATCCTGTTGGTTCCCAGAGACTCCTACCTCCAGTGTCCCATTACTGGAACATTCAGCTCAAGCCCATGTCCTGAAGGAATATCCCAATTTCCTGCCCAGAACTTACTGTACCATCTGCTGTACCATTTCTTTCTTGATGGAGGCTGAAAGCCAGCCTGTGTCTGCCTCTCTCTGGTCTCACTTCCCTCTCCATTCTGTCTACACAATAGACTACTGAGTCTTCCCAACATGTTCATGGCTGAACTGTAAGGGCACTGAACCAACTGTCCAAAGGCAGTTGGTGTTGCTACAACACAGGTGACATCAGATTGCGTTCTAAAGTCTCCAGGATACAATAGATTGTCCATGGTTGAGCCCCCCTGATGTCATGGGGAACTAACATTGCCTCCCTGCTAACCAGATCTCCACATAACTCCAGAAGTCGCGTTTTCCATTCTAGGAATCTCTCTTGGAACTCAAGAGAAATGCTTCAGTACCCTTTTGTTCCATAGCCAGAGATTGCTCTCTGATTGTTTGGAAATGTCTCAGTACTTCCATGTGGGAGAGAAAGTGAGTGTTCATCTCCTACTGAAAGTATATGTCCAGAACGTAACAGTATTATAGACATGTATGGGAGGTATGATTCTCCACAAGCACCTGCATCTCCTTATTATTAAGAAATAATACACTTAATGATAATGGAGAGGAACTTTGTAAACAACTTCCTAGTATGGAGTCTCCAAACACTACTGCCAGTAGGTAATATGCAGCTTATTTGATTTAAATTGATGACCACTGGCAGATTGCATTGTAATGTTACACAGGATCTATAGACAGTCACTACCCAGAACATAAACTTTTAAGATTTTTTGAAAATACTCAATGGGTATGACCCAAAATTACTTCTAAAAATCCTGTAGAGTTTGCTCTTAGTAATTTTACAGATTGTTCTTCAAAAGTAAAAGGAGCATACATTTTATACACAAATTCCTCACACTCCTCAAAATGGATAGTACCTTCCCCTGACTGTACAGCTCAACAGTCAAAATTTACAATGTCACATCAGATTTTATTAGACATTGTTCAGTAATAAGTTATTCTTGACTCACTTCACATATATATTTGCACATAAAGGATAGAGTTATACTAAAAATGGAAACTGGCTTAACCTGATAGAAAAGAATTGTTACAAAAGTATTATGAATTTTTAAAAAGTGTAATGAAGAAATAAAAATCTCTGAGCTCTGTCTACTTGTACTCTAACACATTTTATCTCTTAATTTCTTTGGGCGCTTCCTCAAAAAAATAGTATCTTAAGACAAATTCCTTTAACTTTGTATTTGTAGATTCCGGGGCCATGGTCAAAATACATTTTTAAAATGTATAACAAAAATTGTAATAACAAGGTTATCACTTTAAAAAATCAATACATAGGCAGCATGTATGTCTCCTTTGATTATTATTATATCTCCTTTATAGACTAAATAGGCAATCACAGTTCTTCAAAATATTTTGGAGAAAGATGGAATTTAATATCATGAGATATCCCTAAGGAAATATAAATCTACTCAGGATAGAAGAACCTGACTCAAAAGATGTATGTCTAACCACTTATGTGTTTGCTAACTGTTCAACAACCGGATTCTGGAAAATTTAAATAACAAACCACTGTGTGATTCATAAATTTGGTATATTTGATAAATAATACCTAAGATCTATTTAGGCTAGCAGAAATGCACTTGATATTATATCTAGCCACTTTGTCTTTCAATCTGACCAAGATAGCATCCCTGAGAGCACCCAATAATGAAACAACTAAATGAAGACATCAAAGCCTTGAATGTGAGATGGAGAGCAAACCTATCTTTACCTTGGAACAAGAGACATCACGACATTTTCTGATCACTGAGATTTGGGGGTAAAAACAAGGTCACTTATATTACTGAATCAAGAATGACATTGTTTTATTTCCTGACTGTATTACATGCTAAGTGTAACCTTCTCAATGCAAAATCTATTTTTTGATAAGAGGGATAAAAGGCACACCAATAATTGGAGACAGAATAATATTGTTTTGCAATACTTAGGATTGTTTGTGTGCTTTTATACCCAGTTCGAGGAATGGTTAATGGAATATAAAGAAAGGTCTCAAATGTGGCCTGTATGATTAGTAAAATTACTACTGTTACAGTAACATTTCCAGATACTAATCAAGAGATGGGAGAAATGATTAGTACCAAGCAAGGAACCAGGACTGAAGTGTGCACTACTTTATTAAATCTGACGACTACTCACAGTCATGAACTAGACCTTACTTTGGGAGGCCTATGCCAAGCTCTCACTGAGACTAATTCATTTCAGGAGAAACCAGGTGAACATTCCATCATTGAGAAGACTTTAAGAAAAAAATTTCCTGATAGAAGTAGCCCTACCTCTTCCTGTCTGGACCTGAGAAAACAGTAACTGACGTTCTGCTCAGCAGGTAACTGACTCCTGGTACATTTTACCTTGCTCTGCCCCTCTGGAGTAAAAACCCTGCTCCTCTGACCAGCACTATTCTTTGTCTACAGAGGGGACAACACCACCTCAATACAGGATTTGGGAAGTCTCTGATCAGTCTGGAGGAGGCAGGAAGATCCTGAATACCCTAGATATCTACCTTTGCTGGTCTCCAACCAGGAACAGTGATTTTTTCATTGGATGTCTGTCTTCCACAAGACTTAGTAACAGGTGAAATGAGTTTTACCTGTGAAGCACTGTGGTGTACCATTAGTTCTTCTAGTATCAGGTCTCAGGAATAGCTGGGAGAATCACTAGGGGCTTACAGAAAAAGGCAACCAATCAAGCAAGAGAAATAGAAATCAGAATTATTTGAGTTTGTTGGAAGAACACCAGATAGCTGAAATGTCTACTGAGGTTGTTCAATGTTGCTAACTCGTTTAAAATTTTCTCTTTCATATTACCTATAACCATGAAGCATAACAATCATGCTGGGGCAGTATGAGAGTTAGTTTTAAATTATTCTGATACATACTCAAACTAGAGTCACCTTGAAGAGAGAGCCTCAATGAGGAATTCTTTAGATTAAGTTGGTTTTGAGCACATCTGTTGGAGAATTATAGATTGTTAACCAGAAGGATATCTCACCCTAAAGTGTACAGAACCACTTCATGGCTGGGACCTGAACTGTGTTAACAGTGAAGAAGCTGGAGCATATGCAGAGGCAAGCAGGCAGCATGGTTGCAACTGTATCTCTCGGCTCTTGACTGTGGATGTGATGTGACTACGTTCCTGCATTGATATCACCAAAATGGACTATTACCTGGACCTATAGGCTAAAATCTATTCTTTCCCTGCTTTGCTTGGGAAATTAATGTAAAGAAGATGCTAAGAAACCACTCTGTGTCACAGGGGTTTGCACAAATCAGTGAGATATGAAAGTAATTCAAGACATGCTCAACAGCAGCCTATCTGTCCCAGAGCAGGAGATCCTGTTTTGGCCTGAACCCAACATGTGTTTCCCTATCACAGATTTAAGAAGACACAGAGATGTCCATTGACTCAAACATCATCACCTTGTCAACAAATGGCTCTAGGTAGTGTCTTGCCCTCTCAAATGCTGTTCTACATTCTTCTCATCTATAAAATGATGTAACATTAACTTCAACATAATGTACTGTTTTGTGGGTTTCCTGACTATTAAATTTTGCGGGTATGGGGAAATGGATCTGAAATCACAGTCCCAGAGATGAATATGAATCTTATGATACCTCCTTCTTTACAGGACAGGAGAAACTCCTTAAAGGACAGACCAGAGAAGCACGTTAACTACCTGCTATGGGTGGGATGTTAGATATGAGTGACAATGTGTCCACTAGTTACCTTAGACCAGAGATTAACCCTAGGGTTGATGTAGACACATCCCTGTGAAGACTTCTTGGTTGCTCACTAATTCTGAGCTTCCTCAGCAAGATTTCTCAAAATGGATCTTTGACAAACTTCCTTCTTCAGAAATAAATAGAACTAATTATAAGGGAAAAGTCATTTTGATTTTGTCCTTCTCCTCCTAGAATATGTGACTGCCCCGTGTGAGCATCTTCAAAGGGCTATAGAAGAAGACTAAGGTCTTGGCCCAGGAACTGCAATAACCACAGTGACTGGGACAGAATGCAGGTCTGAGGAAAAGAGTGCAAAAGCCAGAAGTCCAAGGAGGAGACAGTAGGGGCACTCATGGAATGCTCTGTTATGTGGCTGCCATTTTAGCCTCTCTGTTTGCGAATTTCTTCCACCTAGAGAAAGGAGGGTGGAGATGGACCAGGGAGATGGGTGCTGCCACCAGGGACAACATTGGGACCTTTAATGCTCATAGAATCAGATCTTTTTAAACTATGGCCCACAAAATGCTAAAGGATATTTTTTTGTTTTTTTGTTTTTTGTTCTTTTTTTCCAGCTCCCTTCATTCTCTTTTCCTTAGCAGTTCATGGTTATTGATTTTATTATGGGGATTAATACACAATTAACAAAGTCAGGAACCACAGAAGACTCACTCGCATGCTCTTTGAAGGGTTGCATGTATTAAATAAACAACATAAAATAAATCAAATTGTTGGCCTTAAATCCTTCTTGAGCATTTTAACCACAGCAGCCATAGTTTTCTATTTTGTTAGAATATAAATAATAGATAGAGCACTTGCTATTACAGCATTTAAACGTGATAATGTAAAGTTCCTGCAAGGATACACACCATGAATGCAAGCATTCCTCCTTCCTCTGCTCTATGACTTCTGCTCTCAACTCAGTCAGGACAAGCCTGTTATGAGGAACAAACTCCCAGCAGAACCCCTCACTGAATATACACTTAAAAATCAGTGACTTCCACATCAAGACCACAGGGTTCCAAAGACAGCACTCACAGGAATCATTCACCAGCTCTCCTCCAGTTGTAACTCAGCTCCCAAGGAGGGACCTCAGCCTCCTCAACCATTATAGGATATTCACATAGTGCCATGTAACTTCCTAAACTTCTGGGCCATTACTTCCTAAAGCAAAACATGTATGGCATTGTGCATAATTCACAGGTAATCTGGACCAGGAAGGATACTTAACTTCAGGAAGCAAGAAGGAAAAAAGCACAGAGAGAACAGGCACTTGTGACACTGAAATGGATAGGCAGGATCAAAACTTAGGCTTTCTAGCCCTAGGGTAGAATCTCTTCTTACTGATTTCAACTTCTGGTCCGAAGGGCAAACATATGGTGTGTGTTTAGAAAAGAAAATGACCCACATCTTTCCAAGGTTTTATGCCACTTCATGTGACACTGGAGATCATGTCCCACTGAGGACAACCAGGACAGTGAAGGAAAGGTTTTTGCTATTTTTATCATGTTATTGTTCCCTGAGAGAATCAGAACAGAGGCAGTAGGTATAAATTCATGTCCAGCCCCTGTGGGCTAAGAGAGAAGGTGTTACCCTTGACATTCAGGTAGAGAAGTGCCCACTACCAGATCCTAGACCCACTGAGTGAGCTGCAGAGAGAAGAGGTGGCTGGCAGTCCAGAGGGGCCCAAGGGAACTACTACTCACCCATGCCCTCAGTGTGCTGTGGCAGTCTGAAGATGCCCTTCAGACAGAGAATGGGCAGCAGTTGAGCCTGAACCTGCTTCTTCAGGTCCTGGAATTCATCCTGCCTATTAGGAGGGTGTACCTGGAGCAGCAGCTACTCTTTGGTGTCCCCAGCCTCCTTGGCAAGCTGTTGCCAATTGACTGGGCTCAGAGCTCCCACTACCTTGAAGCATGGCCTCTACCTGAGTCATGACCTGGGCAAGGGTCTAAGGCCTAATACCTAGCAGTTCCTGATGCCGAGGATCTACACTGTCTGACCAACCTTCCTCAACTTTCCCAGTTCTGTGAGATGGCACCAGGGCTATCAGACACCTTGGTTCCATGGACTGAAATGGGTGGCTTCTTAGGGTACTGATAGCCTCCAGGCAGCAGAGGCCATGGGCTGGAGTCTGTGGGCCTGGGTCTCCAGAATTCCAGTGGTGCTCAGCAGGTACACCCTGGGATCCTAGGCATAGCCAAGATGACTGAAAAGGCAGGAAGATTGGAAGAGAAGGAGGAGGTGGAAAAGACAGAAGGGACCATGGGGGGGGAGGGTAAACTTCATTGACCCATTCCATAAATACACTGTCAGTAGCCACTTACTGCATGCTCGCAAATTACCTAACCAATGAGGTTTTATAGTGGTAAGTAGACAAACACCTACTGAAATTGAAATATCTTAAGTTAACAATAAATGAGACAGTCACATAGATAGACACATAGTAGTTAGAGGGTGAAAAGCAAATTTTCTGGACTTTAGGGGCAAGATGGAAGGAATTTAAATGAGTAGGACCAAGTGGGAGAAGCAGAGAGCATGGCACATCAGCAAAATCGAAGGAAATATAAGAACAGCCTTGTTTGGCCTTGATGCATGGGGGAGGGCCTCCATCCTGCCTCAACTGAATGTACCAGGCTCTGGTGACTACCCATGGGAGGAGCCCTTACACTTTTGGAGGAAGGAATGGGGAGGGTGAGTCAGGGGAGAACCTGGGGGAGAAGAAGAAGGAGAGATGACACAGGGAACTGTGGTTGGTATGTTAAATAATTTTTAAAAAAAGTCTTAAAAAACTATGAAAAGAAGAAAAGAAAAGCCAGACAAAAAGATTCAAGAACAGAAAGGTGCTTGAGTGTTCAGTGCCACTTGCCTGCAGGGACAAGGACAGAAAAATCCAAGTTCAAGTCAGAGATAACACAAGATCCAGATCTATTAGTGTCAGGAGACACTGGCAGGTACTGTGAGTGGACCTGGAGGCAAGTGGGTTCTAGGAGAGGAACAGCTGTCTGATTTCTGTCATGATGAATTCATCTAACCACAGGACACGGCAATGGGCTTCCCTCACATTTGTCAGCTATGATGATTGTGTTTATACAACACTGCTTTCCATATAAGTGGAAATGGGATCCAATGTAAATGATTGTGATACTGAGAAATGCCTGACTGTGACCTTGAGTATAAACCCATCACAATAAAACCTGTTCATCATGATTGTCAGCCCATAAGAGAATTTGTTTTGTAAGTCAAAAACGATTATCTATTTCACCCTATGTCATGGTCTTACTTATCCTTTTCTCCTTTTTCCTTAGTAACAGAATCCTAGCTGCGAGGGCGCCCACTGTGCCTTTGAAGAGTGGGTTCATTTTCTTTGTGCTACAGCAGCAGTAACAACAGCAGTAAATGCATGCAGCAGAAGCAGCTGCAGCAGAGGCTGGAGCCTCTGGAGAGGAAGCAGAAGCTTGAGAAGCAGAAACAGCAGAAGCAGGAGCAACAGCAACACATGTGGAAGTGGAAGCAGAGGCAGAAACAACAGTTGAAGCATTTCTGTCTTCAGAGTTCTCTAGTGCGACCTCTGGTCCTTGGAGTCGGTACTTACTCTCTTCTTGAGCCTTTAAGGACAATTCGACATGTGTTATTTTTCATAAAAAAGGAATGTTATACTTTCATTCATTTATCACTTATCAATACCATGGTCTTGATTTTAGTCCCAAATATCTATGTATTCATTTCAATTTTATCATTAGAGACCACTGACATTTTTTCACCTTTGCTTCATTTGTACTCGAGTAAAAGACATACAGATTCTTAAATCTCAAAAGCAGATAGGACCATCTGGCTTTTAAAAATATGCACTTTGTTACCTAACACATTCACAGCTCACAGGTCTGTGGAGGTGCCCAACCCCACAACTTCCCAACATAGTTCGTGCTGCAGCTTCTCTGCTGTCTAGATGATATGGAAGCCTGGGCCAGAATCGAGGAGGTGGGTGATCTGTTGAAGGTGTAGCACACCTCGGGTCTTATACACGGAGGCCAAGTGAGCCTGCACTGCTGGTGGAAGTCCCTGTGAACTGGCACTTCTCCCCTTACTTGCATGTGCTGCTCTTCTTGAATGCTTGGCACAGCTTAGACTTGTAGTGCATGGACATTTCTGGGAGCCATTGCCCACCTGCTTTTGCTGCTGCTGCTGCTGCTGCTGGTGAAGGTGAGGGAGTGCTGGATGGGACTGGTGTCCTTGCTGAACAAGCAGTTGAGGAATTGCTCTCTTTGTTGACCATTGCCATGCCAATGCACTCTCCAGCCTCACTGAGCTGGTGGCAAGGAGCCTGTCCACTTGTACCTGCTGTGTTGATGCAGCCCCACTAGGGGCCATTGGGAACATGGGTGAGCAGCTACCTCAACTTGGAGCTGGGTGGGTGAGCACATGTAGGTTGCTGGATATGGCTGAGCAGTTAAGAGCACTAGCTGTTCTTCCAGAGGACCTCTGTGTGAATCCCAGACTCTAAATAACAGCTCATAAATACCTATAAATCTAACTTCAAGGAGTTTGTCAACTCTTATGACCTCTGTGGATACCAAATGCACATGGTACACAGACAAACAAGAAGGCAAGAATCTAATAAAATTGAAATAAGAAAAATTAAAGATTGATTAGTGTTTTTCTCATTCTGGTTTGTTGTAATCATAGAATAATGTATGCTTACTTTCAAAAAACTGGAAAAAATAATGAACAAGAAAATAATCAAGAGAAATTATTATTTCCTTAGAAAGAATGTGGTAAAATTGAAACCTTACAGTATACATAGATCAAAAGGGAACATGGTGATTGGGGTTGGGGAAATGTAGACTTAAGCAAAGAAATGCAGTCTGTAATGATCTGTTATGGACAGCCATATAAAGAACTCTGCATAATGAGATTCCTATGGGAATCAATGCAGTGAGGACATTGTGGCTAAATTCTGAAATACAAAGCTTGGCTGAAGTCCAGAAATGACATGATAAGATTATAGTTGGGGGAATGACTTTCTCTGTAATCGCTGTCTTAAAGAATGCAAAAGAATATATAGGTATGGTATTATGTTGATGGGAATTAGTCACTCATTATCTTTAATAAACTGTGGGTCTATGATTGTAACTTTGAGAACAATGGCCTAGAATGACTTGGTCAGATGAGCCAGAGTAGCTCTTGAAAACATCACCAGAACCTTTAGAACAGATGCCCCTTCTTGTTGTAATTCCCATTCATCCTGTTTTCTTTAGAAATGGGCTCCACATGTTAAGGGGTACTTTTATATTTGTGAGTTTTACACTGATTAATAACTCTGCACTAAGGTAAGCCTCCAGCTGTCATGTGTAATGTGACCTTTGCTTATTTAAACACCACAACGCCCCTGTTCACAATGCAGGCCAGATCTAAACCTCAGCATAAGCATCTAGGCACAGCTGGGTATCTCACAAGCCCGTGGTACCTTCTAACTTCAGTTCAGCTGCCATATAACTCACTTCATCTTACTCTGAGCATCTGTGAGGTCTGCCTCCTTTCTTTTGTTACTCAAGCATGGAGGCTGGCATCTAGGTAGGAAAAAGCTTTTCTTATTACAGAGGGCCTTCTCCAGAGGTCTCTAAGCAACCAGACTTGGTCCTGCCTATCCTCTCTGCTGATTGGCCAGAAGAGCAAGATGATGAGAATTATAGGAAATCCTACATGTGTCAGTGTAGTCTGTGATGAGAATTAAGGTTGCTCAGAGCAGACACACAACAGAAATTTGTCTGTACAGGTGCTTCCCAACACAAAAATGCCAACAGTTGCTTTGGAAAAGAGCACTCTCCTTGCATTTCAGGGGTGATGAACTGTATGTACCTGCCTTCCGAGCTTGTCAAATTCAGTCAAACAGCTTCTCCCTCCCTGGAATGACTTGTGCCTCAGACTGTCACAGCATTAGGAAAGTTAACAAACACTGCCCTTAGGGGGTCTTGTTTACATGCAGATTTCTGTGCTTTGGCTTAGATGCACTATATTAAACTTGCTTTTGCACACTGAAAATTTATCAGTAAGACTCCAGTCAAAGTTGCTTATTACTGCTTGCATGTGAGCTAGGAGAGCATCCCCCTACTTATACCTCAGGCTTTCATATACAGACACCCAGCAATTGTCTCCAAGACATTGTCTCTGATGGGTGGTAAGGGAGGGTTCTGCCTGCTGCAGGAAATCCAGGCTGGTGTGTCAAACAGAAGAGACTTTCTGCTCCCCAACTGCTACATCCTCTGGGAACAAATACCTGAGAGCACACAGGGCTAAGTCAGGCCATGTTTCCACAGATTGCTCTGTCAACTCTCTCTCCACTGTAAAGACAGGCTCTTCTTCATTTTATGGTAGTGGAATGGTAGTGGAATGTGCCACAGCTGGCAGGGAATGAAGGGGAAAGACATTGTCTCTCCTCTACTGTCCCATCATTGTCAGATCTACCTCCGTTCTGGTCTCTGTCCATTCAGAAAACATGAGAGATTGGTGGGTCTATTGTCATACACAGATCAAAGTCTCCCTTCTTCCTTTGTGTGCAATAATCCTTCCTGAACCTCCAAAGTCTTTGAGGTCCCCTCCCTAGCATCATTCTGGCAGCCGCTTCTTCTTTCATTCCTTTGTACAGAACTTGGAGGGAAATTTGGTTTTCTTTCATCATTTCACCATAAAAGTGTTTATCACTTTACAATACAGAGTATAGAGTTGCCTGATGTGGAATTCTGATTTCAAAATTTTTCTCACATTTTTATCTGTGTATTTATGTGTTTGGGGCACAAATGTAAAACAGCATGTCTGTGGATCAGAGTACAACGTCCAGCCATTAGCTCTCTTCTTCCCCCATGCTAATCCCTGGGTCATATTCAGGAGTTCTTATTCTGTGAGTCCCTTGTCTCCCACTGGGGTATAGACTGCTCACATCTAAGAGGAATGTGGATGAGAGCAGAAGGCAGTACAGGTTACCTGGACCAATTTTGAATAACCCAGAACATGCCATGCTCATTTAGGAGGCTCTTAGCTTCAGTGAAGCATGAACAAGCATTAGAGACTGTCTGGACTTTGACCAGAAGGTTTGTGCTCTTGGAGAGAATAAGAGGTAGACAATAAATATCGGTTAGCCAGGCATCTATAGGAGACATTTTGGTTCAGTTTGTGCCTAACAACAGTCTTAGCACATTTACAATTTCCAGATGCCCACACTCCCTTGACATGTTTTTCAGGTGGTGGTTTGATATTGGACTTCTATTTTTCTTTGAGTTCTTGCAGGGGACCTGTCACCCCCAACCTCTATGCAGCTCAGAGAAGAATTGTGAATTTTCTCCCTCTCCATCAAAAACGAGGTTCCCATGGAAATAAATGCATGTCTGCAAGCTTGTCTGCATTACCTTTAGCAGATTAGTCACCTTCCAGCCCATTACAACAACCACAGAATTTAATAAGCTTTTTATCTATATTCATGGTCTCTGTGTATATCTGTCCTTCACTGGAAATTTTCATCCACAAAATGAAGGTTTGCCATAGTTAACTGAAGGCAAGAAATGGACGTCAGAGTGTTTGAGAAGCTTCTATGAAACCTCCAGTTTTCTCTGTGCCACTTCACAGGGTGAAACAGGGTTAATTTTCATCCCCGTCCACCCTAGTACTAAGATTGAACCTAGCACATTATAGGCAAGGAGTCTCTCTCTGAGTTACATTCCTGACACATAACTCCATTTATCTGCTACAAACGCTACAGGAAATACATCAAGATAAGCTTGAATTTCTATTTGGCTACCCCAAGACTGGACAATGTGAGTAGCTGACAGAATGCTTTCAAAGTTAGGAATGTTTATATGAGAGAGAAGAAGTGCCCAAATCACATTGCACCATCTGGACAGTTTAGGCTGAGAAAGGCTGATAGTAAAGTGTTATGGCCCTGCACTAATGCAAGGGGGGAAATCCATTCTAATCTAGCTGATAGCATTTAACTTAAGAGCCAAGTGCTTTGCTGGGGACTTACATGGAAATAAGGCATGGTCTAATATAGACTTCTTCCCAATGATGGATAGATGGACAGTGTGACCCATGCCACATGCTGGTGATTGGTAGTGTGTGATGAATGAAGTCTCAGCTAGGTCCAGTGTGTCTACAGGTATTCCTTATTGTATGAGAGTCAGTTCAGAATGAGAAGGTGACCAATGTCAGGGAGGAACTTAAATCCTTCTCCAGCTTAAAACTCTTTAAAATGATGGTTTCAAAGAACCAGACTGGAACTTACAAGGATAATTCCCTCATACATTGAATCTCTGACTCATTGTGAGTCTCAGGTCAGATCTGTTCCAGGGGAAATTCTTAAGTATAATGCCCTCATCTGGAAGAAAACTTTCCTCAAACACAGTGTCATCCACTGTGATGAAAGAGTAGCTTCAACCGTTTCTCTTCCTTTCATGCCTTGTACAGACACACTGTCTATCAGAGGCATGTGGCTTTTGTTGCAGGCACCATCCACCCAGGCTAATAGGAAGCTTCCTCTTAACATTGCTTAGCTGCTGCATCAACAGGGTTTTATTACCCCATCTCCATCCCCAGGAAGATCTTCTCAATTCTTCATTTCTTCAGATGGGCCTCTTCTACACTGTCATCTAGATGAGAGGTGTCATAACTGCCCCAACTCTAATAGTAAGAGATGCTGAGGGATGATTCTGATCCCTGGAGCCCTCTGCTTGAATGCCTGGCATCCCAAGACAGTCTTCCATGCCTCCCTCATGGACTTCTCCCTACAATTGTTCAGAAACATCTCTCTTTGGTTGTGTGTGAACCAGTCCATCTAACACACTAATACACTAGGAAGGCTAGAAGGACAAAAGTCAAGTGCAGGGGATGAAGAGATCACACATCCTTTCAAAGGACCTGTATCTCTCCCTGAGGACCATACAGTAGCTAACAATCTTCTGTAACTCCAGTGCAAGGTGGAATCCATTGCCCTCTTCTGGCCTCTGTGGAAATTGCATGCTTGTGGTGCCTAGAAAGAAATTACACATACACATAAAAACAGGAAAATGATCCCTAAAACATTAGTTTGAAATCAATAGTCAAGGCAACAGCACCTAAAACACTGTCTCAGTATGTCTTAGAATGTTTCAGTCTCTATATTGTGGCCATCACTGATGCTATATTTCAAGGAAAACAGGCAAATAGCTACAGGGTTGTTTTTTTTTTAATTTCTTTATAGTCCCATATTGAATGTTTTCACTTCTTGAGATGAATTAGAAAACATAGGTGCCTTTCTCAAAATATGATGTGAATGATCGTGTCATGAACATATGTGTATCTAGACTATGGGGGGTTATTGTCTTGTTTTGTGGGTTTTTTGAGCAGCTAAATATTTGATGTCAGGTGTTAAATATGGGTCTTTTTTTTATCATGAAGTGGGTATTTGTTGTAACATATTTTGTTTGTGTTCTGACAAATGAAGCTTGCCTGAAAATCAGAGAGTGGAGCTAGCCACTGGTTAATTATTGAGGCCAGTGGATGTTGGCACACACCTTTAATCCTAGCATATGGGAGGCTCAGGCTTTTGATCCCAGTACTTTGTAAGATCTTGCCTTTGATCCCACCACATTGGAGGTTCACAATTTCTATCCAAGCACATGACATGTGGAAATAGGATCTCTGCATATTGTCTGCGGATTCATAGAAGTAAGAAGTTTCTACTGGCTGCAACTCTGCTTCAATGATCTTTCAGCTTTTACCCTCAGTATCTGACCCCGGGTTTTTATTGATAAGACTCCACTTGATGGAGTCCACACCCAAGATATCATCCATCTTTGTAGCCCTATCAGGCTGTGAACTCACAATGTATCCAAAACTACCTGGAATTTTTAGAGATCCATGTCACTCAGTTGAGTCCTAGGGTTAAAGTAGTCTGACACTACACATGAGCAAAAAAGCTAGATTAAGAATGAACAGTTAAAAATTGCTTCTTATTTATGAAAATACAGTCATTTGACTCAAGGGTGGCTTAAAGGGGTATTCAGTATATACAGTGTATAGCCTTAGCAAAATATCAAATCAAGGAAAAAAAGAACAAAAAATAAGAAAACATCAAATCAAAATGAAAAAAAAAACAAAACCTCAATGCAAGAAAACCCAAAGATAAACAAAAATGTTTACACAAAGCAGAGTTCTCTTCACGATGATTTTGTGGCACTGTCCTACACTCTGAGGCTGACTTAGGACATATAGTAAGAATGAGGCCACAGATTGTAATACCCTTTTCAAGACAGGTATAGCCATGACATTTTGGGGCTTTGTATGTTAAGCCTTTGCCAAGGTTGATCCTGTGCTATGTTGGCCACTAGATGATTCTTTCAGGCAACAGGTGTCTGTGTTCCTTGCCTATTCAAGACCAAAAAAGGACATAAGGAGCTTCTGCTATCCAATGACATAAAAGCTCATGTTGACATCACATCAGAATCCTTTCTCAGGACAGTTCACTTCTGTCAAGGATGTGACACAGGACAATCTGCAGTTGATTTCCTAATGGACAAAAGAAAAGACTAAGATGACTAACTAGGCATTGTTGTCATCTCTGAAGAGCATTAATTTTAGCATCACATGTGCATGACATGCAGTACCTTCAGCACTGGACTGGAGTGAAAATATGATGCTTCTTGGTTTGGGATGTCTGGATAGCAGGTTGGCATCAACACTATGTCCCTTGACATGTCTCCCTCCACATATGAAGATTCGAGGTCTCAGTCAGCTCATAAAATTTCACAACAATAACTTTTCAGAGTAATTATGAGCAGAAACATATCCTCCCTCCATGTTGTTGTGCCCTTCACCAGGACCACTTGTTGATGGATGTTAGAGTTCTGAATAATTCTTGGTGTATTTATTTATTAAAATTTGCCTATTGTTTATTTTATAAAATTAAAATATTACATGTGGAAACATTCTATAAGTTTATTTCCAATGTATTCATTTGAAAGTAACTAGTATTCTGATGTTATAATTTAGCAAGTTATTTCTTGAGCAGATCATTTTTATCCTTTTTTGAAATTTATGTTACATACCAACCACAGATCCCCCTCTCATCCCTCCTCTCATTCCCACCCTCCTTCCTCCCACCCCTCATCTCCTCCTCTAATGGGGTAGTTCTCCCATGAGGGAAGACAGCTAAGCCTGGTAAATTCAGTTGAGGCAGGAATTAGCCCCTCCCTGCTTTATCAGGGGTGAGCAAAGAGTTCCACCATAGGTAATGGGATCCAGAAAGCCGGCTCATGCACAAAGGATAGATCCTGATCACATTGCCATGGGCCCCTCAAATAGATCCAGCTACACAACCGAATCCTGTATGCAGAAGGCCTAGTCTGGTTCTATGCAGGTTCCAAAGCTGTCAGTCTAAAGTTCTTGAGTTCCTTTGAGCTTGGTTAATTTGTCTCTGTAGATGTCCTCATCATGGTCTTGACTACCCCCTCTTTCTCATATAATCTTCCCCCTCTTTGACTACACTCCCAGGGCCCAGCCTAGTGCATGGTTGTGGATCTCTGCATCTGCTTCCATCAGTTACTGGATGAAGGCTCTATGATGACAAATAGGGTATTCACCAATTTGATTACCAGGGTAAGCCAGTTCAGGCACCCTCACCACTGTTGCTAATAGTCTAATCTGGGGTTGTCCTTGTGGATTCCTAGGAATTTCCCTAGCACCAGGTTTCTCCCTTACTTCATAATGCCTCCCTCTATCAAGATATCTCGTTCATTGCACTCCCACTCTGTCCCTCCCCCAGCTTGACCATCTCCTTCCCTCATGTTCTCATCTCCCTCCCCTCCTCTCTATTGCCGTCCCTTATCCCTAAATTAATCATCAGGATCTCCTCTATTTCCCTTTCCCATGGGTCCTCCTTGTTCTGTAGCTATTCTGGAGATGTGGGTTGTAGTCTGATTATCCTTGACCACTGTGTTTTAGATGAATAAGAGTTTGTTTGTTTTTTCCCTCATAGATGAGTAATGATGTCATTAACAAACTTATTACATAATATAGCATCCCATGAGAGGGGTTTAGTGAATCATACATCTGAAGGTCTTTGCATGCCTCTCACTAATGTTAGGCCTGAGGTGGGTGTACATGTGTATATGTGTGTGTGTGTGTGACATTTAAATTAGATCACATTCCCTTAAATAGCAAGCCATCCAAAAATGGTCCTGAGGTGGAGGAAGGGTGAATCTTAAGTGTTGAATCACCAGCTAACACCATTTTCAACCCACTATACCCTCATCAAAGTACCAGCAGGGTACACGACCATACATACATACCATGACCCTTCCCTTACAGGATTAATCTAGTCCCTTGTAGGACAATCATGTGCTTAGTTGAGAATGTTTTAAGAAAAACATGCTCCCTGATCTCCCAATGCCTCAGCCTACACACTAGCCTAAGGCCTCCAAATCTTCCCCGGATTCTTCTCATACTCGGTCTCAACCAACTCCTACCTACCCACCCATTTCATTTCTCAGTCAGTACCAGATATTAGAAAAAAAATTTTAAAGGCTGAGGGGGATCCCCAAACTCTCCTATAGGAATTGGTAAAAATAGGTTCTAAAGTTTTCAATGCTCAAGAATGACAGCCTAGTCAATACAAGAGACAAGGCTGCAACAGAATAAGCTCCAAGCCCAAGCTTTAGCAGCTGCTATGAAGCTACCAGGGATCCCCCACAAGGGATAAAAGGGAACTCGGCCATGAGGCTCCATCCTGCTGGAGCTCAGCCCAAAGTCAACTCCGCCAAAAAATTGCTTCAAATGCAGCAAGTAGGGCCACTGGTCACATTATTGCCTTGACCCCCCAGCTGCCCAGGAGGCCATGCCCTGTCTGCAGACAGCCTGGGCACTGGAAATCAGAATGCCCCCATGCTGGCTAATCATCTATGCCATGCCATGGAGGTCCAGCCTCACCAACACTGTCAACTGAGAACTCCTAAGCCTGGCAGAGAACTGACCCTGCCTAGACCTGCTGACACTCATTGCCCTCTCCAAGCCTAGGGTGACCCTGCAGGTAACAGGTAAGTCCATGGACTTTCTTTTGGACAGGGAAGCTACTTATTCTGTTCTGACATCTCAGTCATGTCCTACAGTTCCCTCACCAATTTCTGTCACAGGCATGGACAGGATCCCTTCCTTCCCACTTAAGTCCCTGACACTTCCCTGCATCCTTGCAGGGAGATTCTTCTCTCACTCTTTTACTGGTCATACCTGCTTGTCCTGCACCTCTGCTGGTTCTCAGTGTTCTCAGCCTCTTGGGGGACACACTCATCTTGGTCCTCACACTCTACTGAGTATTTCACAGGTCCATTCACAGGGGCCCTCCAGATCTATTAGCCTCTGCATGAGCTTTGAGGACACCTAAAAGGGAAGGATTGGCACACACCCAAAGAATTCCATTACCTCATAACCATGGTTGACACTTTTATCCTCAGGAAAGGTTGAGAAGGCCAGTGGACTTATCAAACAACAGCTCACCAAGCTCTCCACCAAACTCAGGTTATATTGGCCCCTCCCTTCTCCCCATTGCCCTTACCTGCCTCTAGGCCCCCCAAGCGCTCCTATAGGTTTGAGTCCTTATGAGCGCTTTCATGGAAGGCCCTTCCTCATCAATCACCACCTCCTAGCCCAAATACTCCCATTGACTAGCTACCTCCCCTACATCTCTCTTCTGAGGTCCCTTCTCCATTCTTTTTTTGTTCCCCACGAGACAGGGTTGTTCTGTGTAGCTTTGCGCCTTTCCTGGATCTCACTCTGTAGCCCAGGCTGGCCTCAAACTCACACAGATCCACCTGCCTCTGCCTCCTGAGTGCTGGGATTAAAGGCATGCACCACCAGCCCCTCTTGCTGAGAGCTGGAACAGAACCCAGGCTGATCATTTCAAAATATGGCCAGGAAGGGTGACTCCTTGCTCTCAATAGCCCCAAGGATTAAGAGTTACAGGGTAACTGGGCCGAGAACTTTCCTAAGCTTTAAATACCTGTCAGAATTTGGCTGAGTAGTGTATTTTTCTGTTTTACCAGAAAGAAATGGTCTTACTTACAGTCTGGGGACATCATTTTTAAAAGTAACAACGTATTAATAACATAGTCAAAAGCACAGGAGGGATACTCATTGTTCATGATGAATTACTGATTAAACACATCATTTTATTGATAGCCATATTGCAATCTGGACACTTGGACAAGGATATGAAGCTAGCTTCATACCCAGGAGACTCCTTGAACATGACCAACATGAAAGACAGAACCAGTCAGTAATCCTAGAGCAGCATTTACTGAGATGTGTGCCTGAGAAGACTGGCCATGATGGACTCTGAGATCAAAAAGAAACTTGCGATTTCCTTAACCAGAGCTAGGAATCTGCATCCTTACTCTTTGGGAGTCTGTTACAGAAAACTCCACAGAAGGTTCTGATCTTCCCTGCAGCTGAGGCATCTGCCTGGGTTTATTCTGGAAAGTCTTTAACCGATTCCATCCAGAGAACACTTGTCCCAGGAAATGGGGAAACGCTGCACAGAGCAGTATTTAAAGGTAGGAATCTCTTCTCTACAGAGGATGTTCCTAAGTGAAAATGTAATTTCAGCAAGGCCTAGTGATTCACAACTTTGAATTCCATCATGGGGAGGCAGAAGCTGGCAGATCTCTGTGAGTATAAGGAAAGCCTGCTCAGGCCATACCAGAGCACTCAGAAGGGAGAAAGGACAGAATTCTTTAGACACACTGAGTATTAAACGTATTGATTTCAGGACAGAAGTGGTTGTTAACTTGACCTGAACAATACCCGGAAGAGTTTTTGCCCTGCTTGTAGCTGGGAGCCACACATTTGACCAGGAGCCCATAAATGACAGTAATCTCAGGTACAAGGGACACACTTTGCTCCACCTGCTCCCCTCAGCCTGGGTTCCTACCTTATTTGAGAGACCTCAAAGTGATGCTGCAGCTTTTCTGCCAATTCCTTTTCCTGGGTGATCATCTCCTCTGCTTCTGCAGGACCTGCAAGCTTCGTCCAATCTTTCAAATTCCTGTTCATTAGAACACTGTGATCTTACTGGAAAGTTGTATACAGGCATGCACACAGTGTATGAAGCACATACAAAGGATCAAAATAGCTTACTTGTAGGTGAGGCAAGCCAAAACAGCATATACTACACTCATAGAAAAAAAAAGTGAGCAGAATATAACATCATGCAAGATGAACAGATGAGTAGATGAAGCACAGCAGCTCTTTTGGAAGAGACTCACAACTCTGCCATTATTCCTTGAGGATTAATACTGCTGTGGGGAGTGTGCTCTGTTTGACCAGAGTCTATTGAGATGGCTAGAGAATTTTACTTCAGAAGCAGTAAAGCACCCACCCTGGAACTCAGATTGTCAAAAGCCCCATCTGTTCAGCCAATCAAATCCAGATTGTATTCTCCAGAAAGGTAGAGCTATCAAGGAGCATTCACAGAAAACAGGGCTCATGAGCTGCTACTTAGGCTGATATCAGTGTGAACCAATAGTCAGTCAAAGGGAAGAGAACACATTGGGATTCATGAAGAAAGAAGAAGGCCACATGACACCCAAATCTATAACTAGGAGAAGGATTCTTTTGGCATTTACATGGGATATTCTTCCTTGTAAACTGATTCCCCTGTGTGATCTCACAGTACCCCTGCCATAACATGAGGCTCAGGACCCACAATTCACTCATTTAAAGCTCTGTGCATAGCATCCTATCTATCATAATGACATGTAGGCCCCACATTCTCAGGAAGATGTAGCCAAGAGCCCAAAATAGCCATGACAGCTACACTCAGAAGGGCAAATAAGAGAGCAGCTAATTTTAAAAAATTGAAATACTTCAGAAAATCCCAAACCAAAAGGGACCCATGTCCTTTCAAAGGAAAGAGGAGTCCCACAACTGTCCTGAACATCAGCAAGTAGTGGACAAATTCTCCTTGAGAAAGGACAGGAGACCCAAGGGTAGTATATTCTATTGATGGTTTCTACAGAAACCAAATCTGTATAGCCTTGGCCTGAGGTGCCCAGGGCTGCACCTCATGGTGCAAATTGCTTTTCTTTTCTTTCTTTTTGCTTTCCTTGTCCTTTCTTCCTTTCTTCCTTCCTCTCTTTCTTTTTCTTTGTTTGGTATTTGAAACAGGGTTTCTCTACTTAACAGTCCTATCAGCCCTGGAACTCTCTGTAGGCCAGACTGGTCTTGAGATCACAGAGATCTGCCTACCTAGCCTCCAGAGTACTGGAATGGCACCACCACAGCTCACTTTGCTCTTCTACCTAGAGGCTCCTTAGGCTCCAAGGCAATGGTGGGAGGAGTGAATAGTCTCTTTCACCCTTAGCAAAACTAAGTGCAAGAGACACAAGTCAAAGAGATGCTTGCTAAGGTGCAAAAAGGAGAGAACCAGAGCTGTGGACACTTCAGTAGAGACAAATAAAGGCAGAGATGGCCACTCAACTACTGAGGTCCATGCCAACAGTATCCTACCAATAGAAGCCTGTCTCCTTGGCCACCTCATCCACCTTCTGTGAAGCCTCAGTGTTCTCATTCTGCAATCTCGGTAGGTCAGTCATGACCTCCTCATGCTCCATCTTCAGAACTTCACACTAAGTATTTGGCCTGTTGGAGGGCATGGCACCATGAACAAAGGTCATGAAAATAGGCCACAAGGGTCATGTGAACTCAAGCTGTTGTCCTGATCTACCACAACACAGCGGAGTTCTAGTCTGGCTACTATGTACTGAAACTTCCTGGAGCTTAATTCACTTGTAAACCTGGCCCCAGGTCAGCAGAAGCTGGGTGTTCAGACAGAGAGTGTCCTTGATGCATGAGCCCACTCCGTAGGCCTGGAGAGGCACCTAGCTCTCTGTTCCCATGAGTTATGCTACAGGTCTTGGCCCACAAGAAACCTGCAATGGTGCTTCTCTTGTTTCAGAACAAGGATTCTTGATCCTGGGTCACTACTACTGCACAGAAGGACAGAGCACATAATTCTGGAGATGAGACCCAACATCAGGACAGCTATAAAGTCTCCCAAAGGGATTCCTATTTGGCATCAAGGTGAGCACATAGGACAAGAGAAGCTTAAAGTGAGGCTCACAGATCTCATGTCAGCACTGGCATCACCTGGAAAATGTGAGACAAGCAAATCATCAGGCCCGCCATAGACACCTGGCTCCCAGAGTCTGGAGGGACACACAAACCTCCAAATGCATGTAAGCCCACAGACACACAGACTGACACACAGACAGTCACACACACTGGCACACATGTAGCCATGCAACAGGAGAGAGAGTGAGAGAGAGAGAGAGAGAGAGAGAGATAGCAAGAGTTAAAGAGAGTAACACACATGGGATATTGAAGATATGCGTGGAGCAATATTGTCTAAGAGTATAACTCACAACAAATGGAAAAACAGTGACGAGACCGAGGACTTTAAGTCACTCATTGAACTAAATAAAGTCGGATCAGGTCTGACAAGCTGCTACCAGGATCTTCTAGCACACAATTACCTACTAGGCAAGCTCAAAGACTCACACAAACTCACTAGCAGCTAGTATCTCACACAAGCCTTGTCATGGTCTTTTCAAATGCATTTGGGGAATTCAGACAATACTACATCAATCCCCAAGTTGTCTGAGCAGAACACCAGCTTGGGTTTTCACAGGAGTAAGCAGAATAGTTAGAATCCCCATCTCACGCCCGCCCAGGTTTCAGGTTCTACCTCTCCTTTGAGAGGCATTTAAGAAAATGAAGTAGGGCACAGGGAAACCCTGAGGTTTCAGGCTCCTAGAATCCAAGAAGTTAAGATGAAGATGAAGGAGACTCTGCAGATGCAACATTGACACCAGGAAGGTTGAAACAAGAGATACCTATTGTGCACGGGTCCTTTCCTGATGAAGAATAGTTGATCACACAGTTCATTTCTCTCTCTTGTCTTCAGCTGCAGCTCCATGTTCAGCCTCTGCATCTCCTTCCTCATCCCTTTCTTGGTGAGGAGGGTTGGGTGGGATGATGGCTCCATAGCAGCCTCTGTGGGTACATGAACACAAGTGAACATGCCTAGTAACAAGGCAGAGAAGATGGACAGACCACCCTGAGGCCTAAACAGAAAGATCATATCTGCAACCCAGTGACAACCCAAATATTTTAGGCCAGGTGAAAATGTAGTCTCTCTGAATCTCAGCTTTCCCATCACTCCATAGAGATGTGGCTATGTAAGCAGCCAGGGGGTTCCCCTGCTTCCCTACACATGCTACAGAGGAACACAGAGAGGGCTTCTTTGGGCCAATTCACAGCAGCACAGGATGCAATATGCATGGACCCAGAACCCTGACATCTGCCTGTGCTTTCAGAAGCCAGGAGAAAATAACACAGTGCACTCAGTTGCTGTCGACAGTCCAGAACATGGTTGGGATTGAAAAGTCATGCATAGACACAACATGCTTACCAGTCCCACCAAGTCATCCCACTGCCAGCCCAGAACATGCAGAGCTTGTACAAAGGAGACATTCTTTGCCCTAGTTCCACACCTCTACAGTTTGACTACACCGGAGATCTATCTGCCGTCCACAACTGCTGATTCAGGACACTAGGAGACCACTGTCAGGAAGAGGTGGTCAGAGGAGTCTGCTCGACAGCCTGACAACATAATGTCTTGACCAGAAGCTCTTTTTTCTCCAGGTGACTAGTGTCAACAGCCACTGCACCTAAAGGAACCTCGTGAAGCTGAAGTGCAGTGTTGCCTGGCCTCAGCTCTGGACACATTAATCCCTCTGCCTCCTACTTATCTCCTTCTGTCCCCACATTACAACCCCAAATCCCAGGAAAGGAAAAATATAAGCTTGCCCAACATAACAGCCTTCACCTTGCTGATCCTGGCTTAGAGTAGGCACGCACTAATGTTCTGGACCCTGGACTTTCAGGAAATATGAGAAGCAGGGAAGTCCATTTGCCTCTCAGAGGCTCTGGCTCCTCTACCTCAATATTAGAGGGCTAAGTTCAAGCCCACCTCCCCCAGGAATCTCCCATCTCCTGCCCAGCACTCACTGTGCCTTCCCCAGAAAACTGTTTTGGTTGTTTTCCTCTGAGACTCAAGGCCAGCTTTCTTCTGCCTCTCGCTGGTTTCTGGATGTTCTTCATTCTCTCTTCCAAGGAGACTCCTCAGTCTTGCCAGCAGCATGTCTATGCTTTACCCTGTAGGCAATGAAGGAATGCTCTGAGGCAGCTGATGTTGCTACAACACTGGTGACATCACAGGGGATGCCAAGAGCTCTCCAGGATACAATAGAATGTCCAGAGAAGGGACTCCTGATGTCATGGGGAACAGCCTTTGCCACCCTGCTAATTGGTTCTCCCATAACTGAGCAGAAGCCCAGGTTCCCTTTCTAGGAGCCTCTCTTGGAACATAGAGGAAGCCATTCAACACCTTCTCCTTCCAAAGCCAGAGTTATCTTAGCTTCATTGGAAGTCCTACAGTACATCCCATGTTGGGAATTTAGCTACACTATCCAAACACAGCCTAGGAATGTCTCATTCTTTTTAATATCCTTCTGTTTATCAATATGAGCAATTAAATACTATAGATGATACCACAACTTCTTTCATGCAGAGTTGAAATTGGGATGGAGTTAAGACACTTACATTCCTGATGATTCCCTTGGTATACTATACAAGGCCCAGATTTGTTATAGGACTGAGTATAGACAAGCAATGCTGTCAGTGAGAGGTCCTGCCCAGGACCTCTGACCATAACAGACTTTAGAGGAACCACCCCTCCTATTTTTCCAGACTGCTAGTGATAGTGTACAGCCTTCACTCAGAGCCACAGGCTGCAGAGCCCTTCAAAAGGGACTCATAATGCTAGGAAACTTTTAGGAGCTGCCAACCACCATTCTGAGATGGCGCTGGCCCCGAATCACCAGTTCATAAATAACTCCATATAAGGTAATTGCAGAGCTCTGTGGCTGATTTACACTGTACCTGCACGAGTGTTGATATCATGACCTTGTGTCCCCAAGCCTATCCCGTGGCTCCTCATGCTTGAATTCTGGCGGAATCCAATCACAGTGTAACCCGTTCCCTTGGTTTCCCATATAAACAGCTGCTCTTTTGTTCTCAGGGTCCCTCACCTCCCGCTCTCCCTTAATCAAGAGGCGCTCCAATAAAGTTTGATCTGAGAAGAATCCTCGAGTGGTGGTCGTTCTTCCTCGCTGGTCGAGGAGCTCGCCACAGGAAACTACACGTTTCTATTTTCTTTGTGTTTAAAGCAGTTAAATTCAAATAGACTGTGCTTAGCCAGGGACAAGCCATCTCATCCTGGACCTTATATCCTAGGTGCTTTTTCAGGAATGCTTTAAAATGCTTTTCTGGTTTCAAAGTAAAATAACAACCAACACTGAATATCTCTCAGAAGAACAAATAATAACAATAGTACATTCCCATGAGCACATCAGTTGCAAATCAAGCCTGAGGAGTGGGAAACAAGGACTGTGTCCTGACCTCTGTGGGCCTAGACAGAGAGAGGATAGGGCACATTTTAGCATCCTCTGCAGAGACAGAGTGAGGTGGAATGGACACTGACCAGGCTAAACAACCGTCCTGAGCCCCTGCAGGTATGGTTACAAGCAGACTCCCAGTCAACCTTCCAAGGAGCTCCTGCTGAGGCCATGGTCTTTGTCTGACCCTGTGCACCATGTAAGATCATGCAGGCATCTGTCCTAGGGGAACAAAATTCTTCCATTCAGCAGCTGACAGGACAAGGAGCCATGGTCAGGAGTGGTGACCTCCTGCCATAAGCTATGTGAAAAGGATAATGTAGAATTCACCTGTGTAAAAATAAATCAAGGGCCTCCTGAGTGGTTTGGGGTCTATGTTAGCCTTGTGCAACATCTTTATGATCCCAGTTCCTACATTAATTGGGTGTAGTTGGAGAGCCTTTCTCCAGGTCCCACTAAGCCCCAGTAGTACAGAAACCCATTTATAAAATAAACACACAGACATTTATATTATTTAAATTGCTTGGCCATTAGCTCAGGTCTATCATTGTCTAGCTCTTACTTATATTTAGCCCATTTTTAGTAAGCTATACTTTGCCACATGGCTCGTGGCTTACCAGTACCTTACATCTTCCTTGTCATGGCAGTGGCTGGCAGTGTCTCCTCTCCCAGTCTTCCACCTCCCAGAAATCTCTTCTCTCTTGTCCTGCCTATACTTCCTGCCTGGCCACTGGACAAACAGCATTTAATTATACAGAGGGATATCCACAGCAATTGGGTTTTCCATGATGATGCTCTTTGGCATGCCTGGAACCAACCTGAACTGAGGTCAGAGTGCTGGATTCACAGAGTGGAGAGAACATGACTGAATCAGGATTGCAGAGTTGGGATCTGAGGTCCAGCTCTACCACATATCCCCTGGCTGAACTTGGCTCATCATTTTCCTTCCCATGTGAATACCCTATGGGGATGGCCAAGGAGCACTGTCTGGAATGACAGTGTCTGCCTCAGGCCAGCAGGTCACCAGAAGCCAATTCAGCTCAAACCAGTTCTCTGCAACAGGAGTAAAGGGCAGGAGACAGACAGCCTGTGAGAGACTGCTTAGGCAGCAGGAACCTGCACATAATCACGAGATGGTGACTTTGCCACCTGCCTTCCTTAGATTAGTGCCCAGAAGAAAAGATGCCAATGGGGCGGGAAGTGCAGGACCAGGGCCAGCAGTGTCCTTATCAGACACTGGAAGGCAGGCTGCCACTGACTTCCAGAATGGTAGGGATTTCCTCCTCTCCTGGATCCACTTCAAGTCTGTCTGTCATTCTTTTCCTTCTTTCCTTCCTTCCTTCCTTCCTTCCTTCCTTACTTTCTTCTTCCCTTCCTTACTAATTTCCTTCCTTAATTTCTTTCCTTAATTCTTTAATTCCTTCCTTATTTTCTTCCTCCCTCCCTCCCTTCTTTCCTTCCTTCCTTCCTTCCTTCCTAATTTCCTTCCTTAATTTCTTTCCTTAATTCTTTAATTCCTTACTTATTTTCTTCCTCCCTCCCTCCCTTCTTTCCTTCCTTCCTCCTTTCTTTCTTTCTTTCTTTCTTTCTTTCTTTCTTTCTTTCTTTCTTTCTTTCTTTCTTTCTTCCTTTCTTACTTTCCAGGCTTCCCTGGAACTCGGAGATATGTACCCCTATGCCTCCAGTGTTCTAGGAATAAAGATGTGGGCAACTACCACTGAGGTAGTTTAAGAACCGAGGGCTCTATTCTAGGACTCAGATTTGATAGGATAGAAGCAGGAGGTAGATGCATTCTAGTTTGATGCCACAGACAACTCCAGAACAGAGAGGCAAAGTGCCAAACTAACCCCAACACAAAGTGAGAGCTAACACTGCACTAGAGTGCTCCACACATAGAGACAGGGGACATTTCCCAGTAGGGTGGTGAACAGAGGCTGTGCCCAGGCTGCAAAGGTGTCAGTGGTGGGTGCTAGGTTTCAGTCCTGGTGTCTGACAGCTATACTGCGTATTGTGCATGGCCATCTCCCATTCTAACCCTCTTTAATTTTCTTTTACTTCATCTTGATGTTGTTTTGAAAACAGGATCTCACTGTATAGACTTCTCTGACCTGGAACTTGCTATGTAGAAGAGCTTTGCCTTGAGCTTACAGATATCTGCATGCCTCTGCCTCTTGAGTCCTGGGATAAAAGCATCCAACTCAAGGAAGGCCTGAATTTCCCATTACCTTCTCTCTTCCTCTCTCAATCCTCAACCTGTATCTCTCCATTTTCTGGGTGATGTGGCTCTTAAAATGATGTTTAGTGCCTCACTAGGAGGCAGGACAGCAGACTACCCTACCTGGAGTCTCTTCCACAGTCTACCTTCTGTCAATCCTGGACAACATGTATGCTGTTAGTCAATGTGTCCAAGTACAGATTCAAGGACTAAATGGTCTCCACTGGATCAAGGTCCATATTTTCTCTTTGGAACTGAAGAATTGTCTGCATTGAAAGGAGCTCACAGAATGGGGAGAGGGAGGGCAGGGTATCTTAGTTAGACTCTGTAGACAAATAATCCATTCATTCTGAAAGTCATAGGTCATCTACACTGCCTACTGGGTCTTTCTTGCCCAAAGTAAGTAGCATCAAAGAGATGGTCAGTTGTCTTCTCAAAGGATGCCAGCATCAACACACTCTCCTTCATCTTGGCCAGGCTAAACCCGGTAATAAACTGGTCTTCACCCTGTGCAAGGGAAGAAGGTCAGATGAGTCTCAAGAAACTCAAGGAAGTTCAAAACCAAAGCTGAAGACATTATCCCAGCACCAGAACCAACAGGAACAGCCAAGCAGGTGTTCATGGCACCACTAAAGGAAGATGGTTTTCAATGCAGCTTCACAGCCACTTAGGTTGATGATCCCAAGGTCAAGGAGCCTGTCCCTTGTCAATTGTACCCAGACACTGTGCCACACAAAATTAGGAATCTGAGTTTTAAAAGAGGGGTTGCTTCTCCTTTCCTATGATCATTAAGCTGATACTAGAAACAATTTAGCTAATTCCAGTCAAGGATATGAACCAAACATACACCAGATCCACACAGGTCCGACACTGTTAACATCTTATCACATTAGGGAGTACTTTGTGAAGCCTCCCCTGAGGATTTATAGCCAGGTGGTGGTTGTTGGGGGTGGAGACAGACATATTCTCCAATGGTGTAATCTGACCATCTTCCCTTGCACAGGGTAAAGACCAGTTTATTACCAGGTTTAGCCTGGCCGAGATGAGGGAGAATGTGTTGATGCTGGCATCCTTTGAGAAGACAACTGACTATCTCTTTGATGCTGCTTACTTTATGCAAGAAAGACCCAGTAGACAGTAGGTTTGCAGTGCAGATGACCATGACTTTCAGAATGAATGGATTATTTGTCTCAAAAGTCTGACTAAGTGCTTGGACCAGGTGCCCATGTTCCAGTAAAGAACCTGTCCCTCACCCCTGCCTTTGTAATCAGCTCTAATGATATTCATTGGGTTGTTAAAAGTGGGCATCGGGCTAGAGAGATGGCTCAGAGGTTAAGAGCATAGGCTATTCTTCCAGAGGTCCTGAGTTCAATTCCCAGCACCCACATGGTGGCTCAAAACCATTTGTAATTAGATTTGGCGCCCTCTTCTGGTCTGCAGAAATACATGCAAACAGAACTTTGTATACATAATAAATAAATAAATCTAAAAAAAAATAATAAAAGTGGGCATCAACGGGCAGCGATCGTGGCACATGCCTTTAATCTCAGCACTTGGAGGCAGAGCCAGGCGCAACTCTTGAGTTCGAGGCCAGCCTGGTCTACAGAGTGAGATCCAGGACAGGTGCCAAAACTACATGGAGAAACACTGTCTGGAAAAAAAAAAGTGGGCATGAAAATAGGAGTAGGAGAAAGAGGAAGGGGATAAGGCGGCATGGGAAGAATACAAGAGAGGGTAACAGGAGCTGTATATGACCAAAATATATCAGGATATACATACATTAAAAGGTCATAATGAAATCCATGTTGTGCACAATTAATATATGCTAATAAATGCATTTGAGAAAACAAAATCAATGGGTCATGAGGAAGAACATCCAAGGTTGACCTCTGGCCTCCACACAAATGGAGGTGCACCCACATGATTATTCACCCACATGTACATACAACAAATAGATATAAACCTGTATTGCAGATCCAGGAAAATACCATAACCTTTAAAAAATCAAAGAAGAAGAACATATGTGCAGACACCCTCTCCTTCAGGGCTTCCATGGCCTCACCTGGTGTAGTTTATTCTTTGGTGATGGAGATGAGCCCAGGGACATAGGGATATATACCTTGACCTTTTTCTACATCTGAACTACATCTCTGGTTCCATAATATCCTCTACGCAGGACAGGCTTATCAGGAAAGTATCATGTAAACACAATGCACTTCTTACTGTATGGGGAGGAAGCAAACACCCATAGCAGCTTCCCCCTGAGAACAAGGTAATTTACTGTGTGTGTGTGTGTGTGTGTGTGTGTGTGTGTGTGTGTGTGTGTGTTCTGGAGATCAAACACAGAGCCCATGCATGCTAGGCAAGCACTCTACCACCAAATACCCAGCCCTGCTGTCTGGAAATGACTACAGAAGCAGCACTGGAATGGGTCAGGGAAATATAAATCAAGTCCCCTGGGCATCCTAGTTTTGGTAACGGCCAGTTTGGCTGTAGAATAAGACTAAAGACATGGACAAAAGCTGTGTTCAAGGTTTTCTACTCCAACAACTGGTTGTGTTGAAATTCTCACACGGAAATTTATCAAAACGCCTGATCCCATCAGCACACTAGGCCTTTTAGTGGTGACACCTAACTTCCTGTTCAGGTCAGTGTAAGGAGTATGTCCTTATTACGTAATCAGCCTGCAACAGCATCCCAGCCTAAAAAGGGGATGTGCCCTCCCACAGGTCCTCTTTTCATATTCCCTCTGTGCAGTCTCTCTCTCTCTGTCTCTCTCTCTCTATCTGTGTGTGTGTGTGTGTGTCTGTCTGTCTGTCTCTCTCTCTCTCCTTCCTCCTAATAAAGCTCTAAAAAGGTAACCTTGGCTCGTGATTCTTCTGCCACATCAGCATCTAGCGCCAGCATACCCACTGCAAAAACCACAGCCAGCCATGTGCGCCTCATTAACCCCTTCAGTCAGCCCTCACAGAAGTGTGCTTCCTATGCTGTATACACCCTCTGACTGTTTGCCAGACAGTGGGTTTCACAACCCCAGACAACCTAGAGCCTTCCTTCTCTCACACCTTGTAGGTCATCAGGTCTGAGAGCAGCATCACCTGTCTCCTGTCAATGCTCATGCTATGGCTGACCATCTTGGGCTGGATCTTGTTGGTGATGGTTGTCTGGGCAGCCTCAATGCCCAGAGTTTTCTCCACCGAGGGAGAGCTAGGAGTGAGTGAAGGCAGTCCCGTCTGGGAGCTACCTCACTCCTACTTTTCCCCATTTGACAAGCACAAAGCAAACACTGCTCTATTATCAAAGCAGATTGTTGTGTAATTGTTGGGGAAGCAAATGCCATGGATTGGGTATTGGATGAGGGTTCAGATGCAATGGTACCTCACTAGTTATTGGAAGTCATCTGGATGCCTTTCACAGTATTGGTGGCCATGAGTGCCTGCAGGTTGTTACCTTCTACAAGAAGTTTGACTTTCTCTTTCCTCCTATGATCATTGATATGGATGACAGCTCTGTACACCACCAGGATGCCCTATACTACCACCTACATTCAACACAGAATGCTTAAGATGCTGCAGCCTCTAGGTCCCACTGGGAGAATCAGAAACAGGGCTGAAGACTGGGATGGTAACCTAGTTCATGCCATTCTTAGCCCATTCATCACTGGCATTGTGTCTTCTCCAGGAGTGCCTTAGTACTGCTTGGGGTTAGGGGAAAGATGGTTCAGCGGACTGTGCCCCAACCTACAGTCAGCCTGAAGAGAGAGCAGAAAGAAGACTAACTGATAGAGTCGCAGTCTCAGAACTAAGAATAAGAGAAGAAAGGCCAATGTGTGGCCTTAGTTCAGCAAACTTCATTGATTGGAAATCTGACATCCTGATGAAATGTCCTCAAATTTTCTATAAATGTTGGATTGAAGGGTTGTGAACTGTAGAGCCAGAGCCTGGCACCTCACAGACTACATGTTCTTCCCTCCGCTGCCCCTCCCCCAGGCTCTGATGCTGAAGGAGCTGCCTGTGATCCAGAACCTTCCTGGTAGTACCTGCCTCTAAGAGCTAGAACAGAGCGACAGCGCCTTCAGCCATGGCCCTGTGTGGCTCTAAATGTGAACTAAACCCTCGGGGTTGGCTGTCTGTGTGCCCTGCCAGGAGTTTGGCTCTAGAACACCTCTTTGGTCCTAATGTCACAGAGGCTATTCATTTCTTTAAGTGCCTAAATCATGGAAGACTGAGCTTTGGTTTTATTTGGGTGGGGGCAGTTATGTCTTTTGAGAAACTGGTGGGTAAGAAGGCTGAGGTTGAATGTGCTTTGACTGAATTTGGCATTAAAGAGTTTAGCCTTAGAATTTTCAGTAATAGATTTAGTGAAGTAACAGTCTTTTTTCTTTGGCAGGTTGATTTTGGTTTTCAATGCTCTTTATTCAAAAAATATTGATTATTTTTCATTGCTGTTTTTTTTTTCTTTTTGGCCTTGAGATAAAGAAAGTGCAGTACTTCACTGTGGTTTTGAGAAACCCTCCAGAAATAGGATTTTTTTTTTAAATTGGTGGTATCTAGGTGCATTTCATATAGGCGCCACTGGGTGGCAGTGTAGCTGGAGGGTGCAAAGCAGCCTTCCAAAGCCTCTCTAGACACACACACACCCCAAAAGAGGAAGTGGCACGTGCAAGGTTCTATGGTGTCCTGTGGCCGAGGGACAGCTGCTGCTCTCTGAGCCCTAAATCCAGAAGCGCCTGGTAAGCTGCAGGGACAGTAGTTTCTGTAGTCAGATCCTGGAGAAAGGCGCCAGCAGCATGGTGAAGGAGTGATTCCTGGAGATGGATGTAGATAAGAAATGTTAGACATTGTTCGCAGTGGAGGATGGGGTTCCAAGTGAGGGACAATTGTTAACAGAGCGAAGAAAGAAGTTCCAGGATGGGATTTCAGATCCTGAACTACCCCATAAAAAGTGGGATGGACCAATCTGTAACTCCAATTGTTAGAAGGTATTAATAAAAACAAACTGGGAGCCAGGTATTGGGCTGAACGCTGAATAGTCACAGAAACAGAACAAGCCACATCCCACCTCACCTTGCCAATGCCTCAGCTGATCTTGTTTCCTCAGACTGAAAACCTCTTGACTCCTCATCTGAATGGATCTCAGCTGAACTGCTACTCAAAGCCTAAAAGCTTAAAAAAAAACCTAGTTCCTGGTGCTCATGCCTTATACTTTTCTGCTTCCTGCCATCACTTCCTGGGATTAAAGATGTGTGTCACCATACCTGACAGTTTCCTGTGTGGATTTGAACTCACAGAGATCCAGATGGCTTTCTGCCTCCCAAGTGATAGGATTAAAGATGTGTGTGCCACCATTTTCTGGCCTCCATGTCTATCTAGTGGCTGTTCTGTTCTCTGACACCAGATAAGTTTATTAGGGTGCACAATATATTGGGGGACACAATATCACCAGGTAGATACTGGCGTATTGCCTATGAAAAGGGCCACATGGAAGAGCCATGCAGGTACCAATGCAAGAGAAGCTGGGCCTTCCTGTTCCCACACATGCTACAAGGCTTGTGCTCTTCTATCTTGTTTTCTCATTGGTTCCCTTTGAGCCTTTGAACAGTCTTGAAAATAGTAGCTAAAAGTGAGTTAGTCACAAGTGCTTTTTAGGGTGGGATGACATTTTCTGATCTGTACTCTTGATTCTTGGGAGAACATATGTCCATGTATAACAGCTATGAACTAGCTGGGAGGTAGTAGTGCATGCCTTTAATCTGAGCATGCTGGAGGCAGAGGCAGGTGGATCTCTGTATTTGAGTCCAGCCTAGTCTAAAGAGTGAATTCCAGGACATACAAGGCTACACAGAGAAACTCTGTCTCAAAACAAACAAATAGCCCAAAAAAATAATAAACTAAAACTAAATAGCCTGAATGGTGGTGCATTGCATGCCTTTAATACCAGCATTTAAGAACCTGAGCTGCAGAGTGAGCCCCAGCCCACTGGAGGCAGAGACAAGAACATTATGAGTTCAAAGCCAGCATGAACAACATGATTCTGTCTCAAAAGAAGAATTTAAAAAGTTGTGAACCAGTGCCCGTATGGATGTTGTGGGGGAAGATGCCTACTAAGTGGATTGCCCAGTATGTTGTAAATGAAACTTCTCAAAGTGTATTACATGCTGCTTTGGCCCCTTAAAGGGCACTAGACTAATAATATTTGAGACTGCTGTTGCTGCAGAGGTTTTGTGATAGGGGGATTCATGCCTGCACTTAGGAGTTGGTCTCTACCTATTGTTCCATCCACACTGCCCCTACATCCTGCTGCACATGGCACTTTTGGTATCTACTGGGTAGGGCTCTAGTAATCCCTGACTATTGACAAGAACAGCTTTGGACTTGTGGATTTTAACTGGGACGTGGGTGTGTTGCTCATGTTGGCCTTGAACTCAGAGCTCAAGTTTCCCTAGTGGTCATGAGTACACACGTTATACCACATCTTGAGTATTTCTCCCCTGGCCTACATTCCTACATTATAAGCTCACCTATGTATGGTTGTAAATATCCCCTATTCCTACGCACAAAAACCACACTTAGGGACAGAGTGTGGTTGTAACGCTATGGTGGTTTATCCCTGACATGCCCAAAGCCCTTACTGATTTCCTGGCCCCAATGAAAGTAAATGAGTAAATAAAATCCAGTTATTCTTGACAACTAAACCACACTCCCAGCCTCCAGGGTTCCTTGTTGAGATGGGCTTGCTTTGTAGCCTAGGCTAGCCTAGAACTCATTGTGACTCCTGCATCTGCTCCTAACACTAGGAAAACAGACATGAGACACCATACTCAGTCACAGCCTTCATAACTGATGTGGCAATTTAATGTTTCACCACACTCAGCCACAGCCTCCATCACTGATGTGGAACTTTATCCTTTTATTGACTGAGGCCTTAGTCCATGGACTAGTTGTAGGCTTTTGCATTGTCTATATTTGTAGGGTTTTTTTCTCCTTTTTTTATTTATTATATTTGTGTTTTAATTTTGCACATCAGACATGGGTTCTCCAGTCCTCCCCCTCCCACCCCGTCCCCACTTTCCCCCCAGCCCCTACCCTCCATTCCCATCTTCTCTAGGGCCAAGACTCCACTGGGGATTCATTTCAACCTTGTGGATTCAGTACAGGCAGGTCCAGTCCCCTCCTTCCAGGCTGAGCAAAGTGTCCCTTTGTAATCCCAAGGTTCCAAACAGCCAGCTAATGGACTAAGGATAGGTCCAGTTCCCACTGCCTGGGTACCTCCCAAACAGTTCAAGGTATTCAATTGTCTCACTTATCCAGAGGGCCTGCTCCAGTTGGGGGCTCCACAGCTTTTGGTTCATAATTCATGTGCTTCCATTTGTTTGGCTATTTGTCCCTTTGCTTTTCCAATCTTGGTCTCAACAATTCACACTCTTACAGTCCCTCCTCTTTCTTGACAATTGGACTCCTGGAGCTCCACCTGGGGCCTGGCCAAGGATCTCAGCATCCACTTCCATCAGTTCTTGGATGAGAGTTCCAGCATGCCCATTAGGGTGTTTGGCCATCTGATCACCAGACTAGGTTTGATCAGGCTTTCTCTCGACCATTGCCAGCAGTCTACAGAGGATGTGTCATTGTGGATTCCTGGAGAGATCAGGGGAGCAGAAGATACCAGCTGGATCAAGTGTAGTTTTTGTTTTGTTTGTTTGTTTGTTTGTTTGTTTGTTTTGTTTTGTTTTGTTTGGGTGTTTTTGTTTTTTTAAGCCAAAAGCACAAGCAGTTTTTGTAATTAAATATTAAAATATTATGGGGAATAACAGCCACCACTTGGATTCAACCTGTTAAACTGTGCCTGTTAGGGGTCGTACCACTGTCATTTTGTTATAAGAACTTACTGAGTAAAATAACAACCGTAAACTACAGGCTTGGACACTTGGGGTGGAGGAGTCCCTTCCTCCATCTGAACACATCTCTTTGAGTGTCACTGGATACATTTTGATGCAGCACTTCACAGTAAGTTCTGTAGGGCCCAGCATGGATGTGGGCCCAGGGGACAAAGATTTACAAAATCATGAAACTCTATCCCATGTCCTTACTAACATGAGGTCACCTGTCATCTTCCCTCTAAGAGGATCTCTAAACTGCATGTGTTGTGGCCACTCCAGATGTAGGGTCATTATCCTGTAGGGCTCACAAATGGGAAGTAAAAGGTCTTTGCCTGACAGGACCTTGGACATGGTAAGGAGGCAAAGAAAACCCACAGACTCACAGGAGCACCTCCACAGCCTCTCATGAACACTAGAAGATTCCCACTCTGACAAGGGACTTCTGCGTGCTCTCAATTGCTGTTAGAACTTAACAAGAGAAGTCAATCAGTTCTGTCATTGTGGAAAAACATGGAATTGGTTGATTTCAGAGATTATATAGCTCTCACAAAAGTGAATGTTCTTAGCTAGGTTTGTCTACAAACTTGTTAACAGCA
This sequence comes from Onychomys leucogaster, assembly GCA_949786385.1. Lineage (NCBI taxonomy): Eukaryota > Metazoa > Chordata > Mammalia > Rodentia > Cricetidae > Onychomys > Onychomys leucogaster. Next base: position 43,828,264 of record OX460426.1, on the reverse strand, counting down.
GCACTCAAGAAGTTGAGGCAAGAGGATCACCAAGTGTTCCAGGCCAGCATAGGCTACATAGTGAGTTCTAGGCCAACCTGGGCTGTAGAGTGAGCCCCTACTAGGCACTTTTCTTTTCCCTTGATCAGTAAGGCAACTACAAGATAGTAGGAATGCTGGAGTGGAGACCTCTCAGCTCAACAGTCACATGATGCCTACAGTTACATGATACAGACCTTCAGGCTGCACTCTCCAGCCAGAGTGGCTGACTTGTGCTTGTTTCTCCTTCAGACCAAAGCAAACCTTGTGACCCTGAGAAATGGGGAGCCACTCGTTCCTGCCATTCAGGACTTCCTAACAGGTGAGTGTTACCTTGAAAGGAGGCTTTGGCTTCCCAGGCACAATGATTCACACAATGGCCTCAACTCTATTATCTGTACTTAGGAGCCATCCTACTTTTAATTTGACACAAGGTGCCCCTGGGTGGCTCAATTTGTCTGGTCTGTCACTCAGAGTCCTGGCCCACACTCTCAGGTGCCAGGGTTATAGGTGTGCATCACTATGTCCTGTCCTGTATTTAGGTTGGTCGTTGACCCTTGAGCTTCCTGGAGGTATTTTTACTGGTTGTTTCTTCATTTAATTCTGTGTGTGCTCACTGAGCTTCACAGACTTGGCAGGTATTTCTCCTCACAGACTATATTTTCTTGCCTCTTTGGCCCTCCCCCAGGCCCTGATCCTGAAGGTGCTGTTAGTGGTCCAGGACTACCCCCAGTGCCTGCCTCCTAGAGATGGACAAGAGAAACAGCCCCCTCACCACAGCCCTGTGTGGTTGCACAGGTGAGCTAAGCCCTCAGAGGTGGCTGTCATTGTACCATGCCAGGGGCTTGACTCTAGACAGATCATTGGTTGTCATAACTTTATAGAGGGTCTTCATTTTTTTAAGTCTCTAAATCATGGAAGACTGAGCTTTGGTTTGATTTGGGTGGGGCAGTTTAAGTCTTTTGGAGAAAATGGTGGTTCATTTGGCTGAGTTCCTGAGTTTGAAGGTGCTTTGACCAAATTTAGTGTTAAAAATAAGTAAACTGAAAATTTTTGTAGTACATTTAGTGAAGTAATAATCTTTTTTTTCTTTTATTGCATGTTGTGGATCAAACCTGGGACCTTATGCATCTCAGGCAAGTGTTCTACCACTGAGCTTTAGCCCTAGCTTAGATGTGGCAAACTTCTTTAACTTCCTATTTACTCAGACCGTCTTGCATTAGGATTCCTAATACTATGCTCAAACTCAGAACCTCAGGGCCTCTGTTGGTGTGATTTTATTCATTATGAAAAAAGTTTTATCTCTCTGAGTTGGCTACTTTCCCCCCATTGTTCTGCTTCCTGCTCTTGTGCACACCTGGGGTCTCCCCTCTTCCATCTTTGCTTCTCCCACACTCTTCCACACACATTCAGATTCCTTCTCATCATCCTCCTCTCTCTGCAAACCCCATGTCCAGAGGCCAATCTGACGGGCATAGGAAAGAGTCTAGTAGCCCTTCCCTGCACTCTGCACTGCATATGCCCCAGAGCCCTTCCCTTGGTTCCATTTCTTTTATTGTAGCTCTGTCCTTCAGTCCCTTGGACTCCTAGGCTGTGAGAGTAAGGGTTGTGCTGTGTCACATTCTATTTTATCCCTCTGGTCTGCCTGGCTTCTGTTATTGTTTCCAGGACAGTTTTCCATTTCTGACCTGGTCCCAGGATCCTTCATTAACATATCACTGATGATCGCCTGTGTTGGACAGCAAGCCATCAGTGGCTCCTGGGTTCCAGATGGCTTTGAAAACCGATCTTTGCCTCACTTTGAGAAGCATTCAAAGATAACTGGCAGTGGAAGCTTGAAGGTCTGTTTGTTTCTGAAGACCTGTATGGACAAGTACATGAGGTAGGGATGCTAATTATTCTAGACTGCCAAGCATCCATGCAGAGTCCCATGCCTGGGATATTCTCACTAGGTTCAGCATCCTGTCTGACCTGGATTCATCTCTATTTACATAATAAAAAATACTCTTACCAAAAGTAACTTAGGGAGGAAAGGATTGATTTTAGCTCTCAGGTCCAAATTAGAGTCTATTTGGGGGAAATTATGGTAAGAACTCATCTAGTCACATCACACTGACATTTAAGACCATAGAGAAATGAATACACCCATGCTGCCTGATTGCCTCTGCTTATGCTCTAGCTTCTTTCACTGTTACAGAGTTCAGACCCCAGCCAATTAAATGATTCTGCCAATTTTGGGGGGAGTCTCCTCATCTCAATTAACAATCTAAATCACCCACAGATATGCCCAAAGTCAATGTGATCAGAATAAATCCTCATTGAGAGTCCCCCTTTCCTGGTGACTCCATGTCAGATCAGGCAGATAATAAAAAGTAATGAGCGTACTGTCCCACCATCACTGCCAGGATTGGGCAGATTTGTGTGTGGCATCTCTAGTCTCCAGTGGGAACTTTGGCTGGATGCTTCTTAACATGAAGGTACTTACAAGAAATTTCCTGGGTGTTTTTTGTCCATAAGGAAACTCTAGTTCTTTGTGGCAGATTCCAGCTCTCTGACCACCTCAGAACCCAGTAAGAGCAGATCACTTCAAACTACTCCACACAGTGGACATCAGCTCCATATATCACATACTGAGGGCACAGTATTTAGTCATGTTGTCAGCCCCTCTGAAAATCTTGCTTGACTTGCTTGTTTCTAGTCCATGCTAGTCTCTTTCTCTGGCACAATCACTGCCTGGCCAATTGCTGTTTCCATTGTAAACCCAACCGAATCTATATGTTTTCTTTAAGAGCAGTGACCAGAAGCCTGTGCCCATAAATTTTGCTGGCCTTTTCACTGTTGCATCATATCTTCTTGTAGGTCACAGATGAAGCCAGACTCTGCAGTGGGTGCACTCTGTGCACAGAGCCAGGCACCCAGATGACTCTGAAGACTTTCCACATTGCAGTGGTAGCTTCCATGAATATCACCCTGGGTGTGCCATGTATCAAAGATATCAACACTTCCAAGGCCATCAAGTAGAGGCTCCCTGTCATGTTTCTTGAGGACCAGTGGTGTTTGTGCTAATGGATGCCTGTGATTTATTAATAGGGCAGTGTCTGGTGTTCAGAGGGCAGGTTTGCTGTGTTGATGGGTGTTTGGATTTTTAGAAAGTCACTCAAGTCAAAACTGGATATAGTCAAAATGGTGTCTATGGTCGTATTTGTTTTATATTGTTTTCAATATTTGTTTATTTTATGTATATCAGTGCTTTATCTGCACATCAGCCATTACGCCAGAAGATGGCATGGCATCAGATCCCACTGAAGATGGTTGCATGCCACCCTGTGGTTATTGAGATTTGAACTTGGACCTCTGGAAAAGCAGCCTGTGCTCTCATCCTCTGAGCCATCTCTTACCCACCTGCCTTTTTTTTATGACTACTAGTTACATGAAAGAGAAAATATTAAATGAACTAGCAGTATTGAGTACTAGGTCACTAGACATTTCATCTCTTTGGTGCCATTACTCTACATATGAATAGACCTGCCTGATCGACTTTTCTCCTGCTTGGTTTGTAGCCATTCTCTGTAAACTCCACGTGATACAATCACTTTTCCAAGAGATCAGAGACTAGAAGAACTAGTGATACATCATGGTTTTAGGGGTAAAATTTATTTCACCTATTCTCTATGTTTTGCTGTAGAATAAAATCAAATGAGAAATAGCTGCTCCTGGTTGTAGACCAGCAACTATGGACATCCAGCGTGATTGGAGGTCAGCCTGCCTCCTGCAGCCTGGGCAGATGTATGCCAAGGGCCTGCATTGATGTGATACTGTCACCTCTGAAAACAGAAGATATTAGTCATGGTCATAGGAGCAGGGGTATTGCTGAAGAGGACCTGAGGGAGGTGAAATGCATGAGGAGTTGGTTTCCTGGGGAGCAGAATGTGAAGAACTAAGAGGGAGGTCTCCCTCCACTAGGAAATTTTCTTAAATCTTGTCCTGGTCTGAATGGACCCCTCTGGTCTCTTGAAACACCTTATGCTGTGGATATCACTCTGTATAAATAAAGTGCTGATTGACCAGTAGCCAGGCAGGAAGGATAGGGTAGGCAGGACAAGGAAGAAGAGGATGCTGGGAACAGGAAGGCTAGGGACAGAAACTGTCAGCCGCCGCCATGAGAAGCAACATGTAAAGACACTGGTAAGGCACAAGACATGTGGCAAAATATAGACTAACAGAAATGGGTTAATTTAAGATATAAGAAGTAGATAATAAGAAGCCTGCCACAGCCATACAGTTTGTAAGCAATATAAGTTTCTGTGTGTTTACTTGTTTGGGTCTGAGCGACTGTGGGACTGGCAGGTAAGAGAGATTTGTCCTGACTGTGCCAGGCAGGAAAACTCTAACTACATACTTAGCCTCAGTGAGAGGTCTGTGGAGTCCTTTCTTGCAGCCCTCCCCAAAGTGCGTTCTAATTAAGTACTCATTGTGAGTAGGACTCAGATTTTGTAGCAGCTCACTGCACACTCTTTTCCCTTCCTTGCATGCTGATCCTTTCTCCTTCTTTCAGCACTCCAATTATCATAGCACAGCTAAACAAGGATGATGATTCAAATTACATATGCCCAGTGAAAGGCAGAATTGAAAAAAAAATCCTAGGATAGGTAAGGAATCCCTCTTGATAACAAGAAAATGTTGTCAAACTTCCTCTCAGCAATGTGAGGAAGCAACACAGCAGCTATGGATGGGCCTGCAGTAGAGACCATGTGCCTTGGTGGAGAGTGTGTCTGTGCAGGCTTGGGGGTGAGAGGCAGGGCATGAGAATGGAGGCTAATGCTTTGCTCTTTTACTGTGGCAGTTCTCAGAGTATATTGAAGAAGTGTTTCTTCCTGGTGACTACTTTTTTCTTGTCAAGCTCTCCCTGGAATGGATCTGAGTTCTGAGACGGAGATGAGTCAGTGAGTTAACATATGGAGTGGAGTGGAGTGTTTCTCCAGTCCTGCCCAGCCTTCCAGTCAGGACAAATCTCTCCCACTCACATCCTGTAACCACTTAGTCCCAAGTAAACACACAGAGGCTCATATTAGTTACCAATTCTATGGTCTATTGGCTCAGGCTTCTCATTGGCTAGCTATTATAACTTAACTCAACCCATTTCTATTCATCTATATGTTGCTTTGTGACTGTGGCTTTGCTGGTCTGCTGGCATCTTTTTGCTCCTTGGGTGGCAGACTGGTGCCTCCTCAACTCCACTCTTCTTTGTCTTGTCTTTAGTTGGAATGTTCTGCCTAGCTTTTTCCTGCCCTGCCATAGGCCAATGCAGCTTTATCAACCAATCAGAGCAACACATATTCACAGTATACAGAAAAACATCCCACAGCACTTCCCCTTTTCTGTCTAATCAAATAAGGAAGGTTTTAATATAGTAAAATTACATAAAATAGACAAGTTAATAAGTAAGAATTACAGTTACAATATCTAGTCTATTTATATTTAGCAAAATTAAAGAACATATTTTATCATCTATCATATTTTTTGTGAGTCTAAAGTTTTATATCTTATTTGTCTTTTATCATAACTAAGGAAAATTATAACTACCTAGTCTTCAACTCTATCAAAGACCCCAGACAGATATAATATTACCTAAGTAGACAGGAAATGTATTGTAAGCAACTTCCAAAGATCTAGAAATGACAGAGACATCTGGCTGCCTGGATTAGTCCCCCAAGCTCCTCTGCAATGTTGGGGCATCCATCATTAGCCTACAGGCCTAGAGTCTCTAGAGGACTTTTTTCTTTTTCTTTTTTTTTGAGGGGGGGTGTTTGTTTGTTTGTTTTGTTTTGTTTTGTTTTTCCAGACAGGGTTTCTCTGCACAGCTTTGCACATTCCCTGGAACTCACTCTGTAGCCCAGGCTGAACTTGAACTCATAGAGTTCTACCTGCATCTGCCTCCTGAGTGCTGGGATTAAAGGTGTGCACCACCATCGCCCAGCTCTAGAAGACTTTTTAGTGAAGCATTAAATTTGAAGGATTGTCTCACCTATTGGCAGAGTTTATCAGTCGCTTTTCCCGATGTCCTGCAGAATGTCTGCCAGTCACCTCTGTGAGGCAGGAAACTGAAGGACCATCTTGCCCTATTTAGGCAAAGTTTAGTGGTCATTTTTTCATGTGTCCTGCATGTCCAGTCTGTACAACATATTATCAAGCAGTCCAGGCAAGAGCAGTTTTTTGCCCAGTGACTAACTTTTGCCATACAGAAAGCAAACTCCATAATTCGTTTTTTGTTTGTTTGTTTGTTTGTTTAAGCCCATCATCCTTTTCTGAAGTAATTGGTGCTGCCAGGAGCAGACATGTCTCAATGTCCAGAGAAGTATAAGTTCTTAAAACATTTTAAATGCCATATTCTGTAGGTCTTTGAAGTGTTTGAAGATCACCTACCTACTAAAATATATCTTGGTATATCTAAAAAAACTAACATGACTATAAGTTTCATTATCATAGGTAACTATTAATCTGTGTTTCTTACTTATATTTTACAGTTTTAAATGAATTGCATAAACATAGTACCTTAAACAATATTAGAAATATACGTACACTATAACAAATTAACCTTAAATTGTATCAATAAACAAAAATCTATAGCAATGTAAAATACTTCAAACAAGTTGTTGCTCTTTAAAAGTAGATTCAGTAATGTACCCTTTTATCCTATCATATCTATATCCTACATTTCTGTATCAAACTCCATTTCTTCTTTTATAACGAGATCGGCTATGACCAATAACAATTTGTAACAAAATCCCTAAACAAAGAATAACTTCCATAATCCACTTTTGGGGAGAATGTGGACATAGTCCTCTAGGCTACTTCCTGCTGATTGGGGGCACTGTTAATCTTATGGGGATCCTGAGAAAATTCAAGATAATGGTCAAGTCTTGGGAAGACCAGTTATAATCTTTGCAGATAGATACCATCTGTCAAGAATCAGGTCTCACTTGATCAAATCTGATCCATTTTAAACCGGAAAAAAAATCCACAGCCTCTTGCTTCCTGTGGAAACAAAAGCAGAGCCTCCTTTCCAAAGCAACATATCCTTAGACCCAAATTGTGAAGTCAGGATACTTTTAAAGTTTGTGTATTGGCTTAACTCAGCAGCCTTTACAATCAAATGTCCCACTCCAGTTAAATATCCTAAAGATAACACAATAATGTACCGTATTCAGACTTTCCATGTAATTTTCATCTTTATGTGGCTTTTTAAAAATTTCTTTTTAGAGGACTTTTTCTATCATTTTTCTTTCTCTCCTAAGCCTATTTATATTTTTTAACACCATGTTAACTATTTAGAAGATTTTTCGATCTGAATCTTTCTTTATTGTATATCTTTAATCCTTTTCTGACCATGAGAGTCTTTAAACTGCTAAGCTGTGTGGCTATGACAAAGGCACAGCTCTGACAGATGGCTCCACCCCACTCAGCCTTCCAACAAGTCGCAGGTACCAAGGAGTCATGCTTACCTCCCCAACTCTGGGAAGTAGTATTATGTAGTATGCAGGTGTGTTCAGCTGTGCTCTCAAGCCTGAAGGCAGGGGCTGGGAGAAGCCTCTCTGTACTACAGCCTGTGAGATAGACTGTGGGAGCCCACCATGCCACTTAGCTCGTGACAGCTGGTGGCCATCTTTATCTCACAGGCAGCTGTCAGGTGACTCATTTCTGTGCTGCTGCTGACATGAGACTGTGAGACCAGGAAGGCCAGTGCAGCTCCATTTCTGTGTGTTAAGAATCCTTCAGTCTAGAGTGGAGGATGTGATCCTTTGGTCCTGAGATAGGGGCTGTCAAACCAGGCAGTAAATTCAGCAGGCAGAGAAGCAGTGTAAAGATTCTGGCTGGTCTTTGTGGTTGTCACCCCATTAACTGTCACGTCCTTCTGAGTTGTCCCTGATGCAGACAAGACTTGGCCATCATAGGAAACTCCTTGACTCTGTGTGGGTATGATCTACATGTGTCGGTTTATCATTATGGAATGTTAGAATATTTGATCTCTGTGTCCATCTTTACATACTGTGTCAGTAGCTGGGCCAGCTCTGCCTTACTCACCTGTGGGTCCTCGGCACAGGGCTTGTGAGGTCTGTAATATTTTCAGTTGAAAGGTTAACCAGACCTCTCCTACTGGTTCTTGTACAGCAAGGTAACAACGTACAGCAAGGTAACAACAGTTGACTAATAACCACGTATGTAGGGGTCAGCTGACATGGATAGGGAATGCAGATTGATTGTTTCCACCTTCCCTTACCCTTTACTATTAATCCTCTCTTAGCCTTAAAAAATCTGAAAGCCATTCCCATGTGCCAAAGTCCCATTGTTCCAACATGACAGTCAAGTCTCTCTTGCTGTGGGCTTTTGAATCTAGTAATACAGTTGATTTATAGACATTGATGCATCTTGTTAGTAGAGTAATTGCTTAGCATGTATGAGGTCTTGGGTTTTATCTAGGAAGTGGAAAAAATGGAAAAATGAAGAATCCAGTTACAGCTGAGTGTAGCACACAAACAGCAACCTTTACAGTCCTTTGGCCTCCATTCTCCAGACAGTCTAGAACTTTCTTCATAGATTCTGTTTGTTGACATAGGTTGGTCATGAATTTTCAATGAGGAAATGTTCATTCTCGGAGTGAAAAGAATCTGCTATTTGTGAATTAACGCAGATATTAAACATAAATACATAGTATATCAACCGTTTATGGTGTTTTAGAGTTGGCTGAGCAGTTAAGAGTACTTACTGCTCCTCCAAAGGGCAAAAGTTCTATTCCAGCACCCACATAGTGTAGCTCACACCATCCTGAATCTCCAGCTCTAGGGGATCTGACCCCCTCTTCCTGTCTTCATGTGTACATACACACAGATGACATACATTTTCACAGACAAACACACACACAAATGGATCAGAAGGAAATTTTGTGATAGAGGAGGCATGAACATGACTACCAAGACTTCTTCAAGAACCAGCATGACCAGGCAGAGGCAGGCAGATCTCTGAGTTAGAGGATACCCTGGTCTATGCAGTGAGATCTAGACAAGAAACCCTGTCCTTGAAAATTTAAAAAAAGTCATTATAACATCAAGGATGGAAAGCCATCAACACAGAAGTATGCAGATGTCTGTTGGTAATGTCCCCTGGCACTTTGCAGGTGAATGCTGAGACAGTATGGTATTCCATCCGCACATCCAAGCTCCAAATGGAGCCTGGTGATGTGGCTGTTCATGGTGAGGCTGTGGTGTGTGTCACACCCAGGGAAAACAGCAAGAGCTCCATGTATTATGTGCTGCAGTTTCTGAAAAAGGATCTACCCAAGGTGAAGCCAAGAGTACTCTCATGATGAGACAGCCAAGAGTGGGGACGGGGACCAGTGCAATAGTTCACTAGAGACCAGTGATGGCACCCCAGTACTTCATGGACATATGCCTAAGGGGTCAGTGTGGTTCCTATTCCTTAATTTGGGGGAAGGGTATGGGAGTGTGGTATGCTTGTGGGAGTTGGCTCCTTTCTATACCTGTGGGTCGCAAGGACCAAACTTGGGTTGTCACGCTTGGTGGCAGGCTCCTTTATCCACTGAGCCCTCAGCTAGCTTTTATCCTTATTTCTAAGACTGTAATTCTATCTATTAGTCTCTTTTCTGCTCTCTCTTCAAGCTGATTTTAGGTTGGGGCATAGTCCTCTGAACCATCTTTCCTCTAACCCCAAGCAGTACCTCGGCTCTCCTGGTGTACATACACTGCTAGTGATAATGGGGCTGAGAATGGCATAAACTAGGTGACCAGCCAGTCTTCAGCCCTGTTTCTGAGCCTGTCAGTAGGTACCTCGAGGTTGCAGCATCTTTAGCCTTCTGTGTTGACTGTAGGTGGTGGGTACAGGGCATCCCAGAGGTGTCCAGAGCTGTGATACATATTGACGAGCAGAGCAGGAAAAAGTTCAACCTTCTAGTAGAAGGTGACAACCTGCAGGCAGTCATGGCTACCCATGGTGTGAAAGGCACCCAATAACACCTGTGAGGTACCAAAGCAACTGGACCCTCAGCCAGTACCCAGCAGTTGCCTGACCATGGCATTAGCTCTCTCTTCTCCCAAAAATTACACAGCAATCTGTTTTGGGTAATTGAACAATGTTTGCCCTGTAGAAAGATGGGCAGCAGCATATAATATTTGATGGAAGTAAAGTAAGCTTGCACAGTACTTTCTCATTAATGTTGGACTCCATCACTAGGCCTTCTGCATAAGCCAGACAATTGTGTAGCTTGATCTGCCTAATGGACCCCCTGGCAGTAGGCTCAGGATCATCCGTGGTTCATGAGCTGGCTTTTTTCAGCCCACTACCTATGGTAGGACACTTTGCACAGCCTTGAGGCAGGGAGAGTTTTGGACCTGCCTCTACTGAATGTACCAAGCTTTGCTGACTCCCCATGGGAGGCTTTACTTTCTTGTAGGAGAGAATTGGGGATGGGTTGGGGGGAATGCTGGAAGGGTGAAAGGAGGTAAGAGAAGGATCTGAAATTGGTATGTAAAATGAATTTTAAAAATCTTAATCAAAAGAAATATATAGTTTTAAAATAATAAAGTCCTTAAAAAGGGAGTAAAGTAATATAAAAGGGAAAAAAAGCCATGTATAGATGTGAAATACACAGAGTCTGGATCCTGTATCATATTGTGTTTTATTTAGATTTTCTGATAGCTAATAAACGATAGCTGCTAAGACACATTTGATTATGAAAGCTGCTAGATTAAACCAACCTACATATTTAAGAAAAAGTTGGATTCCATCATAATTCAAGATGTTTCATTAAACTGAACATACAAATATGCAGAAATACACACACACAAAAGTGATCACATCGATGCACACAACCACATACTTGCACATTTAAGCACCCATACAGACACCCACACAGGCTCTTATCCCTACACATACAGAAAACATGGGCACACAGAACAGCACTCAGCCACACATGGGCACATATAACCAAAAATCACTACTGTGCAAACAAAAGGCAACAGACATACAGAGACACACACAAACATTCATAGACGTCTAAACCCACAGATGAATAGAAATGCAACACAACAAAACACACACACACACACACACACACACACACATACACACACTCACTTCTGAACCAGAATGGCACGAAAAGACTGCTGCCTTTTAGAACCTTTTCTGCTGCAGGATGAAGGAGTGGGTCCTCCCTGCTCTCTCCAAGGCTCTTAGACTCATCCAGGCTCTGCCACCCTGGCGTGCACTTACTTTTCCTTCCATCAACTTTATCCATCCCGAGACTGATCCCAAAGGTTCCAAGTTGATGGATCATAGTCTCTTCACTAAACATACTCTGGGTTCTTCACAGAAGACCTTGATAGCTAAGTGAAAGAGAGTGATCCATGGTCAACACTCAGGAGGTTTTCAACAGATTACAGTGCATATGATATGAATTCAGCCCCAATGTCAATCAGAAAGAGGCCAGTGACATCACGTGCAATGCTTTTCAGGAACACAGAATTCAACACAAATGTGAGAGGGAAATATTCTAAGACACAGCCATGCACATGATATAGTCAGTAATGCAATATCAGCAAGGAGATGCAATGTGGGACTTGATATTGTGAAGCCAATGAGGCAAACTAGACATTTCCTGTGGTGTTAGCTTTGTGTAGTGAAAGAAAAGAACTCTAGTTTTATGTTTTAAACAGCTATGTTTAATTTTTGTTATTTATTACAAAACACATGAATTCCCAAACAAGAAATATGTAAAATGAGGAGAGGGCTACTACATCCTTCCTCTTTCTGAGCTACTGAAACTTGTAACAGTTAGAAGAGACAAGATAAGTCAAAAGAGCGACCTTGGAGAGCACACTAGATCCAAAGATTCCTGTCGAGCCAAATTAACCTAAACAGAAAATTTCAGGTTCATTGAGAGACCTGTGCTCAAGAGAATAAAGGAAAGAGTGACTGAGGACAACACCAGATGTCATTATCTGGCCTACAAACCCACCCATCAATGTACACATCTACACATGCATGTGTACATCATGCAGATACCGCATAAATCATGATCAGAAAAAAGTGAAGAGGACATCATGCTGAATGTACAGTAGAATTTAGACTATGAAATCAGATGATTCCATTGAGACCCACAGCACAGCTATCCATCCCTTGAGGACTAAAAATGCCTCAGGGAGAGCACACAGATTCGTCAAGCTATGTTTAGGGAATTGGAACAAATGATCTCTTGAAGCCTCAAATCTGCCACCCCAACCTCAGACTATCAAAGGCCTCCCACGTCTATGGTCATCCAGTCAGCTACAGACTGGAAGCTCCAGGATGGGAGAACTGTCCAGCCCCACCAACAGAAAACAGGGCTGTCAAGCTGATATTCAAGCTTCTATCAGTGTGAACTAAGAGTTGAACAAAGAGAAGAGAACACATTGGGATGCAGGAAGAAAGGAGAAGACCACACGCCACCCCAAAAGTTAACAATGAGAACTATTCACTTGGGCATTGGCCCTGGGCTCTAGTCATTGCAAGCTGCTTTCTACCCATTGATCTGAATTGACGCCTGCAAAGCAAATGTGCCACAGGACACTGACCTCATCAATGAACACTCTGTGCTTTTTCCTAAGTAGCTTCCTGCATAGCAGCCCTCTGACCATAGTGATACGTGGGTGTGTAATATATGAATGACCCATCTCTCTCAATGTAGTACAGCTACTAGCAGAATAGGAGGGTTTGCTTGCCAATCATCCAGTATCTTGCAAGAGGCTAACTCACCAGAGAGACTTGTGAATGATCACAGAAATGAATACTTGGATGGTATGTAGGTGGGAGTCTGGATGGGTGGGTGGATGGCTACATGGGCATCTCTATGTGTATGGTTGGACAGTTGGGCAGCCTGACCCACTGCCTCAGCCTACCTGCTGCTGCTCAGCACAGAAATCACAGATCTTCTCACGGGCCTCCTTCAAGCACTTCTTCATCTCCTCACAGGTCTCTTCAAGTGCAATCTGCTGCTCCCACAGCTTTCTGTTCTCGAGTCCCAGCAAATAGAGTTTTTTCTTCAGATGTGTCAAATATTGTAGAACCAGGCTGTGGAGGTAGCTGAAACACCATCCAAAAATGGTAAGCACCATCCAGATTCCATTTGCCATTCCTACCTCCAAGTACCACCAGCACTGAACAGTCCCAGGACCCTAGACAGTCCAAGCATGGAGCTCTCAGTAGCCAAGCCCGCTTCACTCAGAGGCAGGCCAAATCCAGAGAATAACTGAATTTCAGAAAGATTCAAAGTGCTTCTGCAAATCATGGCCAAAAGCAATACTGTGCCTCTGAAAGCAGGGTGCAGCACACAACTGGACTTAACTGTTCATGATATTGGGAAAGCATCAGCAGGTAGAGGGCAAACACTCTCTGAAGGAGGGCAAAAGTCCCAACAGGAATAAATTCTGGTTTTCCAGGGAAGCCAGAACTGTGAAGCCCTTGCCAGAGCTCTGGAGTCCTTGGGCTGCCCAACACACCCTTTATGGTGCAAGCCATTTTCCTATCTAAGGGCTCTTGAGGTTAGCAGGACATAGCTAGGAGGGTCTCAGTGTCTTCATAATTAACAAAACTGAGTTCAAGTGGCACAAATTCAAGGGCCACAAGGCAGGCTGCCTGCTAAGAGGCACATGGGCTGGAACCAGAGCCTTCACTTTGGATCAAGGACAAAGAGGACAGAATCAGTCCCTACCAAGATAAATCAGGTCCATACCTGTAGCATTCATTCTCCTCAATCAGCTGCTTGCACCTGTCCAAGGCATCGCTGATCTCCATGGGCTATTTCTGCACTTCCAACATCACCTGCTGATGCTCCTTTTTCAGCATCTCAAGCTCAAAATTTAGCCTGTGGTGGGGCATGGCCCCAGGACAAAAGAACCCCATGAACACAGACCACCAGGGTCACATAAATGAGGCAGTGTCATGGACTATCCCAGCCCAGTAGATGACAAAGCCTGACACTTAAACACTGGAACTTCCTGGTATTAATTAAATATCCTATTATGTTCCCAGGACAGAAGAGACAGGAGTGATCCAGAGCTATATGAGCACTCTCAGTGCACTTGGAACTATAGGTTAGTTCTCTAAGAAGTTCCCAGGAGTCTGTGCCACATATCTGGGCCCAGCACAAACCTATAATATTTCTCCTGTCTTCACAACAGGGATTCTCATTCTTGTGTGCCTGTTGCTGCACAGAGGACCAGAGCACATAATGAGTATTTCCAGGCAGGAGTCCCAACTTCAGGATGGCTACATAAACTCCAATGGGGATTCCAATGTTCTACCCAGGGAAGCACAGTGGTCAAGAGGTGTGCTGCTCAAATGGAACTCCCTGGCCTCATCAGTGACATCACCTGGAACCTGTGAGAATGTAAAATACTCAGGCCATGCCATAGACCCCAGACTCCCAGGAGCACAAAGACAGACAGACAGACACACACACACACACACACACACACACACACACACACACACACACAAACACACAAACCACAAAAGTCAGGATGCCCAAGAAATGTTGGCACATGGCATTGTCTCAGAGTATAAAGAATAAGACCAGAGGGAAGCAGTGGTGAGCTCCAGGCCTCTGAGCCACACACTGACATAGATGATATTGACCAGGACCCTCCAGCGTTTCAGACTCAATCATCTGCTGGTCAAGTACATAGACTCACCCCAAACTCACAGCACCTAGAATCTCCCACAAGCTAACACCTGTCAAGGCCTCTTGAAATGCGTGTTGAGAACTCATACACTACCATCCCTATCCTCAGACTGTGATTCAGGCCACAGGCTCTGCTATTCATTTGGAGAAATCAGAACAGCCTATGTCCCCATCTCATTCTAACCCAGGGTACAAGTCTGCATCTCAAAATCATTCATGAAAATTAGTTTAGGCAGCAAGACACCCTGGAGTTTCAGCTTTTTTTCCTCTGGAAAACTGGACTTGATACTGTGGTATCAAGACAGTCAGCAGAGAACTGGGCATAATGACTACCTGTTGTTCAAATCCTTTTTACTATATTTGGCCAGGATTCCACACAGCTCATCTCTCTCACAGGTTGTGTTATGTAGCTGGATGGTGATTTTCTCTATTTTTTTCATCTCCTCCTGCTGCTCCGGCTCAGTAAAGGTGCAGAGTTTGGATGGTGCCTCCTCACTAGTCCCTGCAGGTAGAAGAATACAAATGAACTTGTATTCTTCAATGGCATAAAGCCAGAAGAGTCCATGCTGAGTCCCAAGAAGAAGCCTGAGGAAGTGAATGCTGGAGACCAGTGAAGCTTCCAAACAGCAGGGCAGCTATCCTCAAACTGGGGCTCCTGAGCTCTGTATCTGTCCTCAACCACTGTGGATAATCATGTGCCTCACTCACTATTGCATCCCAATGGCCCTGACAGGCATAAGCTAGCCCAACCATGTAGAATTGAAGGACAGTGTCAGCTCATATGTGATGTGTATCTCCTGTTGTTCCTAGAATTTAGGAGCACCAAGTCCTTATCACATGTGCCCAAGAACAAAGCATCTGAAGATATGCTGTGTGGTCTGGGGAGATTCACTTCCTTCCTATAGGCATCAATGGAAACTGTAGGAATCCACTGGGATTCAGTGCCATCAGCCATGTACTTTCAGAGCCTAGAGAAAATTGCTACTGTCCACAAGCCCTCAGGTAGTAGAGGGATGCCAAAATCACTTCCTTGATCCTTCAGAGTCTTGTGTTAATAGAGAAGCCATGCAGGGGCGGAACATAGTCACCAGATTCACAAAGCCATCCTCACTGACAGCCCAGGACACCCAGAGCTGGGAGGAAGGGGCAGTCTCTGTCCAGGTCCACTGAATCTAACAGTTCTCAGGCTGGACTGGAGACATGTGTACCACACACATCTGGAAACTCAGAAATATTAGGGGTCCTTGAAAGACAACAGCACTTGGTGGCTCCTGCCCTGCTAGTGGTTGTGATTTAAAGTATGAGAACCTCAGGCTTTGCACTCACCTTTCCCTATGATTACTGGCACACACCTAAATAACACTAAGTGCAATGATGGTACTGAAATCTCACTAATTCCTCTGTGCATCCTTCTCTACATAGAGGGAAAGCAGATGGTACCCAGCAAAGCAGTCACAGCCTTGTCAGTTCTTGACAATCAAACTAACCATCATGGATCCTTCATCTTGGTCTGCTCTTTAGGAATCCAGAGCAAGATAGATAGGTCTATTGCGTCCCAGAAGCTTCCAGACCCTTAGCATAGCCCTGAAAAGCTCAAGCCTACCACTTCCAGAAAGCTCCACAGCCCCTTCCTAGGGGCAGTTGGTGTTGCCACAACTCTGGTGACATCACAGGGGATGCCAAGAGCTCTCCAGGATGCAATAGAATATCCAGACAAGGGACTGCTTGTGTCACAGGGAACAGCCTTTGCCACCATGCCAATTACTGCTCCCTAAACTGACCAGAAGCCTTTCCTAGGACATAGGGTAAGCCGTTCAGCACCTCCTCCTTCCAAAGCCAAAAATCTAGTTCTCTGCTACATTAGAAACATTTTGTCTGTGGGGCATTAAAGGCTCAACTCAATTTACAAACACTGCCCAAGAATGGCTCTTCCCCTCCCTAAGACTCATACTGGAAGATGAGAAATAAAGGATGCTGAGAAACTAAGTCAGGATGATGAGGAGGAGGAAAGAAAGGTGGGTCCCTGAAGTGAACAAGCTCTGGGGGAAGATCCTCTGACTGTTAAGAGTCTGAGTTTATGAAAACAAAGGGAAACTATGTATCTAGTGATACCAGTTTCCCCCATAGCCTCAGCATCATTTTTTTCCAGTCATGAGACTGTTAGTGAAGATGTGATAAGCTTTCACAGGTCAGGCTGGAGCCACCTGAGCACTGGGTCACTGGGGTGGTCCCTCAGACAAAAGCAAACACTCCAGAATGAACATGATGGCCCAAACCTGGAGTCAGGAGGCTAAAGAAAGAACAGTGACAAGTAAGAGGTCAACCTGTGGTGTGTAGAGGCATCATGAGTGGAAAAAGCACACGCATACATGCACACGTGCACGCACACACACAAACACACACACACACACACACACACACACACACGGATGCAAGCACATGCACACACAAACACTCATGGGGTTTGCACGATGAAGAAAGGATTAGACAGTGTGAAGGATTGCCTTCCAATTTCAGAACCTCGAAGGGAGGCTGGGAAATAATTGTGTGCTGGTGCTTTCAGAGAGCTTGGCCATGTGAACAATGAAATGTGAGACAACACACCTCCTTGTCCTGAGCCCCATCCCAGAAAAATACACAAGAGTCTATTGCATATGTTTGCTGATTATCACACTGGCCTGTCATGGAAGATGGTTAGGCGTCTCTCACAGACTCTGAGAGACAGCAGCTGAAGGACTGCATCGGCCCTGCAAACCACTCTATCACAGTCCAACCGTAGCACACTGAAGGATGTTCAGGAAGGGATTGATAGGTGAGACTTTGCCCTAGCTGGTTCTGAAAGCTCAGGCTGTAGGTGTCAATATTCCTATAGCTCTGTATAGAGGTGGGTGCTGATTTCCTCTGTCTTCCTTAGCAATTCTTCAGGGGACCCGAGTGACAGTTTCTGCAGTCATGTTCACAGCTGCACTTACACAACTTGGCTGCAGAACACTCAAGTCTCTGGTTTCAGAAGTCATGAGATAAAAATCCACAAGCACTCAGATGCTGTGCAGATGCTCAGATCTCCTGCAGCGTCCCTATCGTGAATGGCTGTAGATAGAGTAGCCATGCAGAGGTAGATCATAGTCACTGGACTCAAGTCAACACACTGACAATCCAGGCACACAAAGCTGGCAGGAAAAAGCTAGTCTCTATCCTAGTCCACTGGTCCTCACAGTTCTTTGCTGCACCTGAGAACTGCCTGACACCCACACCTGCTGACTCAGAATCCAGCTGAAGGGAATGATGGTCAGAGCAGTCTGCTGGACAGCCTGAGGACACAAGGTCTTGGCCAGAAGCACGTTACCCTCCCTGTGACTAGTGTCAGACAGCCACTGCACCTAAGGGAAACTGCTGGAGTGCAGTGATGCCCTGCCATGAGCACAGGGCACCTCACAGGTCCCTCCCTTTCTTCCTAATGGCCTCTTTGTCTCCCGCCCACACACACACACAATAAGAGTGAAAGCCAGGAATCCCCAGCACAACAGCTATGCCCTTGCCAGCTCCTGGCTTTAAGGACAAACCATTCTGGAACCCTTGACTTTCAGGAACTATGATAAATAAGCAGGGAAGTCCATTTGGTTCTCAGGCCCCAGCTCCTCTGCCCCATTTCTGAAAGGCCCACTCCAGCCCACCTCTTCCAGGAAGTTCTCCATCCCCTGCCCAGAACTCACTGTGCCTTCTCCAGAACCATTTATTTCTCTGAAGGCCAGCCTCCTTCTGCCTCTCTCTGGTATTTGCATGCTCTCCATTCTCTCTCCCAAATAGCCTGCTCAGCCTTGCCAGCATGCCTAAGGGTGAGCCCAACAGGCAGTGAACTACTCCACAGACAGTTGGGGTCACCAAAACACTAGTGACATCACAGAAGAGCTCCAGGATACAAGAGATTTCCAGGGAAGGGACTGCTGGTGATGTCATTGGGCACTTTCCTGACATCCCTGCTAATTAGCTCTCCCCAAATTGACTGGAAACTGAGGTTTCCTTTCTAGAAGTCTCTCCTGTGACACAGGGGAAAACCTTCAGCACCTTCTTCCAAAGCTAGAGATTTCTTTCTGCTTCATTAGGAGTCAAGTGCTTTGGATGGGTAAAGTTGGTTGGGCCTTGGCATGGATAGGATCTTTCTATTAGGACTCAAAATCCTAGAGACCTAGGCAGGGGTGGGGTGGCGCTTCTGGATAGTAAACCTATCCTCAGTTTCCGTTCCTGTAGCACAGAGTCCAGTTCCCAGATTTTCCCTGTTTCCCAAAGGCCAGTGTCTTTCTTCCAGACCTTCAATTTTATGGCAATTGGATTATGTTTTCATATTATGCATTCTTTGGGAGGAGGATTTCTATATATTCATCCATGTGTTTTCAGGAAGTCTCTGTTTTACAATCTGATTTTTTTGCAATGGAAACTCCCTTGTTCTTGGCAACTTAGGTGGCCCAGCTGCAAGGTATACATAGTATGTAGACTCTGTATTCCTACTGCAAAAGACAAACTCCCACATCCTCCCTTTCTCTGATACAACCAGACACATAAAGTGAGCATCAGTGAGCAAAGAATCAAGACGGAATATGAGTTGCTTGTCAGTAATCACATAGCTGTCACATACACTGTGTCTGTCTTCCTTAGTTCTCAGGTCCAGGCCTGAGGATGGTAGTGGTTGAACCATGATCCTGTATTGTACCAAACATCAGAATAGGGAGGTGGGGCAGGGAGTGGAAGGGCCTGAGCTCCAATGAAACCAGGGCTAGTAAGGTGGTTTGCACCTTAGACTGCAATCTTTTGACCCTAAGCCATTTATTTTGACATATTTAAGCACAGTGCAACTTTGAAAAAAAAGTTTACTCTTGACAATCATCACAATAAAGCTTAAGGCATGACTATACTGAAACTCCTTGCAAATTACATGTCTTTTTCAAAGCATTCACGACCTCTTTCCTATTGACTGAGAAACAATGCTCAGGATAATGGTCTAGGAAGGAAGGGTCTGGGATAAGCATAATGGTAAATGCTTTTGCAAAATACATGGGTCCTCATTCATAAAAATGGGTTCTATTGACGGAGAGACAAAGCTCAGGTGTCTGGGGCATTTGGGTGAAGCCTGGTCCCACAGATATGAAAAGATCACTAAGTTGTTAACTACACCCAATCCCAGCTTTCCAGGCAGAAATAGCAGAAATAGTTGTAAATCCTTTCCATCCAATAGAAAAACCTGCGAGTTTAATGTTCCTGGTTTCCCTAGTTCTGTCTGTGAGCATGAGGACCTTGTGCCCTCTACATGGTGATAGCCTTGCATGACGGTTAATATCAAATGTCAGCTTCACAATATCTGGAATCCTCTGAGAGATGAGCCTCTTGGCATGTCCATGTGGGATTATTTTGATTATGTTACTTGTGGTGGGAAAACCCACCCAATGTGGGTGACACAATTCACTAGGCTGGAAACCTGGACTGTATAAAAGAGAGAAAGGGAGCTGAGCACAAGCCTTCATCTCCCTTTGCTTCCTAACTGCAGATTCAATGTGACCAGCTGCCTTGAGTGTCTGCTGCCATGACATTTCCATCTTGGTGGACTGTATTCTAGAAGTGTGGGACACAATAAACCCTTCCTCCCTTTTCTAAGGGTATTTTATCACAGCAACACCAAAAGACACTAAGTCACTCTGGGTTTGAACTCCTGACTCCAGAGTTGATGCTGAAACTCCTGTATTCCTTGAGACATCCAGTTTGTAATACTTTGCTGTGGCGGCTCCAGCAAACTGACATGGGACTTCACAAATGGCTGTTACTCAAAAATTGGCTTAAGCTTATTTGAGGGAGGGTAATTTCAGCTCCTGCTGACAGGGCATCTGTTGCGTTCCTCTAGAATGCACCAGACATGTGTCTTAGCTGTTTATAGAAGGGCTTTTTAACTTCCCATAAAGATGAACACCTCATGAAGAGGTCCCAGATGCCCAATCTAATCCAGCCCTTTCCACCCCATACCAGCTGTCTCAAAGTCCTGATGACTCAGAAGCTCTTGACCTCATATTAGCTTACTCCAGATCTGCTTTTTCTTGGAATTAGAGAATGCTGTTTTAGTTGGGGAGGGGTAGACTGTGACTTACAGCAATGCCTGAGCATTACTATAAACAATGGAACTTTATGAAGACAACTTTGCTTGGGTTACAGTCCTCCAGAAAAACCTTGTGAATGTAATATTGTCAACCACCTTGTTAGACAAACAAAATTTTCTTGGTTAAAACATATTTTTCTAAGTCAGGTGCAGATAGATAAATCTATGTTCCCACAGTAGAAACCCAAATGTTGATCTCACAGAAACAGGAGGGCTGGGGATGGTCAGTGTAGGATGATGCCTAGTGTGCTTGAAGCCCCGGGCTTCCTCTTCAGTGCTACCTACTAAATAAGTAGACAGGAGAGGAGTGGTTGCCAGATCATGGGACAGGTGTCAGAGGGTAATAGTGGACATAGGGTTGGAGAGTCAG
This sequence comes from Onychomys leucogaster, assembly GCA_949786385.1. Taxonomy (NCBI): domain Eukaryota; kingdom Metazoa; phylum Chordata; class Mammalia; order Rodentia; family Cricetidae; genus Onychomys; species Onychomys leucogaster. The sequence goes on along the minus strand of OX460426.1, from coordinate 43,807,006 downwards.
GTGAGAGAGATCATTTCATTCTATATAATAACTGGTTTATAGCATTTAACCAAATATCTCAACATAGCTGCTAAAGAGAAATTTTTGAATGGTCTCAACACAAGATATGATAGAGACCTGACTTATGACTATGCCAGTTACCATCAGCTTCATTAATATGGTCTTACCATTGAGTTCTAGAAGGCAATCAAGAGCAATGGCAATCGTCTTTAATGTTTGGAAAGTGTCTACAGGACCCCAATGATCGACAACTTCAAAAAAAGATAATCTGTATCTTTCTCTGAGCTTTTTATTTGTCAGTCTATAGTGCCTGCTATCGCCCCATAATAGGGTAACTTCATCTGAACTGCTTCTCTATCTGTTTGTTTATATTAGGAAGCTTCTTCTATAATTGTAGGTCCAAATGTCTTTACTGTTAGTGATCCCCAACACTCCTTCCTCTACAATTTCCTGCCACATTTAACCTTTCCTTTCTCAGTGTTTTCCTTTTCTCCTTTACTAAACCTGTGCTCTATCATTTCATTGAAATACCCATAACCCCTCACCAGTCTATTACCTCCTATGAGCTATTCCAATTTAAACACACATATATAGAGAATCAAAGCTAGCATCCACATGAGAAAGAACATGTTGCATTTGTCTTGCTGAGTCTAGGTTAGCTCATTCAGAATGATTATTTCTGTCTGCATCCCTTTACATGTGAATTTCATTTTTCTTCATAACTGGACTCCACTGTGTATATGAATCATATTTTCATTATTCATTCATCAGTTGTAGAACATCTAGGTTGTTTCCATTTCCTGCCTATTGTGAATAAAGGAGCAAGGAACATGAACAAGCATGTGTGTCTGTAGTGGGATAAAGTCCTTTGGGTATGTGCTCAGGAAGAGTGTCTTAGTGTTCTGTTGCTGAGAAGAGATACCATGACCACAGCAGCCCTTAGAAAAGAAAGCATTTGATTGGAGCTGGCTCAGGGTTTCACAGGATTACTCCACTATTCCATTATTGTGATGGTGGGAACATAGTGGCACATGGTAGACATGGTGCTGGAGGAGTAGCTGCAAACTTCTGCATCCAGATCTTTAGGTAGAGAGAGACACTGGCCCTGGCTTGGGCTTTTGAAACCTCAAAGCCTATCCCCAATGATACACCTCCTCCAACAAGACCATACCTCCTAATCTTTTCAAATAGGGCCACTCCCGGGTGACCAGGTGTTCAAATCTGTGAGAGTATGAGAGACATTTTTATTCAAACCACCACAAATGATATAGCTATATCATATGATGAATCTTTTTTTTTCAGAACCTCCTTGCTGATTTCCATAGTGGCTATACCAGTTTACTTCTTCCATCAACAGTGAGTAAGTGTTCACCCCCCCCCACACACACACCCATGCCAACATTTGTTGTCATTTATTTCATTGATAATAGCCTTTACAATGAGGTAAGATGGAAAGTCAAAGTAGTTTAATTTGCATTTTCCTAATGGCTAAGGATATTGAACATTTTTTAAAAGTGTTATCTGTTTTTCTTCTTCTGAGGACTCTGTTCAGTTCCATAGAAGATTGGGATGGGGTGTTTGCAACAGTGTCTCTCTACATATCTCTGGCTGTCCAAGAACCTACTGCATAGACAAGTCTAACCTCAATTTCACAGAGATCCTATTGCCTCTAACTTTTGAGTCCTCGATAAAGGTGTGCACTACCATGCTTTGCCATATAGCATTTTAAAATCAGGTTTCCTCGTGTTTAGTATTTTTTAACATCATCATATAGTCTAGACACAAACTCTGTCAGATGTCCACTTAGTGAACCTTCTTTCCCATCCTGTAGGCTGCCCCTTAATTAAGAGTTTCCTTTGCTGTCTTAGCCACTGCTCTATTGCTATAAGAAGACACCATGTCTAAGGAAACCTATAAAAGAAAGAATTTAGTTGGGACTTGCTCATAGTTTCAGAGTGTGAGTCACGGTCATCATGGTGGGAAGCATGGCAGGCAGGCATGGCATTGGAAAAATAGCTGAGAACTTATATCTGATTCACAAGATGGAAGCAGGGTGGTTTGTTAGGGGGGACAGAAAGGAGACAGGGACACAGAGACTGGGACTGGCATGGACTTTTGAAACTCTGTAACCTACCTACAGTAACAGACCTTCTCCAACAAGGCCATATCTCCTAAGCCTTCTAAAACAGTTCCATGAAGTAGGTACCAAGCATTCAAATATATGAGCCTATTGGGTGGGGATTCTTATTCAATGCCCCACATTTGCAACACAGAAGCTTTTTAATTTTGTCAGGTCCCATTTGTCTACTATTGGCATTATTCTGGAGATACTGGAGTCCTACATAGAAAGTTCTTAGCCTATTTAAATATACTCCTATTTCATTTAATAGTGATTTCAGAATTTCTGCTCTAACACTGAGATCTTTGATGCATTTGGCATTCTTATGCATGGTGAGAGATACATATCACTTTCATTTTTCTATATGAGTGTGTCCAGTTTTCCCAGCACTGTTCACTGAAGAAGCTATTCTCTGATTTTTTTGGGGGGTCATTTGATTGAAAATCAGACAGCTGTTGGTGTGTCAACTTATATCTGGGTCCTCTGTTCTGCTTCATTGATCTGTGTGTCTATTTCTGTGCCTGTACCATTTGTTTGTATGACAATGGCTCTGTAATATAACTAGAAATCAGGTATGAGTTACCTCTAATGGTGTCATTACTGTTCCGGACTGCTTTGGCTAGCTAAGGTCTTTTGTGCTTCCACATGAATTTTAACGTTTTTTCCTAATTCTGTGAAGAATCCAATTGAAATTTTATTGGTGTTGCATTCAATTTGTAGATTTCTTTTTGTAGGATGGTCATTTTCACAATATTAGCCCTACCAATCTGTAGTCATGGTTTTTCTGTCTTCTAATGTCTTCAATTTCTTCAGTGTTTTTTTCTCTTTTTTATTACATTTGTGTTTTAATTTTACACATCAGCCATGGGTTCCCCTGTCCTCCCTCCTAGTGCCCCCCACACCCACCTTCCTCCTCACCCCTCACCTCCATTCTTATCTCCTCCAGGGCCAAGACTCCCCTGGGTATTCATTGAAACTTGGTGGATTCAGTACTGGGAGGTCCTGTCCCCTCCTTCCAGGCTGAGCAAAGTGTCCCTGTGTAATTAATTATTCGGTGTTTTAAAGCTTTTATTTTAGTGTTCTTTTACTTGGGCTAGACTTATTCCAAACTATCTTTATCCCAATTGTGAATGAGACTGTTTACTCGATTTCTTTCTCATTATTCTTATCATTGGTACATGTGCTGGCTAGTTTACTGTCAACTTGACAGAAGCTAGAATCATTTGAGAAGAGAGACTCTCAGTTGAGAAAATGCCTTCATAAATTGGCCTGTAGGCAAGTGTGCTGGGCATTTTCTTGATTAATTATTTATGCGAGAGGGCCCAAACCACTGTGGGTGTTGCCACCCCTAGGCAGGTGGTCCTGAGTTGGATGAGGAAGTAGGTTGAGAAAGCCATGAGAAGAAAGCCTGTAAGCAGTATTTCTTTGTAGCTTCTGCTTTAGTTCCTGCCTCCCAAGTCTCTGCCTGTGTTTAGAACATAATTAACACAGTGACTGCATAGGAGACCCTGTCCAAAAATGATGATGATGATGATGATGGCAGGAAAGTATTTTACAGTTTAGGGGCATGAATTTCTCCTGTGCCCATAATTAATAAATTTCCTCTTTCTGTGGTATCTCAAAGATCTTACACGTTCCACTCTTAGGCTTATTTAGACTGCCATTGACTTGACTGAGTGACCAAACTCCTCTACTTTGCCTTCAGGCTTTCTAATCCTGTCCTCTACGTGACCTCCACATCATTCTATTGATGAGGTTCCCCATTGATGAGGTTCTCCACAGAGATTCCTATTTTGCTCAGTGTATTTTTCATTTCTTTTATCACTTCAGTTTGGATTTTCTTCAGTATTTTTTTCTTTATTGATATCTATTTTTGTATCCTGAGCTGACTTTCTTATCTATCCAGCTGACTGTGTTTTCTTGGAATACCTTCATAACATCTTTGAGTTGTTTGAACATATTTATAATTGTTCCTTTGTATTATGGGTCTGGAATTTTCAAGGTCATTTCATTCTGGATCATCACTATGCTATTGGTCATTTTTTGGAGGAGACAAGCTGTCTTTTTTTGTGTGGGGGACTTGTCCATTTTGGGTTCGATCATTGGTTGGGATTTTTATTGTTGTTTTCTAATCTGGGGCACCTTTATGCTTTTAGTAGAGGTGTTTACAGTGTACAAGAAAGACTAGCTTGCAGTAGGGTTGATGAGATGTTTTCTTCTTTTACATTGCTGTTCAGGGAATCCATCTCCATCTCTGGACCTCCTGTTCAAGTTCAGTGCTGGCTGCAACTATACATATGTTCTGACTGTATTTTTGGAAGAAGTAAAGGAAATACAGTAAGACCTAGAATCCAGGATTCCTGGCCTGAATTCCATTATTCTTTCTCCACTATAAGATAAATGTAAGAAGTGACTGCTAACAGGATTTTTTTTGAAAATGTTCCCTTTCATTTGTTTTCAGGAGTTTTATCATTTGGGGTCTTCATTTCATTCTTCATTTGTTTGTTTGTTTGTTTATTTAGGGAATCACTGTGTAGGCTAGCCTTGAACTCAGAGATCTGCCTGCCTCTGTCTCCTGAGTGCTGGGATTTAAGGTGTGCACCACTTCAGCCTTTCATCTATTTTGAGTTTGAGTTAATTTGTACATGAAGTAAGACAACTGACCAGTTTAATTTTTTTACATACAGCCATCTAATTTTCCCAATATTGGTTTTAATGTCCATCGTCTCTCTGTTGTATTATGGACAACCTTAAGTCAACAAACACAACCACAGACACACACTTATTTTTCATTAGTTCTTAAATGAATTACCTAGAGTCTCTCTATTCCCTCTTTCTTAATGATCCCTGAACCAAGAGAGGATGGAGTATGATGTAGATGTCCCACACAGGGCTGAGTATCCCATAGTCTCTTAGTCTCTGCACCTTGATCAGCTGTGGGTCTCTGTGTCAATCACCATCTACTGCAGAAGTAGCTTCTTTGACGATGACTGAGAGATGTACTGATCCATGGGTGTGAGCCTAAGTCATTAGGATCCAATTTAAATTTTTTCGCTTCTCTACTTTGTTTATTGGTCTGTACCTATGTACCACAACAGTTCCATAAGTTTTTATGAATGTAATTTTATGGTAAACTTTGAGCTCAGATGGGCCACTGGCTTTGTTTCTTTCTCAAGACTGTTTTAATTCACAGAACTTTTATTGTCCCTAATAGAAGTAATTTTCAGGTTTGGTAGTTTCGTTTGAGGAGGACTCTCAGGCTCAGAATCTTTTTCCAAGGTCTTCTGGAGATCTGCTTTAGTGTCTCACCATTCCTAAGATGGGCAAGCTGGTTTTAGAAATTACATGTATCCACTTCTGACCTAACTGAAGAGGATGATGGAGACAATTATTTAGTTGGTGGCGAATCTGAGCTGGAGCCCAGGATTTCCAGCCCCAATTCCGTTATTCTTTCCCCTATGAGTTTAACGGGTAGGAGAGTCAGTAGGCAGAAGAGACACCCAAAGACCACAAAATAGTACAACTCTAGACAGAAAGAGGACCTTGAGGGGATATCAGTTAAAGGATTGCTGGAAGAGTCCATTTTCAGGGGGGTCTATCTCTTCTCTTAACAAATGGTCTCTATTTTTGGTAACTTACCTGGTAGAATTCTTTGTCCTGAACACAAGTATCTGCAAGTCTCCTGATAGTGGGAGTGAGCCAGTAGGCTGGGGGAGACATATATTTAAATCTAATGACCCTTAAAAGCCAATCCTCCTTTCACATTTCTATAGTACAGGCTTTACTTAACATGCTCTGTTTGTTACATGTAGCTCAGATTGTAGTCAGGGTTTCTATTGCTGTGATGAAACACCATGACCAGAAAGCCAGTTAGAGAGGAAAGGGTTTATTTGGATGACCATCATCAAAGGAAGTCAGGACAGAAACTCAAACAAGGCAGGATCCCGGAGGCAGGAGCTGATGGCAGAGGCCATAGAGAGTGCCAATTGCTGGCTTGCTCCCATGGCTTTCTCAGCCTGCTTTCTTATAGAATGCAGTACTACTGGCCTAGAGGTGGTACAACCCATCATGGGCTGTGCCCTCCCCCACTGATCACTAAATGAGAAAATGCCTTACATGGAGGCCTTACCTCAGCTGAGGCTGCTTTCTCTGATGACTCTAGCTTGTGTCAAGTTAATACACAAAAACAGCCAGAACAGATGGCCCAAGGTTTCCAGTTGGTTTGAGTCAACTGGCTTCTTTCAAGTGCTAATCTTGATGTCTCTCCACACCTCCATTCTCCTGCCACATCCCTATTTCCCTTCCCACGCCTTCACTGCCAAGATATCCTGAAATCTCAAAACCCATGAGCCTGAGCAAGCCCCCTTGTTTTAGGTTGTACCTTGCCAGGTATTGGGCCAAAGCAATGAAAAAAGCAACTAACACAGAAAATTGGGCCAGAGAAGTAGTGTCATTACTGGAACAAGCCTGACTGTGGTTCATAGTCTGTGGGGACTTGTTTGTTGGAGGAGTGTAGATTGGCAATGCCCAATAATGTGGTAAGCAGAACCCAATGTGCCCTTCTCATGAGAGTGTGGACTGGAATATCAACAGCAGACATTGAATGGCTGGGCTCATAACATTTCAGATGGGCACAAGTATCCTACTGACAAAAAGAAAACCCTGGCCCCTCTAATTCCAATGCCCCAGTTTTATCACTAGCTTCATAGCAGACCCTATGCTACCACCTCCCCTTCCTGTATGCCCCCTTTGCCAGTGGGTCATGAAGACACCATCCATCACCACAGCCATTTGTCTCAGTATACAGCTTCCAGAGGCACCCCCAGGGATCCTGCCAGCAACACCCCCCAAGTAATCAGGTTGGCAATCTTCACTGTCCCTCCTGTCCTGCAATTCCAATCCCCCAGCCTTATCCCCAGCTCTGTAGCAACTCACCTGCAGTGGCCTCTGCTCCCTCCCTGCCACAATTGGCAGGAGACTGACTCAGATCCTGGTGAGAGACCCAGCTTTCCTAACCCTCTGTAGACTATCACACACACACACACACACACACACACACACACACACACACACACACACACACGCATGCACACACACACACACACACACACACACACACACACACACACACATTCTAACCCACCCCAGTCCTTAGTGTCTGTTCCCAATACCCAGAAACACATTCTACCTTGGATCCCCAGGGGCCATGCCTGAAAGGATCTCAGAAGCATTCCCAGGCAACCTACTGCCATACTGTACTTAATCCAGAGAAGAGGGCAAGGGAATCCTAGGAATAGAACAAACACAACAAACACAAAACCAGATATTAGCACCAAGAATTACAATCATCACAAACCTAGATGCCTAGAGGCCAGCATAAAGACACAATGGATAACATCCTGGACAATATGCACCCTAGAGCCCAGTAACCCTACAACAGCAGGCCACAAGAAGTTCAACATAGCTGAAGCAGAGAACAAGGGCGTCAAAATAGTCCTTAGGAATCTGCTCAAGGACCTGAAAGAGGCTATCATTAAATGAGCTAATGAAAACATGAAGGAAAAATAAAATGAAAGAAGAAAACTAAGACATAAAAGTGAATCTAAATCCTTAAAGAAAACCCAAACTAAGGGAAAACTGGAAATGAAAAATTAAAAACTGGAACACCTCAGAGGCAAGCCACAACTACAGAATACAAAAGATTCAAGAGAATATCTCAGGGATTGAAACCAAAATGGAAAAAATGAAAGTGTTCAAAGAAAATGCTCAGTCTAAAAAATCCTGACAGAAAACATACAAGAAATCTGGACACTATGAAAAGACTGAGTCTACAAATAGCAGGTATATAGAGGAAGAATAAGAACCCAGCTCAAAGGCATAGAAAACTATTTTCAACAAAATCATAGAAGAAAAGTCCCCTAACCTAAAAAAGGAGGTGCCTATCAAGGTACAAGAAGCACAGAGCATACCAAAGAGACTGGATCAGAAAGGAAATTCCCTTCAGCATATAATTATCAACAGTAAATGTACAGAACAAAGAAAGAATATTAAACGCTACAAGGGCATAAGACTAAATAATATAAAAGACCTAGCAAAATAACACCTGACTTTTCTATTTAAACTTTAAAAACAAGAAGGGCCTGGATCGATGTTCTACAATCTCTAAGAGACCACTAACATCAACCCAGACTACTCTACCCAGCAAAATTCCCAATCACAATAAATGGAGAAAGAAAGACGTTTCATGATAAATACCAAATTTAAGCAATATCTTACTTACAATTCCAGCTCTACAGAAGGAGCTAGAAGGGAAATGTCACCTCACAAGATTAACCACACGCAAGAAAACACAAGGAACAAATTATCTCAGACCAGCAAATCAGAATGAGGGACCCATACCACACAACCTAACAACAAAATAATGAGAATCAACAAACACTGCTCATTGAAATAACCCCCTGCATCCTAACAGACCACCACACATCTAAGCTGGATATCAACAACAGAACCAAAAAGCTCATGGGAAGTGGTTAACTATCTACTGAATAAAACAATGGGTCACAACAGAAATCAAAAGCCTTCCAAAACTGGATGACAATAGACAACACACCCAACTCTAAGGGACACGGTGAGATGGTTCTAAGAGGCGAGTTCATGGCTGTAAGTGACTACATAAAACATGGGGGCTAACATGTCTCTTAGTCTATCTTTATTTAAGCATCCAATGGTGTCAAGGGAGCACCTCCAGAGCAAAGCACCTGCTCATATTTGGGGAGTCCTCTTGAGAAGAAGTGAGCTTTGGAGGAAATACTGCACACACTCAGTCTATGGCTTCAGCCTCCACCACCAGGAACAGCTGGTGGAGAACAGTGATCTCTGGAGGGGAAATTCCGGGTGGATTTGCTGAACCAAGTGTGTCAGGAATAACAATAAACTGCAGTAAAGAGAAAGGAACAATCCCCATTGGCACAATGGAGATGGAGAGCTGAATACTGGGCCTGCTGAAGCAGAAAGGGCTCCGTGGCAGGCTGGGTGGTCTTTGTGAGTTCTCTAGAAGGCAGCATCTTCGGTCATCTGGTGGCCTCTCTGCCTGCACTCTGAGTTCCACAGTCAGTGTCCAGGGCCACCTTCCAGGTCTCCTCCACGAACCAACTGAGCAGCAGTACTTCCACCATTCCTCAGCCCTAAGCCACAGTTGGGAACATGATCAACCCAGAAACTAAGTCAGGAGAGTTGGAAACACACAGCCACGCCCCCCAAAGCCACTGCTGAGCCCTGGTGTGTTTCTTTCACAGCAGGGTCCCATCAAACCTGCCAGTTTTATCACATTATTCTTTATTTGTTTTCCAAATTATTCTTCATGCTTCACAATTTTCCTTGAGCCATTTCCTCCCTCCAGTGAAATCTGGCATCCCAAGCAGCTCTCAGAACTAAGTTAATTATAAAATCATATTAATGTCATCCATATAGCAATGAAATTGACTTATTCCATACATCTGAGGTCAAGACATCGATTAAGACTAGGGACTGTAGCAGTTTTTGTTATTTCATTTACAATGCTTATGAATTTTAATATTTCTCTCAGCAAGAATTGACATTAATTTCACCTGCCATGAATTCTTGATTTATGAATTAAGCCCAGCTTCCAGGTACCATTAATATTTAAATACTGAACATTTAATTCTGATTAAGTACATGCAGGAGATATTTATCCCTGTATGAAAAATAAGTCCCTCCACCTCTCAGGGCTGACCTCTGCCCCAGGCTATGAGCATACATAATAAAATCTGAGCTGGGATGTTGGGAAAAAATGGGAGAGATCTCATATTAGAAACTTAACAGCCCACCCGAAAACTCAATAACAAAAGGAAGTAACACCCAAAAGGAGTATACAGCAGGAAATAATCAAACTCAGGGATGAGATCAATAAGGTAGAAACATCCAGGTGATGGTGGAGCATGCCTTTAATCCCAGCACTTGGGAGGCAGAGGCAGGCACATCTCTGTGAGTTTGAGGCCAGGCTGGTCTACAGAGTGAGTTCCAGGAAAGGAGCAAAGCTTCACAGAAAAATCCTGTTTCGAAAAAGCAAAAAAATATAAATAAATAGAAACAAGCAAACAAACAAAATACAAAGAATTGGTTCTTAGAGAAAATCAAAAAGATAGACAAGCCCTTAGTGAAATTAGCTGAAAAGAAGAGAGAGGATCCCAATTAACAAAGTTGGAGGCAAGAATGGAACCTAACAACAGAAAATGAGGAAAACCTGTGTCCTAAGGAAATGATTTAAAAACCTGTCCTTGGGGCTGGAGAGATGGCTCAGAGGTTAAGAGCACTGACTGCTTTTCCAGAGGTCCTAAGTTTAATTCCCAGCAACCACATGGTGGCTTACAACCATCTGTAAAGAGATCTGGTGCCCTCTTCTGGCCTGTATTCATACATGCTGTATACATAATAAATAAATAAATCTTTGAAAAAAAAAACTATCTTCCACCAATAGGAAATTCTAAAAGATATGGGTAATTTATATATATATATATATATATATATATATATATATATATATAACCTATCAAAGTTAAATCAAAAACCGATAAAAAATTTAAACAGACCTAAAGCCCTTGTGAAATAGAAGCCGTTGATAACAACAGAACCCAGGGCCAGATGGTTAGTGCAGAATTCTGACAGACTTTCAGAAAAGAATTCACACCAATAGTCCTCAAATTATCCCACAAAATAGAAACAGAAGGAATATTGCCCTTTTTATGAGGCTACAGTGCCCTGATACCTAAACCACATAAAGATCCAACAAATAGAGAGGATTACAGATCTATTTCCCTTACAAATATAGATGCAAACATTCTCAATAAAATACTTGCAAACCAAATCCAAGAACACATCAAAAAAGATTATCCACCATGATCAAGTCGGCTTCATCCCAGAGATGCAGTGATGGGTCAACATAATAAATAAATAAATAAATAAATAAATAAATAAATAAATAAATAAATAAATGAATGAATGAATGAATGAATGAATAAATAAATAAATAAATAAATAAATAAATAAATAAATAAATAAATAAATAAATGTAGCAGCATTATGCATCCTTCTCCTTTCCTAGCCTAGCACAGGCATGCTCTCCAAGAGAGGCACATGGCTTTTCTTCAGGCTTCATCCACTCTGGCTGATCTGAAGCTTCCTCCCAACACTTAGCTGGACCATCAAGAGAGAATCCTAACCTCACCTACACCACCAGGAGGATGTTCATATTTCTGCATTTTAGCCGATTGTCCTAATCTGCATTGTCATCCAATTTGAGATGTGAGAGATCTGCTCACAACCTGACAATAAGTGATCCTGGAGCAGGATCCTGAACCCATGAACACCTTGCATGAATGCATGGCTTCCAAAAACAATTACCATGACTACATCATGTATTGGTTCCAACTGAACTCCTGAAATGACTTATTTTGCTTGGGACTGATTGATTCCAACCAATACAGCACATGTGGCTAGGAAGAAAAAAGCCAAATACAGGAGCTGAAGAAATGGCTCCTTTACTTTGAGTAATTGTTTCTCTCCAAAAGAAAAACAGAGCAGCTGAAAGGCATCCTTAACTCCAGTTTCAGGTAGAATTTAATACCCTCTACTGCCCTTGGTGGCATTGCATGCATGTAGTTTACTGCCCGTCTGCAGCTAAACCCCTATATTTATCAAAGAAATCTTTAAAAAAAAACTTTGCACTACTGCATCATTAAGGCCTGCAGAGGCAAAAAAATAATGTAACAACTTATCTTTGAATACAATCTGTCTGTTATTTGTTTTCACACAAGCTATATTTCAAGGAAACCAAAGGCAGATAGCTGCGGTTTTCTATTTGTTTTAAATGTTTTATTGATTCTCTACTGGTTTCACATCATGCATCCCAATCCCACTCTTCCAACAGCTGGTTCCCTTGCATCTGTGCTCTGCTCTTGATAACTCCCATCTAAAATAAATCAATACAAAACATGCAAAATCCAAAACCAAAAGAATACAAATAAAAACCTTGCTGCAGAATCTGTAGTGAGGCCCAGTGTGTCACACAGTACATCCTTTAGTCTATACATCTTTTCTTGTAAGTGTTCTGGACTCTGACTTTTATTACCCTGTCAATAATCCACCCTCAATAGGACTCCTCTTCAATATAGAATTGTTGTCTGTGTCATGAAGATCTTGTAACTCTGATCTGCAGATCTGAGCCCTTCACGTGCTCCTGCAGTTCATAGATGAAGAGGGTGTTAGGGTAGGATAACTTGTAGCCCTCATTCTGAACCTGGGTGGTAGCTGGGTTAGTGAGCCCACCAGCTTTCCTTCATCTTCACAACCTGAGTAAGGTCTCCTACTCTGCCGCAGCTAATTCACCAAATGCATCAGGCAGAATGAACAGAGCCCAATTCTCCTCCTTTCATGCCCTCACATCTGGGTCACCCACACACAAACACAAGAAACAGTTCTGCTGTTTGGACAGACAAGGTGCTGGGCCCACTCTCCCAATTGTTGCAGTTGGTCAGGGGCAGACCCAGCTCTTCCGTTCTGAAGCTGCAGATGTCAAGTCTCCCACCATCTTCAGAAAGATTGTGCTCAGTTGGGGCAGGCATCTTTCCCTCACACTTGCCAACCCAGGTCAGAAGAAGAGGAGAAAATCAGCTCTTCTGCTCTCACACACTCAGGGCCAGCTCACCTGCACTACCAATAACAAGGTCAGCTCTACATGCTGCTCAATCCAGGTGCAGGACCCACTCTCCAAGTCCTGCAGTTGGTGAGGGGCAGATCCAGTCTCACTAGTGCCATGGCCTGTGAGGGCAGGGTTAACTCTGAATCCCTCTACTGTCTTCAGTGGTAACAGGAACCACTACACCAACATAAACTGAAGCTGTGGCAGGGTACAGGTTCCAGACATGGCCCTTAGAATCAGCCTAGCCCTGGATGCCAGCATGGCCCATGGTGGCAGCAAATGACACTTAGATCTGCGTGGCACAGGAATCAGTACAGCCCATGGAGATTAACATGATCTTAGGTGGCTTCCCATACCACTAACTAGTCCTCTGTGCCTCTTGATTGGCCACACAGGACATGGACATGAAACAGAACCAATCTGCCTTTGCAACATGGTCCTATACATGATCCTAGGCTGCATCCTGAGTCTGGATGTCTCCATGGCCCTGTTGGCAATGCAGGTCACTTAGATCAGCATGGACCAAGCATCAGGCCCCAGGGGAGTCCATGTGACAGCCCAGATTCCAGACATCTGCACTGTCTTTGATGGCATCAGGAGCCTGGGACATCAATGCAGACCCTGGGTTCAGCAGGGACATGGTTCCAGAAGCAGCCCTTGGCAACCTTCCTGGCACAGATTTCACTTTGGTCCTCAGTGGCAGCATAATCCCCAAAAAACGCACACACCACCCCTATGGTATCATGTCTTTGTCAGGACCATAGTCACAGGTGGTGCCCAGACTATAGGTGGCTACAAAGCACTCAGTGGTCACATGAGTCACATATATCAACACATATGCCCACAGCTGTGTCAGGGCCATGGACAAGATATGGCCCTGGATGCCCAGACAGGGACATCACCAAGGCCCGGTTGGCAAACAGGTCTTCGAGTTTTTGCATCCTCCCTTAATAAATAAGGGATTTCTTAGGAGGCATTAGAGCAGTGCTGTTTGGTTTCATTAATATGGTGCACATGATCATTTCATAGAATGTGTACACAGAATACTCTAGTTTAGGGATAGCTACAATTATGTCCAGAAAGAACAGTATGGATACTTTTTCTATCATGCAATGGATATACACAGAGTTGGCAACACCATCCACATTCAAGGCCCTGTGAACCCCTGGCTTGACTGGAGACACACTATGGAACAAAAGCTGGGCACACAGGTGCTCTGGAGTTACAGATGATTATGGAGCTACAGGAGTGAAATATCACACATGACTTAGAAGTTGATAGATTTAAGAATGAAGAGTTGGAAACTGTCTGTCTAGAACAAGTTGAAATCAACACAGTCTTCTGTGATGGATTTCCCTCAACATTGGGAGGGTTAAGGACTCAGTCAGTTTACCAAAGTCATGGGCATTAAAGTGATAGAAAAAGTCTTGTTTCCCTACATCTCTACCCTTCATGTTATTGTATCCTTCACATGGAACACATTCTGTTGATTGTCAGGATTCTCAGTAACTATTGTCTCAGAGTTCTGTATCTCAAGCTCATTTGCGATGCTTTCTTTTTTTCAGCAGAACTCAGTCAACAGACTATGGATCTGATGGATCTGGACCACCTTGAGGTCAGCTGGTGTTTGTCTGACTGTTAAGATCACACCCGTGAGGGGTGTCTTCATCTGAGGGGCCCTTGACCCTAGTGTGGAGAATGTCATGTGATCAAGGTGTCTGCAGCTTCTTTGGCTTCCTCAGTTTTCCGTCAAGAGCTGCTGTCAGTGAAGGAAAGGCTATCATACCTACAGCTGCTGGATGGGACACAGATAGACAAACATTGAGCCCAGAGCAATACAGACCAGAGAAATCAGTCTTTAGACTTCAGAGAGGGAAATCACATTTTTATTAAAAAAAAAAAGAACAGTCATTTTACTCAATACTATCTTAACGAGGGAACAATATAAACAGTAAGTAACCTTATCAAAACACCAAACAACAAAAACAAAAGCAAGAACAAATAAATCCAAAACCTCAAACTATAACAAAGAAAAGCATAATAGCCAAAGAAAACAAAACACAACAAAATAATGAAACAAAAATACTTAAGCTAAGCTACAGGCTTAATTAAAAAGTAAGATCAGATTAATCAACCAAGAGATGTTGAAGCATAGTCCAACAGCCTGTGACTGCACTTGGAAATATGGTAGGAAGGCAGTTGGAATTGGAAAAAGCCTTTTTCAAGTCAGAGTAGCCAAGCTTCCTTGGAATCTCCTACGTTTTCTTCTGAGGAAGAGGCTTTGATCCTAGGGTTCAGAAGAGCATGGGTTCAAGGTGTCAGTGGCGTCTTTGGCCTTCTCAGTTCTCTCAAAGCTGCTGTGTGAGAAGGAAAGGGAATCAGTACCAGAGGCAGGCTGGCTGGGCCACAGGCTAGACAAAATCAGGGCCTATTCACACTGGAAGCCCGTGTCAAGAGCCCCCAGTCCCCATGAAGGCCATGGTTGTAAGGGTTGGAATGCAGTGGTGGCTCACTTGCCTGTGATATTTCCTGCTGCTACTGCTGCAGCAGCTCTGTCTGCAGGAGGCTCTCATCCTGGGTTGTGGCTTGTTCCGGCTCAGGCTGGAGATTTTCTGACCTAGAGGAGGAAGGCAGTTAGGGAACAGGCCTGGTGGGGACCTGCTATAGTCAGCTGTTGAGCCTGAACCTGCTCTAGGCAGCTGGACAGTCTAGCATCACTTTTCAGGTGAGGTCATTCCCTGTATTTCCCAGGAAAGTAGTGTCTGAGTGCATCTGGACCTGGATTTTGTTTTGTATTTTAAAATCTGCTAGAAGATGAGCTGAGAAGTACACAGTACTAGACAGGAAAATTGACAAATTTATCCAGTTGTCTAGATACATTGTTTTGAGAAAAACATAAAAGTGTAGCAATGTTTGATTGACAGCTCAGGGCAGATGTACCTGACCCTGATAAAATAGCAGGTGAATGTGAGCAACCTGGGAATCTCAATGTAGACCCTCTAAGAGAGCCTACAAAATAAAAGCAGTGAAGGTTCTGATTATTCCAACAGCATGGAAACCTGCCTGAGTTCACCACCTCAACCTCTAAATAATCTTATACTGAGAAAAATTCTTTTCACAGGAGACAGATGCACACTGCAGAGAACCTGTAATAGCAGGAGTGTGCTGCATGCAGATCTATTCAAGTAGGAACCTCTCACTAAAGGTGATGTTCTGGAAGGAAAATAAAGTGGCAGGAGCACACACTGTCCTCCAACACTAACCCTCCTCCTGCTAGATTGAGGACTATGATAGGGAGATTTGTGAGGAGACACAGGAGACACTGAGAAGACACCAGAGATCTCAGAAGTGAATAAGGGGTACACACTCCTCAGAAACATTAAGGATGATCCATTGTATTTCCTGGGGAAGTTCTTGTTGACTGGGCCAGCACAATTCCCTGAGGTGGTCTATTTGGCTTCAGCTGAGTGTCATCCAGATAGGGAGAATCCCAAAAAGGACAGAGATCCAGGTACAGGTGGCCTACGTGGTTCTAACTTCTCCTCCCAGCTTGGGCTCCCACCTCATCTCAGAGACACTGAAGTGATGTTGCAGCTTTTCTGCCAAGTCCCTTTGCTGGGTGACCAGGTCCTTCTGCTTTAGCACGTCCTTCAGTCTTTCATCCAGGACTTCTTGATCCTGTTCATTAGAAGATTGTGTTCTCAATGAAGTGTGGAGTGTTGCTCACTCACATGCACATATATAAAGTCAGGGACACACAAGTTAATGTATGCACACATACTTGCACACTGTAATACACAATAAGTTCAATTTCCCAGCCAATTCTAATAAAAAGCGCCATCACCAGGAATACTATTGAGAAGACAATTGACTTTCATTGGATGAGAAATGAGCACAGTGAACATGAGAGATAGGCACTGTACTTTCTCAATACATTTGTTCTCATCATTAAAAATATTTCATGACTATTTTCAGAGAAAAACACACACATGAGTTCACACATTCACACCCATAATCATACACTTAAACTTTAAGCACCCATACTTACAGCACACAGTCACTTACCCCTACGTATACAGGAAATATGGGCACACACACACACACTCACCCATAGGCAGACATATACAGAAACCAAAGGAACATGAATGTTCAATTAATAGCCACCATTCACACACTTACAGAGGTTCACCCACACAGATGGACAGAAATGCACCACACACAAACACACACAGACACACACACAGACACACACACACACACACACACACACACACACACACACACCACAAACACATACAAACACAAACCTCCTTAATGAGAGGACTTCTGCATTGCAGCACTTTTTCTGCTGCAGGGGAAGGGCATCTGTCTTCTCTTTTATGTGCAACGCTCTTAGACTCAGTCTGGATCTGCTACGCTAGCCTGCACTTAATTTTACTTCCATGAACTTTATCTATCCCCAAACTTACTGATGACACTGGTTTAAAATTAATTCATCATAATTTCTTCACTAAACTTACTCTAGCTCCTCCAAGAAGACCTGGATAGCTCAAGTAAAAGAGAGTGACACATGGTCAAAACCCAGGAGGATTTCAAAAGATGACATTTCATGTGATATGAATTCAGCCCTAATGTCAGTCAGAAGGAGGCCAGTGACATCACCTGCAGTGATTTTCAGGAACACAGCACTCTGCACAACTGTGAGAAGGAAATGTTCTAAGACAGAGCCATGCACATGGACATAATCAGTAACACAATGTCAGCAAGGACATGCTCTGCGGGACTCCGTTTTGTGAAGCCAATGAGACAAACTAGACATTTCCTGTTGTGATAGCTCTGTGTAGTGAAAGGAAACATGTCTAATTTTTATTTTTAAAAATAGCTGTATTGATTGAACTTTGTTATGTATTAAAAACACATGTGGAGTGAGTAGAAAATTCATTCATAATGAAAAATGAAAAAAATCCACATGTATACCAAAGCAATAAAAGTGTATAATCACAAGAGAAAGCGACTCCCTCCTTTTTCTTTCTGCGCAATTGAAACTTGTGACAATTAGATGAGACAAAACAAGACAGAGGCCCCATTGGGGATAGAAGATTCAGAGTGCCTGCATGCAACAATAGCACAAACAGAAATTTTTAAGTTCAGTGAATGAACCTTGGTTCAAGGAAACAAGAGAGTAAGCAACAGATGACAACATGGGAATTCATTATGTAGTTCTGAAGACACCCATATGTGTACACATTTACACATGTCTGCATAGATCATACACAGACCACAGAAATCAAAAGTGAGCAGAAAAAAAGAAGAGGACATGATGTTGATTGAAGAGATAAATTTAGATTATGCACATCAGATGTTTCTCAGAGAGATACAACACAGCCACTCATCCCCTGGGTACTAAAAATGCCAGGGGAAAGCACACAGTTTAGTCAAACTATGTTGAGGTGATTGAAGAAACAGTTCTCTTGAAGCCTCAAATCTGTCTCTCCAACCCTCAGGATGCAAAAGTCCATCCACATCTATATGGTCATTCAGGAAGTTTCAGACTGGAAGGTCCCGGATGGGAGAACTGTTCAGCACCACCCACAGAAAACAGGGCTGACAAGCTGATACTCAGGCTTCTGTCAGAATGAACCGAGTTAAGCAAAAAGAGGAGAACACATTGGGATGTAGGAAGAAAGGATAAGACCACATGCTACCCCAAAGGTTGACAATGAAAAAATTCACTTGGCATTGGCCTAGGGCTCTAGTCCTTGAAAGCTTCTTCCTACTTATGATCTCACATGACACCTGAAAGCAAATGATTCTAACATAATGACATATAGGTGTGTGATATCTGACTGACCCATCTCTCTGAATGTTCTACAGCTTCCAGCAGAGCAGTAGGGTTGGCTTTCCAGTCACGCAGTATCTAGCAAGAGGCTAACTCTACAGAAACACTTGTGAATGATCACTGAAATGGATACTGGATGGGTGGGTGGATGGTTCCATGGGAGTCTCTATTTTATGGTTGGCCAGTTGTAGAGCCTGCCTCTATTGCCTCAGCCTACCTGCTGCTGCTCAGAACAGGAATCATAGATCTTCTCATGAGCTTCCTTCAAGAGCTTCTTCATCTCCTCACAGGTCTCTTGCAGCTCAATCTGCTCCTTCCACAGCCGTCTGTTCTGGAGTATCAGCACATGTACATCCTTCTTAAGCTGAGAACACTCTCGTAGGATCCGGCCATTGAGGAAACTAAACAATCACAAAATCATGGTGAGCCACAGCGACCCTCCATGTGACATCCCTACATCCAAGTACCACCAACCATGAAAAGTCAGAGGCCCCCAGACAGCACAAGAATGGAGCTCCCAGTAGTCAAGCCAGCATCACTCTGAGGCAGTCCAAATCCAGAGAATAACTAAATTCCAGAAAGATTCAATCTACTTCTGAAAAACCTGGTACTAAAAAGAATCCTGTGCCTCTGAGAACAGGGTGCAGCCCACACCTGTGCTTGAATGTTCATGACATTGGGAAAGCATCAGCAGGTAGAAACCAAACACTCTCTGAAGGAGGGCAGAAGTTCCAACAGGAGTAATTCTGTCTACAGATTCCAGGCAAACCAGATCTGTGGAACCCCCGCCAATGCCCAGAGAACCTGGGCAGCCAGGAATCCCCTTGATGGTGCAAACCATTTCTCTGTCTAAGGCCTCCTGAGTTTAGTAGGACAATGAGGGGAGGGGCTCAGAGTTTTTCCACATTTAGCAAAACTGAGTCCAATGGGCACAAATCAAAGGGCCACAAGGCAGACTGCTTGCTAAGAGGCACATGGCCTTGAACCAGAGTCCTCATTTTGGGTCAAGGACAAAGAAGGGCAGAAACAGTCCCTCCCAAGCTATTGGGCACTTACCTAAAGTATTCAGTCTCCTCAATCAGCACCTTGCACTTGTCCAAGGCATCACAAATCTCCATGCACAATTTCTGGAGAGCCGACATCACCTTCTTGTGTGCCATTTCAAGCATCTCAAGCTCAAAATTCAGCCTGTGGTAGGGCATGGACCCAGGAGAAAAGAACTCCATGAACACAGGCCACAAGGATCACATAAATGAGGTTGTCTCATGGACTACTCCAGCACAGTGGGGGCCATGGCCAGTCACTTAAACACTGGGACCTTCTGGTGCTTATTAAACATCCTATCCTGTCCTCAGGACAGAATAACCAGCAAGTCTAAGGGGAGGGAGCCAGAGCTGCATGAGCACCCTCAGTGGGCTGGAGCTATAGATAAGTGCTCTAAGAAGTTCCCTGGAATCTGTGCCACATACCTCGACACACAAGAAAATTTTGATAACATTTCTCCTGTCTCCAGAACAGGGATTCTCATTCCTGGGTGCCTCTAGCTACACAGAAAACCAGAGCACACAATCAGGATTTGCAGGGAGGAGCCCCCACTGAAGGATGGATTTCTTAACTCACAAGTGATTCCAATGTTCTTCGAGGTGAGCACAGTGCACAGGAGATATGCTGTTCAAAGTGGAGTTCCCTTGCTTCAACAGTGCCATCACGTGGACACATGTTAAATCCACACACACACACACACACACACACACACACACACACACACACACCACATGAAATCACGATGTCCAAGAAATGTTGAGGCCTGGCATTGTCACAGAGGATAAGCACACCAGAGAGGAGCAGTGTTTAGCTCCAGGCCTCCCAGCCACACAATGACATGCATGAATGGGACCAGGCCGCTCCAGGTACTGTCAAGAGCTTTCAGACAAAATCATCTGCTGGTTAAGTACAAAGACTCACCTCAAACACACAGCACCTAGCATCTCCCACAAGCTAACCCCTGTCAATACCTCTTGAAACATATGTTGAGAGCTCACACTCTACCATCCCTATCCCCAGAGTGATTCAGGCCGCTGGTTCTGCTTTTTCATTTGGGTGGAGCAGAACAGCCTGTGTCCCTATCTCATTACTACCCAGTCTGCAAGTCTGCATCTCAAAGGCATTCAAAAATTAGTTTAGGCAGCAGGACACCCTGGAGTTTCAGACTCCTGTTCCTCAGGAAACCTGGGCTTGATACTTTGGTGCCAAGACAGTCAGCAGAGAACTGGACAAAATGACTACCTGTTATTCAAATCCTTGTCACTATAATTGGCCAGGAATCCACGCAGCTCATTTCGCTCACAGGACATATCATGTAGCTGAATGGTGAGTTTCTCTATTTTTTTCATCTCCTGCTCCTGCTCCTGCTCAGTGATGGTAGATAGTTGGGAGGGTGCCTCCTCTGTAGTCCCTGCAGGTAGATAAAAACAAATGAACTTGTATCCTTGACTGGCCTAGGACCAAGAGAGTCCATGCAGAGTCCCAGGAAGAAACCTAAGGAAGAGAAATGCTGGGATCCAGTGAAGCTTCTCAACAACATGGCAGCTGTCCTCTAACTGGGGCCCTTGAGCTCTGTCTCTGTCCTCAAACACTCTGGCTAATCATATGCCTCACTCCCTAGTGCAGCCATAAGCTAGCCCTGCCAAGTAGGATTGGAGGACAGTGTCAGCTCATATCTGATGTGATGCAGGTAAGTACTGTTGTCCCTTGATCTTAGCAGCACCAAGTCCTGCTCACATGTTGTGTGGCCAAAGGGAGTTTTCCCTACATTCTTATTGGCATCAGATTCCCATGGAAACTGAAGGAATCCACTAGGATGAAGTGCAGCAACACCTCCCAGAGAGGGACAGCTCAGTGGTTCATCTGTTTCTCCCTCCCCTTTTTCCCAATCAGAATGATATGAATGATCTCCACAAAGCAGCTGCAGCCTGGACAATTCATGGGTCTCCTAAAGTCACCATCAGTGACTCTTGACTCTGGGACTGCTCTTTAGAAAGCCAGAGAAGCTAGACAGTCCCACTGCTACCTAGAAACTCCCAGAGGCTGAGCTCCACTACTAATAATCCCAGCTCAAGTTCACCTCCTCCAGGAAACAACACAGGAGACATCATAGAGAATATCAAGGACTCTCTAGGATAGAATAGAATCTCCATAGAAGAGACTATTAGCATCACCTCCAGCAGCCTTCAATTTTCCACTAACTAGCTCTTCTTCAGTTCACAAGAACCATGTTACCCTTCTCAGAAACACAAGGGAAGATCTTCAGCACTTCCTCCTTATAGAATCAGAGATAACTTTCTGTTTCATTAGACTATTCTCACGACTTTATGTATGGGATGTTGAAGACTCACTTCAAAACACATCCCTGGAAATAACTGGCCCCTTCCTAAGACGTCTAATCAATAACATGAGACATAAAGTTTGCTAGGGAATTAGCTCAGGAAGGTGTGGTGGAAAGATCGGTCCCCTGATGTAAACAAACACATTGTGAAGGATTCACAGGGCTATTACAGTATGTGGGTGTGGTGGGAGGTTGTGGGTCTCCTGTCAGAACTTAGAAAAGTCACATAGTTAATGAGAAAAAATTACCCTGATTCATTAGCACCATACATTCCTGCACTCATGATATTAGCAAATGTGTGATTAACTAGTGTCAGGCTGCCAATGCTAAGAACTGGCATCTCCAGGTGAGCCCTCAGACACAAGAGCAAACACTCCTAGTAATGGTCCATTCCTGTACTAGAGATTGAGGAATGATGAATGGCTAGAGAGAAGCCAGACACACAGATATATAAGGGCATTTTGAGAATAACAAATGTGTCACAGTCATGGGAGAGTTTTTAGTGTGTCACTGATATGTTGCTTCACCTAGAGCTACATAAAATCTAATTTGTTGATCAAGAACCACCTGTGACAATGCATATGCCCTTACAAAGGAAACAGATACTGCCTGCTTAAAGAATTCTCATGGGAGCATGAGAAGGGCAGGAAAAGGACACAGGAGTCATATTATTAGGGGCCCTTTGCCCTAGATCTTTCCCAGATCCACACTTCCCATTTGCGAATTTCCTGGCAGTCCTGAAATGTGGAGCTAGCACCATGCTCATCCTGCATTGCAAATTCTTTAGAAGACTGGACTGTGGTTTCAGTAGTGTAATTGGTGGACCCTAGAACAAGTGAGTGATGTGGAGTAAACCATGTCCATTCAGATGTTATATCACCCTGACAACCATGTTAGACAAGGTATCTCAGTAATTCCCTATTCCAGAAGTCAAAGCACAGCACCTGCCCTACCCACTACCTCATCTCAGTCAAACCTGACACACTGAAAAATGCTCAGGAAGTAACTGACAGATAAGACTTTGCCCTAGAAGTTTCTCAAAGACCAGACTTGAGTCTCCCACTCTGTGGATGTCAGTTCTCCCATCTTTATATAGGGAGGTGGCTGTCTCAGCAGTCGGCAGGTTTCCTCTTTCTCCCTAGACAAGATGACCCAAGGGACATCCTCCTAAGGCTTATTCAAGCTACAGAGAATACACTGTAGCTTCAAGTCCACAACCAAGTACTTTGAGGAACAAGGAGAATATTGCTACTGTCTAACTGAGTGTATGGATGCCCAGCTCACTTACTCTACACTTAAAACTCTCATGTTAATGGGGAAACCATGCAGTATCAGAACAAGTCATCAGATTCACAAAGCCATCCTCACTGACAGTCAAAGACACCCAAGGCTGGCAGGATAGGGACAGTATCAGTCCAGGTACACTAAATCTATCAGCTCTCAGTCTGAACTGGCAATCTCTGTGTCATCAACAGCTGGTAACTCAGAAACACCAGGGGTCATTTGAAGACAGCAGCACTTGGTGGAATTGCCCTGCTAGTGGCTGTGATGTAAAGTATGAGAACTTCAGGCTTTGCCAGTGCACTCTCCTTTACCAAATATTATAGGCACACAACTGAAGGACTCCAGTGTGTGTAGGGGACACAGTTATGGTACAGAAATCTCATTAGTTCCTCTGTTTGTCCTTCCCTGCTCAGAATGAAAGCAGATGGTACCCAGAAAAGCACCTATACCCTTGTCAATTCCTGCCTCAGCCAAACTAAGAATCATGGATCCTTGATCTGGGTGTGCTCTTTAGGAACCCAGAGCAGGATAGACCTATTCCTTTCCAGAAGTTCCCAGCTCTTGAGCCCTAACCCTGGAAGTCTCAAGCCCATCACATCCAAAAAGCTGCCCAGACCCTCCCTTAACTCACTGCGTCTTCCCCAACAGCATTGATTTCTCCAAAATTTCCAGTGAGACCTAGGGCCTGCTTCCTTCTGCCTCACTCTGGTCTCTCCAAGCTGTGTATTCTCTCTCTCTCAAATAAATGCCGCAGTCTTAACCACATCTTTCTTGGTGAACCTTACAGTAACTGAACAGAGACTCCTACGTCCTGTGTAACATTACTGGAAGATTCAGCTCAAGCCCATGTCCTGCACGAAGATCCCAATTTCCTGCCCAGAACTTACTGTACCATCTTCTGTACCACTTCTTTCTTGACGGAGGCTGAAAGCCAGCCTGAGTCTGCCTCTCTCTGGTCTCTCTTCCCTCTCCATTCTCTCTACCCAATAGACTCCTGAGTCTTCCCAACATGTTCATGGCTGAACTGTAAGGGCACTGAACCAACTGTCCAAAGGCAGTTGGTGTTGCTACAACACAGGTGACATCAGATTACATTCTAAAGTCTCCGGGATACAATAGAATGTGCAGGTTTGAGCCCCCCTGATGTCATGGGGAAATAACATTGCCTCCCTGCTAACCAGATCTCCACATAACTCCAGAAGTCAGGTTTTCCATTCTAGGAATCTCTCTTGGAACTCAAGAGAAATGCTTCAGTACCCTTTTGTTCCATAGCCAGATATTGCTCTCTGATAGTTTGGAAATGTCTTAGTACTTCCATGTGGGAGAGAAAGTGAGTGTTCATCTCCTACTGAAAGTATATGTCCAGAACATAACAGTATTATAGACATTTATGGGAGGTATGATTCTCCACAAGCACCTGCATCTCCTTATTTTCAAGAAATAATACACTTAATGATAATGGAAAGGAACTTTGTAAACAACTTCCTGGTATGGAGTCTCCAAACATTACTGCCAGTAGGTAATATGCAGCTTATTTGATTTAAATTGATGACCACTGGCAGATTGCATTGTAATGTTATACAGGATCTATAGACAATCACTACCCAGAACATCAACTTTTAAGAGTTTTTGAAAATACTCAATGGGTATGACCCAAAATTACATCTAAAAATCCTGTAGAGTTTGCTCTTAGTGATTTTACAGATTGTACTTCAAAAAGACAGGGAGCATATATTTTATACACAAATTCCTCACACTCCTCACAATGGATAGTACTTTCCCCTGACTGTACAGCTCAATAGTCAAAATTTACAATGTCCTATCAGATTTTATTAGACATTTCTCAGTGATAAGTTATACTTGACTCACTTCATATATATATTTGCATGGGAAGGATAGAGTTATACTAAAAATGGAAACTGGCTTAACCTATTAGAAAAGAATTGTTACAAAAGTATTATGAATTTTTTAAAAGTGTAATGAAGAAATAAAAATCTCTGAGCTCTGTCTACTTGTACTCTAACACATTTTATCTCTTATTCTTTGGCCCCTTCCTCAAAAAATAGTATCTTAAGACAAATTCCTTTAACTTTGTATTTGTAGATTCCTGGGACATGGTCAAAATACATTTGTAAAATGTATAACAAAAATTGTAACAACAAGGTTATTACTTTAAAAAATCAATACATAGGCAGCATGTATACTGGCTCCTTTGGTTATTATATCTCCTTTATAGACTAAATAGGCAATCACAGTTCTTCAAAATATGTTGGAGAAAGATGGAATTTAATATCATGAGATATCCCTAAGGAAATATAAATCTACTCAGGATAGAAGAACCTGACTCAAAAGATGTATGTCTAACCACTTATGTGTTTGCTAACTGTTCAACACCCGGATTCTGGAAAATTTAAATAACAAACCACTATGTGATTCATAAATTTGGTATATTTGATAAATAAGGCTCTTAAATACCTAAGATCTATTTAGGCTAGCAGAAATGCACTTGATATTATATCTAGCCTCTTTGTCTTTCAATCTGACCAAGATAGCATCCCTGAGAGCACCCAATAATGAAACAACTAAATGAAGACAACAAACCCTTGAATGTGGGATGGAGAGCAAACCTATCTTCACCTTGGAACAAGAGACATCACAATATTTTCTGATCACTAAGATTTGGGGGTAAAAACAAGGTCATTTATATTACTGAATCAAGAATGACATTGTTTTATTTCCTGACTGTATTACATGTTAACTGTAACCTTCTCAATGCAAAATCTATTTTTTGATAAGAGAGATAAAAGGCACACCTATAATTGGAGGCAGTATAATATTGTTTTGCAATACTAAGGATTATTAGTGTACTTTTATACCCAGTTCGAGGAATGGCTAATGGAATATAAAGAAAGGTCTCAAATGTGGCCTGTATGATTAGTAAAATTACTACTGTTACAGTAAAATTACCAGATACTAATCAAGAGATGGATGAAATGATTAGTACCCAAGCAAGGAAGCAGGACTGAAGAGTGCACTACTTTATTAAATCTGACGACTACTCACAGTCATGAACAATATACTAGACCTTACTTTGGGAGGCCTATGCCAAGCTGTCACTGAGACTAATTCATTTTAGGAGAAACCAGGTGAACATTCCATCATTGAGAAGACTTTAAGAAAAATTTTCATGATAGAAGTAGCCCTACCTCTTCCTGTCTGGACCTGAGAAAACAGTAACTGACATTCTGCTCAGCAGGGAACTGACTCCTGGTACATTTTACCTTGCTCTGCCCCTCTGGAGTAATAACCCTGCTCCTCTGACCAGCACTATCATCTTTGTCTACACAGGGGACAACAACACCTCTATACAGGATTTGGGAAGTCTCTGATCAGTCTGGAGGAGGCAGGAAGATCCTGAATACCCTAGATATCTACCTTTGCTGGTCTCCAACCAGGAACAGTGATTTTTCATTAGATGTCTGTCTTCCACAAGACTTAGTAACAGGACAAATGAATTTTACCTGTGAACCACTGTGGTGTATCTTTAGTTCTTCTAGTATCAGGTCTCAGGAATAGCTGGGTGAATCACTAGGGGCTTACAGAAAAAGGCAACAAATCAAGCAAGAGAAATAGAAATCAGAGTTATTTGGGTATGTAGGAAGAACACCAAATAGCTGAAATGTCTACTGTGGTTATTCAATGTTGGTAACTCATTTAAAATTTTCTCTTTCATATTACCTATAACTATGAAGCATAACATTGATGCTGGGGCAGTATGAGCATTAGTTTTTAATTATCCTCATACTTACTCAAACTAGATTCACCAGGGAAGAGAGAGCCTGAATGAGGAATTCTTTAGATTAAGATGTCTTTGAGCACATCTGTTGGAGATTTATAGATTTTTAACCAGAAGGAGATCTCACCCTAAAGTGTACAGAAACACTTCAAGCCTGGGACCTGAACTGTGTAACAGTGAAGAAGCTGGAGCATATGCAGAGGCAAGCAGGCAGCATGGCTGCATTTGTATCTCTCTGCTCTTGACTGTGGATGTGATGTGACTGTATTCCTGCCTTGATATCCCCAAAATGGACTATTATCTGGACCTATAGGCTAAAATCAATTCTTTCCCTGCTGTGCTTGGGAAATTAATGTAAAGAAGATACTAAGAAAACACTTTGTGACACAGGGGTTTGCACAAATCAGTGAGATATGAAAGTAATTCAAGACATGCTCAACAGCAGCCTATCTGTCCCAGAGCAGGAGATCCTGTTTTGGCCTGAACCCAACATGTGTTTCTCTATCACAGATTTAAGAAGTCACAGACGTCCATTGACTCAAACATCATCACCTTGTCAACAAATGGCTCTAGGTAGTGTCTTGCCCTCTCAAATGCTGTTCTAAATTCTTCTCAACTATAAAATGATGTAACATTAACTTCAACGTAATGTACTGTTCTGTGGGTTTCCTGACTATTAAAATTTGGGGATATGGGGAAATGGATCTGAAATCATAGTCCCAGAGATAGATATGAATCTTACGATACGTCCTTCTTTGGAGGTCAGGAGAAACTCCTTAAAGGACAGACCAGAGAAGCACCTTAACTACCAGGTATGGGGGGATGTTAGATAAGAGTGACAATGTGTCCACTATTTACCTTACACCAGAGATTAACCCTAGGGTTGATACACACATATCCCTGTGAAGACTTCTTGGTTGTCCTCTAATTCTGTGCTTCCTCAGCAAGATTTCTCAAAATGGATCTTTGACAAACTTCCTTCTTCAGAAATAAATAGAACTAATTATAGAGGAAAAGTCATTTTGATTTTGTCCATCTCCTCCTAGAACATGTGACTGCCCTGTGTTAGCAACTTCAAAGGGCTATAGAAGAAGACTAAGGTCTTGGCCCAGGAACTGCAATAACCACAGCGACTGGGACAGAATGCAGGTCTGAGGAAAAGAGTGCAAAAGCCAGAAGTCCAAGGAGGAGACAGTAGGTGCACTCATGAAATGCTCGGTTATGTGGCTGCCATTTTAGCCTCTCTGTTTGCGAATTTCTTCCACCTAAAGAAAGGAGGGTGGAGATGGACCAGGGAGATGGGTGCTGCAACCAGGGACAACTTGTAAAATAACATCCTTCATCATTGGGACTTTTAATGCTCATAGAAACAGATCTTTTTAAACTATGGCCCACAAAGTGCTAAAGGATTTTTTCTTGTGTTTTTGCTTTTTGTTCTTTTTTTTCCAGCTCCCTTCATTCTCTTTTCTTTAGCAGCTTATGGTTATTGATTTTATCATGTGGATTAATCCACAATTAACAAAGTCAGGACCCACAGAAGACTCACTCTTGCATGTATTGTATAAACACACAATAACTCAAAGTGTTGGCATTAAATCCTTCTTGAGCATTTTAACCACAGCAGCCATAGTTTTCTATTTTGTTAGAATATAAATAATAGATAGAGAACATGCAATTATAACATTTAAACGTGATAACGTAAAGCTCCTGAAAGGATACACATGATGAGTGCGAGCTTTCCTCCTTCCTCTGCTCTATGCCTTCTGCTCTCAGCTCAGTCAGGACAAGCCTGTCATCAGGATCAAACTCCCAGCAGAACCCCTCACTCAATATACACTAAAAAATCAGTCACTTCCACATCAAGACCACAGGGTTCCAAAGGACAGCACTCACAGGAATCAGTCACCAGCTCTCCTCCCATGGGAACTCAGTCCCCAGGGAGGGAACTGAGCCTCACCAACCATAATAGGATATTCACATACTTCCATGTACTTCCTAAAATTCTGAGCCATTACTTCCTAAAGCAAAATATGTATGGCATTGTGCATAATTCACAGGTAATCTGGACCAGAAAGGATACTTAAGTTCAGGAAGCAAGAAGGAAAACAGCACAGAGAGAACAGGCACTGTGATACTGAAATGGATAGGCAAGATCAAAGCTTAGGCTTTCTAGCTCTAGGGTAGAATCTCGTGTTACTGATTTCAACTTCTGGCCCAAAGGGTGAACATATGGTGTGTGTTTAGAAAAGAGAATGACCCACATCTTTCCAAGGTGTTCTGCCACCTCATGTGACACTGGACATCGTGTCTCACTGAGGACAACCAGGACAGAGAAGGAAAGGTTTTTGCTATTGTTATCATGTTATTGTTCCCTGAGAGAATCAGAACAGAGGCAGTAGGTATAAATTCACGTCCAGCCACTGGTCCCTACCCCTGTGGGCTAAGAGAGAAGGTGTTACCATTGACATTCAGGTAGAGTAATGTCCACTACCAGATCCTAGACCCACTGAGTGAGCTGCAGAGAGAAGAGGGGGCTGGCAATTCAGAAGGGCCCCAGGGAACTACTACTCACCCATGCCCTCAGTGTGCTGTGGCAGTCTGAAGATGCCCTTCAGACAGAGAATGGGCAGCAGTTGAGCCTGGACCTGCTTCAACAGGTCCTGGAATTCATCCTGCCTCTTAGGAGGCTATACCTGGAGCAGCAGCTACTCTTTGGTGTCCCCAGCCTCCTTGTCAATCTGCTACCCCCTTGCTTGGGCTCAGAGCTCCCACTGCCTTGAAGCATGGCCTCTACCCTAGTCATGACCTGTGCCAGGGTCTGAGGACTAATGTCTAGCAGTTCCTGGTGCTGAGGATCTACACTGTCTGACCAACCTGCCTGAACTTGCCCAGCTCTGTGACATGGCACCAGGGCTGTCAGAGATCTTGGTGCCATGGGCTGAAATGGGTGGCTTCTTAGGGTACTGATAACCTCCAGGCAGCAGAGGCCATGGACTGCTGTCTGTGGGCCTGGGTCTCCAGAATACCAATGGTGCTCAGCAGGTAGACCCTGGGATCCTAGGCATAGCCAAGAAGACTGAAAAGGCAGGAAGATTGGAAGAGGAGGAGGAGGTGGAGAAGACAGAAGGGACCCTGGTGGAGATGGTAAACTTCATTGACTCATTCAGTAAATACATTGTGAGTAGCCACTTACTGCATGCTCGCAAATTACCTAACCAATGAGGTTTTATACTGGTAAGTAGACAAACACCTACCAAAATTGAAATATATATAAGTTAATAATAAATGAGACAGGCACACAGATAGACACATAGTAGTTAGAGGGTGAAAAGCAAAATTTCTGGACTGTAGGGGCAAGATGGAAGGAACTTAAATGTGTAGTACCAAGTGGGAGAAGCAGAGAGCATGGCACATCAGCAAAATTGAAGGAAATATAAGAAAAGCCTTGTTCAGCCTGGATTCATGGGGGAGGGGCTCCATCCTGACTCAACTGAATGTACCAGGTTCTCCTGACTACCCATGGGAGGAGCCCTTAGACTTTTGGAGGAAGGAATGGTGAGGTTGGTTCGGGGGAGAACCTGGGGGAGATGCAGAAGGAGGGATGAGACAGGGAACTGTGGTTGGTATGTTAAATAAATTTTTAAAAAAGTGTTTAAAAAACTATGAAAAGAAGAAAAGAAAAGCCAGACAAAAAAGATTCAAGAACAGGAAGATGCTGGAGTGTTCAGTACCACTTGCCTGCAGGGACAGGGACAGAAAAATCCAAGTTCAAATCAGAGATGAAACAGGATCCTGATCTATTAGTGTCAGGAGACACTGGCAGGTATTGTGAGTGGACCTGGAGGCAAGTGGGTTCTAGGAGAGGAACAGCAATCTGACTTCTGTGTGGATGAATTTATCTAACCACAGGACAAGACCATGGGCTTCCCTCACATTTGTCAGCTGTGATGATTGTGTTTATACAATACTGCTTTCCATATAAGTGGAAATGGGATCCAACTATGTAAATGATTGTGATTCTGAGAAATACCTGACTGTGACCTTGAGTATAAACCCATCACAATAAAACATGTTCATCATGACTGTCAACACAAAAGAGAATTTGTTTTGTAAGTCAAAAATGTTTAACTATTTCACCCTATGTCATGGTCTTACTTATCCTTTTCTCCTTTCTCCTTAGTAACAGAATCCTAGCTGTGAGGACGCCCACTGTGCCTTTGTAGAGTGGGTTCATTTACTTTGTGCTACAGCAGCAGTAACAACAGCAATAAATGCATGCAGCAGAAGCAGCTGCATGAGAGGCTGGAGGCTCTGGAGACGAAGCAGAAGCTTGAGAATCAGAAACAGCAGAAGCAGGAGCATCAGCAACACATGTGGAAGTGGAAGCAGAGGGAGAAACAACAGGTGAAGCATTTCTGTGATCAGAGTTCTCTAGTGTGACCTCTGGTTCCAGGAGTCGGTACTTACTCTCTTCTTGAGCCTTTAAGGACAATCTGACATGTGTTATTTTTCATAAAAAAGAAATGTTATACTTTCATTCATTTTGTCACTTGTCAATTCCATGGTCTTGATTTCAGTCCCCAAATATCTATGTATTCATTTCATTTTTATCATTAGAGACCACTGACGTTTTTTAACCTTTGCTTCATTTCTACTTGAGGAAAACACACACAGTTTCATAAATCTCAAAAGCAGATATGACCACCTGGCTTTTAAAAATATGCACTTTGTTACCTAACACATTCACAGCTCACAGGTCTGTGAAGGTGCCCCATCTCTACAACTTCCCACAAGTGTTCTGGCTGCATTTTCTCTGCTGTCTAGATTATATGGAAGCCTGGGCCAGAGGCCAGGAGGTGGGTGATCTGTTATAGTTGTACCACACCTCAGCTCTTATACATGGAGCCCCAGTGAGCCTGCACAGCTGGTGGAAGCTCCTGTGAACTGGCACTTCTCCCCTTACTTGCTCTTCTTGAATGCTTGGCCCAGCTTAGTCTTGTAGTGCATGGAGTTGATCTGGGAGCCATTGCCCAGCTGCTTCTGCTGCTTCTGCTGCTTCTGCTGCTTCTGCTGCTGCTGCTGCTGCTGCTGCTGCTGCTGCTGCTGCTGATGCTTCTGGTAAAGGTGAGGGAGTGCTGGATGTGACTGGTGTCCTTGCTGAACAAGCAGTTGAGGAATTGCTCTCCTTATTGACCAGTGCCATGCTACTGCCCCCTCCAGCTTCCTCTAGCTGGTGGCAAGGGGCCTGGCCCCTTGTACCTGCTGTGTCTCTGCAGCCCCATTAGGGGCCATTGGGAACATGGGTGAGCAGCTACCTCAACTTGGAGCTGGGTGGGTGAGCACATGTAGGTTGCTGGACATGGCTGAGCAGTTAAGAGCACTAGCTCTTCTTCTAGAGGACCTCTGTGTGAATCCCAGACTCCAAATAACAGCTCATAAATACCTATATATCTAGCTGCAAGGAGTCTGTAAACTCTTATGACCTCTGTGGATACCAAATGCACATGGTACCCAGACGTACAAGAAGGCAAGAATCTAATGAAATTGAAATATTAAAAATTAAAAATTGATTAGTGTTTTTCTCATTCTGGTTTGTTGTAATCATAGAATAATGTATGCTTACCTTAAAAAAACTGGAAAAAAATAAACAAGAAAATAAACTAGAGAAATTATTGTTTCTTCAGAAAGAATGTGGTATAATTGAAACCTTACAGTATAAATAGATCAAAAGATAAAATGGTGAATGGGGTTGGGGAAATGTAGACTTAAGCAAAGAAATGCAGTCTGTAATGATCTGTTATGGACAGCCATATAAAGAACTCTGCATAATGAGATTCCTATGGGAATCAATGCAGTGAGGACATTATGGCTAAATTCTGAAATACAAAGCTTAGCTGAAGTCCAGAAATGACATGAAAGGATTATAGTTGGGGGAATGACTTTCTCTGTAATCCCTGTCTTAAAGAATGCAAAAGAATATATAGGTATGGTATTATGTTGATGGGAATTAGTCACTCATTATCTTTAATAAACTGTGGGTCTATGATTGTAACTTTGAGAGCAATGGCCTAGAATGACTTGGTCAGATGAGGCAGAGTATCTCTTGAAAACATCACCAGAACCTTTAGAACAGATGCCCCTTCTTGTTGTAATTCCCATTAATCCTGTTTTCTTTAGAAATGGGCTCCACATGTTAAGGGGTACTTTTATATTTGTGAGTTTTAGACTGATTCTTGACTCTGCACTAAGGTAAGCCTCCAGCTGTCATGTGTAACATGACCTTTGCTTAGTTAAAGCCCACAACACCCCTGTTCACAATGCAGGCCAGATCTAAACCTCAGCATAAGCATCTAGGCACAGCTGGGTATCTCACAAGCCCCTGGTACCTTCCAACCTCAGTTCAGCTGCCATATAACTCACTTCATCTTACTCTGAGCATCTGTGAGGTCTGCCTCCTTTCTTTGTTACTCAAGCATGGAGGCTGGCATCTAGGTAGGAAAAGGCTTTTCTTATTACAGGTGGCCTTCTCCAGAGGTCTCTAAGCAACCAGACTTGGTCCTGCCTATCCTCTCTGCTGATTGGCCAGAAGAGCAAGATGATGAGCATTATGGGAAATCCTACATGTGTCAGTGTAGTCCTGTGGTGAGAAGTAAGGTTGCTCAGAGCAGACACACAACAGAAATGTGTGTGTACAGGTGCTTCCCAACACAAAAATGCCGACAGTTGATTTGGAAAAGAGCACTCTCCTTGCATTTCAGGGGTGATGAACTGTATGTACCTGGCTTCTGAACTTCTCAAATTCAGTCAAGCAGCTTCTCCCTCCCTGGAATGACTTGTGCCTCAGACTGTCACAGCATTGCCCTTAGGGGGTCTTGTTTACAAATTGATTTCTGTGCTTTGGTTTAGACCCTCTGGGCATGCCCATACTATATTAAACCTGCTTTTGCACACTGAAAAGTTATCAGTAAGACTCCAGTGAGCCAGGACCCAATGAAGACCTCCTATGAAGTGTCAAAGTTGCTTTTTACTGCTTGTATATGAGCTAGGAGAGCATCCCCCTACTTATTCCTCAGGGTTTCATATGCAGACACCCAGCAATTGTTTCCAAGGCCTTGTCTCTGATAGGTGGTAAGGGAGGGTTCTGTCTTCTCCAGGAAATCCAGGCTGTTCTGTCAAACAGAAGAGACTTTCTGCTCCCCAAAAGCTATATCCTCTGGTAGAAAAGACCAGAGGGAACACTGGGCTAAGTCAGGCCATTTTTCCACAGATTGCTCTGTCAACTCTCTCTCCACTGTAAATACAGAATCTTCTTTATTTTATTTATATTATTGTCTGAGATAGGAGCTGAGGGAACCCAAGCTTGCCTCTGACTCCTGATCCTTCTGCCACTACTTCCCTGGTGATGGAATCAGTGACATGTCAGCACATCCCAATGCATGGTATCTCATCTTAGTTGATGTTTACCTCAGTGGTAACCCTTTGTGCATGCTGACACTTTAGGAACTTCCCAAAATTGCCAGCTGAATGAACCAGTTAAAGGCAGATAAAGACAATATTAACAGCAAAAAGTAAGGCAAACAAAATGCAGGAAGTGCTAAATGGTAGTGGAATGTGCCACAGCTGACAGGGAATGAAGGGGAAAGATATTGTCTCCCCTCTACTGTCCCATCATTGTCAGATCTACATCCTTTCTGGTCTCTGTCCATTCAGAAAACATGAGAGATGGGTGGGTCTATTGTCATACACAGATCCAAGTCTCCCTCCTTCCTTTGTGTGCAATAACCCTTCCTGAACCTCCAAAGTCTTTGAGGTCCCCTCCCTAGCATCATTCTGGCAGCCTCTTCTTCTTTCATCCCTTTATACAGAACTTGGAGGGAAATGTGGTTTTCTTTCATCATTTGACCATAAAAGTGTTTGTCATTTTACAATACAGAGTATAGAGTTGCCTGATGTGGAATTCTGTTTTCAAAATTTTTTCTCACATTTTTATCTGTGTATTTATGTGTGTGGGGCACAAATGTAAAACAGTATGGCTGTGGATCAGAGGACAATGTCCAGCCATTAGCTCTCTTCTTCCACCAGGCTAATCCCTGGGTCATATTCAGGAGTTCTTATTCTGTGAGTCCCTTGTCTCCCACTGGGGTATAGACTGCTCACATCTAAGAGGAATGTGGATGAGAGCAGAAGGCAGTGCAGGTTACCTGGACCAATTTTGAATAACCCAGAACACGCCATGCTCATTTAGGAGGGTGTTAGCTCCAGTGAAGCATGAACAAGCCTTAGAGACTGTCTGGAATTTGACCAGATGGTTTGTGCTCTTGGAGAGTATAAGAGGTAGACAATAAATATCGTTTAGCCAGGCATCTATAGGAGACATTTTGGTTCAGTTCTGGCCTAACAACAGTCTTAACACATTTACAATTTCCAGATGCCCACACTCCCTTGACATGTTTTTCAGGTGATGGTTTGATATTGGCCTTCTATTTTTCTTTGAGTTCTTGCAGCCAAAGTAAAATAACAAAAGTCCCAAATCACACAGCAATATGTTTATAGGAGGGCACCAGATGGAAATATTCTAGCGTAAGTGAGGAATGGGAAACAGATGTCCCAGCTTTAGAGTGTGGGGACCTGACACCCCCACCTCTATGCAGCTCAGAGAACAATTGTGAATTTTCTCCCTCTCCATCAATAAGGTGGGTCTCATGGAAATAAATGCATGTCTGCAAGCTTTTCTGCATTACATTTACCAGATTAGTCACTTTCCAGCCCATTACAACATCCACAGATTTTAATAAGCTATGTATCTATATTCATGGTCTCTGTGTATATCTGTCCTTCATTGGAAATTTTCATCCACAAAATGAAGGTTTTCCACAGTTAACTGAGGGCAAGAAATGGAGGTCAGAGTGTTTAAGAAGCTTCTATGAAATCTCCTGTTTTCTCTGTGCCACTTCACAGTGTGAAACAGGGTTAATTTTCATCCGTTTCCACCCTAGTACTAAGATTGAACCTAGAACATTATAGGCAATTAGTCTATCTCTTATTTACATTCCTGACTTATAACTCCATTTATCTGCTACAAATGCTACAGGAAATACATGAAGATAAGCTTGAATTTCTATTTGGCTACCCCAAAACTGGTCAATGTGAGTAGCTGACAAAATGCTTTCAAAGGTAGGAATGTTTATATGAAAGAGAAGAAGTGTCCAAATCACAGTGTGACCCATGCCTCATGCTGGTGATTGGCAGTGTATGAAGAATGAAGTCTCAGCTAGGTCCAGTGTGTCTATAGGTATGCCTTGTTGTATGAGAGTCAGTTCAGAATGAGAAGGTGACCAATGTCAGGGAGGAACTTAAATCCTTCTCAAGCTTGAAACCCTTTAAAATCATAGTTTCAAAGAACCAGACTAGAACTTACAAGGATAATTCCCTCATACATTGAATCTCTGACTCATTGTGAGTCTCAGGTCAGATCAGTTCCAGGGGAATTTCTAAAGTATAATGCCCTCATCTGGAAGAAAACTTTCCTCAAACACAGTGTCATCCGTTGTGATGAAAGAGTAGCTTCAACCATTTCTCTCCCTTTCATGCCTTGTACAGACACACTGTCTATCAGAGGCATGTGGCTTTTGTTGCAGGCACCATCCACCCAGGCTAATATGAAGCTTCCTCTTAACACTGCTTAGATGCTGCATCAACAGGGTTTTATTACCCCATCTCCATCCCCAGGAAGATCTTCTCAATTCTTCATTTCTTCTGATGGGCCTCTTCTGCACTGTCATCTAGATGAGAGGTGTCATCACTGCCCCAACTCTAATAGTAAGAGATGCTGAGGGATGATTCTGATCCCTGGAGCACTCTGCTTGAATGCCTGGCATCCCAAAAGACAGTCTTCCATGCCTCCCTCATGGACTTCTAACTACATTTGTTCAGAAACATCTCTCTTTGATTGTGTGTGAACCAGTCCATCTAACACACTAATACACTAGGAAGGCTAGAAGGACAAAAGTCAAGTGCAGGCGTTGAAGAGATCACACATCCTTTCAGAAGATTTGTAGCTCTCCCAGAGGACCATACAGTAGCTAACAATCTTCTGTAACTCCAGTGCAAGGTGGAATCCATTGCCCTCTTCTGGCCTCTGTGGAAATTGCATGCTTGTGGTGCCTACAAAGAAACTACCCATACACATAAAAGCAGGAAAATAATCCTTAAAACATTAGTTTGAAATCAATAGTCAAGGCAACAGCACCTAAAACACTGTGTCTCAATATGTCTTAGAATGTTTCAGTCTCTATATTGTGGCCATCACTGGTGCTGTATTTCAAGGAAAACAGAGGCAAATAGATACAGGGTTTTTTTTTAAATTTCTTTATAATCCTATATTGAATGTTCTCACTTCTGGAGATGAATTAGAAAATATAGGTGCCTTTCTCAAAATATGATGTGAATGATCGTATCATGAACATATGTATATCTAGACTGTGGGGGGGGGTATTGTTTTGTGGGTTTTTTTTTTTGAGCAGCTAAACATTTGATGTCAGGTGTTAAATGTGGGTCATTTTTTTTTTATCCTCAAGTGGGTATTTGTTGTAACATATTTTCTTTGTGTTCTGACAAATGAAGCTTGCCTGAAAATCAGAAAGTGGAGCTAGCCACTGCTTAATTATAGAGGCCAGTGGATGTTGGCACACACCTTTAATCACAGCATTTGGGAAGCTCTGGTCTTTGATCCCAGCACTTAGGAAGAAATGGTTTGAGGGTGCAGTGAGACCAAAGACCACTCCTGAAAACAAAGACAAGACAGGCCCCACAGGCCTATTTCATGACCTTTTACTTTCTCACTAATGGTAAGAATAAGAGGTGTGTACATGTGTATATGTGTGTGTGACATTTAAATCAGATCACATTCCCTTAGAAAAAGCAAGCCATCCAAAAATGGTCCTGAGGTGGAGGAAGGGTGAATCTTAAGTGTTGAATCACCAGCTAACACCATTTTCAAACCACTATGCCCTCAACAGAGTACCACCAGAGTACGGGACAATACACACCATGGCCCCTTCCCTTATGGTATTAACCTAGTTACTTATAGGACAATCATGTGCCCTGCTGAGAATGTTTTAAGAAACTGCATGCAAGCTGAGTGGTGATGGTACACATTTTAATCTCAGCACTCTGTGAGTTCGAGGCCAACCTAGTCTACAGAGCGAGATCCAGAACAGGCACTAAAGCTACACAGAGAAATCCTGTCTTGAAAAATTGAAAAAAAAAGGGAAAGAAAAGAACTGCATGCAGTGGCACACACCTTTAATCCTAGCACTTGGGAAGCCGAGGCAGGAGGATCTCTGACTGACAAAGAGGGCTACACAGAGAAATCCTGTCTCAAAGAAACCCAACCAATAATCATAATCATACTCATCATAAAATAATTTAATAAAAACAATAACAAGAAAACTAGGTAGAGTATCCAATGTATTTTATTTAATATAACAGAACCAAAATGTCATTTCAACCGCAGTCACCATAAAAGCTTACAAATGAGACATTTTATATTATTTGTCCTGGTTTCACAAGCCCATTGTGTGTCTCATCTCATATAACAGCTCAAATTCAGGAGATCAATACACCATAGATGGCAATTCAGCCTCTCTACTAGCCAAGGAAGTTCCCCTAGATTCCTCTTTGTCCTTACACTAACCAGAAGTCATTTTCTGTGTCAGTCATCCTGACCCCAATGCCAAGGTCCAGTGCAGTAGTTATCAACTTGTGGGTTGTGACTCCTTTGGGGTCAAATGACCTTTTGAGGAATTGCCTACGACAACAGGAAAACACAGATTTTTACATACAATTATTAAGAGTAGCAAAATTACACTTATGAAGTAGCAACAAACATAATTTCAGTGTTGAGAGGTTCACCAGGACATGAGGAACTGTATTAAAGGGTTGCAGCATTAGGAAGGTTGAGAACCACTGCTCTAGTGAGAGGTCAATAATTCTCAGTCACAAGAGCCAGAGACTCTAGTGCGGACAAACTCTAGAATGACATGTGTTTGGAAGCTCAAGGCCTAGGCTTCTCAGCCTCTCTTCCCAAAAGGGGCCTTGTAGATGTAGGAAGTTTAGGACTACAAGAACCATATTTCTGGCTGGCTGAGTAGCTAAGAGCATTTCCTGCTCTTCCAGAAGACCTTTGTTTGGGTCCCAGCACTTGTGTTGGATGGCTTACAACTACTTCCAATTCCAGCTGCAGATGATCTGACAAAGTCTTCTGGCCTAGAATAGCCTCACATATGTAGAATCCACACAAACAGACATCCCCCATACACATAAATAAAAATAAATCTTAAACAACTGTGTTCTCATGCCAGTCAGGTTGTCCCATGCCAAACAGACCTGACTGACTCATTCAGCTCACACATGCTTAGGCATGACTGGACTCTAATAAAGTTAAGTCTGAACTGTATATCATCAGCTAGGGTTAATATTAGAAATAAACCAGGGGCTGAAGAGATGGCTCATCGGTTAAGTAACTGACTGCTTTTCCAGAAGGCCAGTGTTCAATCCGCAGCACCCAAAACTCCAGTTCCCATATATCTGGCACCCTCACACAGATATACACACAGGCAAAATGACAATACCCATAAAAACAAATAAATCTTTAAACAAAAAATGAAGCTGGACAGTGGTGGTGCACACCTTTAATCCTAGTACTCATGAGGCAAAGGCAGAAAGATCTGTGAATTTGAAGCCAGCCTGAACTATAGAGCAATTTCCAGCCAGGGCAACACAGAGAACTGTGTCTTGACAAACTGTAGAAGAAGAGAAGGAGAAAGAGAAGGAAGAGCAGAAGGAGGAGGAGGAGGAGGGGGGGGGAAGAGGGAACAAACTGGGCTGGGAAAATGGCTCACTGGGTAAAGTGCTTTCCATACAAACATGAATCCTACATTTGAATCCCAGAACCCATGTAATGCTGAGTGTGGAAGCTGTTGTATCTCTAATCCTAGTGTTCCTGTGGTGAGCTGGGGGACAGAGACAAGAGAACCAATAGAAACACAGCCCAGTTTTCCAGGAACACACAGTGGCAAACACAATAAAGAGGAGCAAATTAGATGGCTCCAGCTTGTGAAAGAACTCACCATGAAGCCTGATGACCTAAGTTTGTATTTTAAAACTAGTTTGAAGTTGGAAGGAGAGGATAGACTCCCCGAGTGTTCTCCTCTGATCTCCACATGCAAGCAATGGCATGCACACTCCTCTCCCTATTCAGACCAAAATACAATCCAAAGAGACCCTGTCTCTAGGGAGAAGGTAAGCACAGACACCTGAGGCTATCCACTAACCACAACACTCATGCTCTCTCTCTCTCTCTCTCTCTCTCTCTCTCTCTCTCTCTCTCTCTCTCTCACACACACACACACACACACACACACACACACACACACACACACACCACAATTTAAAAAACAGCAACAACAAAATCCCCCAGCTAGCCTGCCCTGTCTCACAACTCTTTCAGACATCTTCAAGGTACTACTTGGCAGACTTAGGAATTTTCAAGTTTGACACTAAACCCACTGGGCCAGCAGAAATGGATCTAGATCAGAATGTCCAAGTCTCACATTCTAGTCACCACTGTGCATGCCCTGGGAGTCATCCAGAGCTGGAAGTCTGTAGGTAAGCTTTAGGAAAACACATTTTGTGCATCACTGCTCTGTATCAAGTCTTGGTCAATTCTTACCTCATCCCTCTTTCAGGAATTGTCTTGAGTGACATGACCATGACTGTAACAATGCCAAGGCCTTACAGCACTGGTGTCATTGTGGGCTGCAGCTGATCTGACCATCTCTAGCCCTTCTGACACTGGGGCCTCCATCTAAGCTGGGTGTGTTTCATTTTGCTTGCTGTCTGTCCCCCAGGGAGATGGAAGCAGTGTGAGGTTTGATTTGCAGTCTAGTGCTCATCCTCAATGCTAACACAGAGCCACTGTACAGTAAGCACTTTAAACATACAAGTCAGAAGTAGGACATGTTGGCCCATGCCTTTGATCCCAGCACTCAGAAGGCAGAGGCAGATGTCTGTGAGTCTGAGGCCTGCTTGGTTTACTGTATGAGTCCAGGGCATTCAGAGCCTCATAGTAAGACACTATCTCCAAAAACAAGAAAGCAAATAAAAAGTGGGTTTGACAGTGGATCAGCAGTTAGGAGCACTGGCTGCTATTGTGGAGGACGAGGGTTCAATTCCCAGCCACCATACAAAGGTTCAAACACACTCTTCCAGCCCCCTCAGGCACCAGGAACACATGTGGTGCTCAAACACACCTGCAGAAAAAACACCCATTTACATATACATAAAAAAAGGAATAAACATTAAAAAAGGGAAAAACCAAAAAATAAAATAATATACAATTGCAAGTCAGGAGCTTATGAGATGGCTGAGCAGGAAAAGACTTGCTGCACAAACCTGGAAACATAAGTTCAATCTCCAGAATTTGCTAAAATGTAGAACTAAAAAAAAAAAAATGAGACAAAACCAAGTTGTCTTCTGAACTCCACATGTGCTCATATACAGAATAATAATTTGTAAGAATAAAAAAAGAGAAAAGAAGTTTTAAAAAAGGAACAGAAAAGAACTGTCATGACTCTGTGATAGAGCACATGGAAGGTTGTTTCCATCCTTAGCACCAAAACTAAAACACAATAAATATGTGGAGGGAAGTGAATTCAAGCCCAATTCCCCCTGAATTTAGCATGAAGGAGTGAGGGTCCTGGAGCCCAGCAGACCTCCCTGGAATCCCTGACTAGTCCTCCCTGTACACTATCACAATGTCCCTCATCTGACCTGGAGCCAGGCTCAGGTGGCCACTTTGCTGCACAATCCCCCTTTTCAAGGACTACACAAGGCCTAGGCCTCCTGTCCTTGAAAATTTTCACTAAGGCTCAATTACATTTTGCCAGAGAGGGTGCTTCATAGAGCCAGATCCAGGACAATAAGGAATGACACTTCCCCACTTCCTCCCCCATTCCTGCCTACAAGCCTGGGCCCCAATGCTGGCCCCCAACACAAGAACCAGAGCCAAATACATCTAACATAGACCACTATGGGTGATTTATTTAGGGGTCTCAAATAATCACTTAAGTGTCACCATGGCTTAGAGAGTTGCCATGGAGATTGGAGCAGGAAATGTCCCCATGGAGACACCTGGGAGACTCCATAGGAAATCATTACCAGGTGGAGGGCTTGGAGAAGGGGATGGGTGAGCACATAGAGAGTCCTGTGGTCTGTTCTCTGACATGAGAGGGAGGTGAAGACTCAGAGTGAAAGAGACCAGCCTGGGGAGACAGGAGAGGTCCTGATCTCCACTAGTGCCATGACCACATGATGGAAATCAGATAGAAGCTTGAGGAGTTCAGAAAAGAAGGACGAAACATGGTAGCAGTGGTGGTTCCTGGGAAGGGATGATGGTTTTTTCTCTGTGATTTGTGCGGCATTGGGATTTACTTTACCACAGTGTGCAACTATTAACTGATCTCACAACTGTGATTTTGACCACTTCTCATGTTGACTCTGTTGTCTCCTCAAACCAATCTCACATGGCAGGAATCTTCTCTAAAACATGGGTGAGGAAACAGTGTCCACACAGTGACCCACAGTCATCTCACAGACTGGAAGAACCAAACTCAGGCTTCTCAGGCCTCCTTAGCAAGTCTGGATCGTTTGGCAACTACATTCAAAACATAGCATCAATCACACATGACATAACTTTGAACTTAGTCTTCTGTGATCGGTCCTTTTCTTTCAGTACTGAAGAGGGGACATTCCTGAGGAGAGGGTGGTGAGCCTGCAGCTTCTGGAACCCACCGCATCCATTCCCCAATGCCTTTGATGCCACCCTCTACTCCATCCTCCCAAACCCTGCTCCACAGACCCCACTCTTGCTTTAAAGCCTTGAGATGGATTCCCATTTACAGAGAGCCAACCTGCTAAGGGGATTATGATGGGAGCTCCAGAGCCAGCAGAGCAAACCTGGCTTTCCTTTGGCCTCTGCATCCAGCCCTGAGTGTAAGAACTGGGCAGAAGCTCAGCTGACCCACCTGTGCTTCCCCAGACATTCCACACCCAGATGGTGCCAAGTTAAGCTGGGGAGAAAGGAAAGGTATTAGGAGAGAATTCAGGTAAGGAAGTGACTCAGCCAGGCACTGGCCTGCAGGCATCCAGCAAAAACCCTCCAGAGACTGGGGCCCTGGGAGGCTCAGTTTGCAAGCTGGCCTAAAGAATTGCTCCATGGCTGACACAGGGGGTGGAAGGCAAGAGCGGGCCAACCCCCTGCCCTGAATCTGGACCCCAGAGTATCTCTGTCAGGGTAACATGTGCAGGATCCTTGGGTTTACACTCAAACAGGCCTCATTCTTATGATTTGTTTCCCTTGTGGAGAGTGGAATGTGACTAGGGAGGTGACTCTAAGCAGGAGGTGACTTCAACCTTGGGAGAAGCTGCTCCTCCTGAGAACTGAGCACCCAGTAGGTGGATTCAAATCCCTTGAGTTGAGAGAAAGAAAGAGTAGCAGCTTTGGAATCTGACAATTCAAATTCAAGTTGTTTTAATTTGTTTGTTGTTTGTTTAAGTGGGGTTTCTCTGTGTATCCCTGGCTGTCCTGGAACTTCCACTGTAGACAGGCTGGCCTCAAACTCAGAGACTGGCATGCTTCTGCCTCCCAAATTCTGGGATTAAAGGCATGGGGCACCACAATGCTAACTTCTCAGAGATCATTTCATAATTGAATAAACCCTGGGAAGCAAAGTCAATTTAACTGTTGAGTTATTCACTCTTATATTCACGTCATTAATGTCTGACACAAAGGGTCTAGGCTGTGGAGAATGAATTTTGAGGAATATATCTCCTCACTCCTATTAAGATGTTTGCTATGGGGAGCCTGTAATCTATGCCCTTGGGATGTTAAGGCAAAAGACTGGGCTTCATAGAGAGAACCTGTCTCAAAAAGACACTGAAAATTACAAAGAATTACTGGTATTGGGAGGATGAGGAGAAGGTGGAATTCCTGTGCTCTCTTGGGAGGAAGATAACCAAACCCAGTTACAGTCCCAGACACTAAAACTCTGTTTAACAACAACAGATATCTCCGTCCATCATCTCACCCACATTTACCTAGGCAGAGAGGAAGGGAGGGGCCATGACATCTGCACATCATGGGTCATCACTGACCATCTGTTATAAAGTGCAGCAGATAGGGACAAAGACAGCCAGTGAGCAGAAGGAACAGGCAAAAGAGTGGATCACAGAAGAAATGGAGCAGAACTGGGGAAGGTGAGCAGATTTGACCAGACCAGAGATTTCTGCTCCTCATTCTTAGCGGTTTTATGGCTTTGGGGAATTCTTCTCTGAGATCTTGGAGCCTCAGTTTCCTCATATGTAAAAATTAGCAAAATACCAGCATTACAGAAGTTCAGAGAGGAATGAATGAATGAGAGAAGCTGAATACAGGAATAGGTCCAAATATACATCTGTATTCTGGAACTCCTACTATTATTAAAATGATTCTTGTCATTGATACATTTTGGTTCATGTTTGGAAGTGGTTGTAGGTGAAGCTTAGGCAGAATGGGACTGATTACAAAGTGTCTCCTATGGGCAAGATGAGTTCAGGCATGCTATACTTGCTAGGAGCCTTGGGTTGGGATGCAAGCAGCAGGGAAGTATCAGGTGGATCCCCAACACTC
Source organism: Onychomys leucogaster (assembly GCA_949786385.1). Classification (NCBI taxonomy): domain Eukaryota; kingdom Metazoa; phylum Chordata; class Mammalia; order Rodentia; family Cricetidae; genus Onychomys; species Onychomys leucogaster. The sequence goes on along the minus strand of OX460426.1, from coordinate 43,762,138 downwards.
CAAGGCATTTACCTCCCAAAAGATTTATGCTTAAAATTATTATCCTATGTCACACATAAGACAACAGAACCACCCAGCTATTAGACCAGTAGGATTATGACAATGAAGTTGAGTTGTCTAACTCAAAGGACTTAATCCCTGGGTACTTGTACCCATCTTGCTTCAGCAGAGGGGGAACACTCACTGTCCCTGGCCTTGGGTAGAGGTTTAGTTACAGGGAAGCTAGTGGGAAAGGTAAGGGTCGCTCTGGTGTGCCCTTTCCTGATCAAGGGAAGATGGAGGTAGGCTACATAGACACAGATCATCCTGTGTGGCTGCATAGAGCAACAGATTGGGATTTTTCCATTTGGTCCTCCATGGGACCCTGGATCACTTGAATCTTACTGTTAAGATCCTCCATGGTGCGAATGCAGGCTTATTATCCCAGAGGGCCTGGCCTGAGGGTCTGTGCAAAAATCTGGAAATCTAGTGGAAGCTAAAATGTGCAGAGCTATTATTTCTGTATCAATCTGGGACATTCATGGGTAGTTTTTGTAGAGGCTTGGCTTAGCTTCCAAAAGGACTGCTTAGGCATTGGGTTGGCTTTTGAACTGGCTGCAGTCTCTTCTCTTTTATTTTTTGTGATGAGTTCATTTGTTATTTTGAGACAAGTCTTCTCTGTGTAGCATTGGCTGTTCTGATCTCGCTCTGTAGGTCAGGCTGTCCCTGAACTCCCAGAGATCCTCCTGCTTCCTCCTCCCTAGTGTTTGGACTAGCCTGGATTATAAAGCAAATTCCAGAACAGCTACAGCTGTTACACTTAGAAACCCTGTCTCTAAAAACTAATAAATACATGTATATAAACAAATATATGTTACCTATAACATATATGTGTATATATTACAATATATAAATATATTAATATATATTTCTTATTATTTTTTTGGCCGTGCCTGGTGGTGTTCATTTTTAACCTGTGCAGCCAACAGGCAGGAGAACCTCTATGAGTTCACAGATAATCAGATTTATACAGCAAGTTCTAGGACAGCCAGAGAGCTACAAAGTAACTGAGATTCAGTCTCAAAAAAAAGGCCTACATTTATTTGTGTGCATGTGATTGTGTCAGCATTAGGTTATATGTACCAAATATGTGTCTGGCGGCCAGAGAACACTGGATCTGCTGGAACTGGAGACATAGGCAGTAGTAAGATACCTGATATGTGTTAGGAACAGAACCCAATGTCAGGTCCCAAAGAAACCTGGAACAAATGGCAAACTGGTGAGCATACCAAATCTCACCCTGACAGCCAGGCTATCTCAGTACCAGTAGTTCCTCTCTGCTCTTCTTACCCCAAAACCTCACAAGCCCAGGGGATTTTCCTCCCTCCCCCGAGCTTTTCATTCCTGTATAGCCCAGACATTTCAGCCATGTGCTGTCTTGTTTTTTCTCACTCTCTTTTTTCCCCCTTGGTCCTCTACTCTTGGCTTGTGGTCCCCCTCTTGATTGTCTCTCTTCTCTTCTTGTCTCTCTTCTCCCTCAATGCTCTCATGGCCAAGTTCAATCCACTGACCATGTTCAATATACTATTTCTTTCCCTGCTCTGGACTCCTGCAGATGCCTCTGACTGTTCTCTCCTCCATATCTACAATAAAAAACCTCCTCAACCAGACCTTGGAACAGTCCTGTTAACCACTCAGACATTTTTCCAGTACCTGGATCTTTTCTTTTACATACAGCCTGCCATTAATCTCTGTCTAATTGGTCTCAGACTTCACAGCCCTGCACACAGGTAGCACACAGGAAGTCCTCACTGAGGTGCTCAGCACTTTGTGTGTCTTTGTTTGCCTTTCCTCTGGTGAAGACACCATCAGAACTGCCCTGGACACCCATGGCCATGTTCACTTGGCAGCTGCTTTCCAGCTGTTGCTTCTACACAAAGGAGGCTTGCTTAGAGGAGTGACCTAATAGGTTCCTGAGGAGGGGGATCCTGTCAGTTTCCAGCTTCTCCATCCTGACCAAGCTGACTGGCCTCTCTGAGTCCAGCAGGGAACATGGACAGTTGCTGCTGTCACATGGTCAAGGAAGGACAAATAAAGGGGTTGAAAAAGAAATGTAGGGGTCCATGTGGGCTCTGCTTTATTCCAGCCAGATGTTCTAAGCTGCACCAATTCTTCTAGCAAGCTGCTTCTGCCTCTGTGGCACTTCACCACCTCTGAGAGCCTGACTGGGCTCATGTGACTATTTGCATCTGCTTTGCATATGTCTCCACCCAGAGGACAGGACAGCTCTTGATTTTTAGCTTGTTCCTCACATACTGGGTTTCATTCTTTTGAAAGCAGAACAGGAACTGTTCTTATGGTTTTAAAGAACTCTTCTAGACCTCTTAACTACTCCCTGCAGTAGGGATTGTTCCAGTAGTTAAGGAAGCTCAATCTGCCTGAAGGGTGGGAAGGGGTAAGAATGCTGAAACTCAGATCACTTATCTAAATTGTGGGGTCTGTCAGGCTGTCATACCTGTGGTGTCCCTTGAGAAGCTTCACTGAGGACTTGAGAAAGTATCAGAACAGGGGCTGCCATCATCTTGGTGTTCAGGAAAAGGGCACTGGTTTGACTTGCTCATGGCCAGACCTGTGTTTATTCATGTCTCAGAGCTGAGTCCCTGTCTATGCTAGAGAATGGAAGTGACCTCACTGGAGTTCTTGTATATATTCCTGAGCAATTAACACAGGTCATCTCTCCTTCTCCAGTTCTTTCTTCCAAACAAAAGCTCTTAGTCCTGCTATGCCTGAGGCCACAGTCTGGGGACAGAGGGTGACATGTCAGTGTTAAAAAGGATGACAAAGTAGTAATCATTTCAAAATGGAAGTTGACAATATTCCTTCCTCTGAAGTTTGTAACAATGTGAACTCTAATAGGGATGTTGACTTTAGTCCCAACACCCTGGAGGCAGAGGCAGGTTTATCTGTGCAATTTCAAGGCTAACCTGGTTACATACAAAGTCCTGAGATAGCCAAGGTTACAAAGAGAGTTCTTGTCTCAAAACAAAGCAAAGAAAAACAATCAGAAAGTCTACTGCTCATCCTAGGAGCTGTTCCTAGGGTATCCAGGGACATGGGCACAGGAGAGGCTATCCAGGCTTCTGTCTCGGTGGCACAAAGTGCATTTATATTGAGCTGCAGAGGGGCAAGGAGCCAAGGTCGGGAATGGCACACTGAACTTTGTGGCAAAAAGGACACATCAGGAGGCTCTGGGTGGGTCTGGGTGTCTGCAAGAACTGGGGACACTGTGCACTTGATTCTCTTGGCATCAGTGACCTCCAGGAATGTTCTAGTGGAAGATCCACCTCAACCCCACTCCCCTATCTTTTTCCCCAAACCTGCCCCTTCAGAGCCTGCCAAACACTGCTTCTCCCCCAAAGAGGCTCGAGACCACTCCCACAGGGTATATAAGCTGCATTCCAGAAAACAGACACGTGATTCTTCTGGTCTCTCTTCCCGGTCTTCTTGGTCTTCTCACTGAGGAGCCAGGGAATCAACTGGGAACACTTTACCCATTAAACCTGGGCTTTTCCTGATATGGTCTGATTTCGATTGCTGCATTGGTGGAGAGGCTTATCACGTGCAAAAAGACTTATAGTCTGGAGATTCTACCAAGTTGGTGGGGGGCTGATTTTTTTTCCCAGTGGTCTAGGGCCTCATGGTGGGAAAACACCTCTCTCCCCAACACCTGCTCTCTGCCAGAGATCAGCTCCTGGCTTGGTAAGTTTCCTTTCCAAGTCATTGCCTAGGACGCCCAGGGCCTTTTTGTTTTTCAAGATGTCCTGCCAAAGCCACAGCTGCACCAGTCCTTGTTCTGTTCTGGTTCAAGGGGCTGCCTTTGCTCCACCTGACCCATTCTGAACCAAAGGGCTGCCTTTTATCCGAAGACATTCTATTGAAGGAAATTTCCCACACACCCAGTTTTTTTGACCCAAGGCTTACCACATTGGACACTTTGTGCTAGGCTTCAGGTCCCCAGCATAGACTTGAGAAATGGTGCTTGCCATTCAAGGTCTGATCCCCAAATGCCCCTGTGGGGTCTATCATAAAATCTATTCCAATTGGGGCTATCTGATAAAATTAGACAGAACTGCCCTATGTCCACGGTTTTTTTAGTTCTACATTGCTGCCATCCACTGGGACCACAAATCTAAGACCAAATTCTTCCTCCTTGTCATCCTTCCTGTCTTTCCCTCCCCTCACTGCTCCCTGATCTCTCAATGCCTCAGCCTTCACACTAGCCTAACACCTCCAAATATTCCCCGGATTCTCCTCATACTCGGTCTCACCAGACTCCTACCTACCCACCCATTTCATTTCTCAGTCAACACCAGATATTAGAAAAAATATTAAAAGGCTGAGGAAGATCCCCAAACTCTCCTATAGGAATTGGTGAAAATGGGTTCTAAAGTTTTAATGCTGGAGAATGACAGCCGAGTCAATCTAACAGACAAGGCTGCAACAGAATAGGCTCCAAGCCCAAGCTTTAGCAGGTGCTCTGAAACCACCAGGGATCCCCCACAAGGGGTACAAGGGAACTCGGCCATGAGGCTCCCTAATGCCAGAGCTCAGCCCAAAGTCAACTCTGCCGAAAACTTGCTCCAAATGCAGCAAGTAGGGCCACTGGAAACAGTATTGCATTGACCCCCCAGCCGCACAGGAGGCCATTCCCTGTCTGCAGACAGCCTGGTCACTGGAAATCAGAATGCCCCCACGTAGGCTCATCCTCTATGCCATGCCGTGGAGGTCCTTGGGAACCACAGCATGTAAGACATGGAGCTCTGGCTCTTCTGAAAACAAACACAGCGGCAGATTTTGGTGTGGTCGTATTGTGTTCCCCAAAATATTGTGCACCCTAATAAGCTTATTTGGGATCAAAGAACAGAATAGCCACTAGATACAGAGGCTAGAAAATGGTGGCACTCACACCTTTAATCTTAGCATTCCAGAGGCAGAAATCCCTCTGGATCTCTGTGAGTTCAAGGCCACATTGGAAACAGCCAAGCAAGGTGACAAATGCCTTTAATCCCAAGAAGTGATCCTTTAATCCCAGGGAGTGATGGCAGAAAGCAGAAAGATATATAAGGCATGAAGACCAGAAACTAAAAGCATTTGGCTGGCTAAGCTTCAGACTTTCGAGAAGCAGTTCAGCTGAGATTCATTTGGATGAGGACTCAGAGGATTCCAGGCTGAGGAAACAGGATCAGCTGAGCAACTGGCAAGGTGAGGTAGGTGTGGCTTGTTCTGCTTCTCTGATCTTGAGCATTCACCCCAATAACTGGCCTCAGGTTTGATTTTATTAATAAGTACCTTTAAGCTTCATGCTACATTTTGGTGTTTATTTAAAGTAGCCCAGCATTTCAGTATTTTCCAGCAAGTCACCAGGAGCCATTACTGACAGGGGTCTGCATCCTCCTTGACAACTGATTTCTCCATGGTCTTTTGAAAGATTTTTAAAAGCTATGGTGAGTGTGAGGATTCATAAGAACACACACATGAAGCTCAGACGACAGTTTTGGGAAGGTTTGTTCTCTCTACCATGTGGGTCTTAGGCAATAAACTGAATTAGGCTTGGCAACAAGTGCCTTTACCTGATGATCCATCTCACCATCGGATCACCTCAATCATGGAATTTTATAAGCTGTGCATCAGTATTTATGTTCTCTGAGTATATCTCTGTGCTTTATTAGTAAATGCAGATTCTATCCACTGCCCATAAAATGAATGATTATCTTGGTGAGAGTTCCACTTCAGCAATGATGACTGTGGAGGTAGCTGTGGAGGTTGGTGTCTGGGTGAGAGCTCCAACTCAATTCCTGGCAACCTGGCATCCCTATACCCAAAGAGTCTGGAATGTTCTGGTGGAAGAATCACTTCAACTCCTCTCTGCTATCTATTTCCCCAAACCTGCCCTTCAAAGCCTACCAAACACAGCTCCTCCCCAAACCTGCCCCTTCAGAGCCCATCAAACACAGCTCCTCCCCCAGAGAATCTCAGGACCACTCCCACACAATATATATGCTGAATCCCAGAAAACAGACCCATGGTTCTTCTGGGCTCTCTTCCTGGTCTCCACTCTGAGGGTCTTGGGAATCACCCAGGAATGCTTTACCCATTAAACTTGGCTTTTTCCAGTTCAGTCTGACTTGGTTTAATTTAGATTGCTGCATCGGCAGAGAGGCCTTCAGGTTGCAAAGACTTATCAGTTGGAGGTTGGAGGTTGGATGATGGGGTCTGGAGGATTTAACGCCTCTGTGGAGCCTCCCCGTTGGTTGTAAGCTACACTCTGGATGTCATTGTGTTCTTAACTTTTCTTTTCCTTTAGCCATCTGGGAGATCAAAGAGGGGCATAGTCCACACTGGGCACTAAGGACAGTTTAGCCTTTGAAGAGTTGACAGGAAACTACTATTCAACTATACAAATTCTAATAGAAGAAGCCATGTTATTCTACCAATCTGGTATGATTTATCAAACCAGCCAAACACTCTGCTGAGGACCCACAGTTGAGTAAGGAATAGCTGGCCCCAGGCTGTCATGAGATACTGAGGAGATGGACAAGGAGACACACTTCATATAGTAATAACTTGGTAATATGGCCTAAATAATGTCATACCTTATTTCAAGTGTGTCTATAGAAGACACTTTCTGTCTCAGGGTCAGCTCAGAAAGAGGTGATCTATGACAGACAGTAACCAAAGCATCTATCAGGCTTCTGTGATGGCTGAGATTGTAAAAGTACCAGTTTGTCAGCACCTGTCTGTGAATCCACAGGATTATTTCCTCCACACTTGAACTCTATGACTCACCTCCAAAATCAAAAGTCAGATCCATTCCAGGGAGCTATATTTATAAAACAGTCACCTGGAAGAAATCCTTCCTCCACGTCCTCTGAGAACTGCCAGGACCTAGTGCAACTTCAACTGTCCCTCTCATGTGCCAAGCTTGCATGGGCATGCTCTCCACCAGAAGATTATGTCCTCTGCTGCAGGCTCCATTCACTGTGCCTGCCCTGGAGCTTCCTCCCAAAACTACTTAGCTGGAGATCTTTCTTGTTATCAGGGAATCTTTAACACGAACCCAGACCCAAGGAGGGCCACCTCAACTCTGCATTTCATCCCATGGGTCAAATCTACATTGTCGTCCTAGATGAGAGTTGACAGTTCTTCTCTGACCTTGACAATAAGTAACTCTGGAGCATGATCCTGAACCCACAGAGATCAGTGGGGACACCAGAGCCCTGCATAGGTGCCAGGCTGCCTCAGACAATTAGCATGCCTACCTCATGTATCTGTTCCTACACATCTCCAGAGACTTCTTTCTTCGGTCAGAGGTGACCCAGTTCAACAATACAGCACATAGGGCTGGAAAGTCAAAAGCCAGCTGCAGGAGCTGGAGAGAGAGCTCAAAGGTTAAGAGCATTTGGTGCTCTCTCACATGGTGTCTAACAACCAGATATAATGGGATGTTGCCCTCTTCTGTTCCCTTCAGGAACTGCAGTCATGTCTAGCACACTTGTACAATAGGAAAAACACCCATTCACATAAAGTAAAAATAAATAAATCTAAAAAGAAAAAAAAGTACACTAAATACACGGTCAAGGCCAACAGCATCTACAAAAAGGTATTTCCCAACGTGACTTGGAAGGTCCTTATCTCTGTTGTGTGGTTATCACTGATGCTGTATTTCAAGAGGCAGATAGCTCTGGGTTTCCTCATTTCTTTCAGACTCTCTTAATGAATGGTTTTATTTCCTGAGAGTCTGTAGAGCAGTAGAGGTGCATTAATCAATAATTCTGTCCTTATGACCAATTCATGAAAGTGTGTCTACAGAGTATCATATTTTAGGAATAGCTACATACATGAGAGCATGATACAGTATGAATACTGATTCTAACATAAAGTGTGTATCCAGGCAGAAAACCTGGCAATCCAAACCCAAGACACCAATCCCCTCTGTCACCCTGGCTGGCTGGGAGGACATGACCTAATGCAGGCTACCTGGAACTTGCAGAGATCCATCACTGAGAGTGAGTTCTAGGGTTAAGAAATGTGACAGTACAAACAACAAAACAAACTAGTCAAAGTGTGAAGATTTAGAAATTACATTTTATTTTAATCATAATTAATATATTTTTAGAGGGGCTTTAAATGAGGAATCAATGGTAGCCTTGGCAAATTTTGAAAATCAATAACAAGAACAAATAACAACAAAATAACAATTCATAACCCAAACAATTAAGATAAAGAAACTAAACCAAAGATCAAACACAAAATTAAGCTATGCAGAATTCTCTCACTGCAGACTGAGCAGCACAGACCTGGAGCCTGTGCCTGGCCTTGGACAGATGATAGGTAGCAAGGCAGTCACCGATTGCAACAGCCTTTTCAAGAAGAGCATAGCCATGCCTCTTTGGGGCTTTATTTGTCAGTTTTCACCAAGTTCAAGGATGAAAACATTACAGGCAATGACTGAAACACTGTTGAGGGCTGAGGATTAAGTAGCTTGTGAAAGTCCTTGACAGTAAACTGATATACTCAGTAGTATTCCAACATCTCCTCCCTCCATGTTGTGGTATTCCATGTTGTGGGCCACTTGCTGGTGGATGTCAGGGTTCTGAATAATTGTTTTGTTAGGTTTTCTGTATCTCAGTCTTATTTTTGATGCTTTCTTTTCTTTAGGAGTACTGAGCCAACAGACACATGGAACAGATTGGGTCTGGATGACAAGGAGGTCAGTTGGTATTTGCCTCATGAGCTACAATGGGGTGTCTTTTTCTGAGGAGTCCTTGATCCTAGGGTGAAAGATGTCATGCTTTCAAGGTGTCTGTGGCTTCCTTTGGCATCCTCAAAGTGGCTTCTAAAGGAGTATTGTCCAGAAGGAAAGGGAGTCAAGGCCCAGAAGCAGCCATTCTAGGCAAAATCAAGGCCTGTTCACACATAGGAAATAAAATAAGAGGAAGAAAGTGCATCAGAATTCCTGAAGATGTGGCTCTGCAAGTGGACCCTGATTTAGCAGCTCCTTCTGAAGCAGGCTCTCATCCTGGGCTGTAGCCTGTTCCAGCACATGTATCAGTTTCTCTGACCTAGGAGAGAAAGGCAGTTAGGACACAATCCTGCTGGGGACCTGCCATTGTCAGCTATTAAACTGCTGTTTCCTACCACCTCAACTGTGCTGGATAGTCAACATGGATAATTTGACTGAAGTCACTGTTTGTAGCCCCAAGGATTAAGAGTTACAGGGTAACTGGGCCTAGTATTTTCCTCAGCCCTAAACACCTGTCAGAATTTGGCTGAGTAGTGTTTTTTCTGTTCTACCAGAAAGAAAGGGTCTTACCTACAGTCTGGGGACATCATTTTTTAAAAGTAACAATGTATTAATAACATAGTCAACAGCACAGGAGTGATCCTCATTATTCATGATGAATTACTGATAAACCACATCATTTTATTGAAAGCCTTACTGCAGCCTTGCAATCTGGACACTCGGACAAGGATATGAAGCTAGATTCATACCCAGGAGGCACCTTGAACATGACCAACATGAAAGACAGAACCAGTCAGTAATCCTAGAGCAGCAATTCCTGAGATGTGTTTGTGAGAACATTGGCCCTGATGGACTCTGAGGTCAAACAGAAACTTGTGATTTCCTTAACCAGAGCTAGGAATCTGCATCCTTACTCTTTGGGAGTGTGTTACAGAAAACTCCACAGAAGGTTCTGATCTTCCCTGCAGCTGAGGCATCTGCCTGGGTTTATTCGGGAAAGTCCTTAACCTATTACATCCAGAGAACACTTGTCCCAGGAAATGGGGAAACGCTGCACAGAGCAGTATTAAAAGGTAGGAATCTCTTCTCTACAGAGGATGTTCCTAAGTGAAAATGTAATTTCAGCAAGGCCTAGTGATTCACAACTTTGAATTCCATCATAGGGAGGCAGAAGCAGGCAGATCTCTGGGATTATAAGGAAAGCCTGCTCAGGCCATACCAGAGCACTCAGAAGGGAAAAGAGGACAGAATTCTTTAGACACACTGAGTATTAAACATATTGATTCCAAGACAGAAGTGTTTGTTAACTCGACCTGAACAATACTTGGAAGTGTTCTTGCCCTGCTTGTAGCTGGGAGCCACATATGTGACCAGGAGCCCATAAATGACAGTGATCCCAGGTACAAGGGACACACTTTGCTCCACCTGCTCCCCTCAGCCTGGGTTTCTACCTCATTTGAGAGACCTCAAAGTGATGCTGCAGCTTTTCTCCCAATTCATTTTCCTGGGTGATCATCTCCTTCTGCTTCTGCAGTACCTGCAAGCTTCCCTCCAATCTTTCAAATTCCTGTTCATTACAACATTGTGATCTTACCAGAAAGTTGTATACAGGCATGCACACAGTGTATGAAGCACATACAAAGTATCAAAATAGCCTACATGTAGGTGAGGCAAGCCAAAACAGCTTATACTACTCTCATAGAAAAAAAAGAAGTGAGCAGAATATAACATCATGCAAGATGAACAGATGAGTAGATGAAGCACAGCAGCTCTTTCGGAAGAGACTCACAACTCTGCCATTTTTCCTTGAGGATTAATACTGCTGTGGGGAGTGTGCTCTGTTTGACCAGACTCTATTGAGATGGCTAGAGAATTTTACTTCAGAAGCAGTAAAGCACCCACCCTGGAACTCAGCTTATCAAGAGCCCCATCTGTTCAGCCAATCAAATCCAGATTGTATTCTCCAGAAAGGTAGAGCTCTCAAGGAGCATTCACAGAAAACAGAGCTCATGAGCTGCTACTTAGCCTGATATCAGTGTGAACCAATAGTCAGTCAAAGGGAAGAGAACACATTGGGATTCATGAAGAAAGAAGAAGGCCACATGCCACCCAAATCTATGACTAGGAGTAGGACTCGTTTGGCATTTACATGGGATACTCTTCCTTGTAAACTGGTTCCCCTGTGTGATCTCACAGGACACCTGCCAATCACGTGAGCCTCAGGACCCACATTTCACTCATTCAAAGCTCTATGCATTGCATCCTACCTATCATAATGACATGTAGGTTTGATATGTTATTGACCCATTTCACTCATTGGACTGCAGTTTCCAGTAGAGCAGAAGGCATGGCTTGCCAATAATTCAGTTTCTCAGAAGAGGCTAACTTCCCAGAAGTGCTTGTGCATGGACAGTGAAGTGAACACCTCAGATGGCATGAAGTGGGTGGCTGGATGGGAGCATGAACGAATAAGGTGATGGGTGAAAGCACAGGTGGGTGGATGGGCAGACAGAGAATCCAATGAGCAAATGGTACCAGATCTTAGGCTGACTCACCTACCTGCCCTACATGTTGTTGCTGGGTTTGGAGGTCACTGGTCTCTTCCTCTTGGTCCTCACAGATCAATTTCAATGCCTCCAAGTGGTGCTTCAGCAGGACCCAATCTTCTCTCCAATTTTTGTTCTCCAGCCTCAGCAGGTCTACCTTCTCCTTCAGCTGAGTATGTTCCATTAGGACCTGGCTGTGCAGACCACTGGAAAGACACTCTGTATAGTAAGGCCTGCCCGACTCCTTCTGCCACCCCTGCCTCCAGGAACTATCACAACAAAAGGCCCCATGTTCTCAGGGAGACGTAGCCAAGAGCCCAAAACAGCCATAACAGCTACACTGAGAAGTGCAAATAAGAGAGCAGCTAATTTTAAAAAATTGAAATACTTCAGAAAACCCCAAACCAATAGGAACCCCTGTCCTTTCAAAGGAAAGAGGAGTCCCTCAACTGTCCTAACATCAGCAAGTAATGGACAAATACTCTCTGAGAAAGGACAGGAGACCCAAGGGGAGTTTATTCTATCTACAGTTTCCACAGAAACCAGACCCGTAAAGCCTTGGCCTGAGCTCCCAGATGCCCAGAGCTGTCTGACCTTCCCCTCATGGTGCAAATTGCTTTTCTTTTCTTTCTTTTTGCTTTCCTTTTCCTTTCTTCCTTCCTCTCTTTCTTTTTGTTTGTTTGGTTTTTGAAACAGGGTTTCTCTACTGAACAGTCCTATCTGCCCTGGAACTCTCTGTAGACCAGACTGGTCCTGAGATCACAGAGACCTGCCTACCTCTGCATCCAGAGTACTGGAATGGCACTACCACAGCTCAATTTTCTCTTTTACCTAGAGGCTCCTGAGGCTCCAAGACACTGGTGGGAGAAGTGAATAGTCTCTTTCATACTTAGCGAAACTAAGTGCAAGAGACACAAGTCAAAGAGATGCTTGCTAAGGTGCAAAAAGGAGAGAACCAGAGCTGTGGACTCTCCAGTCTAGAGACAAAGAAAGGCAGAGATGGCCACTCAACTATTGGGGACCATGCCAACCGGCACTTACCGATAGAAGCCTGTCAAATTGGCAAGCTCATTCACCTTCTGTGAAGCCTTGGTGTTCTCATTCTGCAATCTCTTTAGGTCAGTCATGACCTCCTCATGCTCCATCTTCAGATCTTCATACCAAGTATTTGTCCTGCGGGAGGGCATGGCACCATGAACAAAGAACTTTATGAATATAGGCCTCAAGGGTCATATGAACACAAGCTGTTGTCCTTATCTACCATAACACAGTGGACATCTCAGGCTGGCTATTATGTACTGAATCTTCCTGGTGCTCAATTCACTTGTAAACCTGGCCCCAGGACAGCAGAAGCAGGGTGTTCAGATGAAGAGTGTCCTTGATGCATGAGCCCACTCTGTCGGCCTAGAGAGGCACCTAGCTCTCTGATCCCAGGAGTTGTGCTACAGGTCTTGGCCCACAAGAAACCTGCAATGGTGTTTCTCTTGTTTCAGATCAAGGATTCTTGATCCTGGGTCACTACTACTGCACAGAAGGACAGAGCACATAATTCTGGAGATGAGACCCAACATCAGGACAGATATAAAGTCTCCCAAAGGGATTCCCATTTGGCATCAAGGTGAGCACATAGGACAAGAGCAGCTTAAAGTGAGGCTCACAGATCTCATGTCAGCACTGGCATCACCTGGAAAATGTGAGACAAGCAAATCATCAGGCCCACCATAGACACCTGGCTCCCAGAGTCTGGAGGGACACACAAACCTGCAAATGCATGTAAGCCCACAGACACACAGACTGACACACAGACAGACACACACACTGGCACACTTGTAGCCATGCAACAGGAGAGAGAGAGAGAGACAGAGACAGAGACAGAGACAGAGACAGAGACAGAGACAGAGAGACAGATAGAGAGACAGAGACAGAGAGAGAGAGAGAGAGAGAGAGAGAGTGTAAGAGTTGAAGAGAGTAAACACACATGGGATATTGAAGAAATGTGTGGGTCAATATTGTCTAAGAGTATAAGTCAGAACAAATAGAAAAACAGTGATGAGATCCAGGACTTTCAGTCACTCATTGAAATAAATCAAGTCGGATCAGGTCTAACAAGCTGCTACCAGGATCTTCCAGCACACAATTACCTACCAGGCAAGCTCAAAGACTCACACAAACTCACTAGCAGCTAGTAACTCACACAAGCCATGTCATGGTCTTTTCAAATGCATTCTGGGAACTCAAAAAAATCTTCATCAATCCCGGAGTTGTCTGAGTCAGACCACAGGCTTGGGTTTTCATTGGAGAAAGCAAGTTAGAATGCCCATCTCACTCTCGCCCAGGTTTCAGGGTCTGCCTGTCCTTTGAGAGGCATTTAAGAAAATGAAGTTGGGCACAGGGAAACCCTGAGGTTTCAGGCTCCTAGAATCCAAGAAGTTAAGATGAAGATGAAGGTGACTTTGCAGATGCAAGATTGACACCAGGAAGTTTGAAACAAGAGATACCTATTGTTCACAGGTCCTTTCCTGATGAGGAATAGTTGATCACGCAGCTCATTTCTCTCCTTTGTCATCAGCTGCATCTCCATGTCCAGTCTCTGCGTGTCCTTCCTCACCTCTTTCTTGGTGAAGAGGGTTGGATGGGATGATGGCTCCATATTAGCCTCTGTGGGTAGATGAAGACAGTGAACTTGCCTAGTGACAAGGCATAGAAGATGGACAGACCACCCTGAGACCCAAACAGAAAGCTCATGTCTGCAACCCAGTTTCAACCCAAATATTTTAGGCCAGGTGAAGATGTACTGTGTATCTCAGCTTTCCCTTCACACTATACAGATGTGGATATGTAAGCAGACAGGGGTTTCCCAGTCTCCCTACACATGCTTCAGGGAACACAGAGATGGCTTCTTTGGGCCAATTCAAAGCAGCACAGGATGCATGGACCCAGAACCCTGAAGTCTGCCTGTGCTTTCAGAAGCCAGGAGAAAATAACACTAGCACTCAGGTGCTGTGGACAGTCCAGATTCTCCTACCTGGTCACTCCAGGCCCATGGCTGATATTGAAAAGTCATGGAGAGACACTACATGCTTAACAGACTCACCAAGTCATCCCACTGCCATCCCAGAACATGCAGAGCTTGTACGAAGGAGCCAATCTTTGCCCTGGTCCCACACCTCTAGAGTTTGACTACACCAGAGATCTATCTGCCATCCTCAACTGCTGATTTAGGACCCTAAGGGAACACTGTCAGGGAGAGGTGGTCAGAGGAGTCTGCAGGACAGCCTGACGACATAATGTCTTGGCCAGAAGCATTTTTCTATCCAGGTGACTAGTGTTGACAGCCACAGCACCTAAAGGAACCTCCTGAAGCTGAAGTGCAGTGATTCCTGGCCTAAGCTGGGGACACATTAGTCCATCTGCCTCCTGCTTGTCTCCTTCTGTCCCCACATTACAACCCCAAATCCCAAGGAAGATAAAAGATAAGTATGTCCAGCATAACAGCCTTGGCCTTGCTGATCCAGGCTTAGAGGAGGCACACACTAATGTTCTAGACCCTGGACTTTCAGGAATTAGGAGAAGCAGGGAAGTCCATTTGCCTCTCAGAGGTTCTGGCTCCTCTGCCCCAATATTGGAGGGCTCAGGTCAAGCCCACCTCCCCCAGGAAACCCACATCTCCTGCCCAGCACTCACTGTGCCTTCCCCAGAAACCCTGTTTGGTTGTTTTCCTGTGAGACTCAAAGCCAGCTTTCTTCTGCCTCTCTCTGGTTTCTGGATGTTCTTCATTCTCTCTTCCAAGGAGACTCCTCAGTCTTGCCAGCAGCATGTCTATGCTCTACCCTGTAGGCAATGAAGGATTGCCCTGAGGCAGTTGATGTTGCTACAACACTGGTGACATCACAGGGGATGCCAAGAGCTCTCTAGGATACAATAGAATTTCCAGGGAAGGGACTGCTGATGTCATGGGGAACAGCCTTTGCCACCCTGCTAATTGGTTCTCCCTTAACTGACCAGAAGACCAGGTTCACTTTCTAGGAGTCTCTCTTAGAACATAGAGGAGGCCATTCAACACCTCCTCCTTCCAAAGCCAGAGTTATCTTAGCTTCATTGGAAGTCCCATAGTACAAATTTGGCTACACTATCCAAACACTGCCCAGGAATGTCTCATTCTTTTTAATATCCCTCTGTTTATCAATATCAGCAATTACATACTATAGAACCACAGATCATACCCCAACGCCTTTAATGCAGAGTTGAAATTGGGATGGAGTTCAGACACTTACATTCCTGATGATGATTCCCTTGGTATACTATACAAGGCCCACATGATTATTCACCCACATATACATACAACAAATAGATATAAACCTGTATTGCAGATCCAGTGCAATACCATAACCTTTAAAAAATCAAAGCAGAAGAACATACGTGCAGACCCCACCTGATGTAGTTTATTCTTTGGTGCTGGAGATGAGCCCAGGGACTTACGGATATTTACCTTGACCTTGTTCTACATCTGAGTGACATCTCTGGTTCCATAATATCCTCTACTGCAGGACAGGTTTATCAGGAAAGTGTCATGTAAACACAATGCACTACTTGCTGTATGGGGAGGAAGTAAACACCCATAGCAGCTTCCCCCCTACACTCCCACCTGAGAACAAGGTAATTTACTCTGTGTGTGTGTGTGTGTGTGTGTGTGTGTGTGTGTGTGTGTGTGTGTGTGTGTGTGTTTTGGAGATCAAACACAGAGCCCATGCATGCTAGGCAAGCACTCTACCACCGAATCCCCAGCCCTACTGTCTGGAAATGACTACAGAAGCAGCACTGGAATGGGTTAGGGAACCATAATTCAAGTCCCCTGGGCATCCTAGTTTTGGTAAGGGCCAATTTGGCTGTAGATTAAGACTAAAGACAGGGACAAAATCTGTGTTCAAGCTTTTCTCCTCCAACGACTGGTTGTGTTGATATTCTCACAGGGAGAATTTATCCAAACACCTGATCCCATCAGCACACTAGGCCTTTTAGTGGTGAAAACCTGACTTCCTGTTCAGGTTAGTGTAAGGAGTATGTCCTTATTGCATCATCAGCCTGCGACAGCATCCCTGCCTAAAAAGGGGTTGTGCCCTCCCACAGGTCCTCTATTTTCGTATTCCCTCTGTACTTCCCCTCCGTGCAGTCTTTCTCTCTCTCTCTCTCTCTCTCTCTCTCTCTCTCTCTCTCTCTCTCTCCTTCCTCCTGACAATGCTCTAAAAAGGTAACCATGGCTCATGATTCTTCTGCCACCTCAGCATCTAGCGCCATCATACCCACTGCAATAACCACAGCCAGCCATGTGCGCCTCATTAACCCCTTGAGTCAGCCCTCACAGAAGTGTGCTTCCTATGCTGTATACACCCTCTGACTGTTTGCCAGACAGTGGGTTTCACAACCCCAGACAACCTAGAGCTTCCCTTCTCTCACACCTTGTAGGTCATCAGGTCTGAGAGCAGCATCACCTGTCTCCTGTCAATGCTCATGCTATGGCTGACCATCTTGGGCTGGATCTTTTTGGTGATGGTTGTCTGGGCAGCCTCAATGACCAGAGTTTTCTCCACTGAGGGAGAGCTAGGAGTGAATGAAGGCAGTCCCTTCTGGGAGCTACCTCACTCCTACTTTTCCCCATTTGACAAGGACAAAGCAAATACTGCTCTATTATCAAAGCAGATTGCTGTGTAATTGTTGGGGAAGCAAATGCCAGGTACTGGATGAGGGTTCTGATGCAATGGTACCTCACTAGTTATTGGAAGTCATCTGGATGCCTTTCACAGTATTGGTGGCCACAACGGCCTGCAGGTTGTCACCTTCTACTAGAAGCTTGAACGTCTCCTTCCTCCTATGTTCACTGATAAGGATGACAGCTCTGGACACCCCCAGGATGCCCTGTACTACCACCTACGTTCAACACAGAATGCTTAAGATGCTGCAGCCTCTAGGTCCACAACTGGGAGAATCAGAAACAGGGCTGAAGACTGGGATGGTAACCTAGTTCATGACATTCTTAGCCCATTTATCACTGGCATTGTGTCTTCTCTAGGAGTGCCTTAGTACTGCTTGGGATTAGGGGAAAGATGGTTCAGCGGATTGTGCCCCAACCTACAGTCAGCCTGCAGAGAGAGCAGAAAGAAGATTAATTGATAGAGTTGCAGTCTCAGAACTGAGAATAAGAGAAGAAAGGCCAATGCATAGCCTTATTTCAGCAAACTTCGTTGATTGGAAATCTGACATCCTGATGAAATGTTCTCGAATGTTCTATAAATGTTGGATTGAAGGGTTGTGAACTGTAGAGCCAGAGACTGGCACCTCACAGACTACATGTTCTTCCCTCCTCTGCCCCTCCCCCAGGCACTGATCCAGAAGGAGCTGTCTGTGATCCAGAACCTCCCTGGTAGTACCTGCCTCTAAGAGCTAGAACAGAGCAACAGCACCCTCACCATGGCCCTGTGTGGCTCCAAAGGTGAACTAAGCCCTCGGGGTTGGCTGTCTGTGTGCCCTGCCAGGGGTTTGGCTCTAGAACACCTCTTTGGTCGTAACGTCACAGAGGCTATTCATTTCTTTAAGTGCCTAAATCATGGAAGACTGAGCTTTGGTTTTATTTGGGTGGGGGCAGTTATGTCTTTTGAGAAACTGGTGGGTAAGAAGGCCGAGATGGAATGTGCTTTGACTGAATTCGGCATTAAAGAGTTTAGCCTTAGAATTTTCAGTAACAGATTTAGTGAAGTAACAGTCTTTTTTCTTTGGCAGGTTGATTTTGGTTTCCAATGCTCTTTATTCAAAAAATATTGATCTTTTTTCATTGTTGTTATTTTTATTTCTTTTTGGCCTTGAGATAAAGAAAGTGCAGTAATTCACTGTGGTTATGAGAAACCCACCAGAAAGCGGATTTTTTTTTTTAATTAGTAGGGCCTAGGTGCATTTCATACAGGAGCCGCTAGGTGGCAGTGTAGCTGGAGGGCGCAAAGCAGCCTTCCAAAGCCTCTTTAGACAGACAGACAGACACACACCCCAGACACACACACACACACACACACACACACACACACACACACACACACACACACACACACCAAAGGAGGAAGCGGCACGCGTGAAGTTCTATGGTGGCCGGTGGCCGAGGGACAGCTGCTGCTCTCTGACTCCTAAATCCAGAAGCGCCTGGTAAGCTGCAGGGACAGCTT
Source organism: Onychomys leucogaster (assembly GCA_949786385.1). Classification (NCBI taxonomy): domain Eukaryota; kingdom Metazoa; phylum Chordata; class Mammalia; order Rodentia; family Cricetidae; genus Onychomys; species Onychomys leucogaster. Next base: position 43,743,602 of record OX460426.1, on the reverse strand, counting down.
CTGTAGTTTCTGTAGTCACATCCTGGAGAAGGAGCCCGGCAGCTGAGAACCACGGTGAAGGAGCGATTCCTGGAGATGGATGTAGCTAAGAAAATGTAAGACATGGTTCACAGAGGAGGCTGGGGTTCCAAGTGAGGGACAGTTGTTAACAGAGCAAAGAAAGAACTTCCAGGATGGGATTTCAGATCTCAAGGGGTCCTTGAACTACCCCGGAAAAAGTGCGATGGACCAATCTGTAACTCCAATTGTCAGAGGTAATATTAATAAAAACAAACCGGGAGCCAATATTAATAAAAAACAAGCTGGGAGCCAGGTATTGGGCTGGACGCTGAATAGTCACAGAAACAGAACAAGCCACATCCAACCTCACCTTGCCAATGCCTCAGCTGATCTTGTTTCCTCAGACTGAAAACCTCTTGACTCCTCATCTGAATGGATCTCAGCTGAACTGCTGCTCAAAACCTAAAAGCTTATCAAACCTAGTTCCTGGTCCTCATGCCTTATACCTTTCTGCTTCCTGCCATCACTTCCTGTGATTAAAAGTGTGTGTCACCATACCTGACAGTTTCCTGTGTGGCTTTGAACTCACAGAGATCCAGATGGATCTCTGCCTCCCAAGTGATAGGATTAAAGATGTGTGTACTACCATTTTCTGGCCTCCATGTCTATCTAGTGGCTGTTCTGTTCTCTGACACCAGATAAGTTTATTAGGGTGCACAATATATTGGGGGACACAATATCACCAGGTAGGTACTGGGGTATTGCCTATGAAAAGGGCCACATGGAAGAGCCATGCAGGTACCAATGCCAGAGAAGCTGGGCCTTCCTGTTTTCACACATGCTACAAGGCTTGTGCTCTTCTATCTCGTTTTCTCATTGGTTCCCTTTGAGCCTTTGAACAGTCTTGAAAATAGTAGCTAAAAGTGAGTTAGTCACAGTGCTTTTTAGGGTGGGATGACATTTTCTGATCTGTACTCTTGATTCTTGGGAGAAAATATGTCCATGTAGAACAGCTATGAACTAGCTGGGAGGTAGTAGTGCATGCCTTTAATCTGAGCATGCTGAAGGCAGAGGCAGGTGGATCTCTGTATTTGAGTCCAGCCTAGTCTAAAGAGTGAATTCCAGGAAATACAAGGCTACTCTGTCTCAAAACAAACAAACAAACAGCCCAACAAAATAACAAACTAAAACTAAATAGCCAGAATGTTGGTGCATTGCATGCCTGTAATCCCAGCATTTAAGAACCTGAGCTGCAGAGTGAGCCCCAGCCCAATGGAGGCAGAGACAAGAACATTATGAGTTCAAAGCCAGCAAGAACCACATGATTCTGTCTCAAAAGAAGAATTTAAAAAGTTGTGCACCAGTGCCAGTATGGATGTTGTGGGGGAAGATGCCTACTAAGTGGATTGCCCACTATGTTGTAAATGAAACTTCTCAAAGTGTATTTCATGCCGCTTTGGCCCCTTAAAAGTCTCTAGACTAATAATTTTTGAGACTGCTGTGGTTGCAGAGGTTTTGTGATATGGGGGTTCATGCTGCTCTTAGGACTTGGTCTCTACCTATTGTTCCATCCACACTGCCCCTATATCCTGCTGCACATGGCACTGTTGGAGTCTTTTGGGTAGGGCTCTAGTAATCCCTGACTATTGACAAGCACAGCTTTGGACTTGTGGATTTTAACTGGGACCTGGGTGTGTTGCTCATGTTGGCCTTGAACTCAGAGCTCAAGTGGTTCCCCTGCCTCAGTCTCCCTAGTGGTCACGAGTACACATGTTATACCACATCTAGCTTGAGTATTTCCCCCTGGCCTACATTCCTACATTATAAGCTCACCTATGTATGGTTGTAAGTATCCCCTATTCCTACCCACAAAAACCACACTTAGGGACAGAGTGTGGTTGTAGCGCTATGGTGGTTTATCCCTGACATGCCCAAAGACCTTACTTCATTCCTGGCCCCAATGAAAGTAAATGAGTAAATAAAATCCAGTAATTCTTGACAACTAAACCACACTCCCAGCCTCCAGGGTTCCTTGTTGAGATGGGCTTGCTCTGTAGCCTAGGCTAGCCTAGAACTCATTGTGACTCCTGCATCTGCTCCTAACACTAGGAAAACAGACATGAGACACCACGCTCAGTCACAGCCTTCATAACTGATGTGGCAATTTAATGTTTCACCACACTCAGCCACAGCCTCCATCACTGATGTGGAACTTTATCCTTTTATTGACTGAGGCCTTAGTCCATGGATTAGTTGTGGGGTTTTGTATTGTCTATATTTGTAGGGATTTGTTCTCCTTTTTATTTGTTATATTTGTGTTTTAATTTTACACATCAGCCATGGGTTCCCCAGTCCTCCCGCCCACGTCCCCACCTTCCCCCCAGCCCCTCCCCTCCATTCCCATCTTCTCCAGGGCCAAGACTCCCCTGGGGATTCAATTCAACCTTGTGGATTCAGTACAGGCAGGTCCAGTCCCCTCCTTCCAGGCTGAGCAAAGTGTCCCTTTGTAAGCCCAAGGTTCAAAACAGCCAGCTCATGCACTAAGAACAGGACCAAGTCCCACTGCCTGGGTGCCTCCCAAACAGTTCAAGCTATTCAATTGTCTCACTTATCCTGAGGGCCTGCTCCAGTTGGGGGCTCCACAGCTTTTGGTTCAGAATTCATGTACTTCCATTTGTTTGGCTATTTGTGACTGTGCTTTTCCAATCGTGGTCTCATCAATTCACACTCTTACAGTCCCTCCTCTTTCTTGACAATTGGATTCCTCGAGCTCCTCCTGGGTCCTGGCCAAGGGTCTCTGCATCCACTTCCATCAGTTATTGGATGAGAGTTCCAGGACAACTGTTAGGATGTTTGGCCATCTGATCACCAGACTAGGTCAGATCAGGCTTTCTCTCAACCATTGCCAGCAGTCTACAGAGGATGTGTCATTGTGAATTCCTGGAGAGATCAGGGGAGCAGAAGATACCAGCTGGATCAAGTGTAGTTTTTTTTTTTTGTTTTTTGTTTTTTGTTTTGTTTGTTTTGTTTTGGTTTGGTTTGGTTTTTCTGTGTTTTTTTAAAGCCAAAAGCACAAGTTGTTTTTGTAATTAAAGATTAAAATATTATGTGGAATAACAGACACCACTTGGATTCAACCTGTTAAACTGTGCCTGTTAGGAGTCATACCACTGTCATTTTGTTATTAGAACTTATTGAGTAAAATAACAACCATAAACTACAGGCTTGGACACTTGGTGTGGAAGAGTCCCTTGCTCCATCAGAACACATCTCTTTGAGTGTCACTGGATACATTTTGATGCAGCAGTTCACAAGGTCTGTAGGGCCCAGCATGAATGTGGGCCCAGGGGACAATGATTTACAAAATCATGAAACTCTACCCCATGTCCTTATTAACATGAGGTCATCCTCTGTCTTCCCTCTAAGAGGATCTCTAAACTGCGTGTGTTGTGGCCACTCCAGATGTGGTTTCATTATCCTGTAAGGGCTCACAAATGGGAAGTAAAAGTTCTTTGCCTGACAGGACCTTGGACATGGTAAGGAGGCAAAGAAAACCCACAGACTCACAAGAGCACATCCACAGCCTCTCATGAACATTAGAAGATTCCCACTCTGAAATGGAACTTCTGCTTGCTCTCAATTGCTATTAGAACTTAACAAGAGATGTCACTCGGTTCTGTCATTGTGGAAAAACATGGAATTGGTTGATTTCAGAGATTATATAGCTCTCACAAAAGCGAATGTTCTTAGCTAGGTATGGCTACAAACTTGTTACCAGCAGCACTCAAGAAGTTGAGGCAACAGGATCACCAAGAGTTCCAGGCAAGTATAGGCTACATAGTAAGTTCTAGGCCAACCTGGGCTGTAGAGTGAGACCCTACTAGTCACTTTTCTTTTCCCTTGATCACTAAGGCAACTACAAGATAGTAGGAATGCTGGAGTGGAGAACTCTCAGCTCAACAGTCACATGATGCCTATAGTTACATGATGCAGACCTTCAGGCTGCACTCTCCAGGCAGAGTGGCTGACTTGTGCTTGTTTCTCCTTTAGACCAAAGAAAACCTTGTGACCCTGGGAAATGGGGAGCCACTCGTTGCTGCCATTCAGGACTTCCTAACAGGTGAGTGTTACCTTGAAAGGAGGCTTTGGCTGCCCAGGCACAATGATTCAGATGATGGCCTCAATGCTATTATCTGTACTTAGGAGCCCTCCTACTTTTGACGCAAGGTGCCCGTGGGTGGCTCAGTTTGTCTGGTCTGTCACACAGAGTCCTGGCCCACACTCACAGGTGCCAGGGTTATAGGTGTGCATCACTATGTCCTGTCCTGTATTTAGGTTTGTCGTTGACCCTTGAGCTTGCTGGAGGTGTTTTTACTGGTTGTTTCTTCATTTAATTCTGTGTGTGCTCACTGAGCTTCACAGACTTGGCAGGTATTTCTTCTCACAGACTATATTTTCTTCCCTCTCTGGCCCTCCCCCAGGCCCTGATCCTGAAGGTGCTGTCAGTGGTCCAGGACCACCCCCAGTGCCTGCCTCTGAGAGATGGACAAGAGAAACGGCCCCCTCACCACGGCCCTGTGTGGTTGCACAAGTGAGCTAAGCCCTCAGTGCTGGCTGTCTGTGTACCCTGCCAGGGGCTTGACTCTAGACAGATCTTTGTGGTCATAACTTTATAGAGGGTCTTCATTTCTTTAAGTCTCTAAATCATGGAAGATTGAGCTTTGGTTTGATTTGTGTGGGGCAGTTTAAGTCTTTTGGAGAAAATGGTTGGTAATTTGGCTGAGTTCCTGAGTTTGAAGGTGCTTTGACCAACTTTAGTGTTAAAAATAAGTAAACTGATAATTTTTGTAGTAGATTTAGTGAAGTAATACTCTTTTTTTCTTTTATTGCAGTGTTGCGGATCAAACCTGGGAACTTATGCATCTCGGGCAAGTGCTCTACCACTGAGTTTTAGCCCTACTTAGATATGGCAAACTTCTTTAACTTCCTATTTACTCAGACCGTCTTGTATTAGGATTCCTAATACCATGCTCAAACTCAGAACCTCAGGGCCTCTGTTGCTGTGATTTTGTTCATTATGAAAAAAAGTTTTATCTCTCTGAGTTGGCTACTTTTTCCCCATTGTTCTGCTTCCTGCTCCTGTGCACACCTGGGGTCTCCCCTCTTCCATCTTTGCTTCTCCCATACTCTTCCACACACATTCAGATTCCTTCTCCTCATGCTCCTCTCTCTACAAACCCCATGTCCAGAGGCCAATCTGATGGTCATAGGAAAGACTCTAGTACTCCTTCCCTGCACCCTGCACTGCATATGCCCCGGAGCCCTTCCCTTGGATCCATTTCTGTTATTGTAGCTCTGTCCTTCAGTCCCTTGGACTCCTAGGCTGTGAGAGTAAAGATTGTGCTGTGTCACATTCTATTTTATCCCTCTGGTCTGCCTGGCTTCTGTTATTGTTTCCAGGACAGTTTTCCATTTCTGACCTGTTCCCAGGATCCTTCTTTAACATATCACAGATGATCACCTGTGCGGGACAGCAAGTCATCAGTGGCTCCCGGGTTCTAGATGGCTTTGAAAACAGATCTTTGCCTCACTTTGAGAAGCATTCAAAGGTAACTGGCAGTGGAAGCTTGAAGGTCTGTTTGTCTAGAATGTCCCCCGAGGAACACAGACTTACCAGGATCTAATGCCATTGGTTATTTTCACTGGGTGTTTACATAGAATGTGTGGCTGTGGCAGTGAGTTGCACTTCATGTCAGTCTTCACCCATGTGAAGTGCCGCTTTGGCGACTGTTGGTATGTCAGAGTTGCACCAGCATCACTTCAGTCTATTTCACCTTTTCAGTAGCTCTAGCTCCAGGTGGGTCTGCTTTGGAGGTGGGCAGGCTGGGCCACAATAAGGATGTCTTGAAGACAGTGGCTTCCCAGGGAATGGCTTGGGTGCCCTCTGAGGTCCTTGACACTTCTGGGATAGCAGCTCCAACTCTTATTTTCCTCTTCTGAGCTATTAGCCTGCACTGGCATCCCAGCAAAGATGGTGTGTCCAAATTATTTCTCCTGAAGGCAAGGGCGTAGGCACCTGCCAGTTCTTGGGTCACTGGCTGGGTATGTGTGTAGCCTCCAGGGGACATTGTAGTGGTTAGCCATCCCAGCATTGGCCAGGAAGTTCCAACCCCCATTGAGGCTTCGGTAATGGTCACACCCACAAGGAGGGCGGAGAAAGAAACGGAAGACTGAGGATCGAGAGGAGGTCGCACGCTTGGTTCCGGGACCCTGGACGCTGGAGGGAGACCGAGCAGAGTTCTCCAGAGAACACTGCCATATTGCACTATACCTTTACCAGACCCTGCAACCTACCCCTTCATTGTAAGTTACCCCACAAAATAAACCTCCCTTTTAACTACATGGAGTGGCCTAAATAATTTCACCAATATCTGGTGCTCATGTGGGGCAAATCCCAAAGGCCTAGGCGGCTCCCTCCCTCAGCCTCCTCCCCGGCTGGTGGGTACCTAAACCTGCCTGCAAAGTTAGCTTAGCCCCTAGACAAGCGAACACCCACTGTAAGTGAGGCCTTCCCACCCTTCCGAGTGCCGGTTCCCCGCCATCTTGGCTCCTGCCTTCAGCTGCCGCCAGCTATAGGCTATACCAACGCCTCCTGCTGGCTGAAAAGTGCTACTGCACTCCCCAAAACCACGGAAAGGTAAGCTTAGTTTAGTAACAGTACTTGATAATTTTACACCTTAAAACTGACTAACAAATTTTGAGTAATTCTTGTAATATGGCTGACATCATTACCTCACAAGGATTTAAAAACCTTTTTGCCTGTATGATGGATGACATTCTCCTGGAAATATACGACCTTCCTAAGACATATCTGGCCTGTACCATTTTGACATTCATTGTAATAATTCACATAGTGTTCAAACACTGGTTTAATCATAAGAACAAAGATGAGTCATTATTGGGACTGATACAGGCTTTAAAAGGTAGCAATGAAGGCTTACAGAAAAAGATTCTCTTTCTGGAATCTGCTAACCAGGAATTACAGGTTTTAAATGATAGCAATGATGGCTTACAGAAAGAGATTCTCTTTTTGGAATCTGCTGACCAGGACTTACAGAAAAAGATTCTCTCTCTGGAATCTGCTGGCCAGGACTTAAAAAAAAGGTTGTACCCAAAATTGCATTTATTGATAATAAATATGAGTATTTAATGGATAGAACACTAATTCTCCAGAGTGAAGTGTTAGCTACTCAGACACTATGTAAGGAAGAAAAATTATCATTACTTGATAAGATAAGGTCCATGGAATCATGTGTTTCAGAAGAACATAAAAACTTCCATGATTCCATGAAAAATCTGGAATCCCTTACAAGAGAGGAGGTTTACTCCCTGGAACAGACCCTAGGTGCTCGTTTACAAACCCTGGAGGAAACTCTCAATAAAAATGACAAGGGACCTTATAAGCAGAATGGCAAGACCATACAGGTTGTAACATCTCGAAATGGCTCTCATACAATGTCTTATCCTGTTATCTTCCATGAGAAGCCAGCAGATGACACACACCCCGAGCCATATACGACAAATACATTACAACCAATTTCAACAAGGGACTTTACAAATATAAAGGAAGCAGTAGTTACATATGGGATACACTCCACATATGTAAAACAGATATTAAATTCGTGGTCTACCTCACATAGAATCATTCCAGATGTCTGGCATCAGTTAATTTCAGCTTTTCTAGAATATAGCCAGCAGTTACAGTGGAAAAGCTGGTTGAGAGAAGAGGCAAGAAATTTAGAACAACAAGGTAAACTCAGAGGTTTTGAGATCTCCCAAGATCAAATACTTGGTGAGGGATGTTTCACTGACAGGAATGTACAAGCCATTTATGATGAGCATACAATATCCCTATGCCGTACAGCAGCTCTAAATGCTTGGGAAAAATTCCAGAACCTGGAAAGGCAACTGAGGTATACACAAAGATATTTCAGGGACCGCATGAACCCTTCACTGATTTTTTACAAAGGCTGAACACAGCTATAACAAAAGCTGTATCAGATAAAGAATTAAGAAAAGTATTAACTGAGTCCTTGGCATTAGACAATGCTAATGCAGAATGCAAAAGAATACTTACACCATTAAAGATCAGATGAGCTCCTTTGGAAGAATGGATTCAGTATACTAATAGTGTTGAATCTCTTAACTACAGTAATGAGGCTTGGATAGGAGAGACAAATCCCAGAGGTGAAAGAAGGCCCCGTGGTACTGAATGTTTTAAATGTGGTACACCAGGTCATATAAGTAAAAACTGTACATGGGGTAATCCTAGAAGTAATACTCCTTCTAGGAATAGCCTAAACAGAAGACCCCAACCACCTCCTGGATTATGTAGAAGATGTGGCAAAGGCCGACATTGGACCAGTGAGTGCAGATCAAAAATAGATATACGAGGCAACCCTTTACTGGCGGGAAACACCTCAGGGGGCCTCTTGCAGGCCACCAAATCAAATGTGGTAAGAACATTCCCAGCCACTGTGGAAGACATTCCTCTCCAGGACAACTGAATAAACCAATGCCTAATGTGAAAACCGATACTGCAATGGATGATAAAACAGCTCTGATAGAGTACTCACAGTTTACAAAGAACACAATAAAACTAATATTTTGGCAGACTTCCATAAATGAACAAAGACCAAAGCTTTGAATTTGAATTAATGGCTTGGTTCCGGAGGGCCTGGTAGACACAGGTGCGGATGTGAATGTAATTACACCAAAATCATGGCATCCAAATCGGCCTCTTCAAGAGGTAGATGTCCAACTTTTAGGAATTGGCACCCTATCTCAGATAAAACAGAGTTCGAGATGGGTTGAATGCATAGGGCCAGAAGGACAGAGAGGAAGGCTGAAGCCATATGTAGCAAATGTAGCAGTAAATCTATAGGGCTGATATCTGTTACAACAGTGGAATACCCAGATTAAAATTCCTACACTCTCAGAAAAGGAATACAGGCCAATGCATGTTTCTAGGAATAATATCATAACATGCTATAAAAAACAGTCACCAACAATTCAGGCTGTACACAAACAGAGGGCTTCTAAGACATTTCCATTTGGAAGTTTGTCTTCTTGGCACAAAATGGCCCACTGGGCAAAGAACTGCCCTTGCCTCAACTGCTGACAGTACAAATGCTGTCCTTTCTGGACAAGTGTGACACAAGGAAAGCAACCACTATACTTTGCCAAGACAGGGTAAGATGGTCTTTCAGAATTCCTGCTTCTGAAAATGGTCTGTCAGATACTCTAGGCCTGTAGCCAATTTGAATGCACCAACGATGCTGAGAAACATTAGGTGACTGTCCAGACTGCTAGCTGTCTCTGTCTACTCTTGCAAGACTCCCAAAAGTTGCTTGCGTCTTTCTCCCATTTCTCAGGTACTATTATATTCCTTCTCAGTTCTTTGATGAGATTAGCAGTTATAGCTACAACATAGTATATATACATACATAATATCTTAGATAGAAAATATTATGTATTAGACTCAGGTTCTTTAGGATAGGACACCTTTTGGAATGATCTTTGTAACATGCCACCTACCCACACTCTAGACTTTCCTGGATTTTACTATGTGTTTTTTGCTTGATATTGTTTGCACTTATTGTAATTCCAAATTATCTAAGTCATTATCCCTCATTACTCCTGGACAATATTTGATAACCATCTCTTTGACTATAGTCTTGTATTAGATTAGAACTTTCTTATTTAGACAAAAGGGGGATATGTAGTGGATAGCCATCCCAGCATCAGCCTGGAAGTTCCAACACCCATTGTGGCTTCGGTAATGGTCATGCCCACAAGGAGGGCAGACAAGGAAACGGAAGACAGAGGATAAAGAGGAGGTCACGCACTTAGTTCCAGAACCCTGGACGCTCCAGGGAGACCGAGCAGAGTTCTCCAGAGAACACTGCCAGACTGAACTATACCTTTGCCAGACGCTGCGACCTACCCCTTCATTGTAAGTTACTCCACAAAATAAACCTCCCTTTTAACTACGTGGTGTGGCCTAAATAATTTCACCAATAGGACATTTCCTTCTGTGGATGGATTTTAGAATTTTTTACCTGGAACCTTGTTTGATTTTCTTTTTCCAACCTTTCTTTAGCTCCCTGCTGCCCTAGGCTCTGTGGCCAATAGCTTTTACTCTGGCTTAACACCTACTGAGTTTTTCTTCCACACAGTGGCTGGTGGAGAGGATCTTGTAGACACTGCTATAAAGACCTCTGGAACAGGATACATGCAAGTACCTTGAAGAAGTGTCATTAGCAGCAGAACAACAGCCTGTGTGAGTATGAGTCCACCCTGCTCAGTGAGTGTGTGTGTGTGTGTGTGTGTGTGTGTGTGTGTGTTTCTGCAAGAAATACCTCGATTTGGTATTGAGGGGAACATTTGGACATGTCGGTGCTCTGGAACTAAAGAAACAAGATAATTACCCAGCTCAGATTATCCTGTGTACTACTACAGGTAGAGATGAGGTCAGAGTCCCAAGTGGCTAAGTCCCCTAGAGGGGGATGCTAAGCTTGTATACTGGACTTACCATCCAGCCTCCCTGAGCTGTTTCCTAGCATGACTGGGGCATGGGGGTGATAACTGCCTGCTAGTTGCTGAGAGGTGTCTGACTCACTGTACCACTGGTTAGGTCTCATTATTCATTCTTTCCATGGCTCCCAGGAATTACATCTTCAAGGTAACAATGCTGAGTGCGAGGGGTCCTTTGCTGCACTTACAAATGAGTGTAAAACTTGACCCTCTGTGTCTCCCTCAAGGTCACAAAGAGGATTTCTTTCCAGACTCTAGGATCATTTCCACTCCCTGATACATCAGTAGCTCTATGTGTTGCAAGAAATTCCATGTGTGTTTCTGTTGCTGGGGATTGAGCTCAGGGCCTCCCTAGTGCTAGACCAATGTGTTAACTGCTGAGCACAGTCCTACCCCCCAAATTGTTCATGTTCTTGAATATTTATGACCCCAGTTAAAGGCTGACAGGCCACATTGGTGGGTCACATGCTAGATACTGCTCTGTGTCCTGTCTGTCACGCTGTGGAAATGTAGTCCCTGCAGAATATGAAACCAGGATTTTATGAGCCAGTGAGCCAGATAAAAGTGAAGAGGGTAAGATAGTGGCTGTAGAGACTTGTGAAGACAGTACCCCATCTATACCTTGTTTGTTATCACCTGATGTTGTAGGTATCTGCAGGGAATTGCTCTTTGGTTTTGAGGTGCACTATGTTTGTCAGAAGGAACTATGAATGCCTTTTCCACTCATGGTGTGGGGAGCTGTGACTTAGGGTGTTGACATGTACAGTATGAATTTCTAAGAGCACCAGACTAACCTAGAAACAGTGGGTTCTGGGAAGAGCAAGGTTGTTTTCTAGGATTTCTCTCATTGCATAGGCCAAACTGCTGGCTGGTGGGGGAAGTTTTTCCCAAGCGTAGTCGAGAAGTGGTTGCTGCCCTTGATTCATAGACTGTAGCCCTGCTTCCTTGTCCTCTGTCCCAAAAGACAGCTTGCATCTGCTGCTCTGTAGTGAAGTCTGCATGGGCACTGTCTTGAATGTGTATAAAAGCCAGTTTGCACCATAGGGAGCTGAGTGGGAAGGCTAAGCAGCCAAGGAAAGCAGTGGGCAGAGTCCTTGGGACTGGTGAGGTTTCTGTTGCAGAGAGACTTGACACAGGTTAAGACTGGAGGTTGGAGCATAAGCTGCCTCTCCCTGCACAGGCTAGTGAGGCATTTGTGGCCCTGCTGTTCTCAGGAAAAGTAGGGACTCTTCAGGGATTTCTAATTAGTGCTGTTGATGTAATTTCAGTACCTGTAACCTCATTCTGGGCATGAGGCTTGGTGACAGAGTGCACACACAAGGCCGTGGATTCATTTGTAGCACCATGAAAAACAAACAAACCACTCTTTGAATAGTAATTGGACAAGATTCATCTGGATTCCAGTCTACTGCCTTTTGACCCAGATCTTATAGCAGCAGCAGCTGGTTCCACTGAGGTTGTTTTTTCAGTTGTTTCTAGTAATTGTAAGCTACCAGTTGAGAATGGGTCAGAAATCACTAAAACTTTGAGGAAACCCCAAAGCTTGAGGAGTGTTGGGACACTTCTCCTATGGAGATGTTTAGTTGGATGGATGGTTTTTGTAGTGAGAAATTGAGGCTTGGACCTAGGGTATACTGGACAAGGGCTCTGTTATGAGCAATACTTTGATCCTTTGTTATTCTTTTACTTTTTATTTTCAGGCAAGATCTTGCTCAGCTACCCAAACTGGCCTTGAATATGTTCTGCAGCCAGGCAAGCTTTCAAGTAACTGAGATTACAGAGTGGGCCATGAGCCCTGGCTATAGAATTGTACATTTTTAACATAAATCTGGGCTGGAGTCAAAGTGGGAAGTAATAGATCCATACTCATGAAGTAGAGTGGAGCTCTTTAAATGAGGTGGGGATTGATGACTGGGATGATAGTGCATGCCTGTAATCCCGTGGCTTTAGAGGCAAGAGCATCAAGAGTTAAAGGCCAGCTGCACTCCATAGGGAGCTTTAGCCTGGCCTCAGCTACTCAAGACTGTCTCAGACAAAGAAACAAAAGGCAGAGTATCAGCTTATCTGGTTTCCATTTTCACATGAAAAGTGGAGTCTAGAGTTTAGCCAAGAGAGCCACAGGCTGCTAAATGCTCACTGAGTAGTTTTATGTCTAGTAAATTCCTCTGCTTAGTACTCTCCCTCCCCCTCCCCAGGCATATGTAAAGCCATGTCCTTTCTGTACTCAGGCAGTATTTCCATGTCAGAGGGAACTTGCTCTCAGTAAGAACGAGCTCACCCTGATGCCACCATGAAGAAGAATGAGTTCCTCTGCTGCCAAGACAGCTTCCTGCAGGTAGGCTCTGGCCTATGGTGGTGAGAATGTGGTCGTCAAATGCCTCCCAGTGCATTGTGTAAACCATGGTCTTAGTATGGTTTTTGTTGTGTCCTGGACAGTATCTCACTAGCCAGTGTGAAGAATTAATGTCTTGTCTTCCTGTTGGGAGGAAGAACCTAGAGAGCTGGTCTGTGTGAGCCCTGTCACCAGCCCCACGTCCACTCTCTTACTCCTTCTGTGGCCATTCTGAACATCTGTCACTAGTGACTGCCATGTGTCTCAGATTGCAGTGTCTTTCCATCACGGATCAGAACCCCATTGTGTTGTCTTCCCATTCCTCTTGAGGGCCTTCATCATGGTGTGCCTTGAGGGTTTCCTTGGTTTACTTTTTGTTTTTGACTGTGTGAAGGCTGGGGATTGTGCCTGGATCCTCTGGAAAAATAACAAATGCTCTTAACTGCTGATCCATCTGTCTAGCTCTTTCTGAGACTTTAATTCTTACTTTAATAAAGCTCTTTCTAAAATGAAATCATTTCTATCTATAAAGATGTCTGAACTTCAGTGTTTCCCTCCATGTCTCATACCTTCTCAATATGAAGAAAAAGATGAGCTAGCATGGTGGTGCACAACTTAAGTCCCAGCAGTGGGAGACAGAAGTAGGTGGATCTCTCTGAGTTCAAGTCCTTCCTGTACAAAGTGAGTTCCAGCACCACCAGAGCTAGTACAAAGTGAAGCCCTGTCTCAAAAAAAAAAAAGAAAAGAACAAGTTGATTAACCCAAGCCACTCTGAGAAGCTGTAACCATAGGACAGAGAGAGTCATGTTCAGAGTGATTGATAATGCTTCCAAAGAAGCCTTCACATTACAGGCATGCATACTCTGAATGTGGAAATGTAAGCCTCATAAAGTCCCCAGAGCTATTCTAAGCTCCTTCCCACAGCCATGTGGCTGAGATTAGGACCCAAGATAACTCCTGGGAAAAGGTTGGGTAACGAGACCTAGCTACATCTTAAGCTGATGGTCAGTTTCCCCAGAGTTGCAGGCTCCTTTAAGCACTGTGAAAGAGAACCAATATCCACATTGCTGCCTTGATGCTGTGTTTAGCAGTTGCTAAAATATGGAACACTGTCCATTGTTGGAGATTATGGAATGATGCTGTCCAAATCATTGAGAATCGTACAATTGATGTGTGTTCTATAATCCTTTCAGGAAATGAAAACATTGATTAAAAGGGTGTCTGAGAAGATCAAGAAAACCAGAGGTAACTTAGGGAGGAAAGAATTGATTTTTAGCTCACAGTTCCAAATTAGGTCTATTTGGGGGAAATTAAGGCAAGAACTCATCTAGTCACGTCACATTGACATTTAAGACCATAGAGAATGGAACACACCCATGCTGCCTGCTTGCCTCTGCTTATGCTTCACTGTTACACAGTTCCGGCCCCAGCCAATTAAATGATTCTGCCAATTTTGGGGGAGTCTTTTCATCTCAATTAATAATCTAAATAACCCACAGATATGCCCAAAGTCAATGTAATCTGGATAAATCCTCATTGAGAGTCCCCCTTCCCTGGTGACTCTATGTCAGATCAGGCAGATAATAAAAAGTTATGAGCGCACTGTCCCACCATCACTGCCAGGATTGGGCAGATTTGTGCCTGGCATCTCTGGCCTCCAGTGGGACCATTGGCTGGATGCTTCTTAACATGAAGGGACTTACATGTAATTTCCTGGGGTTTTTTTGTCCATAAGGAAACTCAAGTTCTTTGTGGCAGATTCCAGCTCTCTGACCACTGCAGGACCCAGTAAGAGGAGATCACTTCAAACTACTCCACACAGTGGACATGAGCTCCATATATCACATACTGAGGACACAGTATTTAGTCATGCTGTCTGCCCCTCTGACCATCTTGCTTGCCCTGCTTGTTTCTAGTCCATGCCAGTCTCTTTCTCTGGCACAATCACTGCTTGGCCAATTGCTGTTTCCATCGTAAACCCAATAGAATCTATATGTTTTCTTTAAGAGCAGTGACCAGAAGGCTGTGCCCAGCAATTTTGCTGTCCTTTTCACTGTTGCATCATATCTTCTTGTAGGTCACAGATGAAGCCAGGCTCTGCAGTGGGTGCACTCTGTGCACAGAGCCAGGCAACCAGATGACCCTGAAGACTTTCCACATTGCCGGGGTAGCTTCCATGAACATCACCCTGGGTGTGCCATGTATCAAAGATATCAACGCTTCCAAGGCCATCAGGTAGAGGCTCCCTGTCCTGTTTCTTGAGGACCAGTGGTGTTTATGGTAATGAATGCCTGTGATTTATTAATAGGGCAGTGTCTGTTGTTCAGAGGGCAGGTTTGCTGTGTTGATGAGTGTTTGGTTTTTTAGAAAGTCACTCAAGACAAAACTGGATATGGTCAAAATAGTATCTATGGTCCTATTTGTTTTGTGTTGTTTTCAAGATTTGTTTATTTTATGTATATCAGTGCTTTATCTGCACATCAGCCTTTATGCCAGAAGAGGGCATAGCATCAGATCACACTGGAGATGGTTACAAACCACCTTGTGGTTGTTGGGAATTAAACTTGGACCTCAGGAAGAGCAGCCTCTGTACTCATCCTCTGATCCATCTCATACTCACCTGCCTTTTTTTGTGACTAGCAAGTTACATGAAAGAGAAAATACTAAATGAGCTAGCAGTATTGAGTACTAGGTCAGTAGACATTTCATCTCTTTGGTGCCATTACTGTACATGTGAATAGACCTGATCGACTTTTCTCCTGCTTGGTTTGTAGCCATTCTCTGTAAACTCCATGTGATATAATTACATTTCCAAGAGATCAGAGACTAGAAGAACTAGTGATACATCATGTTTTAGGGGTAAAATTTATTTAACATATTCTCTAAGTTTTGCTGTAGAATAAAATCAAATGAGAAATAGCTGTTCCTGGTTGTAGACCAGCAACTGTGGATATCCAGGGTGATTGGAGGTCAGCTTGCCTCCTGCAGGCTGGTCAGATCTATGCCAAGGGCCTGTGTTGATGTGATACTGTCACCTGTGAAAACAGAAGATGATAGTCATGGTCATAGGAGCAGAGGTATTGCTGGAGAGGACCTGAGAGAGGTGAAATGCATGAGGATTTGGTTCCCTGGGGAGCAGAATGTCAAGAACTAAGAGGCAGGACTCCCTCCATCAGGAAAATTTCTTAAATCTTGTCGTGGTCTGAATGGACCCATCGGGTCTCTTGAAACAAGTTAGCCTCAGTGACAGGTCTGTGTGCTCATTTCTTAAAGCCCTCCCCAAAGTGAGTTCTAATAAAGTACTCATGGTCGAAGAGTATTACTCAGATTTTACAACAGTTCACTGCACACAGTCTTGGTCCCTTCCTTGCATGCTGATCCTCTCTCCTTCTTTCAGCACTCCAGTTATCACAGCACAGCTAGCCAGGAATAATGATGTGGATTACAAATACCCAGTGAAAGGCAGAATAGAGAAAACCCTCCTGGGAGAGGTAAGGAATCCTTATTGATACCAAGAAAAGGTTGTGAAACTTTCTTTCAACAGTGTGTGGAAGCAGCACAGCAGCTGTGCATGGGCCTGCAGCAGAGACCATGTGCTTGGTGGAGAGTGTGTCTGTGCAGGCCTGGGGTGGGAGGGGGGACATGAGAATGGAGGCTAATGCTTTGCTCTTTTGCTGTGGCAAATCTCACAGTATACTGAAGAAGTGCTTCTTCCTGGTGACTACTTTTTGCTTGTCAAGCTCTCCCTGGAAGGGATCCGAGTGCTGAGACTGTAGGTGAGTTAGTGAGTTAACATGTGGAGTGGAGTGGAGTGTTTCTCCAGTCCTACCCAGCCTTCCAGGCAGGACAAATCTCTCCCACTCACATCCTGTAGCCACTTAGTCCCAAGTAAACACACAGAGGCTCATATTAGTTACCAATTCTATGGTCTATTGGCTCAGGCTTCTCATTAGCTAGCTATTATAACTTAACTCAACCCATTTCTATTCATCTATATGTTGCTTTGTGGCTGTGGCATTGCTGGTCTGCTGGCATCTTGTTGCTCCTTGGGTAGCAGACTGGTACCTCCTCACCTCCTCTCTTCTTTGTCTTGTCTTTAGTTGGAATGTGCCCCCTAGCCACATCCTGCCCTGCCATAGGACAATGCAGCTTTATCAACCAATCAGAGCAACACATATTCACAGAATACGGAAAGACATCCCACAGCACTTTCCCTTTATTGTCTAATCAAAAAGAAAGGTTTTAATTATAATATAGTAAAATTACATATAATAGACCAGTTAATAAGTAAGAATTACACTTACAATATCTAGTCTATTTATATTTAGCAAAATTAAAGAGCATATTTTATCATCTATCTATTTTTGTGAGTATAAAGTTTTATATCTAATTTATCTTTTATCATAACTAAGGAAAATTGTAACTATCTAGTCTTCAACTCTATCAAAGACCCCAGACAGATATAATACTATCTAAGTAAATAGGAAATGTATTGTAAGCAACTTGCAAAAATCTAGGAATGACAGAGACATCTGGCTGCCTGGATTAGTCCCCCAAGCTCCTCTGCAATGTTGGAGAATTCATTGTAAGCCTGGAGGTCTAGATTCTCTAGAGGACCTTTTCCGTTTTCTTTCTTTCTTTTCTTTTCTTTTCTTTTTTTTGTTGCTGTTTTTCAAGACAGGGTTTCTTTGCACAGCTTTGTGCTTTCACTGGAACTCACCCTGTAGCCCAGGCTGGACTTGAACTCATAGATATCTGCCTGCATCTGCTTCCCAAGTCTTGGGATTAAAGGTGTGCACCATCTTCGACCAGCTCCAGATGATTTTTGTCTTTTTTCTTTTGTCTCCTGAGCCAATGTATATTTTTTAACACCCTGTTACCTGTTTAGAAGATTTTCCCATCTGAATCTGTCTTTATTGTATATCTTTAATCCTTTTCTGACCACGAGAGTCTTTAAACTGCTAAGCTGTGTGGCTATAACAAAGGCACAGCTCTGACAGATGGCTCCACCCCACTCAGCCTTACAACAAGTTGCAGGTACCAAGGAGTCATGCTTACCTCCCCAACTCTGGGAAGTAGTATGCAGGTGTGTTCAGCTGTGCTCTCAAGCCTGAAGGCAGGGGCTGGGAGAAGCCTCTCTGTACTACAGCCAGTGAGAGAGACTGCCGAAGCCCACCATGCCGCTTAGCTCATGACAGCTGATGGCCATCTTCATCTCACAGGCAGCTGTCAGGTGACTCATCTCTGGGCTGCTGCTGACATGAGACTGTGAGAACAGGAAGCCCAGTGCATCTCCATTTCTGTATGTTAAGAATCCTTCAGTCTACAGTGGAGAATGTGATCCTGTGGTCCTGAGACAGGGGCTGACAAACCAGGCAGTAAATTCAACAGGCAGAGAAGCAGTGTAAAGATTCTGGCTGGTCTTTGTTGTTGTAACCCCATTAACTGTCACGTCCTTCTGAGTTGTCCCTGATGCAGACAAGACTTGGCCATCATAGGAAACTCCTTGACTCCATGTGGGTATGATCTACATGTGTCGGTTTATCATTATGGAACGTTAGAATACTTGACCTCTGTGTCCATCTTTACATACTGTGGGAGGAGCTGGGCCAGCTCTGCCTTACTCAGCTGTGGGTACTTGGCACAGGGCTTGTGAGGTCTGTAATATTTTCAGTTGAAAGGTTAACCAGACCTCTCCAACTGGTACTTGTGCAGCAAGGTAACAGTTGACTAATAACCACATATGTGGGGGTCAGCTGACATGGATAGGGATTGCAGATTGATTGTTTCCACCTTCCGTTACCCTTTACTATTAATCCTCTCTTAGCCTTAAAAAATCTGAAAGCCATTCCCATGTGCCAAAGTCCTATGGTTCCAACATGACAGTCAAGTCTCTCTTGCTGTGGGCCTTTTGAATCTAGTAATACAGTTGATTTATAGACATTGATGTATCTTGTTAGTAGAGTAATTGCTTAGCATGTACAAGGTCTTGGGTTTTATCTAGGAACTGGAAAAAATGGAAAAATGAAGAAATCATTTACAGCTGAGTGTAGCACACAAACAGCGACCTTTACAGTCCTTTGGCCTCCATTCTCCAGACAGTCTAGAACTTTCTTCATAGGCTCTGTTTGTTGACATAGGTTGGGCATGAATTTTCAATGAGGAAATGTTCATTCTTGGAGTGAAAAGAATCTGCTATTTGTGAATTAACACAGATATTAAACATAAATACATAGTATATCAAAATATTATCGGGTTTTAGAGTTGACTGAGCAGTTAAGAGTACTTACTGCTCCTCCAGAGGGCAAACGTTCTATTCTAGCACCCACATAGTGTAGCTCACACCATCCTGTAACTCCAGCTCTAGGGGATCTGACCCCTCCTGTCTTCATGTGTACATACACACAGATGACATACATTTTCACAGACAAACACACACACAAATGGATCAGAAGGAAATTTTGTGATAGAGGAGGCATGAACATGACTACCAAGACTTCTTCAAGAGCCAGAATGACCAGGCAGAGGCAGGCAGATCTCTGAGTTGGAGGACACCCTGGTCTATGCAGTGAGTTCTAGACAAGAAACCCTGTCCTTGAAAATTAAAAAAAAAACCATTATAACATCAAGGATGGAAAGCCATTGACACAGAAATCTGCAGATGTCTGTTGGTAATGTCCCCTGGCACTTTGCAGGTGAATGCTGAGACAGTGTGGTATTCCATCAGCACATCAAAGCTCCAAATGAAGCCTGGTAATGTGGCTTTCATGGTGAGGCTGTGGTGTGTGTCACACCCAGGGAAACCAGCAAGAGCTTCATGTATTATGTGCTGCAGTTTCTGTAAAAGGATCTACCCGAGTTGAAGCCAAGAGTCCTCTCATGGTGAGATAGCCAATAGTGTGGATGGGGACCAGTTCAATAGTTCACTAGAGACCAATTATGGCACCCCAGTACTTCATGGACATATGCCTAAGGGGTCAGTGTGGTTCCTATTACTTAATTTGGGGCAAGGGTATGGGAGTGTGGTATGCTTGTGGGAGTTGGCTCCTTTTTTCTACCTGTGGGTCCCAAGGACCAAACTTAGGTTGTCAGGCTTGGTGGCAGATGCCTTTATCCACTGAGCCCTTAGCTAGCTTTTATACTTATTTCTAAGACTGTAATTCTATCCTTTAATCTCTTTTCGGCTCTCTCTTCAAGCTGATTATAGGTTGGGGCATAGTCCTCTGAACCATCTTTCCCCTAACCCCAAGCAGTACCTTGGCTCTCCTGGAGTACACACACTGCTAGTGATAATGGGGCTGAGAATGGCATAATCTAGGTGACCAGGCAGTCTTCAGCCCTGTTTTTGAGCCTCTCAGTAGGGACCTCGAGGTTGTAGCATCTTGAACATTCTGTATTGGATGTAAGTGATGGGTACAGGGCATCCCATAGGTGTCCAGAGCTGTGATACATATTGAAAAGAGGAGCATGAAGAAGTTCAAGCTTCTAGTAGAAGGTGACAACCTGCATGTAGTCATGGCTACCCATGGTGTGAAAAGCACCCAATAACACCTGTGAGGTACCTAAGCAACTCAATCCTCAGCCAGTACCCAGCCATTTCCTGACCATGGCATTTACTCTCTCTTCTCCCAAAAATTACAAAGCAATCTGCTTGGGGTAATAGAACAGTGTTTGCCCTGTAGAAAGATGGGCAGCAGCATAAGATATTTGATGGAAGCAAAGTAAGCTTGCACAGTGCTTTCTCATTAAAGTTGGACTCCATCACTAGGCCTTCTGCATAAGCCATACAGTTGTTTAGCTTGATCTGCCTAAGGGGCCCACTGGCAGTAGGCTCAGGATCATCCGTGATTCATGGGCTGACTTTTTGCAGCCCACTACCTATGGTAGGACACCTTGCACAGCCTTAAGGATGTACCATGCTCTGCTGACTCCCCATGGGAGGCTTTACCTTCTTGTAGGAGATAATTGGGGGTGGGTTGTGGGTAATGCTGGAGGGGTGGAAGGAGGGAAGAAACTGATCTGAAATTGGTATGTAAAATGAACTTTAAAAATCTTAATCAAAAGAAATATATAGTTTTAAAATAATAAAGTCCTTAAAAGGGGAGTAAAGTAATATAAAAGGGAAAAAGTCATGTAAAGATGTGAAATACACAGAGTCTGGATTCTGTATGTTGTTGAGAGGTCTTTAGATTTTCTGAAAGCTAATAAGCAATAGCAGCTAAGACACATTTGGTTATGAAAGCTGCTAGATTAAACCAACATACATATTTAAGAAAAAGTTGGACTCAATCATCATTCAAAATGTTTCTTTAAAGTGAACATACACTCCTATCTAAGGGCTCTTGAGGATAGCAGGACTTAGCTAGGAGGGTCTCAGTGTCTTCACACTTAACAAAACTGAGTCCAAGAGGCACAAATTCAAGGGCCACAAGGCAGGCTGCCTGCTAAGAGGCACACGGGCTGGAACCAGAGGATCAAGGACAAAGAGGACAGAATCAGTCCCTACCAAGATAAATCAGGTACCTATCTGTAGCATTCATTCTCCTCAATCAGCTGCTTGCACCTGTCCAAAGCATCGCTGATCTCCATGGGCAATTTCTGCACATCCGACATCACCTGCTGATGCTCCTTTTTCAGGATCTCAATCTCAAAATTTAGCCTGTGGTGGGGCATGGCCCCAGGAGAAAAGAACCCCATGAACACAGGCCACCAGCGTCACATAAATGAGGCAGTGTCATGGACTATCCCAGCCCAGTAGATGACAACTCCTGACACTTAAACACTGGGACTTCCTGGTATTAATTAAATATCCTATTATGTCCCCAGGCCAGAAGAGACAGGAGTGATCCAGAGCTATATGAGCACTCTCAGTGAACTTGGAACTATAGATTAGTTCTCTAAGAATTTCCCAGGAGTCTGTGCCACATATCTGGGCCCAGCACAAACCTATAATATTTCTCCTGTCTTCACAACAGGGATTCTCATTCTTGTGTGCCTGATGCTGCACAGAGGACCAGAGCACAAAATGAATATTTCTAGGCAGGATTCCCAACTTCAGGATGGCTACATACACTCCAATGGGGATTCCAATGTTCTAGCCAGGGGAGCACAGTGGTCAAGAGGTGTGCTGCTCAAATGGAACTCCCTGGCCTCATCAGTGACATCACCTGGAACCTGTGAATGTAAAATACTCAGGCCATGCCATAGACCCCAGACTCCCAGGAGCACAAAGACAGACAGACAGACAGACAGACACACACACACACACACACACACACACACACACACACACACACAAACACACAAACCACATGAAGTCAGGATGCCCAAGAAATGTTGGGACATGGCATTGTCTCAGAGTATAAAGAATAAGACCAGAGGGGAGCAGTGGTGAGCTCCAGGCCTCTGAGCCACACACTGACATAGATGATATTGACCAGGACCCTCCAGCTGCTACCAAGCGCTTCGGACACAATCATCTGCTGGTCAAGTACATACACTCACCCCAAACTGACAGCACCTAGCATCTTCCATAAGCTAACACCTGTCAAGGACTCTTGAAATGCGTGTTGAGAACTCATACACTACCATCCCTATCCTCAGACTGTGATTCAGACCACAAGCTCTGCTTCTCATTTGGAGGAAGCAGAACAGCCTATGCCCCATCTCATTCCAACCCAGGGTACAAGTCTGCATCTCAAAGTCACTCATGAAAATTAGTTTAGGCAGCAAGACACCCTGGAGTTTCAGCTTCCTGTTCTTCTGGAAACCTGGACTTGCTACTGTGGTGTCAAGACAGTCAGCAGAGAACAGGGCATAATGACTACCTGTTGTTCAAATCCTTGTTACTATATTTGGCCAGGATTCCACACAGCTCATCTCTCTCACAGGTTGTGTTATGTAGCTGGATGGTGAGTTTCTCTATTTTTTTCATCTCCTCCTGCTGCTCCTGCTCAGTGAAGGTGCAGAATTTGGATGGTGCCTCCACACTAGTCCCTGTAGATAGAAGAACAAATGAACTTGTATTCCTGAATGGCATAGGGCCAGGAGAGTCCATGCTGAGTTCCAAGAAGAAGCTTGAGGAAGTGAATGCTGGAGACCAGTGAAGCTTCCAAACAGCAGGGCAGCTATCCTCAAACTGGGGCTCCTGAGCTCTGTATCTATCCTCAACCACTGTGGATAATCATGTGCCTCACTCACTATTGCATCCCAGTGGCCCTGGAAGGCATAAGCTAGCCCATCCATGTAGAATTGGAGGACAGCGTCAGCTCATATGTGATGTGATGCAAGTAACTCCTGTTGTTCCAAGAATTTAGGAGCACCAAGTCCTTATCACATGTGCCCAAGAACAAAGCATCTGAAGATCTGCTGTGTGGTCCAGGGAGATTCACTTCCTTCCTATAGGCATCAATGAAAACTGTAGGAATCCACTGGGATGAAGTGCAGCAACACCCTACCCAGAGAGGGACAGCTCAGTGGTCAATCTGTGCCTCCTTCTCCTCTTTGCCTCTATGAATGAAATGACAGAGTTCCTAGAAAAGCAGCTGCAGCCTGGGTCTCCTAAGCTAACCATCAGGGACTCTTGACTCTGGGTCCATTCTTAAGAAAGCCAGAGAAGCAGGATAGGCTCATTGCTTCCCAGAAGCTCCCAGCTCCACTACCAGAAGGCCTGGCTCGAGTTCACCTTCTCCAGGAACATCCCATCCCAACCTCAGGATTCACTGTGCCCTCCCCAGAACCATTTATTTCTCCAGGTTTTACAGAGACTGGAGGCCATCTTCCTTCTCTGGTCTCGATGATTCTCCATTCTCTCTCCCAAGCAGCCACTTCAGTCTTGCCAACATGTCTGTGAGCACTAAACAAATACCCCACAGACATTAGTGTTGCCCCAATATTGGTAACATCATAGAGAACACCAAGGGCTCTTCAGGATAGAACATAATCTTCAGAAAAGGGACTATTAGGGTCACCACTAATGGCCCTCACCTACCTAGTAATTAGCTCTTCTGTGATTCACCAGGAGCCATGTTACCCTTCCCAGGAGAGCCTTCCCAGAAACACAAGGGAATACATTTAGCACCTCCCCTTACAAAGCCAGAGATCTCTGCTTTATTAGAGTATTTTCACTACTTCATGTATGAGAAGTAGAAGATTCTGTCCCAACACATCCCAGGAAATAACTGACCCCTTCTTGAGTTCTCTAATCAATAACATGAGAAGTAAAGTTTGCTAGGGAATTAGGTCAGGATATTGGGGAGGAAAGATAGATACCCTGATGTAAACAAACACATTGTGGAGGATTCACAGGGCTGTTTACAGTATGTGTGTGTGGTGGGAGGTTGTGGGTGTGCTGTCAGAACAAGGAAAGGTCCCATAGTTATTGAGGGATTACCTCAAATCATCAGCAGAATACATTCCGGCCCTCATGATGTTAGCAAATGTGTGATAAATGAGTGACATATCAGGCTGGAGATGCTAATTACTGGGGCTCTCCAAGTGAGCCCTGAGACAAGACAAAACACTCCTAGGAAGAGTGATGGTCCATTCCTTCACTCAAGTTTAAGGAAAATGGATGGCTAGAGAGAGGCCAGACACAGATATGTAAGGGCATTTTTAGAATAGCAAATATGTCACAGTCATGGGAGAGTATGTGGTGTGTCACCGTTATGACACCTAGAGCTACACAAAGGCTAATTCCTTGATCTGGAGCCACTTGTGACAATGCACATGCCCTTAGGAAAGGTGACACAGCCAGCTTGAATTACAACATTCAGCAGAGCATGAGAGAGGCGGGCAAAGGGGACAAGAGGACACATTATTAGGGGGTCCTTTGCTCTAGATCTTTCCCAGAGCCATTCTTCACACTTCTGAATTTCCAGGCAGTCCTGAAATGAGGAGCTAGCACCATGTTCAGTCTGGAATGAAAATTCTCCAGAAGCCTGGACTGTGGCTTCAGAAGTGTACTTGGTGGATCCCAGAACAAATGAGTGATTTTGGGTAAACCACGTCCATTAAGATGTTATATCACACTGACAACCATGTTAGACAGGGTTAGGTATCTCAGTAGTTCCCTATTCCAGAAGTCAAGGACAGTGCCTGCTCTCCACACTACTTCATCGCAGTTCATCCTGACACACCAAAGGATGCTCAGGAAGTGACTGAGAGATGAGACTTTCCCCAGGCAGCTACTGAAAGCCCAGATTTGAGCCTTTCCCTCTGTGGATGTCAGTTTAACCATCTCTCTATAGGGTGGTGGATGTCTCAGAAGTTACCTGGTTTCCCCTGTGTCCCTGCAAAAGGTGACCCAGGGGACAGCCTTCTAAGGCTTATTCACAGTTTCAGAGGATACACCTTGGCTTCAGAGCCCTCAGCCATGTGCTTTCAGAGCCTGGAGAAAATAACTACTGTCCACGAGCACTCAGGTAGTAGAGGGATGCCCAAGTCACTTCCTTGATCCTTCAGAGTCTTGTGTTAATAGAGAAGCCATGCAGGGGCAGAACATAGTCACCAGATTCACAAAGCCATCCTCACTGACAGCCCAGGACACCCAGAGCTGGGAGGAAGGGGCAGTCTCTGTCCAGGTCCACTGAATCTAACAGTTCTCAGGCTGGACTGGAGACCTGTGTACCACACATAACTCAGAAATCTTAGGGGTCATAGGAAGACAGCAGTACTTGGTGGCTCCTGCCCTGCTAGTGGCTGTGATGTAAAGTATGAGAACCTCAGTCTTTGCACTCTCCTTTCCCTATGATTACTGGCACACACCTAAACAACACTAAGTGCAATGATGGTACTGAAATCTCACTAATTCCTCTGTGCATCCTTCTCTACAGAGAGGGAAAGCAGATGATACCCAGCAAAGCAGCCACAGCCTTGTCAATTCCTGACTATCAAACTAACCATCATGGATCCTTCATCTTGGTCTGCTCTTTAGGATTCCAGAGCAGGATAGATAGGTCTATTGCTTCCCAGAAGCTCCCAGTCCCTTGGCCCTAGCCCTGAAAAGCTCAAGCCCAACAATTCCAGAAAGCTCCACAGCCCCTTCCTAGGGGCTGTTGGTGTTGCCACTACTCTGGTGACATCACAGGGGATGCCAAGAGCTCTCCAGGATGCAATAGATTATCCAGACCAGGGACTGCTGGTGTCACAGGGAACAGCCTTTGCCACCCAGCCAATTACTGCTCCCTAAACTGACCAGAAGCCTTTCCTGGGATATAGGGTAAGCCATTCAGCACATCCTCCTTCCAAAGACAAAAATCTAGCTCTCTGCTACATTAGAAACATTTTGTCTGTGGGGCATTAAAGGCTCAACTCAATTTACAAACACTGCCCAAGAATGGCTCTTACCCTCCCTAAGACTCATACTCGAAGATGAGAAATAAAGGATGCTGAGAAACTAGGTCAGGATGATGATGAGGAGGAAAGAAAGGTGGGTCCCTGAAGTGAACAAGCTCCGGGGGAAGATCCTCTGACTGTTAGCAGTCTGAGTTTATGAAAACAAAGACAAATTATGTATGTAGTGATACCAGTTTCCCCCATAGCCTCAGCATCATTTTTTTCCAGTTATAAGACTGTTAGTGAAGATGTGATAAGCTTTCACAGGTCAGGCTGGAGCCACCTGAGCACTGGGTCACTGGGGTGGTCCCTCAGACAAAAGAAAACACTCCAGAATGAACATGATGGCCCAAACCTGGAGTCAGGAGGCTAAAGAAAGAACAGTGACAAGTAAGAGGTCAACCTGTGGTGTGTGGAGGCATCATGAGTGGAAAAAGCACACACATACATGCACATGTGCATGCACACATATACACACACCCACACACACACACACACACACACACACACACACACGGATGCAAGCACATGCACACACAAACACACATGGGGTTTGCACGATGAAGAAAGGATAAGACAGTGTGAAGGATTGCCTTCTAATCTCAGAACCTGGAAGGGAGGCTGGGAAATAATTGTGTCCTGGTGCTTTCAGACAGCTTGGCCATGTGAACAATGAAATGTGAGACAACACATCTCCATGTCCTGAGCCCCAGCCCAGGAAAACACACAAGAGTCTATTGCATATGGTTGCTGATTATCCCACTGACCTGTCATGGAAGATGGTTAGGCATCTCTCACAGACTCTGAGAGACAGAAGCTGAAGGACTGCATATGCCCTGCAAACCACTCTATGACAGTCCAACCCTAGCACACTGAAGGATGTTCAGGAAGGGATTGACAGGTGAGACTTTGCCCTAGCTGGTTCTGAAAGCTCAGGCTGTAGGTGTCAACCTTCCTATAGCTCTGTAGAGAGGTGGGTGCTGATTTCCTCTGGCTTCCTTAGCAATTCTTCAGGGGACCTGAGTGAAAGTTTCCTCAGTCATGTTCACAGCTGCAAGTATACAAATTGGCTGCAGAACACTCAAGTCTGTGGTTTCAGAAGTCAGTAGATAAAAGTCCACAAGCACTCAGATGCTGTGGAGATGCTCAGATTTCCTAATAGGTCCCTATCATACATGGCTGTGGATAGAGTAGCCATGTAGAGGTAGATCATGGTCACTGGACTCAAGCCACCACACTGACAGTCCAGGAACCCAGAGCTGGCAGGAAATATCCAGTCTCTGTCCTAGTCCACTGTTCCTCACATTTCTTTGCTGCACTGGAGAACTCCCTGACACCCACACCTGCTGACTCAGAATCCAGCTGAAGGGAATGATGGTCAGAGGAGTCTGCTGGACAGCCTGAGGACACAAGGTCTTGGCCAGAAGCACATTACCCTCCCTGTGACTAGTGTTAGCCAGCCACTGCACCTAAGGGAAAACGCTGGAGTGCAGTGATGCTCTGCCATCAGCACGGGGCACCTCACAGGTCCCTACCTTTCTTCCTAATGGCCTTTTTGCCTCCCTCCCACACACACACACACAATAAGAGTGAAAGCCAGGAACCCCCAGGACAACAGCTATGCCCTTGCCAGCTCCTGGCTTTAAGGACAAACCCTTCTGGATCCCTTGACTTTCCGGAACTTTGATAAATAAGCAGGGAAGTCCATTTGCTTCTCAGGCCCCAGCTCCTCTGCCCCATTTCTGAAAGGCCCACTCAAGCCCAACTCTTCCAGGAAGCTCTCCATCCCTGCCCAGAACTCACTGTGCCTTCTCCAGAACCATTTATTTCTCTGAAGGCCAGCCTCCTTCTGCCTCTCTCTGGTATTTCCATGCTCTCCATTCTCTCTCCCAAATAGCCTGCCCTGCCTTGCCAGCATGCCTAAGGGTGAGCCCAACAGGCAGTGAACTACTCCACAGGCAGTTGGGGGTCACCAAAACACTAGTGACATCACAGAAGAGCTCCAGGATACAAGAGATTTCCAGGGAAGGGACTGCTGGTGATGTCACTGGGCACTGCCCTGGCCTCCCTGCTAATTAGCTCTCCCCAAATTGACTGGAAACTGAGGTTTCCTTTCTAGAAGTTTCTCCTGTGACACAGGGGAAAACCTTCAGCACCTTCTTCCAAAGCTAGAGATTTCTTTCTGCTTCATTAGGAGTCAAGTGCTTTGGTTGGATGAAGTTGGTTGTGCCTTGGCATGGATAGGAGCTTTCTATTAGGACTCAAAGGCCTACGGACATAGGCAGGGGTGGGGGTGGCACTTCTAGATAGTGAACCTATCCCCAGTTTCCATTCCTGTAGCACAGAGTCCATCCCCAGATTTTCCCTGTTTCCCAAAGGCCAGTATCTTTCTTCCAGAACTTTAATTTTATGGCCATTGGATTATGTTTTCATATTATTCATTCTTTGGGAGGAGGCTTTCTTTCTTTTCTTTTTTTTACCATTGTACTTTTTTTCATATTTGTCCAAGTACCCTCTCACATAGCCACTGGTTGTCTCTCCATCAAATAGTCCCCCTTTGCTTCCATGACAAACAGACAGATATATCTGGACTTCACATAAAAGACAAAACACATTACTTTTTCCCTCATTATCCTCTTGTCTCTCTCTAGACTCTTCCTCTGCCTCCAATAGTCCCTGCTCTTCTGTCGTGTCATGTCTAAGTTTGTATGTGTATGTGTGTTCTACATATGAGAAAAAAATCCTTCTGAGTCTGTCTTAGTTAAAATAATAGACCAGTTCAATCTTTTTTGTGAAAATGGCATGATTTCACTCTTTTTTAATAACTTACTACAAATCCACTACTGTGGCGGTTTGAAAAGAAATGGCCCCCATACACTCATGTGTTTGAATGCTTGACCCAGACTGGAATGGCATTATTAGGAGATGTGGCCTTGTTGGAGTAGGTGTGGCCTTTGCTGGAGTAGGTGTGGCCTTGCTGGAGTAGGTGTGGCCTTACTAGATGAAATGTGTCACTGTGGGAGTGGGCTTTGAGGTCTCATATATGCTCAAGCTATGCCCAGCACACAGTCTCTCCTTCTGCTGCCTGTGGATCAAGATGTAGAACTTTCACCACTTTCTCCAGCACCATGTCTGCCTACACACCACCATGTCCCACCATGATGATAACGGACTAAACCTCTGAAATGTAAGTCAGCCCCATTGAAATGTTTTCCTTTATAAGATGCCAAGGCTGCTGGGCAGTGATGGCACACACCTTTAATCCCAGCACTCGGGAGGCAGAGCCAGGCGCATCTCTGTGAGTTCAAGTTCAGCCTGGTCTCCAAAGTGAATTCCAGGAAAGGCGCAAAGCTACACAGAGAAACCCTGTCTCAAAAAAACAAAAAACAAAACAAAACAAAACAAAACAAAACAAAAGGTGGCAAGGTCATTTTAGAAACCCAAACTAAGGCAACTAAGTGTGTGTGTGTGTGTGTGTGTGTGTGTGTCAGTGTGTGTGTGTGTGTGTGTGTGTGTGTGTGTGTGTGTATTTATTTCACATTTTCTTTATCTAGTCATCTGTTGATGGGCCTGTAAGTTGGTTCTTGGCTATTGTGAACAGTGCAACAACAAACATGATGACATGATGTACAGGTGTCTCTGTGGTATGCTAATTTTGATTCCCTCAGATATACTCAAGAATAACTGTGTTACATGCTGTTTCTATCTTTAGATTTGTTTTGTTGATTTAAAACTTTTTTTCATTACAATTTTTAAATTTTGTTTTATTTTTTGTTTTTCTTTTTTTAAAATATTTTTTCTTTATTATTATGTGTTTTAAATTTTAAACATCAGCTATGGGTTCCCCTGTTCTCCCCCCTTCTGCTCCCACCCCCACCCTTCCTCCAGCCCCTCCCCTCCATTCCCATGTCCTCCAGGATCAAGGCACCCCTGGGGATTCATCCAATCCTGTTGGATTCAGTACAGGCAGGTCCCATCACCTCCCTCCAGATTGAGCAATGTGTCCCTCTGTAAGCCCAAGCTTCCAAACAGCCAGCTCATGCACTAAGGACAGTCCTGGTCCCACAGACTGGGTGCCTCCCAAACAGATCAAGCTATTCAATTGTCTCACTTATCCAGAGGGCCTGATCCAGCTGGGGGCTCCACAGCCTTTGGTTCCTAATCCATGTGCTTCCATTCAATTGGCTATTTGTCCCTGTGCTTTTTGCAATCCTGGATTCAACAATTTACGCTCTTGCAGACCCTCCTCTTACTCGACAGTTGACACGTGGAGCTCCACCTGGGGCCTGGCTGAGGATCTCTGCATCCACTTCCATCAGTTATTGGATGAGAGTTCCAGCAGGACCATTAGGGTGCTTGGCCATCTGATCACCAGACTAGGTCAGATCAGGTTTTTTCTCAACCATTGCCAGCAGACTACAGAGGATATATCATTGTGGATTTCTGGGGACCTTTTGAGCACTCTGCCTATTCCTGTTCTCATGTGGTCTTCATTTATCATGGTCTGTTATTCCTCATTCTCCCTTTCTGTTCTTGATCCAGCTGCGATCTCCTGCTCCCTAAGCTTTCTTTCCTTCAAATCTTGACCTTCATTACTCCCACAGTTGTCCAGGTTGTTCATGTAGATCTCATTCATTTCTCTGTCATTGGGTGATCCTTGTGTCTTCCCTAGGGTCCCATTTATAGGTAGCCTCCCTAGAGTTGTGTAGCAGTCTAGTCATCTTTGTTTTACATCTAGTATCCTCCTATGAGTGAGTACATACCATTATTGTCCTTCTGAGTCTGGGTTACCTCACTCAGGATGATTTTTTTCTAGATCCACCCATTTGCCTGCAAACCTCATGATGTCATTGTTTTTCTCTGCTGAGTAATACTCCATTGTGTATATGTACCATATTTTCTATATCCATTCTTCAGTTGAAGGGCATCTAGGTTGTTTCCAGGTTCTGGCTATTACAAACAAAGCTGATATGAACATAGCTGAGCAAATGCCCTTGAGGTATGATTGAACATTCCTTGGGTATATGCCCAAGAGTGCTATAGCTGGGTCTTGGGGTAGATAGATTCCCAATTTTCTAAGGAAGCGCCATATTGATTTCTAAAGTGGCTGTACAAGCTTGCATTCCCACCAGCAGTGGAGGAGAGTTCACCTTGCTCCACATCCTCTCCAGCATAAGCTGTCTTCTGTGATTTTGATCTTAGCCATTCTGACAGGTAGAAGGTGGTATCTCAGAGTCATTTTGATTTGCATTTCCCGGATAATTAGGGATGCTGAGCAATTCCTTAAATGTCTTTCAGCCATTTGAGCTTCCTCTGTGGAGAATTCTCTGTTTAGTTATTAATTGGACTGTTGGGCATTTTGATGTCTAATTTCTTGAGTTCTTTATATATTCTGGATATCAGCCCTCTGTCAGATGTGGGGTTGGTGAAGACATTTTCCCATTCTGTAGGCTGTCGCTTTGTCTTGTTGACCATGTCCTTTGCTCTACAAAAGCTTCTCAGTTTCAACAGGTCCCATTGATTGATTGTTTCTCTCAGTGTCTATGCTACTGGTGTTATATTTAGAAAGTGATCTCCGGTGCCAATGCATTCAAGAGTACTTCCTACTTTCTCTACTACCAGGTTCAGAGTAAATGGATTTATGTTGAGGTCTTTGATCCACTTGGATTTAAGTTTTGTGCACAGTGACAGATATGAATCTATTTGCAGCCTTCTACACATTGACATCCAGTTATGCCAGCACCATTTGTTGAAGATGCTTTCTTTTTTCCATTGTACATTTTTGGCTTCTTCATCAAAAATTATATGTTCATAGGTGTGTGGGTTAATGTCAGGGTCTTCAATTCGATTCCCTTGGTCCACATGTCGGTTTTTATGCCAGTACCAAGCTGTTTTTATTACAGTAGCTCTATAGTAGAGCTTGAGGTCGGGGATTGTGATGCCTCCAGAGGTTGTTTTATTGTACAGGATTCTTTTGGCTATCCTGGGTTTTTTGTTTTTCCATATGAAGTTGAGTATTATTCTTTCCAGATCTGTGAAGAATTGTGTTGGTAATTTGATGGGAATTGCGTTGAATCTGTAGATTGCTTTTGGTAAGATCGCCATTTTTACTATGTTAATCCTGCCTATCC
Organism: Onychomys leucogaster; assembly: GCA_949786385.1. Taxonomy (NCBI): domain Eukaryota; kingdom Metazoa; phylum Chordata; class Mammalia; order Rodentia; family Cricetidae; genus Onychomys; species Onychomys leucogaster. The sequence continues at coordinate 43,711,208 of OX460426.1, read as the reverse complement.
ATGAGCATGGGAGGTCTTTCCATTTTCTGACATCTTCTTCAATTTTTTTTTCATGGACTTAAATTTCTTGTCATTTAGGTCCTTCACATGATGAGTTAGCTTAAACCCAAGGTATTTAATATCATATGTGGCTATTGTAAAGGGTGATGTATCTCTGATTTCCTTCTCAGCCTCTTTATCTACTGTGTATAGAAGGGCTACTGATTTTTGTGAGTTGATCTTGTATCCTGCAATGTTGCTGAATGCTGAATGTTTTTATTAGCGGTATCCGTTCGTTGGTTGAATTTTTGGGGTCACTCATGTATACTAACAGGTCAGCTGCAAATAAGGAGAGCCATTTGACTTCTTCCTTTCCAATTTGTATCCCCTTAATCTCTTTATGTTGTCCTATAGCTCTGGCTAGAAGTTCAAGTACTATATTGAATAAGTAGGTGGAGTGGGGACAGACTTGCCTTGTTCCTGATTTTAGTGGTATTGGTTTGAGTCTTTCTCCATTTAATTTTATGTTGGCTGTTGGCTTGCTGTAGATTATTTATTATGTTTAGGTATGTTCCCTGTATACCTGATCACTCCAAGACCTTTATCATGAAGGGGTGTTGGATTTTGTCAAATGCCTTTTCTGCATCTAGTGAGATTATTATGTGGTTTTTTCCTTGAATTTGTTTATATGGTGTATTACATTGATGGACTTTTGTATGTTGAAATACACTTGCATCACTGGGATGAAGCCTACTTGATCATGGTGGATCATTGTTTTGATGTGTTCTTGGAGTCTGTTCACCAGAATTTTATTAAGTATTTTTGCATCAATGTTCATGAGGGAGATCGGTCTGTAGTTCTCTTTCTTCGTTGCATCTTTGTTTGGTTTAGGAATCAGGGTAATTGTAGCCTCATAGAAGGAATTTGTAATATACCTTTGGCTTCTATTGTGTGGAACAATTTAAAGAATATTGATATTAAGTCTTCTTTGAAGATCTGGTAGAATTCTGCAGTGAAACCATCAGGTTCAGGGCTTTTTTAGTTGGGAGACTTTTAATGACTGATTCTATTTCCTTAGGGGTTATTGGACTATTTAAATGGTTTATCTGGTCTTGATTTAAGTTAGGTATATGCTACCTATCCAGAAAATTATCCATTTCTTTTAGATTTTCCAGTTTTGTGGAGTAGAGGTTTTTGAAGTATGACCTGATGATTGTCTGGATTTCCTCATTGTCTGTTGTTATGTCCCCCTTTTCATTTCTGATTTTGTTAATTTGGATGCTCTCTCTCTGTCTTTTGGTTAGTTTGGATAAGGGCTTGTCTATCTTGTTGATCTTCTCAAAGAACCAACTCTTTGTTTCATTAATCCTTTGTATTGCTCTCTTTATTTCTATTTTATTGATTTCAGATTTCAATTTGATAATTCCCTGGCATCTCTTCCTCCTGGGAGAATTTGCTTCTTCCTTTTCAAGGGCTTTCAGGTGTGCTGTCAAGTCACTAGCATGAGATTTCTCCAGCTTCTTTATGTGAGCATTCAGTGCTATGAATTTCCCTCTTAGCACTGCTTTCATAGTATCCCATAAGTTGAGGTATGTGGTGTATTTATTTTCATTGATCACTAGGAAGTCTTTAATTTCTTTCTTTATTTCTTGCATAACCCATTGGTGATTCAGTTGAGCATTATTCAGTTTCCATGAGATTGTAGTATTTCTGTAGTTTTTTTCTGTTGTTGAAATCTAACTTTAAACCATGGTGGTCTTATAGAACACAGGTAGTCATTCCAATTGTTTTGTATCTGTTGAGATTTGCTTTGTGGCCAAGTATGTCATTGATTTTAGAGAAGGTTCCATGGGGTGCTGAGAAGAAGGTATATTCTTTTTTGTTTGGGTGGAAAGTTCTGTAGATATCGATTAAGTCCATTTGAGCCATAACATCAGTTAAGTCCAATATGTCTCTGTTAAGTTTCAATTTGGCTGATCTGTCCAGAGGTGAAATTGGGGTGTTGAAGTCTCCCATTATTAATGTGTGGGGTTTTATATGTGATTTAATCTTTAGTAATGTTTCTTTTACATATGTGGGTGCCCTTGTGTTTGGGGCATAAATGTTCAGAATTGAAACTTCATCTTGGTGGACCTTTCCTGCGATGAGTATGTAATGTCCTTCATCATCTCTTTTGATTGATTTTAGTTTGAAGTCTATTTTGCTGGATATTAGGATGGCTACACAAGCTTGCTTCTTAAGACCATTTGATTGTAAAGTCTTTTCCCAGCCTTTTATTCTTAGGAGGTGTCTCTCTTTGAATTTGAGGTGTGTTTCTGGTATACAGCAGAAAGATGGATCCTGTTTTCATATCCATTCTCTTAGTCTGTGTCTTTTATAAGTTAATTAAGTCCATTGATATTAAGGGATATTAATGATCAGTGATTGTTCGTTCCTGTTGTTATTTTTATTTTTTGTAGTATTGTGTGTTTGTACTTCTCTTCTTTGGGGTTTACTGCTGTGGTGTTATCTATTGCCTGTGTTTTCATGGATGTATCTGCCTTCCGTAGGTTGGAATTTTCCTTCTGGAGCTTTCTGTAGGGCTGGTTTTGTGGATAAGTATTGTTTAAATCTGGTTTTGTCTTGGAAGGTCTTGTTCACTCCATCTATGATGATTGAAAGTTTTGCTGGGTATATTAGTCTAGGCTGGCATCCATGGTCTCTTAGTGTCTGCATTATATCTCTCCAGGTCCTTCTGGCTTTCAAAGTCTCCATTGAGAAATTGGGTGTTTTTCTGATGAGTTTGCCTTTATAAGTCACTTGGCCTTTTTCCTTTGCTGCCCTTAATATTCTTTCTTTATTCTGTATGTTTAGTTGTTTAATTATTATGTGGCCAGGGGACTTTTTTTTGGAGAGTCTAGTCTCTTTGGTGTTCTATAGGCTTCTTGTATCTTCATAGGCATTTCCTTCTTTAAGTTGGGAAAGTTTTCTTCTATGATCTTGTTAAATGTGTTTTCTGTGCCTTTGAATTGGTATTCTTCTCCTTCCTCTATCCCTATTATTCATAGGTTTGGTCTTTTCATGGTGTCCCAAATTTCTTGGACATTTTGGGTCATGACTTTGTTGGTTTTAGTGTTTTCTTTGACTGATGAATCTATTTCTTCTACTGTACCTTCAACACCAGAGATCCTCTTTTCCATCTCTTGCATTTTGTTGGTTATACTTTCCTCTGAAGATCCTATTTGTTTACTCAGATTTTCTATTTCCAGCATTCCTTCTGCTAGTGTCTTCTTCATTTTTTCTACTTCCCTCTTCAGGTCTTGGATTGTCTCCCTTGCTTTTTCATGATTTTCATTCAAGGATTTATTGTTTTCTTCTGCTTTAATTGTCCTTTCCTCTAGTTTTTTATAGCATTCTTCCCATTTTGTATTTGTCTGTTCCTCTACTTTATTTTGATTTCTTCTATATAAGGCTCTAGCCTCTTCATGATGTTACTTATAAGGTTGTTTTCTTCTTCTTCTTCCATTCCGTGATGTTCTGTCTAGCTGTTGGAGAAGTGCTAGGTTATGTTGATGCTATATTGCTCTTTATTTTGTTGTATGTACTTCTGCCTTGACGTCTGCCCATTTCCTCTTGTGTTCATTCTGGGTCTTATCAGTGTACTTGGTCCAGAGAGAGTTGACAGATTTAGGGAGCCTCTCTCTGGTCCAGATGGAAGCTCTGGGCCAGATGGGAGCACTGGTCCAGAAGAGAGTGCTGGCCGGATAGGAGCTAGGGGGCTGGAGTCTCGGGAAGTCCCTGAAGTCTCCTTATTTTGTCCAGATGGGACCTCCTCTCGTCCAGATGGGAGTTCTTTTGGTCTCTGGTCCAGATGGGAGTTCCAGGGAAGGATGGATGTTTGGGGCTGGTCTCTGAGTCTCAGGAAGTGGCTGGGGTCTCCAGCAGATGGGTGTGGGGGCAGGGTGTGGAGAATGCAGTGTCTGCCTGAGTCTTGGAAAAGGGGAGCCTTCCCACAGGGCCCACCAATTGGCAGGAAACTGGGGCCAAGTTGGTCAGGTCCTCCCGACGTGGCCTGTGTCCAGCGGTGGGATCCAGGCGCAGTTGCCTCTCTGACTATAACCCAGGCACTCACCTCAGGTCCAGATGGGAGTTCCTGGGTGGACGGAATGGGAGGAGGCTTTCTATATATTCATCAGTGTGTTTTCACGAAGTCTCTGTTTTGCAATGTGATTTTTCTGCCATGGAAACTCCCGTGTTCTTGGCAAATTAGGTGGCCCAGCTGCAAGGTGTACATAGAATGTAGACTCTGTATTCCTATGGCAGAAGACAAACTCCCACATCCTCCCTTTCTCTGATACAACCAGACACATAATGTGAGCATCAGTGAGCAAAGAATCAAGACAGAATATGAGTTGCTGGTCTATAATCACATAGCTGTCACCTACCCTGTGTCTGTCTTCCTTAGTTCTCAGGTCCAGGCCTGAGGATGGTAGTGGTTGAACCATGATCCTGTATTGTACCAAACATCAGACTCAGGAGGAGGGCAGGGAATGGAAGGGCTGAGGTCCAATGAAACCAGGGCTAGTTAGGTGGTTTGCACCTTAGACTGCAATCTTTTGACCCTAAGCCATTTATTTTGACATATTTAAGCACAGTGTAAATTTGGAAAAAAAAGTTTACTCTTGACAATCATCACAATAAAGCTTAAGGCATGACTATACTGAAACTCCCTTGCAAAGTACATGTCTTTTTCAAAGCATTCACGACCTGTTTCCTAAGGCTGGATTTTATTGACTGAGAAACAGTGGTCAGGATAAGGGTCTAGGAAGGAAGGGTCTGGGATAAGCATAATGGTAAACACTTTTGCAAAATACATGGGTCCTCATTCATAAGAATGGGCTCTATTGACTGAGAGACAAAGCTCAGAAGTCTGGGGCATTTGGGTGAAGCCTGGCCCCACAGATATGAAAAGATCACTAAGTTGTTAACTACATCCAATCCCAGCTTTCCAGGCAGAAATAATTGTAAATCCTTTCCATCCAATACAAAAGCCTGCAAGTTTAATGTTCCTGGTTTCCCTAGTTCTGTCTGTGAGCATGAGGACCTTGTGCCCTCTACATGGTGATAGCCTTGCATGCCGGTTAATATCAAATGTCAGCTTCACAATATCTGGAATCCTCTGAGAGATGAGCCTCTGGGCATGCCCATGTGGGATTATTTTGATTATGTTACTTGTGGTGGGAAACCCACCCACTGTAGGTGTCACCATTCACTAGGCTGGAATCCTGGACTGTATAAAAAGAGAAAGGGAGCTGAGCATAAGCCTTCATCTCCCTTTGCTACCTAACTGCAGATTCAATGTGACCAGCTGCCTTGAGTGTCTGCTGCCATGACATTTCCATCTTGGTGGACTATATTCTAGAAGTGTGGGACACAATTGAGGAAAAAAAAATTAGAGATACATTTTACAATTGCAAATTGCTGACTTTGCTTCTGTAAACTTGTTTGCATTAGACACTGACCCATCCTCTCCCTGGAAATAAGTAAAAAGTTTCAGAGCCCAGCCGTCGGCCTTGGGACAAGGTCTGCAATTATTGATTAAAATAATAAGTCCCTGTTCAAAAATTCCTCAAAGGGGTCCCAAGATAAGGACCATCTAGTGAGTCCAGCAAACTAGGTCAAATGTCAGCCAATCATAAGCCTATAACTATGTGAACTCCTCTCCAGAGTAACCGTTCCCCCTAGACCTCCCCTGAGCCAACCAGTTTATGACGAATGTTACAAAATTTCCCTCGTAACAAAATGATTGCTGAAATATATGATGATTTTTAAATTGGGCCAAACCTGGGGCACCTGATATCTTATGATAATTTTGTAGTTTCAGCCTTTAAAAATGCTTGTAACCACTGCTCAGGGCTCTCTGACTGACCAGGACAGAGAGCCCACTTGCGCCAGTGCTGAATACATTCCTCATGTGTGTTGCATCTGCTGGTTTGGAATCTTGGTTTCTGGGGGAGCCCTCTCGCAGATGAAAGTATCCCAGGGGTCTGGGGTCTTTCATTTGGGGGCTCATCCTGGATTTGTTTGCTCCCAGACACAAACTCCAAGGCCAGTTGGAGGTAAGACAGAGCTCTAAAATTTCATGTCTTTAGTGTTTGTCGTTTTTTTGTTCTACGTTTTGGGATCCAAAAGTGCCTGTACAGGACTTGTATCTGAATTTGTATTTGGGCCAGTGGGGAACGCAAACGTGCCCAGACCCCTGGTCCCAACCTGGAGTCCCACTCTAGGGTCGTTTGGAGGGAGGAAGAGATCTGAGTTTCTCTTTGTTCTAGGGAGTTAAGGCACGGCCAGCCCCTCCCATTTGAACTTTCCTTCCTCATTTGTACTCACTCGGCACTGCGCGGTGTTTGTCTAGTCTTGTTTGTTTCTGTTTAGTGTTGATTGTCATTTTTGTCTGTCTGTGGCCTCTAGAAAAATGGGACAATGACTAACAACCCCCTTAAGCCTCACTTTAGATCACTGGAAAGATGTTACGACCTGGGCCCACAACTTGTCACTGGAGGTCCGGAAAAAGAAATGGATCGCTTTCTGTTCTTCAGAATGGCCTGCTCTTAATGTAGGGTGGCCAAAGGATGGCTCTTTTAATCTCGATGTTCTCTTACAGGTGAAGGCTCGAGTTTTTCAGCCCAGCCCTCATGGACACACTGATCAGGTCCCCTACATAGTCATTTGGGAGGATCTTGCCTGAGACCCCCAAATGTGGATCAAGCCCTTCCTTCCCCAGCCTCTGTCCATTCCCCTTGTTCCCCAGTCTCCGTCCACACCCCTTGTTCCCCAGTCTCTGTCCACACCCCTTGTTCCCCAGTCTCCGTCCATTCCCCTTGTTCCCCAGACTCTGTCCACACTCCTTGTTCCCCAGTCTCTGTCCACACCCCTTGTTCCCCAGATTCTGTCCACACTCCTTGTTCCCCAGACTCTGTCCACACTCCTTGTTCCCCAGCCTCTGTCCATTCCCCTTGTTCCCCAGTCTCCGTCCACACCCCTTGTTCCCCAGTCTCCGTCCACACCCCTTGTTCCCCAGCCTCCCTCCACACCCCTTGTTCCCCAGCCTCCCTCCACACACCTTGTTCCCCAGCCTCTGTCCACACCTCCATCCACCCTCATCTTCCCTCTATCCCCTAAAAGAATTGTCTGGGTTTAAAGCTAAGGACTCTTCCTCCTCAGATCCCCCTGTTATATCTGATGATCAGACAGATTCGCTACTGTTAGATCCCCCCTGTCGATGTTAGACCCCCCACCACCCAACCCGCTCGATCAATAAGAAAAGAACAAAAAAGAACAAAGGGGCCCCCTAGAGGGGCTCCCTTTCCCCACCTGCTCCCTCCCCAGACTCCACTGAACTGGAGTCGGGTCCCCAGGTGCTACAGCAGCCTCTGGCTCCCTCACCACCTCCCAGCAGTGGTATGCGCCTCCACCGTGATCAAGGAGGGGACATTGAGGGGGTCTGGACAGCCCATGCTCTTCCCCTCCAGACAGTGGCCGGCCAATTTCAGTATTGGCCTTTTTCTGCTTCAGACTTATATAACTGGAAAACTCACAACCCATCCTTTTCACAAGACCCTCAGGCCCTGACAGGCTTGACTGAATCCATTCTGTTAACCCACCAGCCCACTTGGGACGATTGTCAGCAACTCTTACAGACTCTCCTCACCACGAAGGAATGGCAGTGGGTGTTCCTAGAGGCTCGCAAAAATGTTCCAGGAGAAGATGGCAGACCGATGCAGTTGCCTAATGAGATCAATGAAATGTTCCAGTTAACCCGCCCTGATTGGGACTTCAACACCACAGCTGGTAGGGAGAGGCTCTGTCTTTATTGCCAGGTTCTGTTGGCGGGTCTCAAAGGGGCTGGAAGGTGCCCAACCAATTTGGCCAAGGTACTTGCGATAATACAGGGAGCTGAGGAAACACCTACAGGATTCCTAGAGAGGTTAATGGAAGGATATCTTATTTATATGCCCTTTGACCCCTCTGCTGCAGATAGGCAATCCGATGTCATCATGTCCTTTATCGGGCAATCAGCCCCAGACATACACACTAAGCTACAGCTGTTGGAGGGGCTTCAGGGGTACATCTTGCAGGATTTAGTCAAGGAAGCAAAAAAAAATTTAATAAAAGAGAGCCACAAGAAGAAAAGGAAGAAAGACTGCATAGGGAGCAGGAGGACAGAGAGGACAAGCGAGACAAGAGGCGTACTAGGGTGTTAAGTAAAATCTTGGCCACCGTAGTTCAACAGCCAGAAGAGAGAGGGGCTAGGTTAGGTAGGGGCCTGGGAGATGAAAAGAGACCTCAAGTGACCCGTGACCAGTGTGCATATTGTAAGGAAATAGGACATTGGGCTAAGGACTGCCCTAATAATAAAAGAGAGACAAGAGGACCACGGAAGCTGACAGAAATATTGTCCCTACAGGATGATGAAGACTAGGACAGTCAGGGCCAGGAGCCCCCCACCCAGGCCCCGGATAACCCTTCGAGTGGGGGGCCAACCAGTAACCTTACACTGCTGAGCACCCCCACGTCAGTAAAGGTCCATGGCATCGCTGCCTGGATCCATGCCTCCCATCTTAAGCCAGCACCCCAGCCGGGACCTGACTGGAAATTGGAAAAGACTAGTAATCCCCTTAAACTTCGAGTCTGCTGAGCTGGTATTGTTTCTCCTACTGGTACTTTTACCCTGTAACATAGGAGCTAGCTCAGCAGCTAATCCACACTTCCCCCAACATCTGGTTTGGGAAGTCAGCACTGCTACTGGACAGGTTGTCTGGCTAACTGAAGGCGACCACAACCCCGGAACCTGGTGGCCCACCCTAACACCTGACCTGTGCCAACTATTCATGGGGCTGGACACCTGGGATATCCCAGAACAAGAAAACCCAAACAATTTACAATGCAGAGTAAAAATAGTCCCACCCCCTTGGTATGGGTGCTCAAACCCACAGGCCCGCGCCAAACTCCATGGTTTGGAGTTCTACATCTGTCCTAGAGATAGAGAAGTAAAAAATAAGTTCTAAAATGTGGAGGGCCTGAGTTCTGATACTGTGCCAAATGGGGATGTGAGACTACCAGGGATGCCTACTGGGGACCATCTTCCAGTCATGATTGGATTCAGGTCAAAAAGGGCTCTGTGGCAGACTGCTCAAAACAGGCTCTCTGTAACCCCTTGTCCATCATCTTTACAGAACCAGGGAAACGAGTTGAAAATCTAGCCCAGTGGCAAAAAGGTCAGACTTGGGGGCTATGCCTCTACAAGGAGGGAAATGACGATGGCCTCTGGTTTAAGATTACCCTCCGCCAAAAACCCCTGTCTCATCCAATGATGATAGGACCAAACCCTGTCCTTCCTCCCTGCTCTCGAGTACCCCAAGCCCTGCCACCCAAGATTATAACCACAACCCACACCCCCGTGACTTCAAAAAACCACCCTCCCCCTCCATCAACAACCATACAGATGTCCCTGATGGCCCCCTTATAAACCTGATTAAGGGAGCCTTCTCTGCCCTTAACTCCACCAAAAGTGACCTCACTCGGTCCTGTTGTCTCTGCCTTTCTGAGGGACCCCCTTATTATGAGGGAGCAGCCTACAATGGTACCTACAACAACACTGACTCATGCTCCTGGGGAAGGCAAGGTGCCAGCTAACTAATTTTATCTGTGCCCACACAGAAAAGGTTACAGCTATTACAGGCAAATACTTAGCACCCACAGACGGGGGATGGTGGGCTTGTAACACCGGTTCAACCCCTTGTATCTCACCAATGCTGATAAACCAGACTGGTTTCTGCGTTCTAGTGCATCTGTACCCTCAGGTTATATACCGTGACTCCCCAGTTTTGAAGAACAGATGGAAGGCCTGACCCACCTATACAAAAGAGAACCCGTCACCATGACCTTAGCCGTCCTCATGGGACTGGGAACAGTAGCGGGCATAGCAGGGGCGGGAATGGGGAGTGCTGCTTATGTGCAAGGGTACCAGCACATGGAACAGCTAAAGGCCGCTATAGTAGAGGATTTGAGGGGGCTAGAGGCTTCCATCTCTGCATTAGAAACCACCCTCACCTCCCTGTCAGAGGTTGTGTTCCAAAATGGAAGAGGCCTAGACTTGGTTTTCATTAGAAATGGAGGATTATGTGCGGACCTAAAAGAAGAATGTTGCTTCTATGCTGACTAAACCGTGGTAGTACGTGACTCCATGGCCAAGCTTCGTAAGCAACTAGAGGAGCGAAAATGGGAAAAGGCCGCCAGAGCCAGTTGGTTTGAAAATTGGTGGTCCAAACCCCCCTGGGTCACCACATTGTTGTCTGCGTTAGCAGGGCCCATCACCATCCTACTTTTGCTTCTCACTTTTGGCTCCTACATTCTTAATAGGCTGCTACAGTTTATCCGAGAAAGGCTGTCCATTACACAGACTATGGTATTAACCCAACAATACCAAGCATTGAGAATGACTGACACTTCACAAGATAATATACAGAAACCCTAAATTTTAAGATTAAAATTAGTCCAAAGAAAAAGGAGGGAATGAGGAAAAAAATAGAGATACATTTTACAATTGCAAATTGCTGACTTTGCTTCTGTAAACTTGCTTGCATTAGACACTGACCCATCCTCTCCCTGGAAATAAGTAAAAAGTTTCAGAGCCCAGCCGTCGGCCTTGGACAAGGTCTGTAATTATAGATTAAAATAATAATAAGTCCCAGGTTAAAAATTCCTCAAAGGGGACCCAAGATAAGGACCATCTAGTGAGTCCAGCAAACTAGGTCAAATGTCAGCCAATCATAAGCCTATAACTATGCGAACTCCCCTCCAGAGTTACTGCTCCCCCTAGACCTCCCCTGAGCCAACCAGTGTATGACGAATGTTACAAAATTTCCCTCGTAACAAAATGATTGCTGAAATATATGATGATTTTTAAATTGGGTCAAACCCGGGGCACCTGGTATTTTATGCTAATTTTGTAGTTTCTGCCTTTAAAAATGCTTGTAGCCACTGCTCAGGGCTCTCTGACTGACCAGGACAGAGAGCATACTTGTGCCAGTGCTGAATACATTCCCCATGCATGTTGCATCTGCTGGTTTGGAATCTTGGTTTGTGGGAGAGCCCTCTTGCAGACGAAAGTATCCCAGGGGTCTGGGGTCTTTCACAATAAACCCTTCCTCCCTTTTCTAAGGGTATTTTATCACAGCAACACCAAAAGACACTAAGTCATTCTGGATTTGAACTCCTGACTTCCAGAGTTGATGCTGAAACTCCTGTATTGCGTAAGACAGCCAGTTTGTGGTACTTTGCTGTGGCAGCTCCAGCAAACTGACTTGGACTTCTCAAATGGCTGTTACTCAAACATTGGCTGAAGCTTATTTGAGGGAGGGTAATTTCAGCTCCTGCTGACAGGGCATCTGTTGCTTTCCTCAAGAATGCACCAGACTTGTGTCTTAGCTGTTTATATAAGGGCTTTTTAACTTCCCACCATACATAAAAACCTCATGAAGAGGTCCCAGATGCCCAATCTAATCCAGCAATTTGCACACCACACTTGCTGTCTCAAAGTCCTGGATGACTCAGAAGCTCTTGACCTCATATTAGCTTACTCCAGATCTGCTTTTTCTTGGAATTAGAGAATGCTGTTCTAGTGGGGGAGGGGTTGACTGTGACTTACAGCAATGCCTGAGCATTACTATGACCACTGGAGCTTTGTGGAGACAACTTTGCTTGGGTCCCAGTCCTCCAGAATAACCTTGTGAATGTAATATTGTCAACCACCATGTTAGACAAGCAAAATTTTCTTGGTTAAAACATTTTTCTAAGTCAGGTGCAGATAGATAAATCCATGTTCCCACAGTAGAAACTCAAAAGTAGATCTCACAGAAACAGGAGGGCTAGGCATGTTCAGTGTAGGATGCTGCCTAGTGTGCTTGAAGCCCTGGGCTTCCTCTTCAGTGCCACCTACTAAATAAGTAGACAGCAGAGTAGTGGTTGCCAGATCTTGGGACAGGTGTCAGAGGGTAATAGTGGACATAGGGTTTCAGAGTCAGATAAGAGAGATCATTTCAGTCTATATAATAACTGGTTGATAGCATTTAACCAAATATCTCAACAAAGCTGTCAAAGAGAAATTTTTGAATTTTCTCAACACAAGATATGATAGAGACCTGAATTATGACTATGCCAGTTACCATAAACTTCATCAATATGGTCTTACCATTGAGGTCTAGAAGGCAATCAAGAGCAATGGCAATCGTCTTTAATGTTTGGAAAGTGTCTACAGGACCCCGATGATCAACAACTCAAAAAAAAAAGATAATGTATACCTGGCTCTGAGCTTTTTATTTGTCAGTCTATAGTGTCTGTTGTCACCCCATAATAGGGTAACTTCATCTGAACTGACTCTCTATATGTTTGTTTATATTAGGAAGCTTCTTCTATAACTGTTGGTCCAAATATCTTTAGTGTTAGTTATCCCACCTCCAACACTCCGTCCTCTACAATTTCCTGCCACATTTAACCTTTCCTCTCTCACTGTTTTCCTTTTCTCCTTCACTAAACCTGTGCTCTATCATTTCTTTAAATTCCCATAAACCCTCACCAGTCTATTACCTCCTATGAGCTATTCCAATTTAAACACACATATATAGAGATTCAAACCTAGCATCCACATGAGAAAGAACATGTCCCATTTGTCTTGTAACTGAACTCCACTGTGTATATGAATCATATTTTCATTATTCATTCATCAGTTGTAGGACATCTAGGTTGTTTCCATTTCCTGCCTATTGTGAATAAAGGAGCAAGGAACATGAACAAACATGTGTGTCTGTGGTAGGATAAAGTACTTTGGGTATGTGCTCAGGAATAGTGTCTTAGTTTTCTATTGCTTTGAAGAGATACCATGACCACAGAAACCCTTAGAAAAGAAAGCATTTGATTGGAGCTGGCTCACGGTTTCAGAGGTTTAATCCACTATTCCATTATTGTGATGGTGGGAACATGGTGGCACATGGTAGACATGGTGCTGGAGGAGTAGCTGCAGACTTCTGCATCCTGATCTTCAGGTAGAGAGAGACACTGGCCCTGGCTTGGGCTTTTGAAACCTCAAAGCCTATCCCCAATGATACACCCCCTCCAACAAGACCATACCTCCTAATCTTTTCAAGTAGTGCCACTCCCTGATGACCAGGCATTCAAATCTGTGAGCCTATAGGAGACATTTTTATTCAAACCACCACAAATGATATAGCTATATCATATGATAAATCTTTTTTTCAGAATCTCCTTACTGATTTCCATAGTGGCTACACCAGTTTACTTCTTCCATCAACAGTGAGTAAGTAAGTATTCTACCCCCCACAGCCATGCCAACATTTGTTGTCATTTATTTCATTGATAATAGACTTTGTGATGGGGTAAGATGGAAAGTCAAAGTAGTTTAATTTGCATTTTCCTAATGGCTAAGGATATTGAACATTTTTTAAAGTATTATCTGTTTTTTTCTTCTGAGGACTCTGTTCAGTTACATAGAAGATTGGGATGGGGGTGTTTGAGACAGGGTCTCTCTACATATCTCTGGCTGTCCAAGAACCTACTGCATAGACAAGGCTGACCTCAAATTCACAGAGATCCTATTGCCTCTAACTTTTGAGTGCTGGGATAAAGGTATGCACTACCATGCCTTGCCATATAGCATTTTAAAATCAGGTTTCCTGGTGTTTAGTATTTTCTTAAACATCATCATTTAATCTAGACACAAACTCTATCAGATGTCCACTTGGTGAAGCTTCTTTCCCATCCTGTAGGTTGCCCCTTAATTAAGAGTTTCCTTTGCAGTCTTAGCCACTGCTCTATTGCTATAAGAAGACACCATGCCTAAGGCAACTTATAAAAGAAAGAATTTAGTTGGGACTTGCACATAGTTTCAGAGTGTGAGTCACAGTCATCATGGTGGGAAGCATGGCAGGCTGGCATGGCAATGGAAAAATAGCTGAGAACATATATCTTATTCACAAGATGAAAGCAGGGTGGTTTGTTAGGGGGGACAGAAAGGAGACACAGAGACAAAGACTGGGACTGGCATGGGCTTTTGAAACTTTGTAGCCTACCTACAGTAACAGAACTTCTCCAACAAGGCCACACCTCCTAAGCCTTCTAAAACAGTTCTATGAAATAGGTAACAAGCATTCAAATATATGAGCCTATTTGGGAGGGGCATTCATATTCAAAGCCCCACATTTGCAACACAGAATCATTTTAAATTTGTCAAGTCCCATTTTGTCTACTATTGGCCTTATTCTGGACACACTGGAGTCCTACTTAGAAAGTTCTTAGCCTATATCTTTAAATGTACTCCTATTTCATTTTATAGTGATTTCAGAATTTCTGCTCTAACACTGAGATCTTTGATGCATTTGGCATTCTTATGCATGGTGAGAGATACAGATCAAGTTTCATTTTTCTCTATGAGTGTGCCCTGTTTTCCTAGCACTGTTCACTGAAGAAGCTATTCTCTGATGTGTACTTTGGGTCATTTGGTTGAAAATCCAACAGCTGTTGGTGTGTGAACTTATATCTGGGTCTTCTGTTCTGCCTCATTGATCTGTGTGTCTATTTCTGTGCCTGTACCATTTGTTTGTATGACAATGGCTCTGTAATATAACAAGAAATCAGGTATGAGTTACCTCTAATGGTGTCATTACTGTTCTGGACTCATTTGGCTAGCTAAGGTCTTTTGTGCTTCCATATGAATTTTCACATTTTTTCCTAATTTTGTGAAGAATCAAATTGACATTTTATTGGTATTGCATTTAATTTATAGATTGCTTTTTGTAGGATGGTCATTTTCACAATATTAGCCCTACCAATCTGTAGTCATGGTCTTTCTATCTTCTAGTGTCTTCAATTTCTTAGGTGTTTTTCCCCCTTTTGTTAAATTATATTTGTGTTTAATTTTACACATGAGCCATGGGATCCCCTGTCTTCCCCCATCCCGCCATCCACCCCCACATTCCCCCTCACCCCTCTCCTCCATTCCCATGTCCTCCAGAGTCAAGACTCCCCTGGGGATTCATTTAAACTTGGTGGATTCAGTACAGGCAGGTCCAGTCCCCTGAGCAAAGTGTCCCTGTGTAATTCTTCGGTGTTTTAAAGTTTTCATTTTAGTGGTCTATTACGTGGGGTAGACTTATTCCAAACTATCTTTATCTCAATTGTGAATGAGACGGTTTCCTCGATTTCTTTCTCATTATTCTTATCATTGGTAAATGTGCTGGCTAGTTTACTGTCAACTTGACACAAGCTAGAATCATTTGAGAAGAGAGACTCTCAGTTGAGAAAATGCCTTCATAAATTGGCCTGTAAGCAATTGTGCTAGGCATTTTCTTGTTTAATTATTTATGTGGGAGGGCCCAGCCCACTCTGGGTGTTGCCATCCCTAGGCAGGTGGTCCTGAGTTGGATGAGAAAGCCATGAGAATAAAGCCTGTAAGCTGTATTTCTTCGTAGCTTTGCTTTAGTTCCTGCCTTCCAAGTCTCTGCCTGTGTTTAGAACATAAAGAACACAGTGACTGCATAGGTGACCCTGTCAAAAATGATGATGATGATGATGATGATGATGATGATGATGATGATGATGATTATGATGATATGATGATAGCAGGAAAGTATTTTACAGTTTAGGGGCATGAATTTCTCCTTCTGTGCCCATAATTAATAAATTTCCTCTATCTGTGGTATCTCAAAGATCTTACACGTTCCACTCCTAGGCTTCTTTAGACTGCCATTGACTTTGACTGAGTGACCCGACTCCTCTACTTTGTCTTCAGGCTTTCTAATCCCGTCCTCTATGTGACCTCCACATCATTCTATTGATGAGGTTCTCCATTAATGAGGTTCTCCACAGAGATTCCTATTTTTCTCAGTGTATTTTTCATTTCTTTTATCACTTCAGTTTGGATTTTCTTCAGTATATTTTTCTTTATTGATATCTATTTTTGTATCCTGAGCTGACTTTCTTATTCATCCAGCTGCCTGTGTTTTCTTGGAATACGTCCATACCATCTCTGAGTTGTTTGAGCATATTTATAAATGATCCTTTGTATTATGGGTCTGGAATTTTCAAGGTCATTTCAATCTGGATCATCACTATGCAATTGGTCATTTTTTGCTGGCGACAAGCTGTCTTTTTTTGTGTGGGGGACTTTTCCATCTTGGGTTAGATCATTGGTTGGGATTTTTATTGTTGTTTCCTAATCTGGGACACCTTTGTGATTTTAGTAGAGGTGTTTACAGTGTATAAGAAAGACTAGCTTGCAGTAGGGTTGAGGAGATGTTTTCTTCTTTTAGATTGCTGTTCAGGGAATCCATCTCCATATCTAGACCTCCAGATCAGGTTCAGTGCTGGCTGCAACTATACATGTATTCTAACTGTATTTTTGGAAGAAGTAAAGGAAATATGATAGGATATAGAAAATAGAAAAATAAAGAGATGGGTGATTGTGTGGACGTACCTGCTACATTGGCCTTGGATGTTTTATAAATAGGAAACAGCTGAAGAGAGGAACAAGAGCAAGTGTGGGCACAGATTCTTTGCTGACCTCCTGACCTCATGGGATGACCTAGGGTAGGGACCTAGATTAGAGGTCAAAATCTCAGTGGTACCAGAGCCTGGGCCAAACATGGGCCTGCCCCCTTGCTTCAGTGGTAAGCTAGGCTGGCCTGGAATATGGGATTGCTGCCAAACCTCAAATGGTAAACTATACCTGGGTAAAAGTGTAGATGGACTCCCTTTCTCAGATGGCACACATGGTATTGGAAGATGCCACATATGAAAGAAAACATGTGGCATAAGACACTTTCATTGCTATTCCATCCCCTGAGACCTTCTCCTGGGCCTCACATGTTCCCTTCAGCCATGTCCTCAAGCTGCTCCTGCAGTAAACTGAGCACCACTTCCAAATTCATGGGAAGCCCATTGCTGTTCCTGCATTCCAAGTGAGAGTCTGAACCTGCTTACTCAGACATAAACATTTATGTCTGGCTCGGCTAAACAAGAAAATGCTTGACCTGTGACTTAATCATGAAACAAAATATATATGACAGAAGGTTTGGAATTCCTGATGTCCTATAATAAAATCCAGAATCAAATTCTTAGGCAGACACTACCTGCAGAGACCCCTGGAATACAAGTGGTTTCCTTCTTACAAGCGATTATCTGCAAACTTTAGAAGTTATAATCATATTTGCTTAGCTGTTCCCACTGTATCCACCACTGCACTACTGCCGGCCAAGCTGTGTGAAACAAGGTAAGCTTTTGTCTGGCCCCAAAGCTCTTTTAGTTCATCTCAGACTTCATAGAGCTTTTTGTTTTAAAAGTTATATGGTTAAGGAGGAAAAAGCACACTATTAGATTTATTCTCTTAAAATGCAAGCATATAATACAGTTTGGTTGGTGATAAATACAGTGTTGTATGGTGTTAAAGTCCCCACAGACCTCTGGAACTTTCCCACATGAATGACTTTAACTCTACATCCACAGGAATTCCTTGTCTCCTTGCCTCCTAGTTCCTGCCAACCCCCACTCTGCTTCCTGCTGTAGAGACTTCCTAAAACTGGAACCATCCTCAGTGTGCACTTCTGTAAATGGCTTCTTTCACTTAGTGCAGTGTCTTCCAAGGCCAGCCATGCTCTAGCATGACAAGACAAGATAAAACAAGAGTTTTATCTTTGGGGGTCTTCATTTCATTCTTCATTTGTTTGTTTGTTTGTTTGTTTAGGGAATCACTGTGTGGGCTAGCCTTGAAATCAGAGATCTGCTTGCCTCTGCCTCCTGAGTGCTGGGATTTAAGGTGTGCACCACTTCAACCTTTCTTCTTTGGTAGGTGAGTAGAATTCCTCTGTGTACAGCATATAATATGTCATTTCCTCACATGTCCACTCATGGACATTTGGATTCTATTCACCTGTTGGTTATTGTGAATAGTGTGCAATGAACACAAGATAGCAAAGGCTGCAAGTGTCTCTGTGTGATGCTGGTTTCAGTTCTTTTGGATAAATTTAGAGGTAGGAATTCAAACTGATGGATCATACAGTGTGTCTCTTTTTTAAGTTTGAGAACCTTGATACTGCAGTGCCCACATCATTTTATATCCCTACCAACTGTGCACACTGAGTCTACTTCCTCCATGTATTTGTTAACACATTAGTTTCTGGGTTTTCTTGTTATTCTTATGACAATCATATTAATGTGGGGTCATATATCCTCATTTGCATTTCTCTGGTTACTAGTGTATTGAATATCTTTTCTTTTGTTTAGTTTTTAGAGACAGGGTTTCTCTGTGTAGCCCTGGCTGTCCTGGAACTCACTCTGTAGACCAGACTGGCCTCGAGCTCACAGAGATACGCCTGCCTCTGCCTCCCGAGTGCTGGGATTCAAGACGTGGACCACTGCTGTCCAGCTATATTGAGTCTTTTATGGTCCTGCCATTCATTGTTCCTCTTCTTAGACACATTTTTTGAGGCTACTTTTTTTCTATCCATTGTAAAAGATTCTCTCTATATCTTGGATATTACTCCGGTTTCAGTAGATGGCTTACAAATATTTTCTCTAGTTCTGGGGATTCCGCTCCACTAGATTGAATGTCTCATTTGCTCTGCCAAAGTCCTTCCTGTCACATAGCCCCACTCGTCTATTTTCAGCCTCATTGCCTAGGATTCCACTTACCTCACCAGTGAGAAAATGAGGGCTCTGGAGACAGTTGGTGGTAAGCCAGACCCAGAATCCAGGATTCCTGGTCAGGAATATTATGAAAATGTTCCCTTCCATTTGTTTCAGGAGTTTTATCTTTTGGGGTCTTCATTTCATTCTTCATTTGTTTGTTTGTTTGTTTGTTTAGGGAATCACTGTGTAGGCTAGCCTTGAACTCAGAGATCTGCTTGCCTCTGCCTCCTGAGTGCTGGGATTTAAGGTGTGCACCACTTCAGCCTTTCATCTATTTTGAGTTTGAGTTAATTTGTCCATGAAATAAGACAACTATCCAGTTTAATTTTTATTTACATGCAGCCATCTAATTTTCCCAGTATTGGTTTTAAAGACCATCTTCTCTCTGTTGTGTTATGGACATGATTTTAGAAGCTTAAGTCAACACACACAACCACACACACACTTATTTTACTACTTCTTTAATAATTACTTAGAGTCTATTTCCTCTACCTTAATGATCCCTGAACCAAGAGAGAGGATGGAGTATGATGTAGATGTCCCACACAGGGCTGAGCATCCCATAGTCTCTTATTCTCTGCACCTTGATCAGCTGTGGGTTTCGGTGTCAATCACCATCTACTGCAGAAAGTAGCTTCTTTGATGATGACTGAGAGATGTACTGATCCATGGGTGTGAGCCTAAGTCATTAGGAACCAATTTAAATTTTTTGGCTTCTCTACTTTGTTTATTGGTCTGTGCCTATGTACCACAACAGTTCCATAAGTTTTTATGAATGTAGTTTTATGGTAATCTTTGAGCTCAGATGGGCCACTGGCTTTGTTTCTTTCTCAAGACTGTTTTAATTCACAGAACTTTTATTGTCCCTAGTAGAAGTAATTTTCAGGTTTGGTAGTTTCATTTGAGGAAGACTCTCAGGCTCAAAATCTTTTTCCAAGGACTTCTGGAGATCTGCTTTAGTGTCTCAGCATTCCTAAGATGGGCAAGCTGGTTTTAGAAATTACGTGTATCCACTTCTGACCTAACTGAAGAGGATGATGGAGACAATTAGTTAGTTGGTGGCAAATCTGAGCTGGAGCTCAGGATTTCCAACCCCAATTCTGTTATTCTTTCCCCTATGATTTTAATGGGTAAGAAGAGAGTCAGTAGGCGGAAGAGACACCCAAAGACCACACAATAGTACAACTCTAGACTGAAAGAGGAAAAGTCCAGGTGGACCTTGAGGGGTCATCACTTAAAGGATTGCTGGAAGAGTCCATTTTCAGGGGAGTGTATCCCTTCTCTTAACAAATATTCTCTATTTTTGGTAACTTTCCTGGTAGAATTCTTTGTCCTAAACTCAAGAATCTGGAAGTCTCCTGATAGTGGGAGTGAGCCAGTAGGCTGGAGGGAGACATATATTTAAATCTCATGACCCTTTAAAGCCATTGATGTAGCACCTGCCTCCTCTCACATTTTTATAGTACAGGGTTTCCTTAACATGCCCTCTTTGTTACATGTAGCTCAGATGGTGTCTTAGTCAGGGTTTCTATTGCTGCGATGAAACACCATGACCACAAAGCCATTTAGAGATGACAGGGTTTATTTGGATGACCATCACCAAAGGAAGTCAGGACAGAAACTCAAACAAGGCAGGATTCCGGAGGCAGGAGCAAATGGTAGAGGCCATGGAGAGTGCCAATTACTGGCTTGCTCCCATGGCCTTCTCAGCCTGCTTTCTTATAGAATGCAGCACTACTGGCCTAGAGGTGGTACAACCCATCATAGTCTGTGCCCTCCCCCACTGATCCCTAAATGAGAAAATGCCTTACATGGAGGCCTTTCCTCAGCTGAGGCTGCTTTCTCTGATGACTCTAGCTTGTGTCAAGTTAACACAGAAAACCAGCCAGAACAGATGGGCCAAGGTTTCCAGTTGGTTTGAGTCAACTGGCTTCTTTCAAGTGCTAATCTTGATGTCTCTCCACACCTCCATTCTCCTGCCACATCCCTACTCCCCTTTACACACCTTCAGTGCCAAAATATCCCAAACTCTCAAAACCCATGAGCCTGAGCAAGCCCTCTTGTTTTAGGTTGTATCTTGCCAGGTATTGGTCCAAAGCAATGAGAAAATCAACTAACACAGAAAATTGGGCCCGAGAAGTGGTGTCATTACTGGAACAAGCCTGACTGTGGTTTATAGTCTGTGGGGACTGGTTTGTTGGAGGAGTGTAGACTGGCAATGCCCTATAAAGTGGTAAGCAGAACCCAATGTGCCCTTCTCATGAGAGTGTGGACTGGAATATCAACAGCAGACATTGAACGGCTGGGCTCATGACATTTCAGATGGGAACAAGGATCCTACTGACAAAAAAAAAAAACCCTGGCCCCTCTAATTCCAGTGCCCCAGTTTTATCCCTAGCTTCATAGCAGACCCTATGCTACCACCTCCCCTTTCTCTATGCCCCCTTTGCCAGTGGGTCATGAAGACACCATCCATCACCACAGCCATTTGTCTCAGTGTAGAGCTTCCAGAGGCACCCCCCTGGGATCCTGCCATCAACACCCCCAAAGGAATCAGGTTGGCAATCTTCACTGTCCCTCCTGTCCTGCAATTCCAATCCCCCAGCATTATCCCCAGCTCTGTAGCAGCCCACCTGGTGTGGCCTCAGCTCCCTCCCTGCACAATACACAGGGGACTGACTACTCAGATCCTGGTGAGAGACCCAGCTTTCCTAACCCTCTGTAGAACATCACACACACACACACACACACACACACACACACACACACACACACACACACACATTCTAACCCACCTTAGTGTCTGTTCCCAATACCCAGAAACACATTCTACCTTGGATCCCCAGTGGCCATGCTGGAAGGATCTCCGAAGCATTCCCAGGCAACCCACTGGCACACTGTACTTAATCCAGAGAAGAGGGCAAGGGAATCCTAGAAATAGAACACCCACCCAACAAACACAAGACCAGATGTTAGCACCTAGAATTACAGTCATCACAAACCTAGATGCCTAGAGGCCAGCATAAAAATACAATGGATAACAGCCTGGACAATATGCACCCTAGAGCCTAGTAACCCTACAACAGCAGGCCACAAGAAGTTCAACAGAGCTGAAGCAGAGAACAAGGGCGTCAAAATAGTCCTTAGGAATCTGCTCCAGGACCAGAAAGAGGCTATGATTAAATCAGCTAATGAAATCTATGAAAACATGAAGGAAAAATTAAATGAAAGAAGAAAACTGAGACATAAAATTGAATCTAAATCATTAAAGAAAACCCAAACTAAGGGAAAAATGGAAATGAAAAATTTAAGAACTGTAACACCTCAGAGGCAAGCCACACCCACAGAATACAAAAGATTGAAGAGAGTATCTCAGGCATTAAAAACAAGATGGAAGAAATGAAAATGTTCAAATAAAATGCTCAGCCTAAAATATTCTGACAGAAAACATACAAGAAATCTGGACACTATGAAAAGAATGAATCTACAAATAGCAGGTATATAGAGGAAGAATAAGAACCCAGCTCAAAGGCATAGAAAATTATTTTCAACAAAATCATAGAAGAAAAGTCCCCTAACCTAAAAAAGGAGGTGCCTATCAAGGTACAAGAAGCACAGAGCATACCAAAGACACTGGAGCAGAAAGGAAATTCCCTTTAGCATATAATTATCAATGGTAAATGTACAGAACAAAGAAAGAATATTAAACGCTACAAGGGCATAAGACTAAATAATATAAAAGTCCTAGTAAAATAACACCTGACTTTTCTATTTAAACTTTAAAAACCAGAAGGGCCTGGACTGATGTTCTACAATCTCTAAGAGACCACAGACATCAACCCAGACTACTCTACCCAGCAAAATTCCCAATCACAATAAATGGAGAAAGAAAGACATTTCATGATAAATACCAAATTTAAGCAATATCTTACTTACAATTGCAGCTCTACAAAGGAGCTACAAGGGAAATGTCCACCTCACAAGGTTAACCACACCCAAAAAAACACAAGGAACAAATCTGAGTCCACCAAATCAGAATGAGAGACACATACAACACACCCTAACAACCAAATAATGAGAATCAACAAACACAGGTCATTGAAATAACCCCCTGCTTCCTA
Source organism: Onychomys leucogaster (assembly GCA_949786385.1). NCBI lineage: Eukaryota > Metazoa > Chordata > Mammalia > Rodentia > Cricetidae > Onychomys > Onychomys leucogaster. Next base: position 43,688,370 of record OX460426.1, on the reverse strand, counting down.
ACAGACCACCAGACATCTACGCTGGATATCAACAACAGGACCAAACAGCTTACAAACTCATGGGAAGTGGTTAACTATCTACTGAATTAAAACAATGGTTCACGACAGAAATCAAAAGCCTTCCAAAACTGGATGACAATACACAACACGCCCAACTCTATGGGACACAGTGAGATGGTTCTAAGAGGTGAGTTCATGGCTGTAAGTGACTACATAAAACATGGGGGCTACCATGTCTCTTAGTCTATCTTTATTTAAGCATCCAATGGTGTCAAGGGAGCACCTCCAGAGCAAAGCACCTGCTCATATTTGGGGAGTCCTCTTGAGAAGAAGTGAGCTTTGGAGGAAATACTGCACACACTCAGTCTATGGCTTCAGCCTCCACCACCAGGAACAGCTGGTGGAGAACAGCGATGTCTGGAGGGGAAATTCGGGTGGATTTGCTGAACCAAGTGTGTCAGGAATAACAATAAACTGCAGTAAAGAGAAAGGAACAATCCCCATTGGCACAATGGAGATGGAGAGCTGAATACTGGGCCTGCTGAAGCAGAAAGGGCTCCGTGGCAGGCTGGGTTGGTCTTTGTGAGTTCTCTAGAAGGCGGCATCTTCGGTCATCTGGTGGCCTCTCTGCCTGCACTCTGAGTTCCACAGTCAGCGTCCAGGGCCACCTTCCAGGTCTCCTCCACGAACCAACTGAGCAGTAGTACTTCCACCATTCCTCAGCCCTAAGCCACTGTTGGGGACATGATCAACCCAGAAACTAAGTCAGGAGAGTTGGAAACACACAGCCACGCCCCCCAAAGCCACCGCTGAGCCCTGGTGTGTTGTTTTCACAGCAGGGTCCCATCAAACCTGCCAGTTTTATCATAACATTATTCTTTATTTGTTTTCCAAATTGTTCTTCATGCATCATATTTTTCCTTGATCCGTTTCCGCCCTCCAGTGAAATCTGGTACCCCAAGCAGCTCTCAGAACTAAGTTAATTATAAAGTCATATTAATGTCATCCATGTAGCAATGAAATTGATTTATTCCATACATCTGAGGTCAAGACATTGATTAAGATCAGGGACTGTAGCATTTTGTGTTATAACATTTACAATGCTTATGAATTTTAATATTTCTCTCAGCAAGAATTGCCATAATTAACACCTGCCGTGAAGTCTTGATTTATGAATTAAGCCTAGCTTCTAGGTATCATTAATATTTAAATACTGAACATTTAATTCTGATTAAGTACATGCAGGAGATATTTATCCCTTTATGAAAAATAAGTCCCTCCACCTCTCAGGGCTGACCTCTGCCCCAGGCTGTGAGCATACATAATAAAATTTGAGCTGGGATGTTGGGAAAAAATGGGAGAGATCTCATATTAGTAACTTAACAGCCCACCCAAAAACTCAATTACAAAAAGAAGTAACACCCAAAAGGAGTATACAGCAGGAAATAATCAAACTCGGGGGTGAGATCAATAAGGTAGAAACATCCAGGTGATGGTGGAGCATGCCTTTAATCCCAGCACTCAGGAGGCAGAGGCAGGCACATCTCTGTGAGTTTGAGGCCAGCCTGGTCTACAGAGTGAGTTCCAGGAAAGGTGCACAGCTACACAGAGAAATCCTGTCTCGAAAAAGCAAAAAATAAAAATAAATAGAAACAAGCAAACAAACAAAATACAAAGAATTGGTTCTTTGAGAAAATCAAAAAGATAGACAAGCCCTTAGTGAAATTACCTGAAAAGAAGAGAGAGGATCCCAATTAACAAAGTTGGAGGCAGGAAATGGAACCTAACAACAGAAACTGAGGAAAACCTGAGTCCTAAGGAAATGATTTAAAAACCTGTCCTTGGGGCTGGAGAGATGGCTCAGAGGTTAAGAGCACTGACTGCTCTTCCAGAGTTCCTGAGTTCAATTTCCTGCAACCATATGGTGGCTTACAACCATCTGTAAAGAGATCTGGTGCCCTCTTCTGGCCTGTAGTCATACATGCTGTATACATAATAAATAAATAAATCTTTGAAAAAAAAAACCTATCTTCCACCAAATAGGAAATTCTAAATGATATGGGTAATTTATATATATATAAAACCTATCAAAGTTAAATCAAAAACAGATGAACAATTTAAAGAGACCTAAAGCCCTTGTGAAATAGAAGCCGTCGATAACAACAGAACCCAGGGTCAGATGGTTAGTGCAGAATTCTGACAGACTTTCAGAAAAGAATTCACACCAATAGTCCTCAAATTATCCCACAAAATAGAAACAGAAGGAATATTGCCCTTTTTATGAGGCTACAGTGCCCTGATACCTAAACCACATAAAGGCCCAACAAATAGAGAGGATTACTGATCAATTTCCCTTACAAATATAGATGCAAACATTCTCAATAAAATACTTGCAAACCAAATCCAAGAACACATCAAAAAAGATTATCCACCATGAGCAAGTAGGCTTCATCCCAGAGATGCAGTGATGGGTCAACATAAATATATAAATAAATAAATGAATGAATGAATGAATGAATGAAAAAATAAATAATTAATTAATTAATTAATTAATTAAATGTAGCAGCACTATGCATCTCTCTCCTTTCCTAGCCTAGCACAGGCATGCTCTCCAAGAGAGGCACATGGCTTTTCTTCAGGCTTCATCCACTGTGGCTGGTCTGAAGCTTCCTCCCAACACTTAGCTGGACCATCAAGAGAGACTCCTAACCTCACCTACACCACCAGGAGGATGTTCTTATTTCTGCATTTCATCAGATTATCCTAATCTGCATTGTCATCCAATTTGAGATGTGAGAGATCTGCTCACACTCTGACAATAAGTGATCCTGGAGCAGGATCCTGAACCCATGAACACCTTGCCTGAATGCATGGCTTCCTAAAACAATTACCATGACTACATCATGTATTTGTTCCAACTGAACTCCTGAAATGACTTATTTTGCTTGGGACTGATTGATTCCAACTAATTCAGCACATGTAGCTAGGAAGAAAAAAGCCAAATACAGGAGCTGAAGAAATGGCTCCTTTACTTTGAGTAATTGTTTCTCTCCAAAGAAAAAACAGAGCAGCTGAAAAGCATCCTTAACTCCAGTTTCAGGTAGAATTTAATACCCTCTTCAGCCCTTGGTGGCATTGCATGCATGTAGTTTACAGTCCGTCTGCAGCTAAACCCCCATATATATATAACAAAAAAATCTTTAAGAAAACTTTACACTACTGCATCATTAAGGCCTGCAGAGGCAAAAAAATAGTGTAACAAATTATCTTTGAGTACAATCTGTCTGTTATTTGTTTTCACATGAGCTATATTTCAAGGAAACCAAAGGAAGATAGCTGCGGTATTTTATTTGTTTTAAACGTTTTATTGATTCTCTACTGGTTTCACATCATGCATCCCAATCCCACTCTTCCAACAACTGGTTCCCTTGCATCTTTGTTCTGCTCTTGATAACTCCCATCTAAATTAAAACAATACAAAACATGCAAAATCCAAAACAAAAAGAATACAAACAAAAACCTTGCTGCGGAATCTGTAGTGAGGCCCAGTGAGTCACACAGTACATCCTTTAGTCTATACATCTTTTCTTGTAAGTGTTCTGGACTCTGACTTTTATTACCCTGTCAATAATCCACCCTCACTGGGACTCCTCTTCAATATAGAATTGATGTCTGTGTCATGAAGAGCTTGTAACTCTGATCTACAGATCTGAGCCCTTCACATGCTCCTGCCGTTCATAGAAGAAGAGGGTGTTAGGGTGGGATAACATGTAGCCCTCGTTCTGAACCTGGGTGGTAGCTGGGTTAGTGAGCCCACCAGCTTTCCTTCATCTTCACGACCTGAGTAAGGTCTCCTACTCTGCCACAGCTAAGTCACCAAATGCATCAGGCAGAATGAACAGAGCCCAATTCTCCTCCTTTCATGCCCTCACATCTGGGTCACCCACACACAAACACAAGAAACATTTCTGCTGTTTGGACAGACAAGGTGCTGGGCCCACTCTCCCAATTGTTGCAGTTGGTCAGGGGCAGACCCAGCTCTTCCGTTCTCAAGCTGCAGAGGTCAAGTCTCCCACCATCTTCAGAAAGATTGTGCTCAGTTGGGGCAGGCATCTTTCCCTCACACTTGCCAACCCAGGTCAGAAGAAGAGGACAAAAGTCAGCTCTTCTGCTCTCACACCCTCAGGGCCAGCTCACCTGCACCACCAATAACAAGGTCAGCTCTACATGCTGCTCAGTCCAGGTGCAGGACCCACTCTCCAAGTCCTGCAGTTGGTTTGGGGCAGATCCAGTTCTCCCTAGTGCCATGCCCTGAGAGGGCAGGGTTAACTCTGAATCCCTATCCTGTCTTCAGTGCTAACAGGAGCCACTACACCAGCATAAACTGAAGCTGTGGCAGGGTACAGGTTCCAGACATGGCCCTTAGCACCAGCCTAGTCCTGGATGCCACCATGGCCCCTGTTGTCAGCATATGCCACTGAGATCTTCATGGCACAGGAAGCAGCACAGCCCTTGGAGATTAACATGACCTTAAGTGGCTACCCATACCACTAACTACTCCTCTGTGTCTCTTGGTTGGCCACACAGGCCATGGACATGAACACAGAACCAATCTGCCCTTGCAACATGGTCCTATACATGATCCTAGGCTGCATCCGGAGTCTGGATGTCTCCATGGCCCTGTTGGCAATGCAGGTCACTTAGATCAGCATGGACCTAGCAGCAGGCCCCAGGGGAGTCCATGTGACAGCCCAGATTCCATACATCTGCTCTGTCTTTGATGGCATCAGGCGCCTGGGACATCAATGAAGACCCTGGGTTCAGCAGGGACAGGGTCCCAGAAGCGGCCCTTGGCAACCTTCCTGGCACAGACTTCACTTTGGTCCTCAGTGGCAGCATAATCCCCCAAAAACGCACACACTGCCCCTGTGGTATCATATCTTTGTCAGTACCATAGTCACAGGTGGTGCCCAGACTGTAGGTGGCTGAAAAGCACTCAGTGGTCACAGGAGTCACATATATCAACACATATGCCCACACCTGTGTCAGGGTCATGGACAAGATATGGCCCTGGATGCCCAGACAGGGACATCAACAAGGCCCGGTTGGCAAACAGGTCTTTGAGTTTTTGCATTCTCCCTTAGTAAATATGGGATTTCCTAGGAGGCATTAGAGCAGTGCAGTTTGCTTTCATTAATATGGTGCATATGATCATTTCATAGAATGTGTACACAGAATACTATAGTTTAGGGATAGCTACAATTATGTCCAGAAAGAAAAGTATGGATACTTTTTCTATCATGCAATGGATATACACAGAGTTGGCAACACCATCCACATTCAAGGCCCTGTGAACCCCTGGCTTGGCTGGAGACACACAATGGAACACAAGCTGGGCACACAGGAGCTCTGGAGTTACAGATGATTATGGAGCTACAGGAGTGAAATATCACACATGACTTAGAAGTTGATAGATTTAAGAGTGAAGAGTTGGAAACTGTCTGTCTAGAACCTGATCTAGATTTCAGCAGAACTAAGTCAACAGACCATGGATTTGATGGAGCTGGACTACCTAGAGGTCAGCTGGTGTTTGTCTCACTGGTAAGATCACAGCTGAAAGGGGTGTCTTCATCTGAGGGGCCCTTGACCCTAGTGTGGAGAATGTCACATGATCAAGGTGTCTGCAGCTTCTTTGGCTTCCTCAGTTTTCCCTCAAGAGCTGCTGTCAGTGAAGGAAAGGCTATCATACCTACAGCTGCTGGCTGGTGCACAGCTAGACAGACATTTGGCCCAGAGCAATACAGACCAGAGAAATCAGTCTAGGGAAATCACGTTTTTATTAAAAAAAAAGAGTAGTCATTTTACTCAATACTATCTTAACGAGGGAACAATACAAGCAGTAATTAACCTTATCAAAACACCAAACAACAAAAACAAAAGCAAGAACAAATAAATCCAAAACCTCAAACTATAACAAAGAAAAGCATAATAACCAAAGAAAACAAAACATATCAAAATAATGAAACAAAAATACTTAAGCTAAGCTACAGGCTTAATTAAAAAGTAAGATCAGGTTAATCAACACAGAGATGTTGAGGCATAGTCCAACAGCCTGTTACTGCCCTTGGAAACATGGTAGGAAGGCAGTTGCAATTGGAAAAAGCCTTTTTCAAGTCAGAGTAGCCAAGCCTCCTTGGAATCTCCTAGGTTTTCTTCTGAGGAAGAGGCTTTGATCCTAGGGTTCAGAAGACCATGGGTTCAAGGTGTCAGTGGCGTCTTTGGCCTTCTCAGTTCTCTTAAAGCTGCTGTGTGAGAAGGAAAGGGAATCAGTACCAGAGGCAGGCTGGCTGGGCCACAGGCTAGACAAAATCAGGGCCTATTCACACTGGAAGCCAGTGTCAAGAGCCCCCAGTCCCAATGAATGTCGTGGTTGTAAGGGTTGGAATGCAGTGGTGGTTCACTTGCCTGTGATATTTCCTGCTGCTGCTCCTGCAGCAGCTCTGTCTGCAGGAGGCTCTCATCCTGGGTTGTGGCTTGTTCTGGCTCAGGATGTAGATTTTCTGACCTAGAGGAGGAAGGCAGTTAGGGAACAGGCCTGGTGGGGCCTGCTATAGTCAGCTGTTGAGCCTGAACCCGCTCTAGTCAGCTGGACAGTCCAGCATCACTTTTCAGGTGAGGTCATTCCCTGTATTTCCCAGGAGAGTAGTGTCTGAGTGCATCTGGACCTGGATTTTATTTTGTATTTTAAAATCTGCTAGAAGATGAGCTGCGAAGTACACAGTACTAGACAGGAAAATTGACAAATTTCTCCAGTTGTCTAGATACATTGTTTTGAGAAAAACATAACAGTGTAGCAATGTTTGACTGACAGCTCAGGGCAGATGTACATGACCCTGATAAGATAGCAGGTGAATGTGAGCAACCTGGGAAACTCAATGTAGACCCTCTAAGAGAGCCTACAAAATAAAAGCAGGGAAGGTTCTAATTATTCCAACAGCATGGAAACCTGCCTGAGTTCACCACCTCAACCTCTAAATAATCTCATACTCAGAAAAATTCTTTTCACAGGAGACAGATGCACACTGCAGAGAATATGTAACAGCAGGAGTATGCTGCATGCAGATCTACCCAAGTAGGAACTTCTCTCTAAAGGTGATGTTCTGAAAGGAAAATAAAGTGGCAGGAGCACACACTGTCCTCCAACACTAACCCTCCTCCTGCTAGATTGAGGACTATGATAGGGAGATTTGTGGGGAGACACAGGGGACACTGAGAAGACACCAGAGATCTCAGAAGTGAATAAGGGATACACACTCCTCAGAAACACTAAGGATGATCCATTGTATTTCCTGGGGAAGTTCTTGTTGACTGGGCCAGCACAATTCCCTGAGGTGGTCTGTCTGGCTCCAGCTGAGTGTCATCCAGATGGGGAGAATCTCAAAAAGGACAGAGATCCAAGTACAAGTGACCTACATGGTTCTAACTGCCTTCCCAGCTTGGGCTCCCACCTCATCTCAGCGACACTGAAGTGATGTTGCAGCTTTTCTGCCAAGTCCCTTTGCTGGGTGACCAGGTCCTTCTGCTTTAGCAGGTCCTTCAGTCTTTCATCCAGGACTTCTTGATCCTGTTCATTAGAAGATTGTGTTCTCAATGGAGTGTGGAGTGTTGCTCACTCACATGCACACACATAAAGTCAGGGACACACAAGTTAATGTATGCACACATACTTGCACACTGTAATACACCGACAAGTTCAATTTCCCAGGCAATTCTAATAAAAAGTGCCATCACCAGGAATATTATTGAGAAGACAATTGACTTTCATTGGATGAGAAATGAACACAATGAACATGAGAGATAGGCACTGTACTTTCTCAATACATTTGTTCTCATAATTAAAAATATTTCATGACTATTTTCAGAGAAAAACACACACATGAGTTCATACATTCACACCCACAATCATACACTTAAACTTTTAAGCACCCATAGTTCCAGCACACAGTCACTTACCCCTACGTATACAGGAAATACGGGCACACACACACACACTCACCCATAGGCAGACATATACAGAAACCAAAGGAACATGAATGTTCAATTAATAGCCAGCATTCACACACATACAGAGGTTCACCCACACAGATGGACAGAAATGCACCACACACAAACACACACATACACACACACACACACACACACACACACACACACACACACACACACGTACACATACAAACACAAACTTCCTGAACGAGAGGACTTCTGCATTGCAGCACTTTTTCTGCTGCAGGGGGAGGGCATTTGTCTTCACTGCTATATGCAATGCTCTTAGACTCAGTCTGGATCTGCTATGCTAGCCTGTACTTACTTTTACTTCCATGAACTTTATCCATTCCCAAACTTACTGATGACACTGGTTTAAAATTAATTCATCATAATTTCTTCACTAAACTTACTCTAGCTCCTCCAAGAAGACCTGGATAGCTCAAGTGAAAGAGAGTGACACATGGTCAACACCCAGGAGGATTTCAAAAGATGACAGTTCATATGATATGAATTCAGCCCCAATGTCAGTCAGAAGGAGGCCAGTGACATCACCAGCAGTGATTTTCAGGAACACAGCACTCTACACAACTGTGAGAGGGAAATGTTCTAAGACACAGCCATGCACATGACATAGTCAGTAACATAAGGTCAGCAAGGACATGCTCTGTCGTACTCCATTTTGTGAAGCCAATGAGACAAACTAGACATTTCCTGTTGTGTTATCTCTGTGTAGTGAAAGGAAAGGTGTCTAATTTTTATTTTTAGAAATAGCTGTATTGATTGAACTTTGTTATGTACTAAAAACACATGTGGAGTGAGTAGAAAATTCATTCATAATGAAAAATGAAAAAACTCCACATGTATTCCAAAGCAATAAAAGTGTATAAACACAAGAGAAAGCGACTCCCTCATTTTTGTTTCTGCGCAATTGAAACTTGTGACAATTAGATGAGACAAAACAAGAAGACAGAGGCCCCATTGGGGATAGAAGATCCAGAGTGCCTGCCGGCCACAATAGCACAAATAAAAAATTTTAAGTTCAGTGAATGACCTTGGTTCAAGGAAACAAGAGAGTAAGAAACAGATGACAACATGGGAATTCATTATGTAGTTCTGAACACACCCACATGTGTACACATTTACACATGCCTGCATAGATCATGCACAGACCACAGAAATCAAAAGTGAGCAGAAAAAAAGAGGACATGATGTTGAGTGAAGAGATAAATTTAGATTATGCACATCAGATGTTTCACAGAGAGATACAACATAGCTACTCATCCCCTGGGTACTAAAAATGCCTAGGGGAAAGCACACAGTTTAGTCAAACTATGTTGAGGTGATTGAAGAAAAAGTTCTCTTGAAGCCTCAAATCTGTCTCTCCAACCCTCAAGATGCCAAAGTCCATCCTCATGTATGGTCATTCAGGAAGGTTCAGACTGGAAGGTCCTGGATGGGAGAACTGTTCAGCACCACTCACAGAAAACAGGGCTGACAAGCTGATACTCAGGCTTCTGTCAGTATGAACCAAGAGTTAAGCAAAAAGAGGAGAACACACTGGGATGCAGGAAGAAAGGATAAGGCCACATGCTACCCCAAAGGTTGACAATGAAAAAATTCACTTGGCATTGGCTTAGGGCTCTAGTCCTTGAAAGCTTCTTCCTACTTATGATCTCACATGACACCTGAAAGCAAATGATTCTAACATAATGACATGTAGGTGTGTGATATCTGACTGACCCATCTCTGTGAATGTTCTGCAGCTTCCAGCAGAGCAATAGGGTTTGCTTTCCAGTCACGCAGTATCTAGCAAGAGGCTAACTATACAAAAACACTTGTGAATGATCACTGAAATGGATACTGGATGGGTGGGTAGATGGTTCCATGGGAGCCTCTATTTTATGGTTGGCCAGTTGTAGAGCCTGCCCCTATTGCCTCAGCCTACCTGCTGTTGCTCAGAACAGGAATCATACATCTTCTCATGAGGTTCCTTCAAGAGCTTCTTCATCTTCTCACAGGTCTCTTGCAGTTCAATCTGCTCCTTCCACAGCAGTCTGTTCTGGAGTCTCAGAACATGTACATCCTTCTTTAGCTGATTACACTCTCATAGGATCCAGCCATTGAGGAAACTAAACAATCACCAAATCATGGTGATCCACAGTGACCCTCCATGTGACATCCCTACATCCAAGTACCACCAACCATGAAACATCAGAGGCCCCCAGACAGCAGAAGAATGGAACTCCCAGTAGTCAAGCCAGCATCACTCAGAGAAAGGCCAAATCCAGAGAATAACCAAATTCCAGAAAGATTCAATCTACTTCTGAAAAACCTGGTACTAAAAAGGATCCTGTGCCTCTGAGAACAGGGTGCAGCCCACACCTGTGCTTGACTGTTCATGACATTGGGAAAGCATCAGCAGGTAGAAATCAAACACTCTCTGAAGGAGGGCAGAAGTTCCAACAGGAGTAATTATGTCTACAGATTCCAGGCAAACCAGATCTGTGGAGCCCCTGCCAGTGCCCAGAGAACCTGGGCTGCCAGACATACCCTTCATGGTGCAAACCATTTCTCTGTCTAAGGCCTCCTGTGTTTAGTAGGACAGTGATGGAAGGGGCTCAGAGTTTTTCCACATTTAGCAAAACTGAGTCCAATGGGCACAAATCAAAAGACCACAAGGCAGGCTGCTCTCTAAGAGACACACAGGCTCGAACCAGAGTCCTCTCTTTGGGTCAAGGAAAAAAAAGGGCAGAAACAGTTGCCTCCCAAGCTATTGAGCACTTACCTAAAGTATTCAGTCTCCTCAATCAGCACCTTGCACTTGTCCAAGGCATCACAAATCTCCATGGGCAATTTCTGGAGAGCCGACATCACCTTCTTGTGTGCCATTTCAAGCATCTCAAGCTCAAAATTCAGCCTGTGGTAGGGCATGGATCCAGGAAAAAAGAACTCCATGAACACAGGCCACAAGGATCACATAAATGAGGTAGTGTCATGGACTACTCCAGCACAGTGGGGGCCATGGCCTATCAATTAAACACTGTGACCTTCTGGTGCTTATTAAACATCCTATCCTGTCCTCAGGACAGAATAACCAGCAAGTCTAGGGGAGGGAGCCAGAGCTGCATGAGCACCCTCAGTGGGCTGGAGCTATAGATAAATGCTCTAAGAAGTTCCCTGGAATCTGTGCCACATACCTAGACACACAAGAAAATTATGGTAACATTTCTCCTGTCTCGAGAACAGGGATTCTCATTCCTGGGTGCCTCTAGCTACACGGAAAACCAGAGCGCACAATCAGTATTTCCAGGGAGGAGACCCAACTGAAGGATGGTTTTCTTAACTGCACAGGTGATTCCAATGTTCTTCTAGGTGAGCACAGTGCACAGGAGGTGTGCTGTTCAAAGGGGAGTTCCCTTGCTTCAACAGTGCCATCACGTGGACACATGTAAAATCCTCAGACACTGTCTCAGCCCCCAGACTCTAAGGACCATACACACACACACACACACACACACACACACACACACACACACACACACACAAACACACACACAAACACACACACACACCACATGAAATCAGGATGCCCAAGAAATGTTGGGACTTGGCATTGTCACTGAGGTTAAGCAGACAGCGAGGAGGAGTGATGAGCTACAGGCCTCCCAGCCACACTGACATGGATGAAGGGGACCAGGCCGCTCCAGCTTCTGCCAAGAGCTTTCACACACAATCATCTGCTGGTCAAGTACAAAGACTCACCCCAACTCACAGCACCTATCATCTCCCACAAGCTAACACCTGTCAAGACCTCTTGAAATGAATGTTGAGAGCTCACAATCTAACATCCCTATCCCCAGAGTGATTCAGGCCACAGGTTCTGCTTTTCATTTCAGTGGAGCAGAACAGCCTGGGTCCCCATCTCATTCCTACCCAGTCTCCAAGTCTGCATTCAAAGGCATTCAAAAATTAGTTTAGAAAGCAGGACACCCTGGAGTTTCAGACTCCTGTTCCTCAGGAAACCTGGGCTTGATACTTTGGTGCCAAGACAGTCAGCAGAGAACTGGACAAAATGACTACCTGTTATTCAAATCCTTGTCACTATAATTGGCCAGGATTCCATGCAGCTCATTTCGCACACACGACATATCATGTATCTGAATGGTTAGTTTCTCTATTTTTTTCATCTCCTGTTCCTGCTCCCACTCAGTGATGGTGGATAGTTGGGAGGGTGCTTCCTCTGTTGTCCTTGCAGGTAGATAAAAACAAATGAACTTGTATTCTTGACTGGCCTAGGACCAAGAGAGTCCATGCAGAGTCCCAGGAAGAAACCTAAGGAAGAGAAATGCTAGGGATCCAGTGAAGCTTCTGAACAGCATGGCAGCTGTCCTCTAACTTGGGCCCTTGAGCTGTGTGTGTCCTCAAACACTCTGGCTAATCATATGCCTCACTCCCTAGTGCAGACATAAGCTAGCCCAGGCAAGTAGAATTAGAGGACAGTGTCAGCTCATATCTGATGTGATGTAGGTAAGTACTGCTGTCCCTGGAGCTTAGCAGCACCAAGTCCTGATCACATGTGCCCAGAAACAAAGCATCTGAATATGTGTTGTGTGGCCAAAGGGAGTTTCCCTCCATTCTTATTGGCATCAGATTCCCATGGAAACTGAAGGAATCCACTAGGATGAAGTGCATCAATACCCTCCCAGAGAGGGACAGCTCAGTGGTTCATCTGTTTCTCCCTCCCCTCTTTCCCAATCAGAATGAAATGAATGATCTCCACAAAGTAGCTGAAGCCTCGACAATTCATTGCTCTCCTAAATTCACCATCAGAGACTGTTGATTCTGGGTTTGCTCTTTAGAAAGCCAGAGAAGCTTGACAGGCCCATTGCTACCTAGAAACTCCCAGAAGCTGAGCTCTATGACTAATAATCCCAGCTCAAGTTCACCTCCTACAGGAAGCTTCACTTCCCTGCTCAGAGTTCACTGTGCCTTCCCCAGAACCATCTGTTTCTCCATGTTTTACATGGAGACCAAAATCCAGCTTCCTTCTGCCTGTCTCTTGTCTCTCCATGTTCTCCATTCTCTCTTCCCGGCAGCCTGCTCAGTCTAGCAAACATGACTATGGGAAGTGAAGGAATAACCCACAGGCATTGATGTTGCCACAACACAGGTGTCATCATAGAGAATACCAAGGACTCTCCAGGATAGAAGAGAATCTCCATAGAAGTGACTATTAACATCACCTCCAGCAGTCTTCACTTAACCACTAACTAGCTCTTCTTCAGTTCACCAGAACCATGTTGCCCTTCCCAGAAACACAAGGGAAGAACTTCAGCACTTATGCCTTATAGAGTCAGAGGTAACTTTCTGTTTCATTAGAATATTTTCTCTAATTTATTTATGGGAAGTTGAAGACTCACTTCAAAACACATCCCTGGAAATAACTGGCCTCTTCCTAAGATCTCTGATCAATAACATGAGAAATAAGGTTTGCTAGGGAATTAGGTCAGGAAGGTGGGGAGGAAAGATCAGTGCCCTGATGTAAACAAACACATTGTGGGGGATTCACAGGGCTATTACAGTAAGTATGTGAGTGTGGTCGGAGGTTGTGGGTGTGCTGACAGAACAAAGATAAGTCCCATAGTTAATGAGAAAAAATCACCCTGAATCATGAGCACTATACATTCCTGCACTCATGATATTAGCTAATGTGTTATAAACTAGTGTCAGGCTGCAGATGCTAAGAAGTGGCCTCTCCAGGTGAGCCCTGAGACACAAGAGCAAAAACTCCTAGTAATGGTCCATTCCTACACTAGAGATTGAGGAAACATGAATGGCTAGAGAGAGGCCAGACACACAGATATTTAAGGGCATTTTGAGAATAGCAAATGTGTCACAGTCATGGGAGAATATATAGTGTGTCCCTGCTATGTTGCTTCACCTAGAGCTACACAAAGTCTAATTCGTTGAGCTAGAACCACCTGTGACAATGCATATGCCCTTAAAAAGGAAACAGGCACTGCCTGCTTAAGGAATCATCATGAGAGCATGAGAAGGGCAGGCAAAGACACAGGAGACATATTACTAGGGGGCCTTTACTCTAGGGGCCTTTACCAGATCATCACTTCACACTTGTGAATTTCCTGGCATTCCTGAAATGAGGAGCTAGCACCATGTTCAGCCTTGATTGCAAATTCTTCAGAAGACTGGATAGTGGTTTCAGTAGTTTAATTGGTGGACCCTAGACCAAGTGAGTGATGTGGGATAAACCATGTCCATTCAGATGTTATATCACACTGACAACCATGTTAGACAAGAATAAGTATTTCAGTAATGCCCTATTCCAGAAGTCAAAGCACAGCACCTGCCCTACCCACTACCTCAGCTCAGTCAAACCTGACACACTGAAAACTGCTCAGGAAGTAACTGACAGATAAGACTTTGCCCTAGAAGTTTCTCAAAGACCAGACTTGAGTCTCCCCCTCTGTGGATGTCAGTTCTCCCATCTTTCTATAAGGAGGTGGCTGTCTCAGCAGTCAGCAGGTTTCCTCTTTCTCCCTAGACAAGATGACCCAAGGGACATCCTCCTAAGGCTTATTCAAGCTACAGAGAATGCACTGTAGCTTCAAGCCCACAACCAAGTACTTTGAGAAACCAGGAGAAAATTGCTACTGTCAAACTGAGTGTTTGGATGCCCAGCTCACTTATTCTATGCTTAAAAATATCATGTTAATGGAGAAGCCATGCAGGGACAGAACATGGTCCTCAGATTCACAAAGCCATCTTCTCTGTCAGTCAAAGACTCCCCAGATGTAGACAGTATCTGTCCAGGTCCACTGAATCTATCAGCCCTCAGGATGAACTGCTGACATCTGTGCCATCAACAGCTGGTAACTCAGAAACCCCAGAGGTCATTTGAAGACAGCAGCACTTGGTGGAATTGCCCTGCTAGTGGCAGTGATGTAAAGTATGAGAACTTCAGGCTTTGCCAGTGCACTCTCCTTTACCAAATATTATAGGCACACAACTGAAGGACTCCAGTGTGTGTAGGGAACACAGTTATGGTACAGAAATCTCATTAGTTCCTCTGTTCGTCCTTCCCCACTCAGAATGAAAGCAGATGGTACACAGAAAAGCACCTATACCCTTGTCAATTCCTGCCTCTGGCAAACTAACCATCATGGATCCTTGATCTGGGTCTGCTGTTTACAAAACCAGAGCAGGATAGACCTATTCCTTTCCAGAAGTTCCCAGCTCTTGAGCCCTAGCCCTGGATGGCTCAAGCCCATCACATCCAGAAAGCTGCCCAGCCCCTACCTTAACTCACTGTGTCTTACCCAAGAGCATTGATTTCTCCAAATTTTCCAGTGAGACCTATGGCCTGCTTCCTTCTGCCTCACTCTGCTCTCTCCAAGCTGTGTATTCTCTCTCTCAAATAAATGCCTCAGTCTTGACCACATCTTTCTTGGTGAACCTTACAGTAACTGAACTAATGTCCTTAGCTCACGTGGTGTTGCTACAACACTAATGACATCACTGGAGTTCCAAGAGCTCTCCAGGATACAGTAGAATTCCAGAGAAGAGACTGCTGATGTCATGGGGCACAGCCATGGCTTCCTTGCTAATTCTCTCTCAACTGACCAGATGGTGAGCTTTCCTTTCCAGGAGTCACTGCTGTGACACAGGGGAAGACATTCAGCTCCTCCTCCTTCCAAAGCTAGAGATTTCTCTTTTTCATTACTTCACCCATGAGGAATTGAATGCTCATTTCTAAACACTGCCTAAATTTGACCCTTCCTGTCTTGTGGGGAGGTTACACACTGCCCCCACATTTCCCTAGAATACTCTTGAGTAGAGCAGCAGAAAATATTACTTAGAAGGATAAAGGGGGGAGAAACTGAATGAAATACAGGATACCATGGAGAGGACCTGGCTGTCTCTGCCCTAGTGTATTTAAAGGAGCCAAGGGGTGGAGAAAAAGTCTGCCCCAAGCACAGCCAATGCAGACCATCTCATACACCTGCACTCACGCCTGTGGACCAATCATCCTGTCTATGCAGACCTGCTGGGTAAAGCCACCAGGAAACCTGGAATTAAGAAGATTTTGGAACAGATGCTTCAATTTTTTATTTTATTGGATAGTCTGAGGAGTATTAGTTGTTCTTTACATGTCTGGTCAAAATTTACATTGATTCTGTCCTGCTCTAGGCTTCCTTTTATTGGGCAATTTTTAATTACTGCTTCCATTTCATTAATTAGTATGGGACTACTTAAATTATTCATATTATCTTGATATAATTTTGGAGAATCACACACATCAAGAAATTCATCAATATTTTAAAAACCTTTTTCCAGTTTGTTAGAATGAAGATTCTTAAGGATTGAATGCACTCCATGTCTCCTTTTTCTTCCTGTGTTTTATTATTTTCATCCTCCTCTTCCTATTGGTTAATGTGGTTAAAGGATTGCCCATCTTGTTAATATTTTCAAAGAATTGAATCTTTGTTTCACTGTATCATTATATTTTTCTTTTTAATTCACTGATTTCAGCCATATTTAATGGGACATCTATATCCTTTGAACCTTCAATAGGGTTCAAAAACAATCATGAAAGATGAGGCAGAAAGATTATAGGAGCCAGAGCCCATGGACAATTAGAGCAAACAGTGTCTTCTGGTTATGACAGTACCACTGCACTCATGACACACAGCAGCTGTGGTCCTTATACAACATCAGGCCAGTCAACATTCAAGCATAGAGTGAGAAGTGTGCTTGAATCCCTACCCCTGATTGATGACCTTAGGTGGAACAATGGCTTCTGGGAGGAGAGTCAGCTTTCTTCTGACTTGATTAAAGTTCCACTCCAGGAGATGGAAGCCATACCCAGCACTGTGTGGATCGACAAGACCTCTGACTACATAGGCCAGGGTCCACAGGGAAAACCAAATACTACTGTTCTGCTTAAGGGGCATAGCAATAAAATGACTCCTAACAATGCTCTGCTATACTCATAGATAATGCCTTTCTCAGCCCTCATCAGAGCAGCTTCCTTCTGCAGCAGATGGGAACAAATACAGAGACCCTCATTAGATTATAGGCAGAGAGGAGGAGATCTTGAACGCTCAACCCTAAACATGACATCTCCACTCCACTTCCTCCCCTCAGGAAGGGAAGTGAAAGTGAAAAGAGTGACACACAATACTTCAGCTGGCAGGACCACGGTCCATCTGCTGAGGTGAAACACAGATATGGAGCAGGGCCAGACTAACTCTGAGAAATGCTGTACTGCATGTGTTAAACAGTGCAGAGCTGGAGAGGGAGGAATGCCCCATCCATTTGGATTCCAGAAGATCACATGAGTACCAGATGCTGGACATTGGACTGTAGGAATTTGGATTATTGCATCTGGGTTTTGGTATTGTTACCATCTGAATATTTCTGTGATCATCTCTTCTCTTGTGGAAAAAGAAATTTTGATTTTTTTTAGTTTGTTTTACCAGACCCAACTAATAAACTTTCTTGTTTCTTTTTTAGAGACCTTGGACTTTGAAGTATTGAAACTATTAAAGATTATGGGATTTTTAAAACATACACTGTGTTTTATATTATGATATTAACTTAAGAATTTGGGGAACAAGAAATAAATGGTTATGGCATTCAGGTGATATGTCTGAGTGTCATGCTGACAAGGAGTAGATGTCCTAGTTCACTTTATCTGTCAACTTGAAAATGCCTAGGAACAATACAAATGAGAATCTCAATGTAGAACCTGAATGGATCAGAAGGCACATTAATCACAGAGAAATGTTCTCTCATTGTTTTACATTATTAGGCTTGATAAACACTTTATGTATTGCAGGTAAATTATAGCATGAGTAATTTTTATTTGAAAATAACTTTTATGGCCTGAACACTTAGGGTTGGAGTACTGATGAAAGGATTTGTTCCTAGGAAAGGTTAATTTTAGCACCTAGATTTTTGAAATGTTGTGGGTGCAACTTTGCTGTCATATATAAAAGAAACTACCTAGGAAATAAGATTAAGTTTAAAATTTTTGTTGAAACTTATTTCATGTTATTATGTAATCTAGTGTTCTTTAAAGCAAAATTAGTGTAACACAAGGAGGTGGTTAGCTTCACTGACAGTCTCAATCCATTATATAGGGTAAACTTCAGAAGTAAATCCGTTTATTTACACTTAAATATTAGTATTATATTAAGGTTAATAATTAATTTGAAGTTAATTGTAGTCCATCAGAAGTTGTCTTAGAACAACAGGATATATGAAAATGAGCAAGGCAGAAGAAAGTTTTATACTTTCTAATGTTTGTTAATCTATCAATCCATATAACTAATAAGAAAGATTGTTGGTTCTTATTGCATATCAAAAAAGTTGGCTCTTTGCTGTGAATGATGAAACTTACTGAGTAAGGGGAAAATATAATAAATAAATTCATTTTTATTTCATCAAAGAAAAAATATTGTCCATATAATGGTATATTATAGATTGTGGAAATTGTACATGAATTATTTCCAACAGTTTTAGAAAAAATTACTGGCACAGGGTGGGGCTATTTAACATTCCCTGTGGTAGAACCTTTTATTCATATCTCTTAACAGGCTCAGAAAAATTATAAGTACATACCATGAAGTCAAACTTTTCCCTATCCTGTTCTTATAGAGATATAGTAAAGAAACAGTTTTTTAAGTCAACAGTATAACAAGCCATTCTTTAGGTAACTGAGAAGTCAAAGGCATTCCAGGTTGTAGAGAGCCCATTGGCTGAATTATTTATTTATGGCTCTCAGATGTGTCAGCATTCTCCATTTTCAATCATAAATACAGGAGAATTCCAAGGGCTGAATTCCCACAACACCCCACAGGGAACAGTCCATCATCAAAGGAAGCCAAGGCAAGATCACAAGGCAGGCGTTTGAAACCACAGAAGAACATTGCCCTTTACTCTGGTCAGCTACTTTTCCTTTATGGCCTAGGCTCTCTTGTCTAGGAAGAGCCCTACCCAGAGGTCTGCACCTTCCAAAATCAAAGAGCAATCAAGAAAATGTCTTAAAAAAGCATGCTGAAAGCCAGTCTGATGGTGTAAGTTCCTCAAGTATGTGTCAAGTAGACTTCCAAGATTAGCTATCATTGCAAGCCATAAAGGGGAAAACATAAACCTCAGTTTGCTACAAAACAAATTGGTCTTTGATGAATAGGATTCTATGTCCAAAGTCAAATTTCAATTGTAGGAAAAGCAGTTAAAAGGGTTTATGTCAGAAAATGAACAATAGGAAAGTTGGTAAATTTGACTATTGAAGTCCCTTCTGGAGGCTGCAAGGTGGACATGGGGAGGGACTTTTGGCTGACAGCACGTTTGACCATCCTTGCAGTATTTTGGTGTTGGCTTTCCCATGACAACCCCCTACCCCATACTGCAGAGACCAGGTCCCAAATGCAAGTCTGAGTCAGCAACTGGATGTCAGAACTTATGTTCTAGAGAAATGGATGAGTCAGTTCTGCTTGATGATTTGGGGAAGGCTGCCTCTCATTTTCAGAGCTGTAGATGTTGCAATCTTCTGAAGCAGCACCAGGAACATTGTCTAAAGCTGGTATTTTTGGGGACTCACACAGCAATACCTTCGCTCATCATGGTAGTGTCAGTGGGAACACTGCAATATGAGTATTGCATGCTTCTGGGTGCTGCTGCTTCCAAATCCTGCCTCTTTGACCACCAGTAACCCTCAAATCCTAATAAACTGTTTTTGCTCTGAAAGCAATTGGAGTTTTCTGCCTCATTTATACAATGAAGACTCCACTGAAATTTTCCTTGGCCCTCCTGTATTAAGAGACTGTTTTTGGCATTTTATGTGTTTTTTTTTCATTTGTCTTTCCTATTCAGGATGCATGGAGTGAGCAAGAAGGGGTATGGAGGATTTAAAGTAAAAAACACATGGCCAGAGGAACCCCACTCTTACTGATTGCTGCATTGTGTTTGGTGTATTGGGCCTTTCTTCTTTTTTCTTTAAAAATTACCCATTTCACCCTGGCAGCAAAAGTAGCTACCACAGTTAATTAACTTTTATCCTATTGGGCATGACAAGTTTCAATCAATAGTTATATACATTTAAATTGGCTTTAAAAATTAAAAAGATACAAACTCAACTTCCATTGGCTCTAGGGATATCATTTTATAAGTACTCCAATTTGCAGTAAATCTCGTTAAGGAGGGGATGACTCAGTTCCCTTTAGCCTACCAGTCTGGGTGGGTTACAACTTCTGTTGGTCTTTTCTGTTTCAAATACACAGATTGCAAGCCCAGCACCACTTAGAGATCTTTGGCAACAGTTAACTCTGCAGCTCTCACAGGACTGAGCCTGTATGATGAGTATTCAGAGATGGGTAATGCCTAGGGGGTGGTGAGCGACCTAAGACAGAACACCTGTGTGGCCTGGACAGGTGTCTCCATGATGGGTAAGGTGACCTGCTGATGTCTCATGCATCCTAAGTCAGAAGCTCATTTTTTATTAAAAGGGCAGGGACCTGTAGGTCCCTGGCCCCCATTTGGGTAACTGTTACATTTCTTGCCAATATTGACCTTGATATCCTCCCTATGCTAATTCCCTTCAGGTGACCTACATGGTTCTAACTGCCTTCCCAGGTTGGGCTCCTACCTCATCTCAAAGACACTGAAGTGATGTAGCAGCTTTTCTGCCAAGTCCCTTTGCTGGGTGACCAGATCCTTCTGCTTCAGCAGGTCCTTCAGTCTTTCATCCAGGCTTTCTTGATCCTGTTCATTAGAAGATTATGTTCTCAGGGGAGGCTTGATCACTCTTATGCACACACATAAACTCAGGAACACACACAAGTACATGTATGCACACATACAGACACACGGTATTGCACTAACATGTTTACTTTCTCAGCTAATGCTAATAAGCAGCAATCACCAGGCATAATATTGAGAAGAAGACTGACTTTTGTTGGATGCAAAGGAGCACGGTGTGCATGAGAGATAGGCAGTTCAGACGTTAAAGTGCCTATCCTGTAACCTAATGCACATACAAGTGGACCCCGGGCTGTGCATTATGGGAATATTCTCCAGCACAGGACCACTGCATGGTGGTGGACCAGAAGACTGGTCTTGTTCACTGCTTCTCAGATGCCCCCTAGGTGAGCAAATTCCTTTCCCACAGGCTGCCTCACTTCAGACCCAAAGCAATGAGCTCAGGAAACTAGAAAATCTCTACAACCAGGATCCAACAGTAACAGGTCCTCCCTGTAATGTGATTGAGTCAAGGGATTTTATGAGTAACAAAAGGCTGATTAAATCAGGACTAAATAATATTACATGGAAGAGCTCAACCACACTTTGCTACACTCTTCCAATAATGGACACCTAGATAGTTTCTACTATGAGGCTACTGTAAAAATGCTGCTAAAACAATGATGTCCCCTAGCTTCTCTAGGGACAACTACTTCATGTTCTGGAATCACTGTGTCACCTGTGGATTGCAGTCAACCTTATGAAGAATTGTGTGTGGCTTCTCACTATGTTATATAATTTCATACCACCAGCAATGTCTGAGGGTCCTCATTTCTCCCAACCCTCCATGAGCCTGATTTTAACTCAGAATGAAGAACTTCGAAGACAAGCAGTAACAGCGTGCTGCAGACACAGCACATGGTGAGTGCTTGAGACCATCATGAGCCTAAGTAGGATGCACTGGGACAGCCCCATTCTCACACCATAGCATGGCTAGTGGGCTTGTGCTGGACTTGCATGCAGCTAGAAGCACATTGCAAGGCAGAATCTCTCAACAAATAAAATCCAGTCCAAGTTTCAAGGCCAAGGCTAACTAAGAAAAGTTAGGCAAAGGTTGAAAGAAAGTGGTATCAGGCAACGGGGCAGAGGACAAAACAGGGCACAGGGAAGACACGGTGAGCCACCTGACCACTGATTGTACAGTCACCATTCACCCAGAGCAGACAAGGTATACAAACCCTCAGTCAGCCTATCCTGCCTAAAAGACACCTTGATTTGCCACAATAGCAGAAAGAGATCCTGCCCAGTACCTTGTTCATAGAGACTTTAGAGGAACCACCTCTCTTTTTACTCAAGACTGCTAATGAGGTACAGTCTTCACTTGGGAGCCACAGAGCTCTTCAAAAGACACTCACATTACCAGGAATCTACAAGTTTCTATTTTCTTTTTGTTTGAGGCAGTTAAATTCAAATAGACATCTCCTCCTGGACCTCACATTCTAGGTGCTTTTCCAGGAATGCTTTGAAGCTGGTTTTCTTGGTTCTACAGCTTCTGGTTTCAATGTGAAATGACAATAAACACTGTATATCTCTTAGACAGACCAAATAAATAACAGTTATGTATTTACATGACTATATCAGTGGCAGATCCAGCCTAACTGAGGAGTGAGTAACCAGGACTGTGTCCTGCCCGCTGTGGGCTAATCTTGACTCACAGGGAGGTGGGCACACCTTGAGAGCTTCTGCGGGGACAGAATGTTGTAGAATGGCCACAGGGGTAAAAGGGGCAGCAATTCTGAGTCCCCACAGGGCAGGTAACATCAGACACCCAGTTCCCCATCACAGGAGTTCCTGTGGAGGCCATGTGTCTTATCTGACACTGAACACCAGTTAAAGTCATGTAGGTTTCTGTCCAAAGGATACAAAATTCATCCATTCAGTAGCTGTCAGGACAAGGAGCCAAGGTTAAGAATGGGAACTGTGTGGGTTAGTGCTCCACCTCAACCCCTGGCTCCCTGGCATCCCTATCCCCAAAGAGTCTGGAATGTTCTGGTGGAAGATCCACCTCAACTCCCCTCCCCTATCTCTGTCCCTAAATCTGCCCCTGCAAAGCCTGCCAAACACAGCTCCTCCCCCAGAGAGACTCAAGACACTCCCACAGTGTATATAAGGTGCATCCCAGAAAACAGACATGTGGTTCTTCCTGTCTCTCATCCCAGTCTCTTCCATGAGGGGTGGGAGAATCACCCAGGAACACTTTACCCATTAAACCTGGGCTTTTCCAATTCATTCTGATTTGGTTTAATTTGGATTGCTGCATCAGAGGAGATGCTTTCAGGGTGCAAAGAATTTCCAGGGACGTCCAGCCATTATCCATGTCCTGGTCTTTGAAGCTGTACTCTGGCTTGTGCATAGGCTTCCCCCTTCTAACCATCCTCACTTTTCTTTCACTTCAGCTTGATGTTGTTTTGAAGACAGGGTCTCACTCGGTAGCCTTGCCTATCATGGAACTTGCTATGTAGAAGAGGCTGGCCTGGAACTCAAAGATTTCTGCTTAAGCCTCTTCCTCTTATTTCCTGGGATTAAAGACATGCATCAACCTGGCCTGCATTCTCTCTCTCTCTCTCTCTCTCTCTCTCTCTCTCTCTCTCTCTATCTCTCCATCTTCAACCTGTGTCTCCCCATTTTCTGGCCTATGTGACCCTTAAAATGATGATCAGTGCATCACGAGGAGGTAGCACCACAGATTACCCTACTGCTACACCTGGAAGCTCTTCCACTGTCTACCTTCTGTCAATCCTGCACAACATGTAAGCTGTTAGTCCCTGTGGCCAAGTACAGCTTCAAGGACTGAAAGGTCTCCACTGACTCATGGTCCATATATTCTTTTTGGAACTGAAGAATCAGCTGCAACGAAAGGAGCTCACAGAAAGGAGAGAAGGGTGCAGGGTGACTTACTTAGACTCTGGAGATAAAAGATCCATTCTTTCTGTAAGACACAGGCCTATGGATGCGCATGCAATGGCTGACCATGGTGTACTGGATCTCATCGAGGATAGTTGTCTGGGCAGCCTCAATACCCAGAGTTTTCTCCATTTGGGGAGAGCAAGGAGTGAGTGGAGTCAGTCCCTTCTGGGTACCTCCTATTCCTCTCCTGTCTGACAAGCACAAAGCACACACTGTTCTATTTCCCAAAACAGATTGCTGTGTAATTGTTGGGGGAAGATAGAGCAAATGCCAGGGTCAGGAAACTGCTGGATACTGGGTGAGGGCCCAGCAGCAATGGTACCTCAGAGGTGTTATTGGGTGTGGTCTGGATGACTTCCACACCATTGGTTTTCACCTTCCATTAGACACTTGAACTTCTCCTTCCTGATCTGCTCATCTACATAGATCACAGCTCTGGACACCATTGGGATGCTCTGTCCCCACCTACATTCCACACAGAATGCTCAAGATGCCACAACCACTAAGTCCATACTGAGAGCCTCAGAAACAGGGCTGAAGAATGGGCTGGTAACTGGTTCATGCCATTCCCAGCCCCATTATCACCAGCACTGTGTGCACTCCAGGAGTGCCTAGGTACTGCTTGGGGTGAGGGAAAGATGGTTCAGAGGACTGTGCCCCAACCTAAAGACAGCCTGAAGAGAGAGCAGAAAGAAGACTGAGAGAGAGAGACTTGCAGTCTTAGAACTAAGTGTAAAAGCCAGCTGAGAGCTCAGTGGATAAAAGAGCCCACTACAAAAACTGACAACCTGAGTTTGATCCTTGGGACCCACACGGTGGAGAGATGATGTCAACTCCCACAAGCTCATCATGCACTCCCACCCCCAAATAAAGTAATGTTCACCAGACTGATCCCATGGGCATATGGCCATGAAGTACTGGGGCTGTAGTCTTGGTCTCTGTAGTGCCCTGGTTCCCACCCCACTCTTTGCTGTCTCCCACGAGAGGACTCTTGGCCTCACCTTGGGGAGATCCTCTTTCAGAAACTGCAGCATGTAATACACGAAGCTCTTGCTGTTTTCCCTGGGGGTGATGCTCACCATGGCCTCACAGTGAACAGCCACATGGCCAGGCTTCAATAGGACCTTCGATGTGCAGATGGAGTGCCAAACAGTCTTAGTTAGATATGTATTTCTATAAAGAGACATCATAACTACGGTAATAGTTATAAAGGAGAATATTAATTTGGGACTGGCTTACAATTTAGAGGTTTAGTCCCTATCATCATGGCAGGAAACATGGTAGCATGTAAGCAGACATGGTACTCTAGAAGGAACTGAGAGTTCTATATGAGATCTGCAGGCATCAGGGAGAAAATAGAACCACTAAGACTGTCTTGAGCACAAAAGACACACAGATGTGTAAGGCAGGGCTGGACCAGGCTCCTTCCAAAGTGTGTCAAGATGGACACAGAGATCAAATATTCTAATATGATGTGGTGATAAATGACAAATGTAGAACATACCCACACCAAATCAAATAGTTTCTAATGATGGCCATGTCTCCTCTGCATTAGGGTCAACTCAGAAGGACATGACAGTTAATGAGGTGACCAACATCAAAGACCAGCCAGAATCTTTACACTGCTTCTCTATACACTTCTTCAGTGTACTCTGAGATATGCCATGGTAAAAGAACAAAGCATTAGCCTCCATTCTCATGTCCCCCCTCACACACCAGGCCTGCACAGACACTCTCTACCAAGGCACATCATCAATGCTGCAGCCCCACCCACAGCTGCTGTGCTGCTTCCTCACATTGCTGAAAGGAAGTTTGACAACATTGTCTTGTTATCAATAGGGATTCCTTACCTCTCCAGAGGGTTTTCTCAATTCTGAGTTTCACTGGGTATTCATAATCCGCATTGTCATTCTTGTCTAGCTGTGCTGTGATAACTGGAGAGCTGAAAGAAGGAGAGAGGATCAGCATGCAAGGAAGGGACCAAGACTGTGTGCAGTGAACTGCTGTAAAATCTGAGTGCTACTCTTAAACCATGAGTATTTATTAGAACTCACTTTGGGGAGGGCTGCAAGAAACGAGTACACAGACCTGTCACTGAAGCTAACTAGTTTCAAGAGACCAAAGGTGCCCATTCTGGCCAAGAGAAGATTTAAGAAAATTTCCCAATGGAGGGAGTCCTACCTCTCAGTTCATGACTTTCTGCTCCCCAGGGAACCAACTTCTTATGCATTTCACCCAACTCTGTCCTTCTCCAGTGATACCCCTGGTGCTCTGACCACCACTCTCACCTTCCTCTTTACAGGAGAAGTATCCCATCAACACAGGGCCTTGGAACAGATCTCACTAGCCTGCAAGAGGCTAGCAGACCTCCAATCAACATGGATATCCACAGTACCTGGTCTTCAACCAGGAGCATCTATTTCTCATTAAATGCTATTCTTCTGCAAAACTTACAGGATAGGCAAAATGATTTTTACCCCTAAAAATGTGATGTATCACTAGTTCTTCTAGTCTATGGTCTCTTGAAAACCTGATTGCATCCCTAGGGGCTTACAGAGAATGGCTACAAACCAATCAGTACAAAAATAAATCAAAACTATTCAGGCATGAAGTAATGCCACCAAAGGAATGCCATGTTTACTGACCTAGGGCTCAATACTGATAGCTCATTTAATATTTCCTTTTCATGGAACTAGTAACCATAAAAGAAAAAAAAACTAAAATACAAAAAATACACCATAGATTCCATTTTGACTATATGCAGTTTTACTTTGAGCGACTTTCTAAAAACTCAAACACTGATCAACACAGTAAACCTGCACTCTCATCACCAGACACTGCCTTATTAACAAGAAATCACAGACATTCATGGGAACAAGGACAATTGGTTCTTAAGAAACCAGCTAAGGAACATCTACCCAATGGCTTTGGAAGTGTTGATGGTTTCCTTGCTCTGAGGAACACTCAGGGTGATACTGGAGGCTATACCTGTGGGTCAACAGTGCCTGAGGAACAGGCATGTACAGGCTAGGAACAAGTGCCATTAGGGGAATGAGATGGTCAAAGGGGCAGATAATGTGACTAAATTCTGTGTGGTCAGTGTATGATATATTGAGGGCTGATGTCCACTCTGTGGAGTAGTTTGAAGTGGTCTGCTCCTACTCAGTATGAACCAAGTCAGAGAGCAGGAATCTGCCACACAGAACAGAAACATGAGTTTCCTTATGGGCAAAAGACATTCAGAAAACTCCTTTGTAAGTTCTTTCATATTAATGTGCATCCAGCCAACAGACTAGATGTGCGGCACAAATCTGGCCAGTCCTGGCAGTGGTGTTGGGACAGTGTTCTTGTTAGTTTTTATTATCAGCCTGACCCCACCTACAGTCATCTGGGAAAAGGGATCCTCAATGAGGAATTATCTAGATCAGGTTGATTTTGGGTTTGTTTCTTACTTGCTTCTTGTAGAGGCAGAGTCCTAGCACAGAGCCCATTCTTAGAGCTTTTAAGACTTAAACTGAAACCTTATGGTGATGGCCCACACCTTTAGTAATAGCACCCTCCATGCAGAGGCACGTTAATCTCTGAATTAAAGGCTAACCTGTTCTACACAGTGAGCACCAGGGCTCCTAGGGTTATAGAGAAAAAAACTGCGTCTCATAAAAAAATTTTTTTAAAAAGTGGAAAAAGAAGAAAGACTGGACTTCAACTGTGAGAGGAAATCTGCACCCATCTCTACTGGAAACCAGTGGAAGCTTTCAGTGTGTACTAATAAGGGTACTGGTTCCCCTGGCCCTGTGCTTCCATCCCTAACCCCATTGTTATCTTCTTCTAGGCATAAACTAAGGAAGGCAGGGGGCAGATGTACCATCTCCTGGTCATGTGCAGGGTTCTTTCTGCCTAAGAGGTTTCTCCGGGATGAGTTTGTCCCCTACTTTGACTCCTGTGATAGAGGACTGACTGAGCTGAATTGGCCTCAAGTTATCTGCTTGGCTGAGGAAGGCACTGTCTTTACAGAGACAGTGGTCCTTGGCCACATCCCTAGTATACATGGGAAGGAAAATGATGTACCAAGTTTTTTGTTTGTTTGTTTATTTTTTTGGTTTTTTGAAACAGGGTTTCTCCGTGTAGCTTTGCACCTTTCCTGGAACTCACTTTGTACACTAGGCTAGCCTCGAACTCACAGAGATCTGCCTGGCTCTGCCTCCCGAGTGATGGCATTAAAAGCATGCACCACCACTGCCCGGCAATGTACCAAGTTCTATCACTGTGGTAGAACTGATCTTCAGATCCCCAAGTCTGCAAAGCTGACTCACTGATGTTCCCTCCACTCTGTGAATCCAGCTCTCTGACCTCAGCTCAGGTTGGTTCCAGGCATGTCTAAAGGCATCTTCCTGGGAACCCAATCAATATTGGAACTGGACTCTTCAAGCAGTTGCACAAGGCCAAAAGGGACCCAAAACCACCCAGGAGACCCTTGATCTTTTACACAAGTGTATTCTACATTATTATTGTCAAATAGCCTATGGCTGGAGGTCACTATTCCTGACCATGGCTTCTTGTCCTGTCAGCTGCTAAATGGAAGAATTATGTATCCCTTGGACAGATGCCTGATGACCTTAAATGGTGCATAGGGTCAGAAAAAGACCATGGCCTCAACAAGACCTCCTTAGAACGTTAAGTATTAGTCTGCTTGTAACCTAACCTGCAGGGGCTCAGGATGGTTGTTCAGCCTGGTCAGTGTCCATTCCACCTCACTCTGCCTCTGTGGAGGATGCTAACATGCACGCAATCCTGCCTCTGTTAGGTTCACAGTGGTCAGGATACAGTCCTTGTTTCCCACTCCTCAGCCTGGATTTGCCACTGATGAACTTATGTAAATACATTACTGTTGTTTATTTGTTCAGGCTGATATATACAGTGTTTGTTGTTATTTTACTTTGAAACCAGAAGCTGTAGAACCAAGAAAATCAGCTTCAAAGCATTCCTAGAAAAAACTTAGGGTGTGAGGTCTGGGATGACATGGCTAGCCTTTGGCTAGGCACTATCTATTTGAATTTAACTGCCTCAAACAAAAAGAAAATAGAAACTTGTAGTTTCCTAGTAATGTGAGTCCCATTTGAAGGGCTCTGTAGTCTGTGCCTCCCATGTGAAGACTGTACATTATCATTAGCAGTCTTGAGGAAGAGGAAATGTGGTTCCTCTAAAGTCTCTTATGTTCAGAGTTCCTGGGCAGGACCACTTACTGACAAAAAAAACCCATAGCTTGTTTACACCCAGTCCTATAACAAATCTGGGCCTTGTATAGTATACCAAAGTATCATCAGGAATGTGTCTGAACTCCATCATAATTTGAACTCTGAAGGAAAGGAGTTGGGGTATCGTCTGTGGTTCTATAGTATTTAATTCATCATATTGATGAACAGAGGGATATTGAAGAAGGAATGAGACATTCCTGGGCAGTATTTGTATATTGTAGCTAAGTTCCCAACATGGGATGTACTGTGGGACTTCCAATGAAGCTAAGATAACTCTGGCTTTGGAAGGAGGAGGTGTTGAATGGGCTCCTCTATGTTCCAAGTGAGCCTCCTAGAAATTGAACCTGGGCTTCTGGTCAGTTAAGGGAGAACCAATTAGCAGGGTGGCAAAGGCTGTTCCCCATGACATCAGCAGTCCCTTCTCTGGAAATTCTATTGTATCCTGGAGAGCTCTTGGCATCCCCTGTGATGTCACCAGTGTTGTAGCGACATCAACTGCCTCAGAGCATTCCTTCATTGCCTACAGGGTAGATCATAGACATGCTGCTGGCAAGACTGAGGAGTCTCCTTGGAAGAGATAATGAAGAATATCCTGAGACCAGAGAGAGGCAAAAGGAAACTGGCCTTGAGTCTCACAGGAAAACAACCAAAAAATGTTTCTGGGGGAGGCACAATGAGTGCTGGGCAGGAGATAGGGGCTTCCTGGATGAGGTGGGCTAGAACAGCATCCTCCAGTAATGAGGCAGAGAAGCTGGAGCCTCTGAGAGGCAAATAGACTTCCCTGCTTATCATATTTCCTGAAAGTCCAGGGTCCAGAACATTAGTGTGTGCCTCATCTAAGCCAGGATCTATCAAGGCCAAGGCTGTTATGCTGGGCATGCTTATCTTTTACCTTTCCTGGGTCTTGGAGTTGTAATGTGGGGAAAGAAGGAGACAAGCAGGAGGCAGATGGACTAGTGTGTCCCCAGATGAGGCCAGAAATCACTGCACTTCAGCTTCAGGTGGTTCCTTTAGGTGCTGTGGCTGTCGACACTAGTCATCTGGAGAAAAAAGAGCTTCTGGTCAAGTGATTATATCATCAGTTTCTCCAGCAGACTCCTCTGACCAACTCTCCCTGACAGTGGTCCCTCAGTGTCCTGAATCCGCAGTTGAGGATGGCAGGAAGTTCTCTAGTGTAGTTGAACAACTGTAGAGATGTGGGACCAGGGCAGACTTGGCTCCTTCGTGAGATCTCTGCATGCCCTGGGCTGGCAGTAGGATGACTTGGTGAGTCTGTTAACAAGTTGTGTCTCTGCATGACATTTCAATCCCAGCCCTGGGCCTGGGGTGACCATGCAGGAGATCTGGACTGTCTACAGCACCTTAGTACTTGTGGACTATTTCATTTTTCTCCTGGCATCTGAAAGCACAGGCAGAGTTCAGGGCTCTGGGTACATGCATGTTGCATCCTGTGCTGCTGTCAATTGGCCCATAGAAACCATTTGTGTGTCCTTCTGAAGCATGTGTAGGGAGGCAGAGGAAACCCCTAGCTGCTTACATAGCAACATTCCTACAGAGTGATAGGGAAGCTGAGATTCACAGAGGGTGCATCTTCACCTGGCCAAAAATATTTGGGTTTCCACTGGGTTGCAGACGTGATCTTTCTGTTTGGACCTCAGGGTGGTCTGTCCATCCTCTATGCCTTGTCACTAGGCAAGTTCACTTGTGTTCATCTACCTACAGAGGCTGCTGTAGAGCTATCATCCCACCCAACCCCCTCACCAAGCAAGTGGTGAAGAAGGAGATCCAGAGGCTGAACATGGAGCTGCAGCTGATGACAAGGGAGAGAGATGAGCTGCGTAATCAACTATTCTTCATCAGGAAAGGACCAGTGCACAATAGGTATCTCTTGTTTCAAC
The DNA here is from genome assembly GCA_949786385.1 of Onychomys leucogaster. Taxonomy (NCBI): domain Eukaryota; kingdom Metazoa; phylum Chordata; class Mammalia; order Rodentia; family Cricetidae; genus Onychomys; species Onychomys leucogaster. Next base: position 43,657,439 of record OX460426.1, on the reverse strand, counting down.
CTTCCTGGTATCAATCTTGCATCTGCAGAGTCAACTTCATCTTCATCTTCACTTCTTGGATTCTAGGAGCTTGAACCCTCAGGGTTTCCCTGTGCCCTATTTCATGTCCCTAAATGCCTCTCAATGGAAAGGCAGAACCTGAAACCTGGGCGGGAGTGAGATGGGGATTCTAACTGTTCTGCTTCCTCCAATGAAAACCCAAGCCTGTGGTCTGAGTCACACAACTCAGGGATTGATGCATTAATGTGTGAGTTCTCAGAATGCATTTTAAATGACATGGCTTGTGTGAGATACTAGCTGCTGTGAGTTTGTGTGAGTCTAGTGTGGTAGGTAATTTTGTGCTGGAAGATTCTGGTAGCAGCTTGTCGGACATGATCCAACTTGATTTATTTCAATGAGTGCCTGAAATTCCTGGGTCTTGTCACTGTTTTTCTATTTCTTGTGAGTTATATTCTTATATAATATTGCTCTCTGCATTTCATCAGTATCCCATGTGTGATCTCCTCTCCTTCACTCGTTCTTGCACTCTCTGCCTCTCTCTCTCTCTCAGTCTCTCTCCTGCATGCACAGCTGCATGCATGCCAGACTGTATATGTGTCTTTATATGTGTGCTTACATGAATTTGCAGATTTGTGTGTCCCTCCAGACTCTGGGAGCCAGGCGTCTATGGTGGGCCTGATTATTTGCTTGTCTAACATTTTCCAGGTGATGCCAGTGCTGATATGAGATCTGTGAGCCTCACTTTAAGCAGCTCTGCTCTTGTCCTATGTGCTCACCTTGTTGGCTAATAGGAATCTTTGGGGAGTTTTTATGGCTGTCCTGATGTTGGGTCTCATGTCCAGAATTATGTACTCTGTCCGTCTGTGCAGGAGTAAATGACACAGGATGAAGAATCCTGGGGCAAGAGAGATGGCTGAGAGGTTAAGAGCAGTGGCTGCTCTTCTAGAGGTCCTGAGTTCAATTTCCCAAGACCAAATGGTGGCTCACAACCATCTATAGTGAGATCTGGTGCTCTCTTCCATCATGCAGGCATAAATGAAGACAGATCACTGAGTACATAATAAATAAATAAATCTAAAAAAAAATAATCCTTGTCCTGAAACAAGAGAAACATCATTGAAGGTTTCTTGTGGGCCAAGACGTGTAGCATAGACTCCTGGGAACAGAAAGGTAGAAGCCTCCCCAGAACTACTGAGTGGGCTCATGCTACAAGGACACCCAACATTTGAACACCCAGTCTCTGATTTCCCGGAGGAGGTTTATGAATTAATTAAGCACCAGGAAGTTTCAGTACATAGTAGCCAGACTGAGACCTCCAATGTGTTTTGGTAGATCAGGACAACAGCTTGTGTTCACATGATCCTTGAGGCCTATATTCATAAAGTTCATGTTCATGGTGCCATGCCCTCCCACAGGACAAATACTTGGTATGAATGTCTGAAGATGGAACATGAGAAGGTCATGACTGACCTAAAGAGTTTGCATAATGAGAACACCAAGGCTTCACAGATGGTGGATGAGCTTGCCAATCTGACAGTCTTCTATTGGTAAGTGCCTGTTGGCATGGACCCCAATAGTTGAGTGGCCATCTCTGCCTTTCTTTGTCTTTAGACTGGAGAGTCCACAGCTCTGGTTCTCTCCCTTTTGCACCTTAGCAAGCATCTCTTGCACTTAGTTTTGATAAGTATGAAAGAGACTATTCACTCCTCCCACAATTGCCTTGGAGCCTCAGGAGCCTCTAGGTAAAAGAGCAAACTGAGCTGTGGTAGTGCCATTCCAGTAGTCTGCAGGCAGAGGTAGGCAGGTCTCTGTGATCTCAGGACCAGTCTGGTCTACAGAGAGTTCCAGGGCAGATAGGACTGTTAAGTAGAGAAACCCTGTTTCAAAAACCAAACAAACAAAAAGAAAGAGAGGAAGCAAGAAAGGAAGAAAGGGAAAGGAATACAAAAAGAAAGAAACGTAAAGCAATTTGTACCATGAAGGGAAGGTCGGGCTTCCCTGGGCATCTGGGAGCTCAGCCCTAGGCTTTACAGATCTGGTTTCTGTGGAAACTGTGGATAGAATAAACTCCTCCCCCTTTGGCCTCTTGTACTCTCTCAAAGGGTATTTGTCCACTACTTGCTGATCTCCAGGACAGTTGAGGGACCAAATTGGTATTAGGGTTTTCTGAAGTATTTCAATTTTTTTAAATTACCTGCTCTCTTATTTGCACTTTTGTGTGTAGCTGTCATGGGTATTTTGTGCTCTTGGCTACGTCTCCCTGAGAACATGGGGCCTTTTGTCATGATGGTTTCTGGAGGCAGGGGTGGCAGAAGGCAACAGGCAGGCCTTACTATACAGAGGGTCTTTCCTGTGGTCTGCACAGCCAAGTCCTAATGGAACATACTCAACTGAAGGAGAAGGTAGACTCCTGCTGAAGCACCACTTGGAAGCATTGAAATTGATCTGTGAGGACCAAGAGGAAGAGACCAGTGACCTCCAAACCCAGCAACAACATGTAGGGCTGGTAGGTGGGTCAGGCTAAAGTCTTGCACCATTTGCTTATTGGATCATCTGCTTGCCCATCCACCCACATGTGCTTTCACCCATCACCTTACTCATTAATGCTCCCATCCAGCCACCCACCTCATGCCATCTGAGGTGTTCACTTCAGTGTCCATGCACAAGTACTTCTGGGAAGTTAGCCTCTTCTGAGACACTAAATTATTGGCAAGCTATGCCTTCTGCTCTACTTGAAACTGCAGTCCAATGACAGAAATGGGTCAATAACATATCACACCTACATATCATTATGATAGGTAGGATCCATTGCACAGAGCTTTGAATGAGTGAATTGTGGGTCCTGAGGTTCATGTGATTGGCAGGGGTCATGTGAGATCACAAGTGGGAAGCAGCTTACAAGGAGGAGTATCCCATGTAAATATACCAAACGAGTCCTACTCCTAGTCATAGATTTGTGTGGAGTGTGGCATGTGGCCTTCTCCTTTCTTCATGAATCCTAATGTGTTCTTTCCCCTTAGACGGACTATTGGTTCACACTGACATCAGCCCAAGTAGCAGTTCATGAGCCCAGTTTTCTTTGAGTGTTCCTTGAGAGGTCTACCTTTCTGTAGAATACAATCTGGATTTGATTGCCTGAACAGATGGGGGCTTTTGATTGGCTGGATTTGATTGGCTGAGTTCCAGGGTGGGTGCTTTACTGCTTCTGAAGTAAAAAACTCTAGCCATCTCAATAGAGTCTGGCCAAACAGAGCACACTCCCCACAGCAGTATTAATCCTCAAAGAATGATGGCAGAGTTGTGAGGCTCTTCTGAAAGAACTGGTGTGCTATATCTAACTCACCTGTTCCTCTTGCATGATGTTGTATTCTGTTCACTTTTTATGAGTGTAGTGTAAGCTCTTTTGGCTTGCCTCACCTACCAGTAAGCTATTTTGATCATTTGTATTTGCTTCATGTGAATGACACTGTGGGCATGCCTGTATACAACTCTCCACTAAGAACACAATGTTCTAATGAAGAGTAATTTGAAAAATTGGAGGGAAGCCTGCAGGTTCTGCTGAAGCAGAAGGAGAAGATCACCCAGGAAAAGGACTTGGTAGAAAAGCTGCAGCATCACTTTGAGGTCTCCCAAATAAATTAGGAACCCAGGCTGGACAGGTGCACGTGGAACCAAGTAGGTCCCTTGTACCTGGGATCACTGTCTGTTGTGGTCACATGGCATGGCTCCCAGCTACAAGCAGGGCAAGAACACTTCAGAATATTGTTCAGGATGAGTTAACAAACAATCTGTCCAGGAGTCAATATGTTTAATACTCAGTGTGTCTAAAGAATTGTGTCCTTTCTCCCTTCTGAGTGCTCTGGTATGGCCTGAGCAGGCTTTCCTCATACTCACAGAGATCTGCCTGCTTCTGCCTCCCCATGATGGAATTCAAAGTTGTGAATGACTAGGCCCTGCTGAAATTACATTTTCACTTAGGAACATCCCTTGTAGAGAAGAGATTCCTACCTTTGAATACTGCTCTGTGCAGCATTTTCCCATTTCTTGGGACAAGTGTTCTATGGTTGGAATAGGTTAAGGACTTTCCAGAATAAACCCAGGCAAATGCCTCAGATACAGGGAGGTCAGAACCTTTTCAGGTTCTGTTCTGTAACAGACTCCCAAAGAGTCAGTATGCAGATTCCTAGCTCTGGTTAAGGAAATCACAGTTTTGGTTTGATCCCAGAATCCTTACAGGGCCAGTGTTCTCAGGCACACATCTCAGGAAATGCTGCTCTAGGATTACTGAGTGGTTCTGTCTTTCATGTTGGTCATGTTCAAGGTGCCTCCTGGGTATAAACCTAGCTTCATGACCTTGTTCCAGTGTCCTGATTGCAAGTCTGCAATATGGCTATCATTAAAATGATGTGGTTGATCAGTAACTCATCATGAACAATGATTACCACTCCTGTGCTGTTGAATGTATTATTAAAATGTTATTACTTTTACAAAATGATGTCCCCAGACTGTAAGAGAAAGACCCTTTCTTTCTAGTAGAACAGAGAACAAATACTACTCAGTCAAATTCTGACTGGTGTTAAGGGCTGAGGAAAGTTTTAGGCCCAGCTACCCTGTGACTCATATTCCTTGGGAATACAACAATGACTTCAGTCAAAAGTTCCATGTGGACTATCCAGCACAGTTGAGGTGGTGAGAGGCAGGAATTTAATACTTGACTATGGCAGGTCCCCAGAAGGATTTTGTCCTTACTGCCTTTCTCTCCTGGGTCAGAGAAACTGATACATGTGCTGGAACAGGCCATAGCCCAGGATGAGAGCCTGCTTCAGAATGAGCTGCTAAATCAGGGTCCACTCGCAGAGCCACATCTTCAGGAAATTTTGAATTCTGATGCACTTTATTCCTCTTATTTTATTTCCCATGTGTGAATATGCTTTGATTATGCCCAGCCATTGACCCAGAATTGCTGCTTCTGGGCCTTGACTCCCTTTCCTTCTTGACAATACTCCTTTAGAAGCCACTTTTAGGAAGCCAAAGGAAGTCACAGACACCTTGAAAGCATGACATCTTTCACCCTAGGATCAAGCCTCGTCAGAAAATGACACCCCATTGTATCTCTGAACTTACCATGAGGCAAATACCAACTGACCTCCTGGTCATCGAGAACCAATTTGATCCATGTGGCTATTGGCTCAGTACTCCTTAAGAAAAGAAAGCATCAAAAATAAGACTGAGATACAGAAAACCAAACAAAACAGTTACTCAGAACCCTGAGCTCCACCAGCAAGTGGCCCACAGAGGTATAACACAACATGGAGTGAGGAGCTGTTGGAATACAAAACTTACTATGTCAATTTACTGTCAAGGACTTTCACAAACTGAGTCCTCATCCCTCAACTGTGTTTCAGCCACTGCCTGTAACATTTCTATTCTTGGTGTAAAATGACTTATAAAGCCCCAAAGGGGCATGGCTATGCTCTTCTTGAAAAGTCTATTGCAATCGTTGACTGCCTTGCTACCATCTGTCCAAGGCAAGCCACAGGCTATAGGTCTGTGCTGCTCAGTCTGCAGTAAGAGAATTCTGCATATCTTAATTTTGTGTTTGATTTTTGGTTTAGGTTCTTTATCTTATTTTCATTTATGGATTTGTTATTTTGTTGTTATTTGTTCTTGTTATTGAATTTCAAAATTCACTAAGGCTGTCATTGATTCTTCATTTAAAGCTCCCTTTAAAATATATGTTTTTATGATTAAAGTAAAAAGTAATTTCAAACTCTTCACACTATGACCATTTTGTTTTGTGGTGTATGCTGTCACATTACTGTTAGCCTAAAACTCATTCATAGAGATGGATCTCTGCAAGTTCCTGGCAGCCTGTGTTACATAATGACTTCCCTGCCATCCAGGTGACACAGGGGATTGGTGTCTTGGGCGTTGATTGCCAGGTTTGCTCCTGGATACATACTTTATGGTCAAATCAGTATCCATACTGTATCCAAACTGTCATGTATTTAGCTGTCCCTAAAGTATGTTACTCTACAGACATGCTTTCATGAATTGGTCATAAAGACTGAACTATTGATTAATGCACCTTACTGCTCTACAGACTCTCAGAAAATAAAACCATTCATTAAGAGAGTTTAAAAGAAATCAGGAAATCCAGAGCGCTCTGCCTCAGTTTTTTTGTTTTTGTGTTTTTTGTTTTGTTTTGTTTTGGTTTTTTTGTTTTGTTTTGTTTGTTTTGTAATCAGTGATAACCACAGATATAAACAACAGAGATAAGGACCTTCCAAGTCACTTGGGGAAACAGCATTTTATACACACTGTTGCCCTTGACCATGCATTTGGTGTTTTTTTTTTCTTTTTAGATTTATTTATTTTTATTTTTATGTGCATGGTTGTTTTTCCTAGTGTACATCTGTACTAGATATGACTGCAGTTCCAGAAGATGACAGAAGAGGGCAACAGATCCCATTATAGCAGGTGGTTAGACACCACATGACAGAGCACCAAATGCTCTTAACCTTTGAGCTCTCTCTCCAGCTCCTGCAGTTGGCTTTAGACCTTCAGCCCTATGTGCTGGATTGTTGAACTGGGTCTCCTCTGACCAAAGCAAGAAGAAGTTTCTGGAGACGTGTAGGGACAGGTCCATGAGGTAGGCATGCTAATTGTCTGAGGCCGCCTGGCACCTATGCAGGACACCTCTGGTGTCCCCACTGATCTTTGTGGGTTCAGGATCATGCTCCAGAGTTTTTTATAGTCAGGGTCAGAGTAGATCTGTCACCTCTTATATAGGCCATCTTCTCAGTATCTGGAAGGAGCCTGGGGACAGGTATGCCTTAATCACCTGTGCATCCTCTGCATAGTGTTTGGCTGCTTTGGTAAATGCCACCAGATGGGTAGATTAACCTGGCTTCTTCTACTGGCATTGGGTATGTTGTTAATAATTTCATACCAACCTTTCTCACTCTAAACTGTCCTTATTTCACAGTGTAGCCTGTGGAGCTTCCTTTTATCTTCCAGATAAAACTAATCATTTCCAGTCTTGAAAACACTCTGTCAGCCATTCTCTCAGACATGTCTTTTGGGTGCCCAAGTTGACAGGTGCCTAATTTCATCCAGCCTGCTTTTAATTGTTGAAGAAGATGAATCAAGTTTCAGACCTGGGATGTAACTTAGTGGTCTAGTAGTTGCTTAGCATGCACAATGCCCAGGATTCAACCCTAGCTTTAGTGGCTAGAGGGGAAGGAAAGTTGAGAACCCAGTTACATCCAGAGTGTATTTGACAACCAAAGGGGAGGGCTCCAGAGAGGCTTTTTATTTATCTAACCTCCTGCCACCCCACAGCTCCCGAATTTGTTGAATGTATTTTCTCTAAAGTAATCATTCAGCCTTGGGTTGAAAAAGAATCTACACTATAAGAATAAAGTTCTGATATATACATGTTGAGAACATATATAGAGATACATAGCTTATTCAGTTCCATGGTTGAGAAGACTGACAGGTGAGATTGCTCAGTGGGTAAAGGTATTTGATGAGAAGCCTACAGTTCTAATTTCTTCCCTGGGACCCACATGGTGGAAGGAGACAACAAACCTTCCAGGAACTGTTCCAATCTTCATGGATGTGTATGTGTGCTCCCACACAACCACCCTACCTGATTTAAAAACACTCAGAAGACTTGGTGAAAACAATTGTCAAAGAGACCTGCAGACCAGTCAGTGATGTTTTGTGTCTTGCTAGTAAACACTGAAAGCGTGGGCTACATTATCAACACCCTGAAACCTGTCAATGTGGCTGTTCTCGGGGAGACTGTGGTTTGCATTATCACCATGGAGAACATCAAGAGTTCCATGTATTACATGCTGCAGTTCCCAAGGTAAGGAAAAACCTCCTCTCCTGGGAGCCAGCCAGGAGTTAGGGGTCACTATTGAGAGAAAATTCTGCACCATTGCCTGACCACATTTCCAAATGATCAGACAGGTTTTTTTTTTGCCAGCTATCATACCAGAACTCAGTCTAATAGTTTTCCTTCTGTTCTTTCATCAAAGTGATTATAAATGGACTAAAGTTCCCTAAGTTGTCTTTCTCCCTGACCCCGACAGCACACAAGCACTCCTAGGCTGTGTATTCCTGATGGTCACTGCTGGGAACAAATAAGGCACAGTGTTCCCAGTTCTTGCAGACACTCAACAGTCCCCAAACTTGCAGGAGCCTCCTGATTTGTCCTTTTGACCACATAGTTGAGTGTGCCATTCCTGACCTTGGCTCTTTGCCCTGTCTGCATGTCAATATAAAAGCCCTTTGTGCCCCTGAGACAGAAGCCTGGATAGCCTCACCTGTGCTCTTTCCGCCGGCTTCCCTAGGAATTGCTCTTCAGATGGGCAGCAGCTCCTGGCTCCAATGCCTGCACCATACAGTGTGGGACCTGAGGACTGTTTCTATTTAACAAATAGTGTCAGCACCATTCCTTCAGGACAGCACCAGGCCCTGGCCAGGTGTCCTTGCTTCATCCGAACATCAGCTGCCATGGCATCTCCATACTTCTTCATCTGATGAAACACCTGGATCCGAAAAACACACAGGGCTAGCACTTGTATGTATAGGCAGACATCAGCTGCAAAGTGGAAGCGACATGAAGATGTGGGCATTTGCCCAGGCTGCCAACAGTAAGCTTTGGAAGACTAAATTCCCTGACAATAGAAAATGGACTATGAAGAGGCAGGCAGAGGACCTGGACTAATTCTTTAATCACTTCTCTGGCATCCAACAAGTATTTCCTATTACCAGGATCCCTTGACATCTGGGGTGCATGCATCACAGGAAAGCAATGAAAGTCACTGTCCTGGAGGGTTGGCTCCTGAGTCAATGTGCCCTTTGTGCTGAATGTGTTCAGTGTGGTAGGCCCAGGGCCATGAAGAAATGGCCATGGCAATAGCTCCCTCCCACTGGGGAACAATCTGTGAGCCTATTCTTCTTCCCATTCCTCACTACATGTGTTGATTGTGTTCCTCCTTCTCACTGGACAGTGAGGAGACAAGGAATAGGGATTTGACCATGCTTTCTTGTGCTGTGTACCCCAGGTTCTTTTATGTAAAGGCCCAGGTGGTCTAGTTCTCTCAGTCTCTCCAAGAAACAATAGTCTATCCAGCTGTGGTGGCACATGCCTTTAATACAAGGGAAGGGAGAAGCAGATGATCTCTATGAGCTTGAAGACATTCTGGTGTACATAGAGAGTTTCAGGGAAGCCAAGTCAAATTGTTGAGTGATTAAAAAGGTACAGGGACACATGCTCAGCCTGGAAGGAGGGGACAGGACCTGCCTGTACTAAATCCACCAGGTTTAAATGAATCCCCAGGGGTTTCTTGGTCATGGAGGACATGGGAATGTAGGGGAGAGGCTGAGGGGAAGGTGGGGGTGGGAGGGGGGAGGACAGGGGAACCAATGGCTGATGTATAAAATTAAAACACATAATAATAATAAAAAATAATAATAAATTCAAAAAATAAAAATAACTGTAGAAAAATTTTTAAAAAGGTAGATGTGCAAAGGGAAAAAACAAAAGCAAAAAATCAAAATATTGAATTAATGTTTTCTATAACAAATACATCCTTCAGACTTGGCCTTGTTGGTTTTCTAAGCTCTGAATTCCTGTTAATAAGGAGCACAGTGTGGTCATGGGTGTTTGGAGCAGCCATGAGTATGCTTTTCTTCCATGCACATACAGTTTTATTCTCTAGCCCATGCTAGCTATTCACCTCCAGGTCCTTCTTCCTCAGCCTTCCCAGTGCAAGGATTGTATGATTGTACCAACACCACCTAGTTCCAAATCAGCAATTTCTGACCAGATACTTATTTTATACCCAAGGGACTGGTTTCATGGAGGCAGAAGGATTGCCTAAGACCAACGCAAACCTATTTCACACTGCAAGGCTCTACTATAAACTGAGATTTGTACTTTAGGGCTGAATTATCTCTACATCCACCAGGCTGACCTTCAGAGCATCAGTGATGTGGAAATGAACTTTTCTTCATTTTCTCCTAATAATGAGTTATCCTGAGTCATAAGAAAGGATGTAGGCGATTAAATAATGATGACTCAGGCTTTCCATTCCCATGAGATCCAGAGAAAGCCACAGAGTTACGTGTGTGTGTATGTGTGTGTGTGTGTGTGTGTGTGTGTGTGTGTGTGTGTGTGTGTGTGTGTGTACAGCTGCTTCCCTGCACAGCTCTCTGGTAAGAAGACCCAGGAACACAAATACACCACACATCAAGGAGCTGTGGACTGGAGCAGGGGCAACACCAGGCCATTCTGCTTGTAACCTACTTGAAATGAGAGTTGTGTCCTGTTAGGAGCATGACAAGTGTCCTGGTGGTTGATTACACAGATGTGTTCCTATGGGCTGGGTGCAGGTTGGTGTGTGACTTTCTGTGAATGAGCTGGCATGGGTCAGGGTGATGACAGAAGGAAGCACATCACACAGGGAAGTCACCCCTATCTCCTGGTACCTCCAGCCCTGCTAGAACCATCCACTCCCAGCTTCACCCCCACCAAACATGGTGTGTTGGTACAAACACTGGGTGCCATTCTCTCAGCTCTGCGGCTTTCAGATCATTCTGGTCCATCCAGGCCCTGGCTCCTGTAGACAGGCTCTGCACAGCAGCAGGTCTCATCAAGGTGAGGAGAGAGGCCCTGCTGACACCAGGGAGAGTGGAGGATTCTTCTAGTTTCCAAACCTCCCTCTTGGACCTCCTTCTCTTAGACAGAGACCAGAGATTGTTCCCTGAGCAGAGGAACCAGGATGTTCATCCTTGCCAAGCACATAATTGCCATCCTTCTCGCTATGTCTCTGAGCTGTGCCCTAGAGAAGTTCCCTTACAAAGGAACTTGCAATCTGATTACCAGGGAAGGCTGTTCAGGCATCCTCACCCCTGTTGCTAGTAGTCTACGCTGGTGTCATTCTTGTGGAAACCTGGGACATTCTCTAGCCTCAGGTTTCTCCCTTACCTCATCATGACTCCATCTAACAAGTTATCTCTTTCAATGCTCCCCATTCCATCCCTCCCTCAGCTACACCATTCTTTTTCCTCTTGTTCTCATCCCCCATACCCTACCCTCTATTGCCTCGCTCTTCCCCAGTTTACTCGTTGGGATCTCCTCTGTTTCTCCTTCCCAAAGGATCAGTACATCCCTTTTAGTGTCCTCCTCATTTCCTAGCTTCTCTGGAGCTGTGGAATGTAGGCTGATTATCCTTTGCTTTACATCTCGTATCCACTTATGAGTGAGTACATACCATATTTGTTTTTCTGAGTCTGAGTTACATCATTCAGGAAAATACTTTCTAGTTAATTTATTTGCCTGCAAATTTCATGATGTCATTGTTTTTTACAGCTGAGTAATACTCCATTTTGTATATGTACCATATTTTCTTTGTCGTTGTGAGTAGAACCCTCCTTTGTCACCTATCAAAGGGGATGTATGCATGCACACAAGTTTATGAATTCACAATAGCATGCCAGGCATGCCTGCCTTAGATGCCAATGACAGGAGTCTACCTTGAAGCTCACCTGCAAAATCCTTCAATTGCAGCTCTGCAGCAAACCTGCCTGCCTGGACTCCAGGGCCAAACACTGAGGAGAGCTGGATCATAGTTCTGAACTTTCACATCCCAGCTGTGCTCACAACCTCAGAAGGCCTTGTGGTTTCCTGAGGCCCAGTGGTTGTGTGAATTTCCTGGGAGAATGTAAAAATGCATCTGCCTCCAAAAAGAGATATTGCCACCAGACCAAAGAGAGCCTTGTACAAATGCAGCTTGGCAATCAGTAGTGATGTTCCATTGGATTTCATTTTCAAAGCAATGTGCAACAGAGGCCTGCATGAATGGAAGCTGCCATTATCCTCCAGCACCCATTAGGCTGCTACTTTATATATCTCTAAGTCTGTAAAGGATGGACACAAACCCAATTGACATCACCACCCAGTGTTCAACAGCAGAAGTGACTACACACTCAGCATAAGGCACAAGCAAAACACGTGTGTGCATGTGCCCTCTATCTTGTTCTTATCAGGGACTCTACTGGCCTCAGCAAATCTATCAGACATGAGAGGATGGATTTGTAATGATACAATCTAGAACACCAATTCAATATGCAGACGACAGCTAAGTGGGAGCCTGTTGCAAGATGGAGTTATGCTGGCTAGGGTACAGTGGACTAGACTCCTTAAATGTACTTCATAAGGTGATAGCAATCCTCTTTCTTATCTTGCTCAGTTCTTAATCATAAATACATGTAGTAAACTGGTATTGGCTTTGCTCTTGGTGCTTTCACATCATTATTTTCCTTCCTTTACATTTATGACATGTTATAATAACGTACATTTTTAGGATTCCGCACAGAATGCTGCATGTTTGATACACTCAACTTAATAAGTTTTATGTAACACTCATAATACAATACTACAATCAAGGTGACAGATACTTAAAGAATACATCATCCTATCCCCCCACATACATACACATAAGGAAATAAGGACTCTTGGATGTGTGGAATGATGTATATACCAGTAGGTATTAATTAACACATATGAGTTATAGTAAAACTGTGTACAGCCCTGATCTATCATGGTGTATGATGTGTTTTATATGTTAGAGTGTTCAGTTTGACAGTGTTACATTGAGTAAGTTTTTGTCCAATACTATTCTGAGGTCATAGATTCTTTTGATGCTTTTGTATTTCCATCCACAAATCAAATACACTAAATTGCAATGTCTGCCTTGTTGGGATTCCTGGCCACTCCTCTATTTACATTACTGCACATGTGCAGTTCAGTAGCCAAGCAAGGGGCCTTATGTCCTGCATAATCTATGCACTGTGTGATTATGTAATTTATGAGCATGGAGATCACACAATCTGCAAATGCATGGTGTAGAAACATAAGCCCATATGCACATGAGCAGGTGAATCCATAAGAAGTGGTACGCAGAGCCCTCCCCCTCTTCTCCTCCTTCTTCTTCTCCTCCTCCTCCTTCTTCTTCTTCCTCTTCTGCTTCTCCTCTCCCACCCAATCTCTCTCTCTTCACATGTTTTCCACAGGCTTGGTCACACACTCTTCTGTCCCTCTCTATTCTCTCTGCTCTGATAATGGGTTGTGTTGCATCTTGTGGCCTTCCTTGCATGGTAATAACACAACTTAATGAATAACACAGTGCTGCCACATTAAAACAAACATGCCTTCCCACAACAGAACCCATGACATCTGTTTTCAGAAGTTCTAGAATACTCAACCACTGTGTACTGACTTAACATACCTTCTACTTCCTATACAGAACAATATGGTTGAAAGATGAGAGGTGTAATATGAGTGTTAATTGGTCTTACTAATAAAAAAAATCTGGAGCCAGATATTGACTTCCACATTCTGCACACACGTGGTGTCTTCCACATCTGGACAAACATGGTAACTTCCACATCTGCACACACATGGTGCCTTCCACATCTGCACACACAATGCCTTCCATATCTGTACACACATGATGCCTTCCACATTCTGCACACATAGTGCCTTCCATATATGCACATACATGGTGTCTTCTACATTCTGCACACACATGGTGCCTTCCACATTCTGCACACATGGTGCCTTCCACATCTGCACACAGTGCCTTCCACATCTGCCCACACATGGGGCCTTCCACATCTGCACACGCATGATGCCTTCCATGTCTGTACATACATGATGCAGTCTGGAAAGAAAGAAGACTCCTACCAAATCCCAGGGTCCACCTGTCAAACACACCTCACTTGTTCCAAATCTTACAGAGGCTGCTCAACTATGGAAGCAGTGTGAAGCTACCCAACATACACTGGAGTTCTTCCAAGAGAGCTTATCATTCCTGACATTGAAGCAAAGGGAATCCACAACAGACTACCAAAAAGTGGTACATAAGCAACAAACCTTGACACAAGCTCCTTACTTGCCTCATCCACTGCCCAAACCTGAGAACTAAATTACAAATGCTTACTGAATACTGCCCTGTTACAGGCCAGACAGTCTTCAAGAACATCTCAGGACACTTCTTCCTCAGTGACTCATCAGCTGAGGGGCACACTTACCTAGACAGAACTGCTGCATGGATATCACCCATATGTCTAAGTACACATAAGGCAAATCCCGTTCACCATCAATGCACCTCTTCAGGCTGGCTAGAAATCAATAAGTCTTCCCAAAGAAAGCATAAAGGGATACAGAAGTCACAAGAATTCTCTTCAAAGAGCTTATCTCTGGACTTGAGCTCCTTACTTCTCTCAAACCATCTAGTATTTGTCTTCCAAATAATCAATAGTTGACACCCCACACTCTGGCTACCACTCTCAAAAGTAGAAAAGTCCCAATCCTCCTGAAAACACCTCCCTAAGTCATCTCCCTAAGACATTGAGCTTCAATAAGGCTACCCCAATTCTTACCTTTTGCTCTTTTAAGACTGAGTGAGACAATTGAATAGCTTGAACTGTTTGGGAGGTACCCAGGCTGTGGGACTGGGAACTGTCCTTAGTGCATGAGCTGGCTGTTTGGAACCTGGGGCTTACACAAGGACACTTTGCTCAGCCTGGAAAGAGGGGACTGGACCTGCCTGTACTGAATCCACCAGGTTTAAATGAATCCCCAGGGGAGTCTTGGCCCTGGAGGAGATGGGAATGGAGGGGAGGGACTGGAGGCAAGGTGAGTGTGGTGATGGGAGGGGGAGGACAGGGGCACCCATGGCTGATGTGTACAATTAAAACACAAATGTAATAAATACCAAAAAAAAAAAGATTTAGAGCTATATCGAAGCACTTTTATTTAGGTACTTTAGAGAAAATGCACTGGTTCTCCAACAGGGTGTCCCGACCAATCCCTTTTTGGGGAGATTAACTACCTCTTTAGAACTTCCCTGAACTTGTTCAAGGAGCATGCTAAGCAACATTTCCTGTTCTCTCCTTGTCCCCTCCCCCAGCTTGATTATTCACCTAATACTGCAGGAACTTGCCTACAGATAACAACGTTGAGGATATCAGACCTCTAATCTAGGAAAAGATTTCCAAGATCAAATTCATGAAAGAATTTGCCTCACATTTAGAAACTGTTTATGATAACTATGAGGTTTTAGAACATTCTTTGTTTCAGCTTCTCTTACTTCTCCGAACGAATGCCGTAATGTTAGAATAGTACACAAGAACTTGTATTATTCCCAGCTAAGTGGGATAATTTCTTCCTCTCAAAGTATGGATTTCACCATGTTACCCTCTGATTTCTCCTTTTCCCTTTTCACTCTCACCTATAATTCCCTTCCTTTGTTATCCTAACAATCACCATCCCTACCTCAAAACCACTCTACCAAGAACCATCACTACACAATCACCTGTTGGTCAACTACACCGACTCACCATAACCTAACAGTACCTAATATCTCCCACAAGCCAACACTTTCAAGGCATCTTGAAATGCATGCTGAGAAAACAATGAGGCACTGTCCCCAAATTCTGATTCAGGCCACAATCTCTGCTTTCCTTTTGAATAAAGCAGAACATCCAGAGTTCCTATCTCACTCCTACCAAGTTTTCAAGTTCTGCCTTTCAGAAAAACTCAGGATAATTAGCTTGGAGTTGAGGACACCATGGAGGTCTGCTTCCTTTCCCTGAGGAAAGCTGGGCTTTATACAGTGGTGTCAAGACAATCAAGAGAACTGGGCATAATGACTACCTGCTGTTCAAATCATTGCTGGTATAATGGATCAGGATACCATGCAGTTCATTTCTCTCACATGTTATCCTCTGTAGCTAAATTGTCAGTTTCTCTACCTTGTTTATCTTCTCATCTTGCACAGTGAGGGTGGAGAGTTGGGATGATGCCTTCCCAGTAGTCCCTAGAGGTAAATAAACTCAAGTGAATATATATAGTTGAATGTCATAGGACCAGGAGAGGTAATGCTAAGTGTATGTTGAAAAGAGCCAAGGAAAGAACTCCTTGACCATGATTTGACTCTGAGACCAGGGCCAAGGAAAGAAGGCTTGATCCCAAGACTATGGTCAGGAAAAAAAAATACCACCAATCTCTGAGCATGCCTGAAGATAAGGCCACAAAATCTCACCTATGCCTGAGCACAGAATCCCACCAATCCCTGAGCTTTCCCCCAAGATTAGGCTACAAAAGTCTCATGAACACCATGCCAAACTGGATAGCTCCCTATCCTCTGTCCCCACACATATACTGACTTCTGCTACGTTCCCTTGTGCTTCTCACACAGGCAAAAGTAGCCACCCTCTTGCGTTTTATCTTCCTAATAAATATCCTGTGTGAGGTGTGTTGTGTGGTGTGACTTTGGGGTATTTCTTGTCTCCTGATTGCCAGGACAATTGTCAGAGTAGAGCTGTAAAACACTTGCATTAGGAAAACTTCCCCGCCCAGAGCAAAACTGTGACGTTTCCTCAGGGGAAACTCTGCTTGACAGGGTAGTTAAAACACTTCTGTGGGGGGTGCCATTCCCATCAAAGCTGTGATATTTACACTAAGTCCCGAGAAGAGGCATGATAAAAAGGGATTGCTTGGAACCCATGAAGCCCTGGGAGAACATGGCAGTTATCCTCAAGCTGGGTCACATAAGCCATATCCATGTCCCCCATCACAATGACTGGGTATGTACCTCAGCATCTACTGCAGTCCCATGGGTCCTGGAAGTCATAAACTGGTCCAGCTATGTGGGTTTGGAGGAGAACTTCAACTCATATCTGGTGTGATGCTGGTAAGTTCTGAGTCTGTAGTACTTAGCACTCCCAAGCCCTGACACCTTCCTGTGTCTAGGACCAAAAGCAACAGAATGGCTGGGACCTTGGTGGATACCCAGGGGAGTTAATCTACCTGTTATTGGCATCAATATCCATGAAAACTAAAAGAATCAACTAAGAGTGAAGTTCAGCAACACCCTATCCTGACAAGGATCTTTCAT
This sequence comes from Onychomys leucogaster, assembly GCA_949786385.1. Classification (NCBI taxonomy): domain Eukaryota; kingdom Metazoa; phylum Chordata; class Mammalia; order Rodentia; family Cricetidae; genus Onychomys; species Onychomys leucogaster. The sequence goes on along the minus strand of OX460426.1, from coordinate 43,640,457 downwards.
CTAACATCCTGTGCCTCTTGCTGCCCTTATTCTACTCAGAATAAAATTAAAGCACTCCCAGCCCAGTAACTGCAGATTAATAATTCCTGGATCTCTGCCAAACTAACCCTCAGTAATCCTCCACTCTGTGCCTGCTATTTACAAACCTAGAGAAGCGGTATAGACCTATTTCTTCCCAAAGTCTCCCAGCTGCTGAGCCCCATTCCTGGAAGGCCCAGCTCAAGGACTACCTCCTCCAGGAAGCTCCCCATCCCCTTCACAAAACTCACTGCACCTTCACCTGGAACATTTATTTCTTGATGTTTTACTCCGAGACAAATGGCCAGCTTCTTCCTGCCTCTCTCTCTTCTCTAGGATGTCCATTCTCACTCCTAAGTAGCTCTCTCAGTCTCACCAACATGTCTTTGTGAATCCCAGAGGCACTGTACAAATGCCCTAAATGGCAGTTGGTGTTGCCTCAACAGTGGTGACATCAAATAGGAGGGTAAGGGCTCTCCAGGGTAGAGTAGAATGTTCAGGGAAGGGACTGTTAGGGTCACTGCCAACAGCACTCATCTACCTGCTAACTAACTATTCCCCAATTAACTAGTAGTCACCCTTTTCAGGAGCCTTCCCAGAGACACAGGAGATACCCTTCAGTACCTCCTCCTTAGAAACCCAGAGATCTCTCTCTGCCTCATCAGAACCTTTTCACTACTTACTTGTAGGTAGTTGAAAACACAGTTTCCAGAAACAGCCCAGGAAATTGCCTTCTTTAAGAGCTCTAATCAATGAGATGAGAAATAAAGATTGCTAGGAAATTAGGTTAGGATGATGGGGAAGAAAGTCTAGTCTCCTGCAGTGAATATTCACATTGAGGAATATCCACAGGGCTATTAACAATGTGTGTGGGGAGTATTCTGGGTGTCCTGTCAGAACAAAAATAAGTACCATAGGTCATGATGAAAATTTCTCCAAAAGATTCAGCAGAATACACTACAGTCCTCATGATGTTAGCAAAAGTGTGATCAACATTTGACAGATCAGACTGGAGATAATACTGGGGGCTCCCCAGGTGAGGCTTCTTCAGACACCAAGAACAATCACTCCAATGAAGAGGGTTGTTATTCATGCATTGAGTTTGAGGAAAGATGACTGGCTAGTGAGAGGCTATCAGGGTGATGTAAAGACATTCTCAGAGAGAAAATCAAACATGTCACAGTTTTGGGGAGAATATGTTGTGTGTCACTGCTATTGAACATCACCTAAAGCTACATAAAAGGCCAATCCCTTCTTCATCTGGAGCCACCTGTGACAATGTATATGGCTTAGGAAAATTGACACAGTCAGTGTTGTGTAAACTGCCCTTTGGGTCTTGAGAATGTCCTTCAAAGGTACTTAGCCCTAAGAGCTTTACCAGAGCCCCTCTTCACCCTTTGAATTTACGGAGAGCCCTGGAAGTGAAGAGCTGGTAACAGGTTCAGCCTGGATTGCACAATCTGCAGAATGTTGGACTGTGGAATCAGAAATATACTTGCTGGAACCAGAACAAATGAATGACATGAGGTGAACTGTGTCCTTTTAGACGTTGTATCACACTGACAGTACATGCTAGCCAAGGTCAGCTATCTCAGGGATATCCAATTCTGGAAGCCAAGGGGCAATGCCTGACCTACACACTGCTTTATCTCAATGACAGCTGACACACAGAAGGATCTTAGGAAGGGACTACCAGATGAGACTATGCCTTAGCAAGTTCAAAAGCCAAGACTTGAGTCTCCCCGTCTTTGGCTGTCAATCCTCCCATTCCTTTATAGGTAGAGGGTGTCTCAGAAGTCAGCTGGTTTCCTCTGCCTCTCTGCACAAGATGACCTAAGAGACAACTTCCTTCGGCTTATTCACAGTTGCACAGGATGCAGCTTGGCTTCAGAGCCTTCAATCTTCTTTTGTCAGAGCCAGAAGAAAACTGGTATTATCTACAAGCACTCAGAGAGTGTGGGGGTGCCCAATCACTTCTTGGATGCTTCAGATATTCATATTAATGGAAAGTCATGCAGGACAAACTTGGTCATCAGATTCACCTATGCTTCCTCACTTAGAGCTTAGGACACCCAGAGAAGTCAGGAAGGGGACAGTCTCTGTCCTAATTCGCTGCCTCTAAAAGCTCTCAGGCTACATTGGAGACCTGTGTGCCACCCACACAGCTGGGATCTCAGAAACCTTAGGACTCACTAGCAAACAGCAATGCTTGGGGACTCCTGACCTGCTAGTGGTTTTGATGCAAAGTATGAGTACCTTGGGCTTTGCCAGGGCAGTTTGCTCTCCCTGTTTCAAGTGCAAATATTTCTAAAGCAATGGAGTGGGGATGAAGAGCAGTGATGATACTAAAATAGTTCCCCAGATTCCTTCCTCACTCAGAGGGAAAGCAGAAGACCTCCAGTAGAGCAGGCTGTCAACTCCTGGTTCTCTGCTAAACTAAACATCAGAAATCCCTAACTCTGGGTCTGCCCTTTAGGAACTCAGAGAAGGATAGGCCCTTTGATTCCCAGAGGCCCAAGTCAAATCCAAATCCTCCAGGAAGCTTTCCATCTCCTGTAATGTAACTCCAAGTCCAGTAATCACTGTGAATTCCTCTGAATCACCTATTTCTTGCTGTTTTACATGAGACCAAATGCCAGCTTCTTTCTGTGTCTCTGTGCTCTCCATTTTCTCTCTAGTAGCCTGCTCTTTTTTTTTTTTTTTGGTTTTTCGAGACAGGGTTTGTCTGTGTAGCTTTGCACCTTTCCTGGAACTCACTTGGTAGCCCAGGCTGGCCTCAAACACATAGACATCTGCCTGGCTCTGCCTCCTGAGTGCTGGGATTAAAGGCGTGTGCCTCTGCTGCCACCACCTGGCTTATGCTCAGTCTTTTCAACAACATGTCTTTGGTTGAGTCTTATAGTCACTGGACAAATGCCCTAAGGAGCATGGGTGTCTCCACAACACTGGTGACATCTCAGATGATGACAGAACTCTCCAGGATACAAGAGATTGTCAAAGAGAGGAACTGCTAATGTCACATGGTACAGTCCTCACCTCCCTGAAGCCAATGTGCCCTTTCCAGGAGCTTCTCCATGGTCAAGGGGAAGGATGAGAAGGAAAGTGTCACCAGCCAGACACAGATGGAGCACTGGGTTCAAGCACATCTTGGCCCCCTCAGTGAGCTGAAATGAGACAGAGTGCAGGAAGACTTCAGGGGTTGCTGGCACTCCCATCTACCTGTGCACTCTGAGGTTTACTGAGGCTCAGTGATTCCTTTCAGGTAGAGAATGAGCATCAGACAGGGCTGTGTCTTCTCCAGCACAACATTCAGGTACTAAAAATGGTACTAAAGACCCCAGCTATAATCACCTTTATTTTCCCAATCCCCTGGCACCTCTCCCTAAGTAATCCGTCACTGAAGAAAGAAGTGCTGGTCCAGTTCAATGAAGGTCCAACCTGAGGGAGGTTTCCAAACTCTCTCTGATCCCCTGAAAGTTATGCCAGGGGGGGCTGGCCACAGCACCAATAATTACTCTGGATTAAGAACTTCCACAACTGTGGTACAAGATAGCAGCTGCAATCCTCTTCCCTATAAACTCAAGCAAAGACATTTAGGCTAGAAGATTCTGCTAAAGACGCCTCTCTATGTCCCTGTACTATTGCTGTGAAGAGACACCATGAGCAAGGCATCTCTGATAAAAGAAAGGATTTAATTGTGGGCCTCCTTACAGATTCTGAGATTTACACCATTACTGTCATGGTGGCACCAATGATGCTACAGCAGTAACTGGAGCTACGTCCTGATCTGCCAAGAGAGAACAGGGCCACCCCGGCTTTTGAAACCTCAAAGTCAAACCCCTAGTGACACATTTCCTCCAACAAGGTCACACATCCTAATCCATCACAAATGATGCCAATCTGGTGGCATTCATGGTTGTTCCTCATTGGCTCAACACAATAAGAAACTCTGATTTCAAACAGCAACTCTGACAGTGTCTGTTGCTAGGCCCTGGGGCAGACTCCATATGATCAGAAACTCTGACAGTGACCAGGAACAAAACTTCTATAACCTCCAAAGCCTTTGCTGTCCCCTCCCTAGCATCATTCTGGCAGCCTCACCTTCTTTCACCCAACATTTGTTTAAAAATCTCAAGGGAAGTATGGTTTTCCTTCATCATTTCACCACAAATGTATGTGTCACTTGACAAGACAAGGTTGAGAGTTACCTGGTATGGAATTCTGTTCTTAAAACTTTTATTACATTTATTCATCTATATACTTATATATGTGTTTGTACACATGTGCCAGATCATGGTTGTGGTTCAATGGACCAGTTGCAGCCATTGGTTCTCTATTCTTGCCATGTTCATCCCAGGGCCATACTCAGGAGTGCTGATTCTGTGAATTCCATGGCTCTGGGTGGTGTATAGACTGCTCACAGCTAAGAGCAATGTGGATGACATCAGAAGACAGTGATGGCGACCTGGACCAATTGAAACATTCAGAACATGTTTATCAGTTCCAGTTTTGCATGGACAAGCCATAAAGATTGTCTTGCCATTCACTACAACATCTGGAGTCTTGGAGAAAATAGAAGACAATAGGTCATGGTTAGCCAAGCATCTACAGATGTGTTGGGGCATTTGGGGAGCAACAAAGGTCTTAGCAAATCTACAAATTTGAGATGACCACATTAACTTAGTCTGTTTTTCTCATAATGATTTTCTGTTGGCCTTCTTTATTTCTATGATTTGTGTAGCCAAAATAAAATAAGAAAAAGTCCCAAATCACTCAAATGGAATACATAGTAATATATTTATATGGGTGCATCAGTTGGAGAGATTCTAGAATAAGTAAGCAAAGGGAAGCCAGTTGTATTAGCTCCAGTGGGCCAAGACCTGGCACCCTCGACTACATACCATTCAGAAAACAATTTGTGGCACATTTTTATTCTCACCATCAATAATGTGGATCCCAGGGATATAAGTGCATGTCTCTAGGCTTGTTTGCATTATCTCTACCTGCTTAGTCATTTTCCAGTCCATCTTCAAAACCACAGATTTTAATAAGATACATATCTATGTTTATGGTCTCTGTGTATATCTGTCCTTCACTGGAAATATCCATCCTCAAAATGAATGTTTGCTACAGTTAACTAAAGGTAAGAAATAGAGGTGGGAGGATTTTAGAAGCTTCTAGGAAACGTCCAGTTTGCTGTATGACAGTCCATAGGATATAACAGTGTTAATTTTACATCCCCATCATCACTAATGTACTAAGATTGAACTTAGCACATTGTATTTTCTAGGCAAGTATTCTGTTCTATTCCTGGCTTGAAAGTCCATTCATCTGCTGGATTTACTAGACTACTAGAGGGCAGAAATCAAGATAAGCTTTAAATGTCAATTTACCCCCATAAGAATGGCCCACTGGACTAGCTGACAGCATCTATTCAAGAGTAGGAATGCTTAGCTGAGATAGAAGTGCCCAAGGCCACATTACACACTTTGCACAGTTTAGTCTGAGAAAGGCTAATAGTACATTGTTATCTACCTGCACAAATGCAAGGAGAAGAAGCCATGTAATCTGTCTGGTAGCATTTATCCAAATGGCCAAGAACTATGCTGAGGATTCACATGGAATAAGGCATGGCAGAACATGGGCTCCTTCCCTATAATGGAAGGATGGACAGGGAGACACATGCCACAAGTTGGTGATTGGTAGGGTAGGCTGAATGAAGCTTCAACTAGTTCCAGTGTGTCTACAGGTATTGTGTCAGATTCAGTGAAGAATGGGAAAGCAACCAATGAAAGGGAGGAACAGATATGAACCACCTGCTTCTCTGGCTTTTGAGATCTTAAATGCTATGGTTTGAAAGAAAGAGACTGGAACTTACAACGCAAATTCCTTCACACATTAACTCTTTGACTTACTGTGAGTCTCAGGTCAGTAGAGGAAAACTTCAGAAGAATAAAGCCCTCATCTGAAAGACACCTTTCCTCAAGACACTGTGACTACTGATGTGGTAAAAGAGTAGCATCAGCCATCTCTGTCCATTTCAAGCCTTGCAGAGACACACTCTCCACCAGAGGCATGTGACTTTTGCTTCAGGTTCCATCTATCCTGGCAAATGTGAAGTTTCTACTTAGCACTGATAAGCTTGCCCATAACAAGTATATCTTACCATATCTCTATCCCTAGGAGGGTCTTAAAAGTCTACATTTCATCTGATGAGCCTACTCTGCACTGTCATCTAGATAAGAGCTGACATAACTGCTCCAACTCTGACAATAAGAGATCTGAAGATCCTGAACCCAGGAGCACACGGCTTGAATGCCTGGCATCCCAAGGAGTTTCCCATGCCTACCTCATGGTCCTGTACCCACAGTTCTCCAGAAATATCTCTCTTTGGTTGGGTGTGATCCGGTCCAACTAATACACTAGAAAGCCTGGAAAGGCAAAAGTCACGTCCAGGAGCTAGAGAGATCACTCATCCTTTAAGAGGATGTGTAGCTCTCCGAGAGGACCCAGAGATCAGTTAACAATCTTCTCTGTCTCCAGTTCCATGTGGAATCCAATTGCCCTTTCTGGCTTCAGTGCAAACTGCTTGCTTGTGGTGCATAGAAAACAGGAAAAATATTTACATACACAAAGACAAGTAAATGAATCTCAAAAGAACTCCATGCAAAATGAACAGTCAAGGCAACAGCACATTAAAACGTCCACGTCTCATTATGTCTACAAGGTTAATACCCCAGCATGGCCGCTGTAACTGGTGGTGTATTTCAGGAAAAGAAAGGCAGAGAGCAAAGGGATTCCTCATTGCTTTTATACTCCTGTAACGAATGTTCTCATTCGCTGAGATGCTTTAGGAAACATAGGTGTATTCCACAAAATCTGATATGAATGATTCTGTCATGAACATGTGTGTATCTGTTCTCTGCTTTTTAGAGTAGCAAAACATGTCAAGTTAGGTGTTTAATATGGACCTTTTTCTATCATGAAGTGGATATACATGGAGTAGGCCATGCGATTCACACCCAAGACACCATCTTGGTTTGTAACCATGTCTGACTGAGAACTCACAATGTAGCCCAAGCCTCCTGGAACTAGCAGAGATCCATCTCAGCCTGTTGAGTTCTAAGGTTATAGGAGTGTGACACCACACCTGACTATAAAAGCTACTTTCAGAATGAAGAGAGTGTACCAGGCTCAGCTGCCCACCATTGGAGAAATTACCCTGTTGGAGGAGGGCAAGAGGGGTGGAGGGGAAGTGGGAGGGAGAGGGAGGAGAGGGAGATCTGTGGTTGGTATGTAAATTGAATAAAAATTTTAAAAATAATGAAGAGTTGGAAATTATTCTTTTATTTGTGAAATTACAGAAGATTGGCTGATTAGGGACTTAAAAGGTCATTTAGTCTATCCAGGGTATAGCCTTAGCAAAATATAAAATCAAAGAAAGAACAAAAGAACCAAACAGTAACAAAACAGCAAAACAAAACAAAGAACAACAAAACCTAAATTCATGCAAACCCCAAAACTATTTACACTAAGAAGCATTCTCATTGTGCAGATTTAGTGCACTGTCCTACACCCTATGGCTGGCTTTGGACTCAAGTTGGAGGACAACCCTGAATTGAAATAACCTCTTCAAGACAAGTGTAGTCATGCCACTTTGGGGCTTTTTGGTTAAGCCCTTGCCAAAGTTGATCTTATGCTATGTTGGCCGCTATATGATTCTGTCAGCCAAAGTGTGTCTGTGTGCGGATTCAAGACAAAAAAGAACATGGGGAGCATCTTCTACCTAAAGACATAAAAGCTCATGTTGTCATCCTTTCTAAATCATCTCTCAGAACAGTTCACTTCACCATCACATGTGCATGAAATGGAGTAGATTCAGCACTGGACTGCAGTGAGAATATGATGCTTCCTTTTTGAGGTCTGTCTGGATAGCAGCATGACATCAACACAGTCCCCATTCAGATATCTCCCTCCACTTATGAAGGGCTGAGGACTCAGTCAGCTAACAAAAGTTTGTAGCAATAAACTCTCAGAGTAACTACGAGCAGAGACATATTCTCTCTCCATGTTGTTATGGCTCTCACTGGGAACACTTGCTGGTAGATGTCAGCAATTTCTGCTTAATTCTTGTTGTTGTTGTTTTAATCTCAAGAATCTTCTTGATAGTTTGATTGTTTCTTTACACCATACCTAGTGAGTCAACAGACTCATGGATCAGATTGTGAAGAGATCACCTTCAGGGCAGATGATATTTGCCTCACTGGTGATTTTACAACTAGTTGTACAAGTCTTGTTCTGAGGAGGGCTTGATAGTAGAGTGGAAAATGTCAGGGGTTCTGGTTGACTATGGCTTCCTTCAGCCACCGCAGTTCTCATAAAGGGTACTGTGAGAGAAGAAAAGGCAATCAGATCCAAAAACAGCCTTGCTAGGTTTCTGGTTAGACAAATTCAGGGCTTATTCACACATTTAAAACCAGAATCAAGGAAGAAACTTCCACCCCACAAATGCCATGTTGCTGGGGATGGGATGTCATGGTGGCTTACTTGCTTATGACACTCAGTGTTTCTGCTGCAGCAGCTCTGTTGGCAGGAGGCTCTCATCCTGAGCTGTGGACTGTTTCAGCTCATGTTGGAGTTTTTCTGACCTAGAGGAGGAAGTTAGTAAGTGCAGAGTCCTGGTGGGGTCTGCCTTGTCACCTCTCAGTCTGTGATATCACAAGAACTCAATTGTGCTGGACAGTCAACACTGATCTTTGGCAGCAGTCATTGTTTGTACCCCTAAGAAATAAGTGTCACAGAATAGCTTGGGCTTGAATTATTTTCTGCCCTTAACAAGTATCAGATGTTGATCCGAGTACTGTATGTACTGTGTTCTATGAGAAACAACAGGACTTTTCCCTTCAGTCTAGGGACAATATGTAAACAAAGGGAATAACATATGAAAGTCATACCTAACAATTCATTGGAGATACACAAAGTGTTCACGATGGGTTTCTAATCGACCACCTCATTTTTTTCCTTGTCCAATTTCTGTTTATTAATTTCTAGGCAGGGTTACTATATGCATCTCTGGCTGACATGTTACATATACTAGGATGATTTCAAGAGGCCAGAGACTTCATGACTGTGTTCCCAACGACCTTGGATTAAAGAAATGTGCTATCACAAGCACCTGTCCTTAATTCCTGATTGTAATTAATATTATTTTATTTTTCTTTCTATGTTGTACAATGATATTTGATATAGAAAACCTTAAAATTTCAAGCTCTGTTCCTTCTATTCTTTTTTTAGAGGGATTACAAGAGCAAGGGTAGAAAAGATCTTGATGGACAAATCTACAGAAACAACTGAACCAAGCTCAAAGGAACTCAGGAAATTTAGACCACCAGCTGTGGAACCTACATGGGATTGGACTAGATCCTCTACATATGGGGGACAGTTGTGGAGCTGGGTCTGTGTGCGGGGGAACAGGAAGTGTGATCAGGATGTACCCATGTTGCATGAGCCATCTTTTTGGATCCCATTAGCTAAGGTTGAACACCTTGTTCTACCTTGATAAAATGGGGAGGGGCTTGTTCCTGCCTCAACAGAATGTACAAGGCTTAGCTGTCATACCCTGGGCGAATTTGCCATGTTGGAGGAGGGGATGAAGGGTGGGTGGAGAACGTGTGTGGGGAGTGGGAGGATGGAAAAAAGGTGGATATGTTGCTGTTATGTAAAAAGAATGAAAAATATTTTGAAAAAGACCACCTCATTTTTATACATTACCTTAATATGACATTTCAAACTGGAGATCTGAATAAGGTAATCTGAAATGATCAGGCCTCCTGATCAGAAGGCACCTTACACCCAGGTAATAGGCAAGATGGAGCCTGTCATGCTAGAGCAGCATTTCTTGAGTCTTGTGTCTTAGAATATTGTCACTGCATGGTCTCTGGCAATAAACAAAAACAGCTGTGTTATCCTTAGGCCTACAGCTGGGAATCTACATCCTGGTACTCTAGTGGAGGCTATTACACAACACTAGGTGAAGGTTCTGAACAATCCTCAGCAGAGATACCTGCCTGTGTTCATCCTGCCAATGACTAAACTTACTATATCCTCAGTACACTTCACATGGGAAATGCTCAAACAATGACGTCTGCCAGTGTTACATCAAATAGTGACAAGGGTGTGAATCTCATCATATCAGGTGATATTCCTGAATAAATATGTAATGTCAGAAATGGTGAGATACACCTTTAAATCCCATCATTTGTTTGGCATAAGCAGGCAGAGCTCTGTGAGTTCAAGGAAAACCTGCTGAGAACATACCAGAGAGATCAAAAGGGAGGGATGGGGACACAAGCCCACAGACACAAAAAGGATCAACCATATTGTTTGCTGCATAGAAGTTCTTGTTGATGAGACCAGCATGATATACTGATTTCTGAGTTGGTCTACCCCTGCCTGGAGTGGGGAGTCTTGCTGATAAGCAAAAGCCCACAAAGGATGGAGAGCCCAAGTACAGGGGACACAATTGGATCCATACCCCAACTTCAGCCTGGGTTCCTACCTCATCTGGGAGACAGTCAAATGATGCTGCAGCTTCATAGCCAAGTGTTTTTGCTGTGTGACCATCTCCCTCTGTTTCAGCAAGCTCTGAAGTCTCTCCTCCAGTCTTTGCTGCTCCTGTTCATTAGAAGATTATGTCCTTAGTTGAGGGTTGAGTATAGTATAGTCAATACATTCTCACACAAGTGCAAGAACACGTAGAGAATGTGAAAACCATGCTGATCAGTCAGTCTCACCAAATTTCAAGAATACAGGGACATGAGAAAGCCTGCTTCAAGTTCATAAGAGAGAATGACAAGAGAGAAACCCAGTGGCCTCCTCTAGGTGTCATCTACATGCAATATGCATTGCATTCCCACATGCCTCTGTTACACACACACACACACACACACACACACATACACACACACACACACACACACCACAGAGAGACACAGAAAGACAGAGAAAGGGGTGAGACAAAAACAGCAAAGTGATAGAGGAGCAGTTACCTTTAGAATAAGCACACCAGCCTTTAGGAAAAGTCCCAAACCCAGCTTTGCATCCTTGGGAACTAAAATGGCCTAGGAGAGCATACTGTGCTTGGTCAGTCTGTGTGGAGGTGGTTAGAGAATTTTTCACTCTTGAACTCAAGTCTGTATATAGAAATCCTCCCATCACAATGACAGGTAGCTGTGTGATGAGTGATTGTCCTGTTTCCCCCTTTTGACTGCAGCTTCAAGCGGAGCATCAGGGATTGCATGCCAATGGCCTAGATTCTCAGAGACTCACTTCCCAAAAATACTAATGTTCAGACACAGAATGAACACTTTTATGTCATGAAGTGGGTGGATGGATGGGTGAATGGATGAGGAAAGTGATGAGATAAAGCACAGGTGCCTGGATGGGTAGACTGGGCAAGGTTCCATAAATAAATGGTGCTGGACATAACTGTGACATAGCTGCCTGCCCCTACCTGATGTTGCTGGTTCTGGGGGTCCTTGGTCTCTTCTTGGTCCTTACAGAGCACTTGCAATTCACTCAAGTGCTTCTTCAGCCGGAGCCATTCCTCCTGTAGGTTCTCCTTATCTTGCCACAGCAGATCCAACTTTTTCTTCTGCTGCCTCTGCTCCAACAGGAGCCGGCTCTGCAGATCACTGGAAACACACTCCAAATTGTAAGACCTTGCCAGCTGCCTCTGGTCACTCAAGATTCCATGCCTCAACAACCCAACCCTATCCCAGGTTCACAGGAAGATGTAAACAAGCACCTTCAAGAGTAATGAGAGTGGCACTCCAGGCCAAAGCAGAGAAGAGTTATTTCCTGCAAGAATCAAACGATTTCTGAACCCCCCTGAAATAACAGAAACCCATGCATTACATAAACAAGAGGAGTACCCCACCTGTCCTAATCAGTCCACTGTCATGAGGAAACACCAGCAGGTAATGTGCAAGTACACTTAAGGAAGTAGGAGACCCAGAGGGTCCATAGATCCCATAGCAGTCAGCCCCTGCCTGAAGAAACTCTCATGATGTCAATTGCTCTTCTACCTAACCAGTGTTCTCAGTATGTGGAGTGTGAACCCTTTGGGATCTAAGGAACACATATTAAATGTCCTATGTAGGGATTTACATTAAAATTCTTAACAGTAGCAAAATAAAGTTAAGACATCGCTACAAAATAATTTTATGATTCAGGTCATCAAAATAATGAGGGAATGTATTAAAGTGTCACATCATTAGGAAGGTTGATAACCACTGATCTAGAGGCTACTGAGTATGACAATATGGTGCTAGAGGAGCTAATAGTCTCTTAACCCTTAGCAAAAAAGACTAAAGAGAAATACGTCCAAAAGCTGCTTGCTAATGCTCCTGGCTAAGAAGCAGAAAAACTAGAAGGATATCTGCAGACCCTGCAGTCCAGAGACAAAGAAAATCAGAGCTGGCCATTGGAAAACAGGTGGAGTCCCTGCCAGAACAAGCACTTACCGAAGGAAGACATTTTCCTTGGTCAGCTCACTGAGCTTCTGTGAGACCTCCATATTCTCATTCTCAAAATTCTGCAGGTCTGACAAGACCTGCTGATGTTCCATCTTGAGGTGTTCATAGAAAGGATTTGGACTGTCATAGGGCCTGGACCCAGAAGCAAAGAATTCCATGAATACAGGCCTCAAGGACCACATGAATTCAGTATGTGTTCTATATTACTGGATTTAATGAGATGCCACAGCCTGGCTCCTATGTACTGGGGCTTCCATCTGCTTATTACACATACTCTTCTGTTCCCAAGCCAGCAGAGGCAGGGTGTTAAGAGGGATGCAGCTGGGACTGAGTGAGCTTCTCAGGAGTCCTGCACAGCTAGCTGGCTATGGAGTTCCCACACCACTACCACAAGTCTGGGCCCACTGGAATCTGTGATGTTTCTGCTGTCTTCAAATAAGAGATTCTCATTCCAGGGTGCTTATATTGACATGGAGGCTAAAATCACATCATGAGCATTTCTGAGGATGGGACTCAATATTATGATGACTTCATAAATTCCCCCAGGGCATTCCTAGTTGACACCAAGGTGAACACACTGGCAAAGTGCTATGCTGCTCAAAATGGGGCTCCCAATACACCATGTAGACAATACCTAGATACTGAGACAAGCAACACTTCATGCTCAACCATAGACCCTTGATTGTAGGGTGAAGCGGGGCACATATGCACAAACAGATGAACACATAGATACACAATAATGGAGGAGAGGGAGACAGAAAGAGAGAGAGAGAGTCAGAGGGAGTAACTGAGAGAGGGAAAAGTGATATAATGCTCTCATTAAGATGCCAAGTTAATGCATGCAATTGTATCATCTCAGAGAGGACCAAGAGAAGCAGACATCAGTACCAGGCCTTGCTGCCACATATTAAGATGTGGGACCAGGCCTCTCCATCTGCTACTGGAAGCATCCAGCACACAATGCCTTGCCAGGCAAGTAAAAAAAATATCACAGCATTCTCTCAGTAGCCACCACTTGACAAGACCTCTCCAAATGCATGCTGGTAATTCACACATTACTGCCTCAATCCCTGAGTTATATGATTCTGGTGACAGGCTCTGGTTTTCATTTGGAGGAAGCAGAACAGTCTATGTCCCCATCTCATCCTGCCCATATGTCAGGTTTTGCTTCAGGGAAGCATTTGGGGAAATGGTGTTGGGCAGAGTGACACTCTGAAGGTGCTTCCAGATTCCCAGAAGCCCATTTCTTAGACAAAATACACTAAGGGTGAAATTGTGGAACCAAGGCAATCACCATGGAGTTTGAAACAGTAAATACCTCTTGTCCAAGGAACCTTCAGTTACTAAGATGAGGCGATCTCTCAGATCATTCCGTTGGGCAGTCATCATCTGGAGCTGAGTGGTCAGGCTCTCCACCTTCTGCTTCACTTGCCTCTTTGTAAGGCAGCTTGGAGTGGGTGGTGGCTCCTTGGAGAACCCTGTGGGTGGATGAACACAAGTGAACTTGCATTGTGACAAGACAGAGAGAATAAAGAGCTCACCCTGAGACCTAAGAAGGTGTTTGAGAAAGAATGTGAGCAAGCAATTCAGTGACACCCCAGGGAATATTGCCCTGGATTGGGATGCCCCTGCCAGGACTCTCAGGTCTCTCATCTCTCTGATGGGAGATAGGTGTCTCATCCAGCTGATTTCCTCTGCTCCTTTAGCACAGACTTCGGGTAACTAAGGAGAAAGCCTCCTCAGGGTTATTAATAGCCCTGGACTCTGCATTCAACTTGGATGCAAGATTTATTAGTCTTAGCTTTTAAACCAAGATAAAATTTGCACAGTCAATAAGCACTTAGGTCATGAAAGATATAAAATAATTCTGACAGGTGACTCTAAGCACATGGCAAAGTTTGAGAAGCCACACAGGGCCAGAATATGGTCACCATCCTGCCAAGACTCTTCACTGACAATGAAGGATGCACAGAGCTGGTGGGCAGTAAATAAATGAAGCCACTGAGGTTGAAGAACTTCAATGACCTGCCTTTTGCTGGGCACCCTTCACCTCCTACCTTAATGCTGGCCCTTTTTGTCCCCTTTCAAACGTGAACCTCCTGTAGGATCGAAAGGCAAGAGCTCCCAGTACAACAGCTTTGGCCTTACTCATTCCTGACTTCTGGGACAGACAAATTACTCCTCTGGAATCCATGAATTTCAGGAGCCATGACAATCAGGAAAGTCCTGTTGGTTCCCAGAGACTCCTACCTCCAGTGTCCCATTACTGGAAGATTCAGCTCAAGCCCATGTCCTGCACGAAGATCCCAATTTCATGCCCAGAACTTACTGTACCATCTTCTGTACCATTTCTTTCTTGATGGAGGCTGAAAGCCAGCCTGTGTCTGCCTCTCTCTGGTCTCTCTTCCCTCTCCATTCTCTCTACCCAATAGACTCCTGAGTCTTCCCAACATGTTCATGGCTGAACTGTAAGGGCACTGAACCAACTGTCCAAAGGCAGTTGGTGTTGCTACAACACAGGTGACATCAGATTACATTCTAAAGTCTCCGGGATACAATAGAATGTCCAGGGTTGAGCCCCCCTCATGTCATGTGGTACTAACATTGCCTCCCTGCTAACCAGATCTCCACATAACTCCAGAAGTCGGGTTTTCCATTCTAGGAATCTCTCTTGGAACTCAAGAGAAATGCTTCAGTACCCTTTTGTTCCATAGCCAGAGATTGCTCTCTGATTGTTTGGAAATGTCTCAGTACTTCCATGTGGGAGAGAAAGTGAGTGTTAGTCTCCAACTGAAAGTATATGTCCAGAACGTAACAGTATTATAGACATTTATGGGAGGTATGATTCTCCACAAGCACCTGCATCTCCTTATTATCAAGAAATAATACACTTAATGATAATGGAAATGAACTTTGTAAACAACTTCCTGGTATGGAGTCTCCAAACATTACTGCCAGTAGGTAATATGCAGCTCATTTGATTTAAATTGATGACTACTGGCAGATTGCATTGTAATGTTACACAGGATCTATAGACAATCACCACCCAGAACATCTCCCAGAACATCAACTTTTAAGAGTTTTTGAAAATACTCAATGGGTATGACCCAAAATTACATCTAAAAATCCTGTAGAGTTGGCTCTTAGTGATTTTACAGATTGTTCTTCAAAAAGACAAGGAGCATATGTTTTATACACAAATTCCTCACACTCCTCAAAATGGATAGTACCTTCCCCTGACTGTACAGCTCAACAGTCAAAATTTACAATGTCCCATCATATTTTATTAGATATTGCTCAGTCCTAAGTTATTCTTAACTCACTTCATGTATATATTATTGCACATGAAGGATAGAGTTATACTAAAAATGGAAACTGGCTTAACCTGATAGAAAAGAATTGTTACAAAAGTATTATGAATTTTTAAACAGTATAATGAAGAAATAAAAATCTCTGAGCTCTGTCTACTTGTACTCTAACACATTTTATCTCTTAATTTCTTTGGCCCCTTCCTCAAAAAATTGTATCTTAAGACAAATTCCTTTAACTTTGTATTTGTAGATTCCTGGGACATGGTTAAAATACATTTGTAAAATGTATAACAAAAATTGTAACAACAAGGTTATCACTTTAAAAAATCGATACATAGGCAGCATGTATACTGTCTCCTTTGATTATTATTATATGTCCTTTATAGACTAAATAGGCAATCACAGTTCTTCAAAATATGTTGGAGAAAGATGGAATTTAATATCATGAGATATCCCTAAGGAAATACAAGTCTACTCAGGATAGAAGAACCTGACTCAAAAGATGTATGTCTAACCACTTGTGTGTTTGCTAACTGTTCAACACCCGGATTCTGAAAAATTTAAATAACAAACCACTATGTGATTCATAAATTTGGTATATTTGATAAATAAGGCTCTTAAATACCTAAGATCTATTTAGGCTAGCAGAAATGCACTTGATATTATATCTAGCCTCTTTGTCTTTCAATCTGACCAAGATAGCATCCCTGAGAGCACCCAATAATGAAACACACAACTAAATGAAGACAACAAACCCTTGAATGTGAGATGGAGAGCAAACCTATCTTTACCTTGGAACAAGAGACATCACGATATTTTCTGATCACTGAGATTTGGGGGTAAAAACAAGGTCACTTATATTACTGAATCAAGAATGACATTGTTTTATTTCCTGACTGTATTACATGTTAATTGTAACCTTCTCAATGCAAAATCTATTTTTTGATAAGAGGGATAAAAGGTACACCTATAACTGGAGGCAGTATAATATTGTCTTGCAATACTAAGGATTGTTAGTGTACTTTTATACCCAGTTCGAGGAATGGTTAATGGAATATAAAGAAAGGTCGCAAATGTGGCCTATATGATTAGTAAATGCAGTCAGAGCACTCATTTTTTTAAAAAAAAAAAGATAAAATGAGATATTTTCACAAAGCTGTGTGGGTTTCTGGGGACTTGCCTCTATATGTAGCATGATCTATCAAAATGGAAACTCTGGATAGGAAACAAAGAACTGGCCAGCTGAATGGTATTTACCTTCTCAGGAAAAGTTAGAATTTTGGCCACATGGACTGGCACAGGTACTTCATCAATCCGGACATTGGGATCAGATGAGATGACTGGCCAGAAAATTCCACCCACTTCTCCAACAGATTAACTCTAAATCAATTTAAATAAATAAAAAACCCCATAGGTTCCAGGACACACCCTGTGCTGTTTCTGGGGTTCTGAACAGACATATACTCCCTCAGTAGGTAACAATGGTAGATCTTGTGATGAACCTACCCTGCTTGCCCTTCAGGCACTGGACAAAGCCTTGTATCCACTTTTGGGAGCCATGTTGAGGGGGATGCCAGAGAGCTCACTGTTGATGGAGAGGGCACACTCCAGCTGCAGGAAGTCTAGTCCTCCATGGTCATCTGCATCCTGGCTCCCAAGATCCAGTGCTATGATTACAGAAAGATCAGAAACAAACCTGCTCTCTGAATTTTCTTGCATTCTAGTGAGTCATCAAATCTAGATGCATGAAGTGCAGAATGCACAAGTTAATGGGAAACACTGATCTTTTTAATAACATCATTGAGGAAATTGATCTCTGTCAGTCTCATTGTCAGGTCTTCTTCATTGGTTCCAGACTTCAAATCACTCACGACAGAGGGTCTGATACACAAGGGAGGCACCAAAAGTCGGGTGAGAATCAAATCAGAAGGTTTTCCAGCTTCTGGGTTCATCAGAAGTAAAGGGTCATCTTCAGCGGAGATGAGCTTAAAGAAACTCAGAGCAACTAAGGGCTTCACGTTCTCCTATAGGAAGTAGGAAGGAAGGGAGGGAGATGAGAGGTTATTTTCTTAGGGTTTGCTAAAGTTATCTGTTGTGTCATGTGTTGGCTCCACACTGTCCTTGGAAGAAGCAGGTACACTCTAGGAAGAATTTTAGCCTTTGCTGCTGCAGGGGAGTCAGCCTCTGTTGAACTGACACACTGTAGCTTTGCAAAGGGCTTTTTATGGTACACAATTCACAACTTTAGCAAGTCAATTTCTGCATACAAAAGCCTCCTATCTGAAGCTTCCCAAAGAGAGAAATGCCATAGCAATTCCCACCCAAAGGACATCTCAGTTTGCTGAGTCCTCCCATAGCCAAGCTTCGCATAGACTTTGCATCTTTAGGAAACTCTCAGAAAAGATTAACATACTTCAAACAGAAGGTATTGGACACAAAAGGTAGCACTCACAAAAGGCAGATCAAAGCCAGGTGCTAACACTCTGTACTCAAAGCAGCTGCAGAACTCTGCAAGAAGTCTAGATACAGTTATCCTTCCCTGTGTTTGCTTTTCTTGAAGACAGGATCCCATGCAACCTCCAACTTGCTATGTGGTAGAGATTTGCCTAGGGCTAGCTGGCCAGTGAACCCTAGGTTTCGTTGAAGCAGAAGACAGATCCCTGGGCCCACACACTCTGGGCATTGTCAAGCAACCACATTCAAGCAGCACAATGGGGCACAGACAGCTAGCTAAGGGTACAGGATGGCTCTAGTGAGGCCTGCGGGGGGGGGGGCAAAGCTTGGGAATCAGAAGAGTATGAAGTGTCACTGTAATAGAGAGGTACTGGAAGATCCAAGTGACATAGAACTGGTTTTCTTTTGAATTGAAGGCTCTTGCTATGTAGCTCCAACTAGCTTCAAATTTATGATCCTCCTGCCTTGGCCTGAGTGCTGGGATTATGGGCCTGTGCCATGACAATTGATCTGCATTCTAACTGTATCCTGGGACTGCTGTGAGAGAAAGTATTTTAAGTATAGGGTGGATGTGAAATACTGGGAGGGGTGAATACTGAGAACAACTGGGGATCACCCAGGTTAGACATCTGTTCTAGGGAATGTCAACCACACATAACAATGTCCATCTCATTTCTCTCTTACCTCCATCTCTACTCTTTTTTTCTTTCGACTTTACACACTAAGCCTCTTTGAATCCCCTCCTCTCCATGTCCCTACACCCATCCTCAGGGCCCCACCCACAGTTTAGGCCATCATCATTCTCAGTCTGAAACAAGCAATCTTACTCAAATGCTGTTCTGGTCAAACACTTTAAGAGTCTGACCCTCCTTGCAAGACTCTCATAATGTAAGTCCCCTGCTTCACTTCTATTAGCCCAGCCTGTCCCTCGAATAGCATTTTGAAAAAAGGCTTGGTCTGTGGTGAGCCCGGACTTATTATTACCTGTGCTCCCGTGATCCCCTCTGTGTGTCATTAAATTAGCCACAACCGTGGCTGATTTGACAACTCTCCACTAGACCAAGCAGCAAATGCTGCATTCATGCAGAATCTTTAGTGCTCTACACTGACCTCAGGACTCTTTCCTGCTCCTTAAAAATGAACGAATCTGCCTTAAAAACAATCAAACTGAAAACTCATAAGGAAGGTCTAATTATGCTTTAATTAAATAAGCTGTGAAGCCCAGGGCCCAGAATAGCAGCTTGGATCTCAGCCTGCCACCTAGCTGCTGTGAACCCACTTTCTAGCTGACAACCTTGGGTCAGCACACACTGTCTCCTCATGCCAGGGGAAAGTTCCTGAGAGAAGTCAGCGCGGGCCTTCGGGAGGTGGCATCTTGGCTCAGGACGCCGGTGCAAACACTGCTTGGCCCATCTCACTTTCTCCGCCACAGTTCAGGGACCCCGTAAGTTCTGAAATACCATCCTGAAGCTTCTCTCCTCGCTCTCTTCCCAACTGTCCCTCATGTGGAACCCTCTGGGGCACGGACCCCAGTCTCTGCTGCTGGCCATGTCTTACATTTTCTTAGCCACATCTGTCTCCTGGATCTGCGCCTTCACCATGGTGCCGGCTGGGAGCCCTTCTCCAGGATCCGACTACAGAAACACTGTCACTGCAGCTTCCTGGCGCTTCTGGATTTAGAGCTCAGAGAGCAGCAGCTGTCCCTCTGGCACCATAGAGCACCACATGTGCTGCTTCCTCTTCTGCCACAGGGGTCTGTCCAGAGGCTTCACACATGCGCTTTGAGACCTCCCGCTACACCGCCACCCACTGGAGCTTGCATAAAATGCACCAGGGCGCGCTAATCAAAAAAAAAAAAATCCTTTCTGGTGGGTTTCTCAAAAAGGACAGCGAAATGCTGCACTTTCTTATCTCAAGGCAGATAGATAGATAGATAGATAGATAGATAGATAGATAGATAGATAGATAGATAGATAGATAGATAGATAGATAGATAGATAGATGGATGGATGGATGGATGGATGGATGGATGGATGGATGGATGGGTGGATGGTTAGTTAGATTGAAAATAAATAAATACATCAAATGAAAAACAAAAAATCAATATTTTGTGAATGAAGAACATAGGAAACTAAAATCCACAAGCCAAAGAAAATAGATTGTTACTTCACTAAATCTATTACTGAAAATTCTCAGCTGTCTTCTTTTATATTTTTTGTTTTATCTCTTTATTAAGAGTTTTTTATTCACTTATATAACATCCACAGATCCCCCCTCTTATTCCTCCTCTTGCTCCATCCCATTCTCCCCCCCATGGAAACCCCCCCATTTCCACCTCAAATAGGTAAGGCATCCCATGGGGAGTCAACCAAGCCTGGTACATTTTGTGATGGATAAAGTTCATTCAATGAAAAGTAAGTGCAGACTGTTGTAGCAGATCCTTGATGAGTCTAAGAACCTTGTAGACAGCACAGAGGACCTACTAGCTGATCTATATCAGAAAAGGTTCAGCAGTTCAGTAACTATTTGAGATAGATGAGAGAGAGAGAGAGAGAGAGAGAGAGAGAGAGAGAGAGAGAGAGACAGAGAGAGAGAGACAGAGAGAGAAGGAGAAAGAGAGAGAGAAAGAGAGAGAGAGAGAGAGAGAGAGAGAGAGAGAGAGAGAGAGAGAGAGAGAGAGCTGGTGGTGTTTTGTAGTGTGTTGTGCTTTTCTGTGCAACTCTGTGTGTATGTGTGAACTTCTGTGTGTGTTTATGTGAATACTGTCTATTGCATGTGCAGTAGTGTTCTTTTGTGTGTGTATGTATCCATGTGTGGATGAATACAAATATACATACATACATACATACATACATACATACATGTATATATATATATGTGTGTGTGTGTGTGTGTTATGTTTTCTGTATGTATAGGGGTAAGTATTTGTGTGTGTTTGTGAATACAGGTGCTTATAGGTACAAGTGTGTGATAGTATGTGTGGATTTTTAACTCTCATGTTGTGTTTCTGCATATTTGTATGTTCACTTACTCATCTTTAATGATGATGGAATCAACTTCATTGAAAAAGTACTGGGCCCCTAACTTGGCATCAATCAAATATTTTAATGCTAATGTCCATCTTCTTCATGTCCACCCAGCTCACAGGAACAAATGGACACAAAACTACTGTAACCCAATGGTTTTCAGGTGTTATAGAGAAAATATATCTATCTGCACAGAAATCCTTGAAGCAAACCAAAGGAATGTGGTACATAAAGTTTACAAGGATGTCACTGTGGCAAATTAAGGTGACTGAGAGATAGGATAGACTGCCTGAGGGTTTGTGTTCTTGTCTGCTCTGGCTGAATGGGGACTGCACACTCAGTGGTCAGGTGGCTTGCTGTGTTTCTCTGTATCCTGTTTTGTCCTCATCCTCACTGTCTGCTACCTCTTGCTTTCCCCATTTGTCTAACCAAGGCTCAGTTAACCTTGTCCTTCAAACTTGGGCTGGATGTTATTCCTTGAGAGATACTAACTTGCAGTGTGCTTCCAGCTGCATGAGAGACTAGCAGACGTTCCTTAGCCATTCAGTGGTGTGAGAATGGGGCTGTCTCAGTGCACCTCACTCAGGCTCCTGAGGGTCTAAAGTATTCACCATGTGCTGTGTCTGTAGCATTCAGTAACTGCTTTGCTTCAAAGTTGTTTAACCTGAGTGAAAGTCAGCCTCATGGAGGGTTTGGAAAAATGAGAACCCTCAGACATTGCTGGTAGTGTAAAATGGTATAGCACAGTGAGAAGCTACTTGCAGGTCTTCAGAAATTTTTAAGTATAATCCCCATGTGACTCAGTGATTCCAGAACATGAAGTAGGTGTCCACATAGAAGCTAGGCACATCAAGATTTTATCAGCATTCCTGGGAGCAGCCTCCTGATCCCCATCATTCAAAAGTTGAAAAGTACAATGTTCTTCGTCTCTTCCGTGGAATATTGTTCAGCATAAAATAATGCATAAAATTATTTGGCACTGGCTTAGTCGCCATTTGTTACTCAAACAAATCCCTGGCACAATCATCTCACAGGAAGGAATTGTTTCTTTTGGATCCTGGTTATGGAGACTTTCTAGTTTCTTGAGATCTTTGCTTTGGATTCAAAATGAGGCAACCTGTTGTAAAGGGAGCTAATTTTGAAGGATGATCCTCAACTTGCTGGCAACTGGGAAACAGTAAACAAGACCAGTGGGCTAGTCCACCACCATCAAGTAGTCCTTTGCTGGGTAATATTTTTATACTGCGCTGTCTAAAGAACTTCCTAAACAGAGTTAGTTAAGGGGCCAGGACCACAGAGGGCCTCCTATCAGTGCATTAAATTACAGGATAGTCCCTTCAATGTGTGAACTGGATATCTCTCATGCCCTCTGTGTTCTTCTCTCATTCAACAGGTTTACCTTCTTTTCATTAGTATCCCTGGTGGTTGCTAGTTATTTTAGCTATATCTGTGAAGCTAAACATGGACTGCATTACAGTGTGCTTGTAAGTTTGCAGACTTGTACTTGTGTGTGTTCATGAATTTGTGTGTGTGCATGTGAGAGAGCAACCCTCCACTTAGAACACAATCTTTTAATGAACAGGACCAAGAGCACTTGGATGAAAGACCGAAGAATCTGCTGAATCAGAAGGAGCTGATCACCCAGCAAGAGAACTTGGTAGACAAGCTCCAACATCACTTCAATGTCTCTGAGATGAGGTAGGAGCCCAATTGGGAGTAACGGTTAGAACCATGTAAGTCACCTGTCCCTGGATCTCTGTCCTTTTGGGATTCCCACCACCTGAAAAGCTCCCATACACGGCAAGAGAAAGAACTTCTCAGGATATTGTACTGTCCTGGTCAACAAGAACTTCTACAGAAAACAGTCTGTTTGATATTCAGTGGTTCTCATGTTGTGTACCCCTTATTCCTTCCTTAGCTCTCTGGAATCTTCTCAGTGTCCCCTGTGTCTCTTCACAAATCTCTCTATGACAGTCCTCAACCTAGCAGGGGGATGATTGGTTATGAGTGTTTCTGGCAGTTTATTTTCCTTCCAGAATATCACCGATACAGAGAAGTTTCTACTTTTGAGCAGATCTGCATGCCACACACTCTTGAAGATTACAGGTTCCCTGCAGTATGCATCTGATTCCTGTGAAAAGATATTTCTATTAAAAAAAAAGATTTAGGAGTTGAGGTGTTGAACGGAGGTTGTTTTCTGTTCTTTAGCATTAATCAGATACTTCAGTGCTTTTATTTTGTATCCTTCCCTAGAGAGTCTACACTCAATTTCCATGGTTTCTCATATTCACCTGTATCTAATCGAGGCCATCTATTTCTGCCTAGAACTGTTACTCAGCCTTTACTACATTGCTATTTTTCCTCTCAAAATAATGTATATAGACACCTGGAGAAATGTGCTATATTTTCTTGCCCAGCACAATGTACATTTCAGCTCATCTCCTAGCAGATTTTAAAGGCTGAGAAAAAAATCAAGTTCCAGGTACACTCTGGCCCTTCTTCCTTGGGAAATAGAAGAGATGATCGCAGCTGAAAAGTCAAGATGGATTGCCCAGCTGAGTAGAGCTGGTTCAAGCTCTATATCTGACATAACAGTTCCCCACAGGGCTTCATCCCAAATGCATTCCTCCTCTAGGTCAGAAAATCTCCAGTCTGAGTTTGAACAGACCGTAGCTCAGGATGAGAGCCTCCTGCAGACCGAGCTGCTACAGCAGGAGCACTAAGTCTCACTGGCAAGTGAACCATGATTGCATCCCATACCTAGCAAACATGGTATTGGTTGGGGATGGGGACACTTGACAGGGGAATTAGTGGCTGATATATAAGTTATATTAATTATAAAATACAAACATTTATAAAAAAAATGACCATACAGGTATCTCTGAACTGAGAACTTGGCCAGAGGCAAGGGGGAAGAAACATTCAGCTCAGATTTCAAAGTAAGTTCAGCAGAAGGACGGTCCTGTAGGAAGAACAATTCAGTTCAAGCATTATATACAGGCCAGTTCTTCTTTATTCTCCTGTTCTACTTTATATAAGTCCATTTTCCTTTCATGTCCCTTTTGAAGAAAGAGAAAGCGATAAATTTTCATGGAGAAATGGAATCACAGCTCAAGTGATTTCATTTTGTTAGGATTGTTACCACAAAATCACACAGGCCTACTGCTTTTGATGTTCATCATCTCCATATTCTCTCTTGCCTTGCTTGGCAACTCAGTAATGATCAAACTCATTCCTGTGGATCCCAAACTCCACACTCCCATGTAGTTTCTCCTCAGTCAGCTCTCTCTCATGGACCTGATGCATATTTCTACCACTTTTCCCAAGACGGCTTCCAACTTCCTCTCTGGCCAGAAAAGCATTAACTTACTGGGCTGTGGAGTACAATCCTTTTTCTTTCTGACCATGGCAGGTTCTGAGGGCTTACTCCTGGCCTCCATGGCCTATGACTGTTTCATGGTCATCTGCCACCCTCTTCATTATTCTATTCACATGAGCAAAATGATGTGTCTAGAGATGATCTTGGACACTGGGATCCAGTAACTCCTTATCACACACAGTCTATCTACTTCACACTCCTTTCTGCCATTCTAGGACCATTAACCATTTCTTCTGTGATGTGCCTGTCATGTTGCCTCTGGCCTGTATGGACACTTGGGTTTATGAGTACATGGTATTTGTGAATACAAGCCTGTTTCTTCTATTTTCTTTCCTTGGCATCACAGCTTCCTATGGATGGGTCCTTTTTGCTGTCTTCCATATACGCTCAAAAGAAGGGAAGAAAAAAGGCCTTCACCACATGTTTAGCTCACTTAACTGTGGGGTCATTTTACTATGCACCTTTTGTCTACACTTACCATAGTCCCAGGAGTCTCTGTTCCCCGACAGAAGTAAGATTCTGGCTGTCTTCTAGACTATCCTCACCCCCATGCTCATCCCTATCATCTACAGGCCGAGGAATAAGGAGGTCCTGGGGGCCATGACAAGAGTCTTTGGGACATTCTTTTCCACAAAAACTTGATCATTTCCCTGGAGAATGTCAGAGTAGTGTTGTCTATTGGAAATGCAATGTGTCCCCCACACATGTTATACTTTCTGATGACTTATTACTTGTTAAGATTAAGTAGTATGTTCATTACAATTATTCACATATTTCATTCATAACATTACAGTCAATTGTATCAATAACAGAAATTTGACAATTACAATTCTAACAAAATTTAACACATAACTTACGAGTATATGAATATTAATGTAAATTGACTATGTGTGCTGAGATTGACATTTTTCTACAAAATTAACATAATTAATTGCTTTTCTTATGTTTTGCTTTCATTGTTTCCATTATTAAAAATTTATGTATATTGAATATTTAAAAAACAATTGTTAGAGATATTAATGATTAATATTTGTAAAAAAGAATTCTGAGAATTGATCTATATAAAACTTTTACAAGGGACAATTAGTCTAATGTTTAAAAAAACACTTGGGGTAACTGCATTTACTCATTCAATAAATAGACTGTGAGTTGTCACTTACTGCATGCTAGCCCGTTTCCTAACCAATGAGATTACAGCAGTAAGTAGACAAACACCTACTGGCATTGAAGTGTACATAAATTAACAATAAATGAGGCACACAGATAGACCTGTATTAGTTAGCAGACAAAAAGCTAATTTTCTGGACTGTAGGGGCAAGATGGAAAGATCTTAAATGGATAGGACCAAGTGGGAGAAGCCGAGAGCGTGGCACATCAGCAAAATCCAAGGAAAAATAAGAAAAGCCTTGTTCAGCCTGATGAATGGGGGACGGGCACTGTCCTGCCTCAACTGAATGTACCAGGCTCTGCTTACTACCCATAGGAGGAGCCCTTACACTTTTGGAAGAGAATGGGAAGGGTGGGTCGAGGGAGAACCTGGGGGAGAAGCAGAAGGAGGGATGAAACAGGGATCTGTGGTTGGTAGGTAAAATGAATTTTTAAGAAAGTCTTAAAAAAAGAATAGAAAAGTCAGACAAAAAAGATTCAAAAACAGGAAGATGCTGGAATATTCAGTGTCACTTGCCTGCAGGGACAGCGACAGAAACATACAAGTTCACATCAGAGATGAAACACGAGCCACATCTATTAGTGTCAGGAGACACTGGCAGGTAATGTGAGTGGAACTGGAGTGGGTTCTAGGAGAGGAACAGCAATCTAACTTCTGTGTGGATGAATTCTTCTAACCACAGGACAAGGCAATGGGCATCCCTCATATTTGTCACCTGTGATGATTGTGTTTATATAACACTGCTTTCCATATAAGTGTAAATGTGATTAAACAATGTAAATGATTGTGATACTGAGAAATGCCTGATTATGGCCTTGAGTATAAACCCATCACAATAAAATATGTTCATCATGTATGTCAGCCTGAAAGAGAAGTTGTTTTGTAAGTAAAAAATGGTTATCTATTTTCAACATATGTCATGGTCTAACTCATCCTTTTCCCCTGCCTTCTTAATAACAGAATCCTAGCTGTTAGTATGCCCATTGTGCCTTTGTAGACTGGGTTCATTTACTTTGTGCTACAGCAGTAGTAAGAACAGCTGTAAACCCATGCAGCAGAAACAGCTGCAGCAGAGGCTGGAGCCTCTTGAGAGGAAGCGGAAGCTTTAGAAGCTGAAACAGCAGAAGCAGGAGCAACAGCAACAGATGTGGAATTGTAAGCAGAGGCAGAAACAACAGTTCAAGCATATTTGTTATCAGAGTTCTCTAGTGTGACCTCTGGTCCTGGAGTAGATAGGTACTCTCTTCTTGAAGCTTCACTGAAAATTCGAGATGTATTATTTTCATAAAAAAGGGAATGTTATCCTTTCATTCATTTTATTACTTGTAAATGTCATGGTCTTGATTTTAGTCTACAAATATCTGTGTTTTTCCTTTCACTTTTATCATTAAGACCAATAACAGAGTAAAAGACCATGGTTTCATAAAACTCAAAAGCAGATATGACCATATGTCTTAAAAAATCTTCTGTTACCTAACACATATTTATTTCCAGCATGATGGGAAGAAGTACACAGAAGAGGTCAAAATGTGTCCTCTCCAGTCTGAGCGACCTGGTTGTTTAACAGCCAGATTGAGAGGAGGTGACAATGAAGGGCTTCTAGAAGGAAAGGAACCTCTCCCTTCTGCACTCCATTCATCCTTTCACATAGCCTTTCACAATTGCCCATTGGGATCCTGGGATAGCAAGAGTGAAGGTGAACTCAAATTGCATGAAGAAAGTGTGCCACCAGCTGCTGAGCTGCAAGTATGCATTCTGCAGATGCCATCTGGATTCTCAATCCTTTGCCATGACTGTTAAAACTGTGAGATGTAGAGTAATGGCCTGCTCCAGCAACATCATCTGCTTTGAATAGGAATATTGTGAACAAAGACTCAAGAATTTGTTCAAAGCTCTGAGATGGTGCAACCCATCCATTTATGTCACAAAACAGTTGATAAAATGTCCTCATGGCTGACTCACATAGATTACCCAAAAACACACTAGAAGGAAGGAATGGAGCCTCACACTTGTGGGAGTGCTTGCTCTTGTATGTCAGGGCTCACCTGGAGAGCTCCAGGGTTTAACTTCTCCCGCCTGACATGTCAGAAGTTGATCAGAGATTTGCTAACATCATGAAAGCTGCCCTGCTCTTTGGGAGTTTTACTGGATCCCTAGCATTTCCTCTTCCTCAGGCTTCTTCAGACACAGCATGGACTCTATTGGCATTATGCCATCCAAATATACAAGTTCACTTAACTTTATCTACCTGCAGGGACTACTGGGGTGGCACAATCCCAATTCTCCATCTTCACTGAGCAGGAGCTGCAGATGAAAAAAAATAAGAGAAACTCACCATTTGGTTACATACAGGACATGCAAGAGAAATGAGCTGCGTGGAATCCTGGCCAATTATACCAACAATGATTTGAACAACAGGTAGTCATTATACCCTGTTCTTTGCTGACCATCTTGATTCTATAGTATCAACCCCAGTTTTCCTGAGGAACAGCAGGCTGAACATCTAGGATGTCCTGGTGCCTATACTAAATTTCCTGAGTGCATTCAAGATGCAGAACTTGGAGTAGGAGTGAGATGGGGACACAGGTTGTTCTGCTTCCTGCAAATGAAAAGGAGAGCCTGTGGCCTGAATCACAGTCTGAATATAGGGACAGTAGTGTGGGAGCTCTCAACACGCATTTCAAGAGGCCTTGACAAATATTGGTTTGTGGGAGATGTAGGTCCTATGAGTTTTTTGAGTCCTTGTACTTGACCAGCAGATGATTGTGTACTGAAAGCTTCTAGCAGCAGCTGAGAGGAAGTGGGCTGGTCCCATTCATACATTTCAGTTTGTGGCTGGAAGGCCTGGATCTCATCACTGCCTCTGTCTAGTCTTCTTCCTTATACTCTGGGACATGTCACATCCCTATGTTTATTGAAGATCTTGATTGCGAGAGTGGGATTTTTTGGTCTCTCTGTGTGTGTGTGTGTGTGTGTGTGTGTGTGTGTGTGTGTGTGTGTGTGTGTGTGCTGTGTGGTGGATTTCTGTACATCTTTTTGTGTTAGGACCTATAAGTGTGTTTTTGTGTGACTCTGTGTGGAAATGACTGGATGACCATAGATGTGGGAGGACTTTGACAGGCTGACGATCAGAGTGACAGATTTGAAGCTTCAAGAAAACTTTTTTTTTTTTTTGCTGAGGATCAAACCCAGGGCCTTATGCTTGCTAGGCAAGCACTCTACCACTGAGCTAAATCCCCAACACTTTCTCCAATCACCTCAAAATAGTCTGACTAAGCTGTGTGCTCCCCTAGGAATTTTCTTGGCCCCAAAGTATGAATAGCCGTGTTGTGTGTCTCAGTTTAAATACCTGATATGCATATTCTAAATCAACTGCTCATTCAGCATATGTCCTCTTTTTATTTTTCTGCTCACTTCTGATTTCTTGGTGTGTGTGTGATCTAAGCAGGCATGTGTAAATGTGTCCATTGGTTGGTATGTTTAGAGGCTACAAAATGAAATTCCATGTTGTCATCTGTTGCTCACTCCTTCATTCCCTTGAGGCCAGGTCTTTCACTGAACATGAAATTTTATGTTTGGGCTAATCTGGTGGGCCAGCACTCTCTGGTTCTTCTGTCCCCCAAGGTAGACCTTCTGTCTTGTTTTTTTCTCATTCAGTTGTTACAAGTTCCAATTGCTCAGAAAGAGGAAGGATGTATTAGCTTTCAATTTTATTTATTTACTTTTAATGTTTTGATGTTAATGTATTTTCTTATAAATAACAAAAATAAAAGAATACAGTTGTTTTAAAAATAAAGAGTAGGCACAGAGCTAACACCACAGGAATAGTCTTGTTTGTCTCTGGCTTCTCAACACAGAATCCCACAGTGCATCTTCTTGCTGATATTGTGTTGCTGACTCTATTACTGTTACTATGTCTTAGAGCATTTCCCTCTCATAGCTGTGCAGAGTGCTGCATTCCTGAAAAGCAGTGTAGGTCTCTTCACTGGGATCCTTCTGACTGATATTGGGGCTTCTTTCACATTATGTGCACTGCAACCTGTTATAAACTTCCTGGGTTGTGACCATGGATCACTTTCTTTCTCTTGAGCTAGGCAGGGTCTTCTGTGGAGAAGCCAGGGTAGGTTGAGTGAAGAGACTGTGATGGATCAACTTGGAACCTGTAGGATCTGTAAGTCTTGGGATGCATAAAACTCATGAAAGCAAATGTAAGTGCAGACCAGGGTAGCAGAGCAAAGCCTAAGAGCCTTGCAGACAGCAGGGAGGACCCACTACCTCCCCCTGCAACAAACTTTCTGAAAGGCAGCCTTCTTTACCTGGCGATTCTTGGATCAAAGAGTGTGTGTGTGTGTGTGTGTGTGTGTGTGTGTGTGTGTGTGTGTGTGTGTGTGTGCTGTGTGGTGGATTTCTGTACATCTTTCTGTGTGTGGACCTATAGGTGTGTTTTTGTGTGATTCTTTGTCCGTGTATCTGCTGCCTCTTGTGTGCATAATAGTGTCATTTTGTGAGTTTATGTGCTCATATGTGGTTGTATCTGTCCATGGTTCCTGTATGTTTGGGTTTAAGTGCTTATGTTGGTGCTTGTGAGTATGGGTGCTTATATGTGCAAGTCTATGTTTGGGTGCATCATCATGCTCATTTTTTTCTGTGAAACATCTTTAATGATGATGGAGTGCAACTTTGTTGAAAAAGAACTGTGCACACCCATTTTGAATCCATCTAATATTGTATGCTGCTGCCCATCTTTCCACATGTCCACCTTGCTCTCTAGGACAATAGGACACAAAAAAACTACTCTAAATCAATGGTTTTCAGGTAATTGTAGAGAGAAAATATTTATCTACTAGACAAGGGAATATATTCATCTACAAGAAAAGGCTTTGGAGCATTCAAAAAAAACATGGTACAGGAAGATGAGGAGGAGGCCACTGTAGCAAATCAAGGTATTTGAGAGGCAAGATGGGCTGACTGAGGGTTTGTGTCTCCTCTCTGCTCTGAGTGAATGGTGACTGAATACTCAGTGGTCAGGTGGCTCACTGTGTGTTCTTTGTGCCCTGTCTTGTCCTCATCCAGATTGCCTGCTACCACTTTCTTTCCACCTGTGCCTGACTTTGAATCAGTTATCATTTTCCTTGAAGATAGGACTGGATTTATTTGTTGAGGGATTATGACTTACAATATGATTCTAGTTTCATCTAAGTTCATCAGATATTCCCTAGCCACACTGTGGTGTGAGAATTATGCTGTCTCTGTGCACCCTACTAGGCTCCTAAGGGTGTAAAGCACTCACCATGTGCTGTGTCTGTAGCACTGAGTAACTGCTTTTCTTCAAAATGAAGATTAGATAGTTATAGTTATAGTTCTCCTTGTTAAGAATTTCAGAAATTAAACATACTAAAAGGGTGTAAGTGTTCAAATTTGCAAGACATTATAAGACATTTCTCTTTATTAAAATAGAAAGAGAAATATGGTGATATTTCATTTGTGCTGAAATGTGATTTTATTTGTATGTTAATAAAGTTGCCTGGGGATCAGTGCTAAGAGTAAGCCATTAAACAGAAGTCTGTTAGTGGTAGCACAGGCCCATAATCTGATCACATGTCAGGCAGAGTCTGTGTGTGTTCAAGGATACAGTCAAAGTGGTGACCCGAACCTTTAATCTCAGTACCAACCACAGAGACCTGGATGTCTGTATAAACAGCCATTGATGAGGAAGTCATGTGTTTGGGTTTACAGCCAACAAGAAGGCAGGACAGAAAGGCAATAAAAAGATAAGACATAGAAAGAAGGTCTCTCTCACACAGAGGTAGGACAGCAATGAGTTGTAAGAGAAAGTAGTCTTAGCTTTTTGCTACTGCTCGATCTCTGAGCTTTTAACTCTTTATTTGGCTCTGTGTTTCTTATTTATTAAGACCATTTAGAATTACTTCTACATTCATTCTGAGTTAAAATGTGTATCATGGAACATTGGAGAAATGAGGACTCTCAGACATTGCTGGTAGTATATCATGATATAGCACAGTGAGAAGCCACAGACTCTTCTTCAGAAAGTTAAACTGCAATTCACAGGTGACCCAGTGATTTCAGAACATAAAGTAGGTGTCCAGAGAGAAACTAGGTGACATCAGGGTTGTAGCAGCATTCCTCAGAGGAGTCTCAAGTAAAAACTATCTAGAAGTCCATCATTCGCTGAGTCAAAAAGTACAATGGGATTGAGCCCCTCCATGAATTATTGTTCAGCATGAAATAATACATACAACCATTTGTCCCTGATATAGCCAGAATTTTATTACTAAAAGAAATCCTCAACACAGTCACCTTACAGGCAGGAATTGTTGATTGTGACTCCTGGTTGTGGAGATTTTCTAGGTTCCTGAGCTCACTGGTTTTCTAGTTTCCTGAGTTCATTTGTTCTGATGTGAAGCAGCCTGTGGTAAAAGGAGCAACTTTTGGAGGAAGTTGCTCACCTTGGGGTCAATTGGGAAGCAGTGAATAAGACCAGTGAGCTGGTCCAGTTGTCCTATGCTTGAGAATATTCCTATACTGCACAGCCAGGGGGACTTCCTAAGCAGGGTTGGCTAATGAACCAGTACCCCAGAGGTGTACATATCTGTACATTACAGGCTTACAGGACAGGCATTTCAATGGTTGAGCTGCCTGTTTCTCAAGGTCACTTTATTCTTCTCACATCCAAAATAGTTAATATTCTTCTCAATAATATAAATACTGATTGCTCCTTTTATTAACATTATCTGGGAAATTAAACATGTTACTGTATTAGAGTGTGCTTGTGTGTGTGCACACATGTACTTGTGTGTGTTCATGAGGCTTTGTGCTTGTGAGTGTGCAAGCACTGGACTGAAAATGCAACCTTCTAATGAACAGGACCAAGAGAGCCTGGATGA
This sequence comes from Onychomys leucogaster, assembly GCA_949786385.1. Classification (NCBI taxonomy): domain Eukaryota; kingdom Metazoa; phylum Chordata; class Mammalia; order Rodentia; family Cricetidae; genus Onychomys; species Onychomys leucogaster. The sequence continues at coordinate 43,607,660 of OX460426.1, read as the reverse complement.
AAAAAAGGAAGGACCTGCTGAAGCAGAAGGAGCTGGTCACTCAGCAAGGGGACTTGGCAGAAAAGCTGCAACATCACTTCAATGTCTCTGAGATGAGTTGTGAGCCCAGGCTTGGACGAGCGGTTAGAACCATGTAGGTCACCTGTATCTAGATATTTGTCCTTTTGGGGAATTCTCTCCATCTGGATGCCTCTCAGCCAGAGCCAAAGAAAGTACACATCAGGTATTGTGCTGGCTCAGTCAATAAGCACTTCTCTAGGAAACACTGTTTGGTACTTAGTGTCTCTGGGGAGTGTGTATCCCTTATTCGTTTCTGAGCTATCTGGTATCTTCTCAGTACCTTGTTCCCTGTGTCACCCAACAAAACTTCCTATGGCAGTACTCATCCTAATAGTAAGAATGATAGTTGTGGAGATCTGTGTGTGTTCCTGGCACTTTATTTTCCTTCCAGAACATCACCTTTAGACAGAAGCTCCTACGTTTGGGCAGATCTTCATGCAGCACACTCCTGCTTATTACAGGCTCTCTGCAGTGTGAATCTGTTTCCTATGAAAAGTTTTTACTGCTATGAGAAGATGTAGGGGTTGAGGAGTTGAACTGAGGCTTGTTTCTATGCTGTAGGATTAATCAGATTCTTCCCTGCATTTATTTTGTAGGCTCCCATGGAAGGTTTACATTCAGTGTCCCACGTTGTTCACATTCACCTGGTATCTAATCATGGCCATGCTTCTGGCTCTGTTACCTTTCCTTCTCACATAGCAGGGCTTGTGAGAACTGAGGAGGCCAATGATTCCAAACATACCATTGAACCCATGATGCTCTACATCCTCAGATCAAGGTCTTCTCAGAAGATAGCACTTTATAGCTGTGCTCTTGCTAGTGAGGCAAATACCATCTGACCTCCAGGTGATGCAGACGCCAGTCAATAGGTCTGTTGATTCAGGATTCCTGAGAAAAAGAAAGCATCACAAATGAATTCGAGACAGAAAAACCTCAGACAAGAATTACTGGGAACCCTCACATTCAACAGGGAGTGTCTCCTGTGAGGGGGACTAAAACATGGAGGGTAGAGATGTTGGTGAGCAAGACATTTTCTGAAAGTTTAATGTGGAAGGCTAGGCAAGCTGACTGAATCCTCAGTCTTCCCTATGTGGAGGGAAATCTGTCATGGAAGACTTTTGATGTCAAGTTAAGTCTGACAGACTACACCAAAAATCATCATATTTCATTCTCCAGTCCAGTATTGAAGCTGACTCCATGTCATGCACAAGTGTTGCTGAAGATAATATACCAAAGATATCTCCACATTCCCCCATTTCTATTAGTAATTTTTGTCCATATTTAATATAAATGGGTATTTATTAGTTTTCCAGCTGGAACTAAAGTGCCTGGTACTGAGAAAGGATTTATAGAAGACATCTGAGTCATCTTTGATGTTCTTTGGCACTCAAATGCTGCCTACATATTTGTGGGGTCTAGTAAGCACACAAGTGTCTGTATGCTGAAAGAATCAAATAGTGACCAAGACATTACAGGATCAGCAGTGGTTGATAATTTATCAAAAGCTTCCCAAGGGGGACAAAGAATGCTGTAGATAGGTCTCATCGTAAGTCTCTAGAGGACTTGACCTACAAAGCCTGAAGGAGGCATGGGTATACTAGATTTAAAAATACTTTTAGCAATTGCTGACTGCATTCCTACCATGTTTCCAAGGCCAGGAACAGGCTGTAAGTCTGTGATGCTATGTGCATCAAGAGAATGATGCTGACCTTACAATTTTTTGTTTGGTGTTTGGTTGGGTTTTCTTTACCTTGGTTTTTTTTTGTTGTTTGTTTGTTTTCTTTGTTACATGTTGAGGTTTTGATATTTATTTGTTCTTTCTTTTCTTCTTATTATTTGGGTATTTTTCTAAGGCTGTTCACTGTTTATATTGACTGCCCACTTTAAGCCACTATTGAGTAATATTACTGTATTTTTATTAATAATAAAGTGATTTTTGAATTTTTCTCCTTAGAACCAATTTCTTTGGTCAGGTATGTTGTCTTACTTCAGTAGCTCCAGAACCTCCTGTAACACAAGAACTCTTGTGTGCCCATTTAGGCTACATAGTGGTTTCCCAGGCAGCCAGGAATATACAGAGCTTTGGATGTGGATAGTTTTGTCAACTCCATGGATTCCCATTGCAGGATGGAAAAAGTACCCATACTTCACCCTTGTGGTCATATTTTTAGCTATCTCTTAATATAGCATTCTGTATACCAACTTCATTATGTGATGATGTATACCACATTAATGAGAAACACAACAGTATTGCTGTAAAGCCTCTCAGGAAATGAAAACATTTACTAAAGGAGTATAAAAGAAATCCATGGCCTGCTTGCCACCTGGAGCCGTGATGATATTCTGCCTGGTCCACTGTAAAGGGCTATGTCCTGTCCATGACCCTAACACTGCTGTGGGTGTCTATGTTGATATGCATGAATCCACTACCAATTAGGGCCTGTCAGCCACCTACAGTCCTAGCTACCACATGTGACCATGTTGTTGTGAAAGTGATATGCCCCCAAAGGGGGCATATGTGTCTTAGAATCCTATGTTACCACCTAGGACCATAATGACATCAGGGTGGGAGCTGTTACTGAGGGTCATGTCTGGGTCCATGGCCCTTCTGTAGCCAAGGTCTGTGTTGATATCTCAGGCATTTTTGCCATCAAAGAAGCTTGGAATCTGGGCTACCATCATGGGACCTGGTGCTGTTGAATCCCTGCCAATCTGTGTGACCTTCACTGACAACCAGAGCCATTCTGACCTCCAGCCCTGGGCTACAACTTGTCTTGGCTATTGCTATTGGTTCTACTGTTGGGAAAAAATGTTCTGCTTTGGTTTTGAACTTCCTGGAATGGCTTGAGACATAGTTGACATCTTCCCTTACACAGTGTGAACAGTTGTGAACTATTATGAGGGTGGCCTGGCCAAGACAAAGGAGAGTGTGAAGGAGCTGACCTCCTTTGAGAAGACAACTGACCATTTCTTTGATGCTGCTTACTTTGGGCCAGAAAGACTGAGTATGCGGTAGTTTTGCAGTGTAGATGACCGGTAGCTTAAAGAAAAGAGGGATTATTTGTCTCCAGAGCCCACCTAAGGCTTCCTGCCCTCCTCTCTCCATTCTGTGAGCTCCTTTCAGTGCAGACAGGTTTTGAGTTGCAAAAAGAAAATATGGACCCTGAGCCAGTGGAGTCCTTTCAGTCCTTGAAGCTGTACTTGGCTACATTGACTAACAGCCTACATGTTGTCCCGGATTGACAGGAGGTAGACAGTGGAAGAGCCCCCAAGTATAGCAGTCTGTGGTCTGCCTCCAAGTGAGCCACTGACCATCATTTTAAAAACCACATAACCCAGAAAATGGGAAGACACATGTGGAAGATGGAGAGAGAGAGAGAGAGAGAGAGAGAGAGAGAGAGAGAGAGAGAGAGAGAGTAAAGGCAATGGAATCCATCCTTGTGATGGATGCTTTTCATCCCTGGACTCAGGACGCAGAGGCATGCAGATTTTTGTGAGCCTAGGGCAGCTTCTTCTACATAGTGACTTCCAGGTCAGACAAGTCTACCTAGTGAGACCCTGTCTTCAAAACCACACCAAAGTGAAGGTTAAGAAAACTGAGGAGGGTTAGAATGGGAGAAGCCCATGAACAAGCCACAGTATACGTGTCAGACACCAGGACCGAATCCTAGCATCCACCAATCACACCTTTGCAGCCTGGATACAGCCTCTGTCTGCCACCCTACTTGGAAATGTCCCCTGTCTCTTTGTATGGAACACTCTAGTCCAGGGTTAGATCTCACTGTGTGTTGGATTAGTTTGTCACTTTATCTCTCTGTTCTGGAGTTGTTATTGGCATCAAACTAGAATGCATATATATCCTGCTTCCTTCCTATAGAATCAGAGTCCTAGCAAGAAGCCTTAGACCCTTCAACTGCACCTTTAATCCCAGAACACTTGAAGCACAGGCAGGAAGATCTCTAAGTTCCAGGCAAGCCTGGTTTTCAGAGGTAGTTCCAGGTCAGCCAGGACTATATAGAGGAACCCTTTCTCTGTAAACCAAATATAACAAAAAGGAAATAAAGAACATAGAAAGAAAGACAGAGAGACAGGAAGAATGAAAAAAGAATGAGAGAGAGAGAGAGAGAGAGAGAGAGAGAGAGAATTAAAAAATAGAATGAATGAAGGAAGAAGGGAAGAAAGGAAGGAAGGAAGGAAGGAAGGAAGGAAGGAAGGAAGGAAGGAAGAATGAAAAAAGAAACACTTGAACTGCAGCCAGGAGTAGAGGACACCCCTTCTGGAAGTCAGTGAAAGCCTGACTTTCCGTGTTCTGATAGGATACTGCTGACCATGGCCCTGCACTTCCAGCCCCATTGATATCTTTTCTTCTGGGCACTAAGCAAAGGAAGGCAGGTGGCAAAGTCACCATCTCCTGATCATGTGCATGGATCCTGCTGCCTAAGCAGTCTCTCAAAGGCTGTCTATCTCCTGATCTTTTCTCCTGCTGCAGATAATGGGCTGAGCTGAATTGGCTTCAATAACTGGTCTGAAGTAGGCACTGTCATTCCAGAGACAGTGCTTCTTGGCCATCCCCCTAGGGCATATGTATGGGAAGGAAAATGATGATCCAAGTTCAGTCAGGTGGTCTGTGGTAGAGCTGGACCTCAGATCCTAAGTATGCAATCCTAATTGAGTAATTTCCCTCCACTTGGTGAATCCAGCTCTCTGACCTCTATTCAGGTTGGATCCAGGTATGTCCAAATGCATCATCATAAATCTAATGAATATAGGAACTAGTCTCTTCAAGCTGTTGCATAAAGTTAACATAGAATGCAAAGCACTCAGGAGGCCCCTGATTTTTCACACAGGTGAATTCTACATTATTTTTGTAACATATTTTATGGCAGGAGGTCACCATTCTAGACCTTAACTCCTTGTCCTGTCAACTAGTGAATGGAAGAACTTCTTATCTCTTGGACAGATGCATGCATGCTTGACCTTTAAATGGTGCATAGGGTCAGACAAAGACCATGGCCTCCACAGAAGCTCCTTGGAATGTTAACTTGGAATCTGCTTGTAACCATACCTGTAGGGGCTCAGGACAGTTGTTCAGCCTGGTCAGTGTCCATTCCACCACTCTGTCTCTGCACAGGATGCTAACATGAGCCTGCTCCTCTCTATGTCTTGGTGCACAGAGGTTAGGACACAGTTCTGGTTTTCTACTCCTCAGTTAGGCTTGATTTTCCACTGATATACTCATGGAAACACATTACTGTTATTTATTTGTTCTGTCTGAGGGATATACACTGTTTGTTATAATTTTACTTTGAAACCAGAAGCTGTAGAACCCAGAAAACCAGCTTCAAAGCATTCCTAGAAAAGCACCTAAGTTGTGAAGTCCAGGATGGGATGGCTAGTCCCTGGCTAGGCACTGTCTATTGGAATTTAACTGCCTTAAAAGCAAAGGAAATAGAAACTTGTAGGTTCCTAGTAATGTGAGTCCCTTTTGAAGAGCTCTGTAGCCTGTGGCTCCCAGCTGAAGACTGTACACCATCATTAGAAATCTTGAGGAAAAAGAGAAGTGGTTCCTCTAAAGTCTGTTATAGTCAGAGGTCTTGAGCAGGACCTCTTACTTACAACAACACATTATGTAGATGAAGTTCTCAACAGTCTTAGCAAATAAGAAACACAGAGACAAATAAAGAGTTAAATGCCCAAGAAGTCAAAGCGCTAGTGAATAGTCTTTGGCTTACCAGTCTTTGCAGTCCTTCCCCTGAGAAAGAGACCTCCTTCCTGTTTCTTTTTCTTGCCATTCTGTTCTGCCTTCTCATGGGCTCCAAATCCAACCACATGACTTCCTCATCACTGCCTACCTATACAGACCTCCAAGTCTCTATGGTTAGTACTGAGATGAAAAGCATGTGTCACCATGCTTGGCTGTGGCCTTGAACACACAGAGACTCTGCCTGCCATTGTAATCAGGAAAAAGGGCATGTGCTACCATTGCCAGACTTCTGCTTAATGGCTATGACCTCTTGACTTCAGACAACTTTATTTATTAACATAAAAATAAAATCACATTTCAGCACAAATAAAATATTACCATATCATTGCTTGTCTACACCCAGTCCTATAACAAATCTGGGTATTGGGCAGTATACCAAGGTACTCATCAGGAATATAAGTGTCTGAACAACATCCTAATTTGAACAATAAATGAAGGGATTTGGGGTATCATCTGTGATTCAATAGTATTGAATTGCTCATGTTGATGAATAGAGGGATACTGTGGAAGTAATGAGACATTCTTGAGCAGTGTTTGGATAGTATAGCTAAGTTCCCAACTTGGGATGTACTATGGTGCTTGCAATGAAGCTAAGAGAACTCTGGCTTTGGAGGCAGAGTTGCTAAATGGATTCTGTTATGTTCCAAGAGAGGCTTGTGGAAAGTGAAGCCGGGCTTCTGGTCAGGTCAGGGAGAACCAATTAGCAGGGTTGCAAAAGCTGTTCCCCATGACATCAGCAGTCTCTTCTCTGGAAATTCTATTGTATCCTGGAGAGCTCTTAGCATCCCCTGTGATCTCACCACTGTTGTAGCACTCCAGCTGGCTTAGAGCATTCCTTCAGTGCTTATAGGGTACATCACTAGACATGCTGTCAAGACTGACGAGTCTACTTGGTAGACAGAATGGAGAATGTCCAGAGACCAGAGAGAGGGAGTAGGAAGCTAGCCTTCATTCTCAGAGTAAAACAGGAACACAAAATGGTTCTGGAGAAGGCACAGTGAGTGCTAGGTAAGAGATGGGTAGCTCCTGGAGGAGGTGGCCTTGAGCTTGGCCTTCCAGTAATTGGGCAGAGGCACTGGAGAACCACACCTGAGTGCTAGTGCAATTTGCCATTTTTATCCTGACTGCTGAAATTACAGGCAGGCTTTGGGGATCTGGACTGTGTTGCATCCTGTGTCTCTGTGAAGGTGCTTGAAAATGTGGTCTTTGTTCCCCTGAAACATGTGTAAGGAGACAGAGGAAACCCCGGACAGCTTACACAACCACATCTGTACAGAGTGACTTGAGAGCTATGATCCACAGAAAGGGAAATCTGAGCCTGGCCTAAAATATTTGGGTTGTCACTTGGTTCCAGACACGATCTTTCTGTTTGGGCCTCAGGGTGGTCTGTCAATCCTCTATGCCTTTTCACTAAGCAAATTTACTTGTGTTCAATTACCCACAGAGACTGCAATGGATCCATCATCCCACCCAACCTTCCTCACCAAAAAACAGGTCAATAAGGAAATGGAGAGGCTGATCATACTGGTCTATGCTAGAAGCATTTGGCTCTGATTCTTGTGATGGGAGCTAGGTTTGCAGGCAGAAATGTGGAGAAGAAGGGCAAAAGTATCAATATTAATGTTCTGGATCCAGCTCAATCAGGCACCCTCTCTGTCAAAAATTTAATGGTGCCTTTATGAAAAGTTCAAAGATAAGAGGCTTCAGGTTTGTGTAGTCCTTGATTAGGGGGATTCTGCTGCAAAGTGGCCACCTGATACTGGCTCCAGGTCAGATGAGGAACAATATAGAGACCTTGGACAATGTGGCAGGGATTCCAGGCAGTTCTCTAGGCTCCAGGACCCTCACCTTGATGCTAAATTCACGGGAATTGGAGCTTGGATTCACTTCCATCCACATATTTAGTGTGCCTTATTTTTGATGCTGAGAATGGAAACAGGCCCTTCTATGTTCTCTATCATAGAGCCATACCTTCAATCTGATTTGACAGTTTGTTTCTGTTACTTTTTGAAAATTTCTTTCTCTTTCTTATTTTTACAAATTGTTATTATGTATATTAGCACATGTGGAGGTCAGAAGACAAATTCGTTCATTCTCATTTTTTATTCACTCTATGTTTAAGATAATTCTGGGTATTGAACTTCTGTGTTCAGGTTTGTGCCCCAAGACTTTACCTGCTGATCCATTTCTTAAGACCTTGACTTTCATTTGTATATTATTTTAATTTTTGTTTTTTTTCCTTTTTTATGATTTATTTCATTTTAATGTATATGTGTGTTTTTCCCGTAGGTTATGTTTGAGAATTGCTTGTGTTCCTGGTGCCTGAGGATCCTGGCAGAGTGTGTTTGAACCTCAGTATGGTGGCTGGGACTTAAACCCTCATCCTCCACAGTAGAAGCCAGTGCTCTTAACTGCTGATCAAACTATCAAACTCACTTTTTCTTTCCTTCTTTTTTTTTGACATAGTTTCTTACTATGTAGCTCTGGCTGTCCTGGAATTCAGTCTATAGACCAAACAATCCTAAAACTAACAGACATCTACTTGACTCTTCCTTCTGAGTGCTGGGATTAAAGGCATGGGACACCATGTCCTACTTCTGACTTGCACGTCACTGTACAGTGGCCCTGTGTTAGCATTGAGGATGAGCACTAGACAACAAATCAAACCTCACATTGCTTCCCTCTCCCTAGGGAGACAGAAAGCAAGCAAAATGAAACAAACCCAGCTTAGATGATACCCAAGTGTCAGAAGGGCTAAAGACGCTCAGATCAGCAACAGCCCACAATGACACCAGTGCTGTGATCCTTCAGTATTGTCATAGCCATGATCATGGGGCTCAAGACTATTCTAGAATGGGATAAGGTAAAAGGATGAGGTCAGAATTGACCAAGACTTTATACAGAGCAGTGATGAAAAGAATGTGTTTTCCTAAAGCATGCATACACACTTCTAGCTCTGGATGATTCCCAAGGCTAGATGACTAAAATTGAGACATGGGCATTCTGGTCTAGATCTATATCTGATGGGCCACTGGATTTAACTAAAAAATTTGAACTTGAAAATTCAAGTCTACCAGGTAGTATTTTACAAATGTCTTAATGAGTTGTGAGACAGTGCAAAATAGCTGGGGAATTTTGTTGTTGTTTCAACTGTAGTGTGTGTGTGTGTGTGTGTGTGTGCGTGTGTGTGTGTGTGTGTGTGATATGTGGGCATATGCATGTGCATGTTTGTTATGTGTGTGATATGTGGGCATATGCGTGTGCATGTTTGTTATGTGTGTGATATGTGTGCATATGTATTTGTGTGGGTGTGAGCATGTGTATTGTGGTCAATGGATGGACTTGGGTGTTGCTTCTTACCTTCTACTAAGAGACTGGTTTGTAATTTTAGTCTGTATAGGGAGAAGTGTCTGCATGCCATGCTTGAAATTGAAGACCAGAGAAGAACTTTGAGAGTCTATCCTCACCTTCCAACTTTTCACGAGTTTAAAATACAAACTTAGGTCATCAGGCTTCATGGTAAGTTCTTTTAACAGCTGAGCCATCTAAGTTGCTCCTCCTTATTGTGTTTGCCTCTGTGCGTGCCTGGAAAACTGGGCTTTGTTTCTATTGGTTCTCTTGTCTCTGTCTCCCAGCTCACCATAGGAACACTAAGATTAGATACACAACAGCTCCACACTCAGCTTTACACAGGTTCTGGGATTCAAATGTAGGATTCATGCTTGTGTGGAAAGCACTTTACCCAGTCAGCCATTTCCCCAACCTGATTTGTTTTTCCCTCTTCCTCCTCTTCCTACTCTCCCTCCTCCTCCTCTTCCTTCTCTTCTACAGTTTTTCAAGACACAGTTTCTCTGTGTTGCCCTGGCTGTGCTGGAAATTGCTCTATAGATCAGGCTGGCATCCAATTCACAGAGATCTTCCTGCCACTGCCTCTTGAGTACTGGGACCAAAAGTGTACACCACCACTGCCCAGATTGTTTTGTTTAAACAATTATTTGTTTTTTTATTTTTATTTTTTTGTTTTTTAATATATTTTTTCATATGAATATTTGTGATTTATTTTACATATCAGCCATAGGATTGCCTGTCCTCCCTCCTCCTGGCCCCTCTGCTTTTCCCACAGCCCTTTCCCCCCATTCCCTTCTCCCCAGAGGAAAGATTCAGCTCAACATGGTAGATTCAGTACAGGCAATTCCAGTCCTCTCCTTCCAGGCTGAGCAAAGTGTCCCCACATAAGCCCCAGGTTCCAAACAGCCAGCTTATGCACTAAGAACAGGTCCCAGTCCCACAGCCTGGATGCCTCCCAAACAGTTCAAGCTATTTAATTGTCTCACTTATCCAGAGTGCCTGATCTAGTTGGGGGCCTCCACAGCTTTTGGTTCATAATTCATGTGTTTCCATTAGTTTAGCTATTTGTCCCTGTGCTTTTTCCAAACTTGGTCTCAACAATTCACACTTTTACATTTCCCCCTTTTCTAGATAATTGGACTCCTGGAGCTCCACCTGGGTCCTTGTGTTGGCATTTTGCCTGAATATATATCTGTGTGAAAGTGTCAGATATCTGGGAACTGGAATTAAAGACTATATTGAGCTCCAGTGTGTGATTAAATCTGGGCTCTCTGGAAAGCACCAGTTACTTAACTGTTGAGCCAAATATGCAGGCCCAGTTTATTTCTAATGTAAACCCCAGCTGATGATATCCAGCTCTGACTTATGTCTATTAGAGTCCAGTTATGCCTAATGTATGAGCTGAATGAGTCAGCCAGGTCTGATTGCATGGGACAGTCAGAATGGCATGAGAACATGTTGAGTTTTAATAAACAACAACAACAGGACTGAGCAATGTCTAATAAAAACTGGTGGAATGTATTAAGTTTTAACCATTGACCTGTACAGTCAGGGAAAAGGTACTATCCATTTTGTGGAATGTTGGGAATTTGTGTATAAAATATATGCTCCTTGTCTTTTTGAAGAACAATGTGTAAAATCTCTAGGAGCAAACTCTAAGGATTTTTAGATGTAATTTTAGGTCAAAACCACTGAGTATCTTCAAAAACTCTTAACAGCCAAACGAATGGAAGAACATGAATTATGAACCAAAGGCTGTGGAGCCCCCAGCTGGATCAGGCCCTCTGGATAAGTGAGACAATTGAATAGCTTGAACTGATTGGGAGGCATCCAGGCTGTGGGACTGGGACCTGTTCTTAGTGCATAAGCTGGCTGTTTGGAACCTTGGGCTTACACAGGGACACTTTGCTCAGCCAGGAAGTAGGGGACTGAAACTGCCTGTACTGTATCCACCAGGTTTAAATGAATGCCCAGGGGAGTCTTGGCCCTAGAGGAGATAAGAATGGATGGGAGGGGATGGGGGGAAGGTGGAGGGTGGGGAGGGAGGGGGGAGGACAGGGGAACACATGGCTGATGTGAAAAATTAAAACACAAATATAATAATAATAATAATAATAAAAATTCTTAAAAGTTGATATAATGGGTAGTGATTATCTATAGATCTTGTGTAACATGCTAATGCAGTCTACCAGTGGTTATCAATTTAAATCAAATAAGTTGCATATTATCTTCTGGCAGTAAGTTCTCTAGGCTCCATACTAGGAAATTGTTAATTTTTTATTTTATTAAATTTTCTATTCCTTTTACATACCAACCACAGATTCCTGTTCTCCTCCCTGTTCATTCAGTTGATGCAGTCTAAGCCCCTTCTTTCTGCATCAAGACTGCAAAAAGTATCCCACTATAGGCACTAGGCTCAAAAATCCCACTCAGGAACCAGGGATGGATCCTGATCACACTGTCTTGTGGCTCACCAACCAGTTCAAGCCTAATGACTGTCTTGAATATGCAGAGGGCCTAGTCCCATAGCATGGAGGCTCCACAACTATTGGTCCACTGTTCATGTTTTTCCTGTAGTTTGGCTGTCTGTATCTATACATTTTCCCACCATGATCTCTATGTCCCTTGTTCATAGAATCTCTCCTCTCTCTCATTGATTGGACTCCTGGAGCTTGGCCTGGCCCCCAGCTGTGGATCTTAGCAATGCTTCCATCAGTCACTGGGTGTAGGCTAATTGGGGCTCCTCAGCAATTGGTCCACAGTTCATGCATTTCCACAAGTTTGGCTTTTTATCTCTGTACTTTCTCCCATCAGGACCTCGATGTCCATTGTTCATAAAAACTGCCCTTCCCATTATCATGAAGTCCATTACTTCTGGGTAATAAGGAGATGCAGGTACTCATGGAGAATCATAATCCACATGAAATTCTATAATACTATTACCTTCTGGGCATATACTTTATAAGGAGATGAATACTCACTTTCCCATATGGAAGTACTGAGGCAATTCCAAATATTCAAAGAATTCAGGGGTGCTGAAGGATTTCCCTTGAGTCCCAGAAGAGATTCCTGTAGTGGGAAACCTAACTTCTGGTGAGTTATGAGGCGAGCTGGTTAGCAAGGAGGCAATATCAGTTCCCCATGACATAAGGGGGATCTCTTCCCTGGACATTCTATTGTATCCTGGAGACATAGAATGTTTGCTGATGTCATCTGTGTTGTAGCAACACCAACTGCCATTGGACAGTTGGTACAGTGCCCTTGCAGTTCAGCCATGAACATGTTGGGAAGACTCAGGAGTCTATTGGTTAGAGAGAAAGGAGAGGGAAGAGAGACCGGAGAGATTCAGAAACAAGCTGGCCTTCAGCCTCCATGTAAAATGTCAAGAAAGAGATGGTCCAGAAGATGGCATAGTAAGTTCTGGGCAGAAAATTGGCATCTTCCTGAAGGACATGGGCTTGTAGTGCATCTTCCAGTAACAGGAGATAGGAATCTCTGGGAAACACCAAGACTTCTCTGCTTCTCATGGCTCCTGATATTCAAGGATTCCAGAAGAGTAATTTGTCTGTTTCCCGAAGTCAGGAATGAGTTAGGCCAAAGCTGTTGTGCTGGGAGCTCTTGCCTTTCCATTCTACAAGTGGTTATGGTTTGAGAGGGGACAAAAAGTCAAGAGTTATGGTAGGAGGTTCAAGTGAAGTGTGCCCAGAAAAAGGCACATCATCAATGTACTTTGTTCTCTGTGGCTTCATTTATTTCCTGCCCACCAGCTCTGTGTGTTCTCTGTAGTCACTGAGGAGTCTTGGTGAGGATGGTAACTATTTTCTGTCCCTGTGTGGCTTCTCCATTTTTACCATGTGCTTAGAGTTACCTGTCAGGATATTTATACACCTTGAATGGCCTGAGTACTTGTGGACTGTGTCAATTTCATGTTGGCTTTGATAGCAACAGACCAGTGAACTCTGCAGCCAAGTTGATATAGTGCATAGAGTTATTTATATGCCTGAGGAGGCTCTCTCCTTAGTTACCTGAAGCAGATGCTAAAAGCACAGAGGAAGTCAGCTGGCAGAGACACTTATCTCCCATTCTGTCAGCATGTGTCTTTTTATAGTTGAATTAAGTCAATTGATAGTAAGGGATATGAATGACCAGTGATTGTTAGTTCCTGCTATCTTTTGGTGCGTAGTGTGCGTGTGTGTGTGTGTGTGTGTGTGTGTGTGTGTGTGTGTGTGTGTGTGTGTGTTTGTGTGTGTGTGTGTGTGTGTGTGTGTGTGTGTGTGTGTGTGTTCTCTTCTTTGGGGTTTACTGCTGTGGGGTTATCTGTTTGCCTGTGATTTCTTGGGTGTATGTGACTTCCTTAGGTGGAATTTTCCTTCTAGTGCTTTCTGTAGGGCTGGGTTTGTGGATAAATATTGTTTAAATAAGGTTTTGTCTTGCAATGTCTTGTTGACTCTCTCTATGATGATTGAAAGTTTTGCATGTTATATTAGTCTAGGCTGGCATTCCTCGTCTCTCAGTGTCTGCATTACATCTGTCCAGATCCTTCTGGCTTTCAAAGTCTCCATTGAGAAACCCATTCTGATGGGTTTGCCTTCATAAGTCACTTGGCATTTTTCCTTTGCCGTTTTGAATATTCTTTCTTTATTCTGTACTTTAATTGTTTAATTATTATGTGGCAAGGGGACTTCTTTGGGGGGGTCTAGTCTGTTTGATGTTCTATAGGCTTCTTGTATCTTCATAGTCATTTCATTCTTTAGTTGGGAAAGTTTTCTTCTATGACCTTGTTGAATATATTTTTCTGTGCCTTTTGGTATTTCTGTGCCAGTTGTTATTTATCTCTTTCCTCTATCCCTATTATTCTTAGATTTGGTCTTTTCATGGTTCCCAGATTTCTGGGACATTTTGTGTTACGACTTTTTTGGCTTTGGTATTTTCTTTGACTGATGTATATATTTCCTTTATTGTATCCTCTATACCACAGTTCCTCTCCCATCTCTTTTATTCTGTTGGTTATGGTTACATCTGTGTTTCCTGTTTGTTTACTCAGATTTTCTATTTCCAACTTTCCCTCTGTTTTTGTCTTCTTCATTGTTTCTATTTCCCTAATCACATGTTGAACTGTTTCCCTCACCAGTTTAATTGCTTTTTCATTGTTTTCTTTAAGGGATTTATTGCTTTCTTCCAATTTTTTGTCTTTTCCTCTATTTCTTAATAGATTTCATTCTTTTTAAAAAAGGATTTATTTATTACGTATACAGAAAAGGCACCAGATTGCATAATAGATGGATGTGAGCCAGCATGTGGTTGCTGGGAATTGAAATCAGGACTGCTAGAAGAGCAGTCAGTTCTCTTAACCTCTAAGCCATCTCTCCAGCCCTCATAAAATTTTTTATTTGTCTTTTTCTCAAATCCTTTATTGATATCCTCCACTTTTTTGTTCATCTTTTCCTCAATTTCATTGTTCATTTTTTCTTGAAAGGACTCTAACATCTTACTGATGCTATTCTTAAGGTTGCTTATTCTGCTTATGATGTTCAGGTCTTAATGTTGGAGGAGGGCTAGGTTCTGATGCTGCAGTATTGTTCTTTATGTTGTTGTATGTGCTTCTGCCTTGACATCTTCCCATCTCCTTGTCTAATAGGTAGAAGAGGTACCTGTGTCTGAGCAAGTTGCTGTTGGTGCACTCTGTTCTTGTTGTATATGTGTCTCTGGGAGCCCGGAGAGGTCTAATCTTAGTTTTTGGTCTAACTGGAGCAGGCAGCTTCTATGTCTCAGAGAGCTGCTCTAGGGTCAACCAAACTAGTTGATTCTGTGACTCATGGATTTGTTCTTGGTCTTATCATGGATCTTGGTCCAGTCAGAGATGACAGATTCTGCATTTCAGGAAGCCTCTCTTGGTCCAATGAGAGGTGATAAATTCGACTTCTCAGAAAGCCACTCTTGATCTAATGAGGGCTGGCAGATTTGCTGTCTCATGAGGTTACTCTAGGTCCAATTACAGCTCTCTGTCCAATGAGAGCTCTCTGTCTGGGCCAGATGATAGCTGGGGGTTAGTTTCCAAGCCTCAGGAAGTGGCCAAGGTCGCAGTCTGATGAGTGTGGGTCAGGGCATATAGATTGTAGGGCCCACTGTGGTGTCTTGGAGAGGAAACACCTTCCCAGAGGAGCCCAGTCAGCTGGCCAGCACCTGTGGTAGTGGTGGGTAGCTGTTGCCCAGGAAAGGCTGGGGCTGAGGAATGAAATTTCAAATTTCAATAAATCATTTTTGTTCTTAAAGCAGCGTGAGGCTTCTAGCTGCTATTTATAAAGAAGACCCCACAGGTGGCTTTCCTGGGTCTTCCTTTTAAATAGGAGTTGTTCCTTTCTGAAAATGCATGGAGTGAGCAATATGTGTTCTGGAGGAGTTCAAGTCCAAATTCATGTGGCTCTTCCTGACACCCCACTCTTTCTAACAGATACAGTGTTTTTTTTTCTTCTCCTTTCTTTGAAGAGAACCCATTTTCTATCTCTTGGACCTTTTTTCACCATAGTTACTACCATCCATAACATAATTATTTCAATTTCAAATCTGCAATTATAGAGAGAGACCATATTGTTTTCTGTATCTAGCTAATCCCCTCCTACTCAGCACAGCAAATACTGGTATTTCATCCTATTATAGCCATCCATGACCAAAAAAGGCCACTAAAAGTCATCATGACTATGAGATCTACAGGGGACTCAGGTGTGATTTTGATTATTGTCACTCCTACTTTTCACTCCCTATGTGAGCCTTTTTCTCATGAATATTAGTGAAGAGAAGGAAAAGAATTTGATGGCTATTCTTGGTTGTCAACATGACTGTATCTGGATTAACAAACAATAAAACATAAAGGGCAGAGCTGTGGTAGATGTCTACTTATTTTGAAGTATGAAGTTCTAATTCTATTTAGATCTTTGAGGGATGAGGTCACACCTTTAATTCAGATCTTTAATCCAGATGTAATCTGGACCACTCATTTTGTTGGAAGGATTTGGAAGAGTGAAGCTCTCTCTCTCTCTCTCTCTCTCTCTCTCTCTCTCTCTCTCTCTCTCTCTCTCTTTCTCTCTCTCTGCTTGCTCTCTCCTTGTTAGCACAATCATTCCTTGACTGGCTTTGCTAGCACATCCATTTCATGGCTGGCATTGAAGCCTACTTCTTTAAGATTCCACCATATACTACAGACCAGCTGAGACATCCATTCTGGCAGAGTAAGCGTCTTCTGGATTCTTGGACTTCCTATTAACAGCCAGAAATTGTTGGACTAGATGGAACACTGCCTGTAAGCCATTCTAACAAATACCCTTTCAATAAATAATCATTGTATTCGTTTGGGAAAATGCTGGCTAAGACACCAGACGTATAAAGAGGCCATTCTAGAGCAGTTACAGTCTCATAACAGACTCATTTCACTTACAAATTCTGAATAGTGACATTTACTTAACCTGAGCCTTCTCCAGGTGGTTACTTATTTCAGAAAACTCAACCTTCCTCCTCAATGATCATGACAGAATCTGAATGACTTTCTCTGAGTCACAGGAGAGACTCTGGAAAGGATACCATAGCTTCTGGTCAGTTCAAGGAGAACTCATTAGCAAGAAGACAAAAGCTGATCCCCATGACATCAACAGACCCTTTGAGGGGCATTCTATTGTATCCTGGACAGCTCTTGGAATCCCTAGTGATGTCACTAGTGTTGTAGCAACACTGACTACCTTGAGGACATTTGTTCAGTGACCACAAGATTTGCCTGTAGACATGTTATTCAACTCAGATGTCTGTTTGGGAGAGGGAACTTACTACATAGAGATACGAGAGTGAGGCAGAAAGAAGCCAGTCCTTGGTCTCTCTAGACCACATGGAGGAATAAATGGTCCTGGGGAAGACACAGTGAGTTTTGGAAAGTGGCTGGGGAGCTTTCTGGATGTGGTGGGCTTCAGCTTTCCACAGCCAGGGCTCAAGAACTGGGAACTTCTCAGAAGGAGGCACAGTGGAATTAATGAAATTTCTGTACCATAACTGTGTTTAACAGCCACTGGAATCCTTCAGTTATTTGCCAGTGATAATAGGAAAAGGAGAGTCCCCTGGAAAACCCTGAGGTTCTTACTCTTTATAAAACAGCCACTAGAAGTGAAGGAGCCCCCAAGTGCTGCTGTCTTCCAATGAACTCTGCGGTTTCTGAATTACCAGCCATTGATGGCACACAGGTCTCCAGTTCAGCCTGACAGCTGTTAGATTCACTGGACCTGGACTGAGACTGTCTCCATTCTTCCAATCAAGGTGCATTCTCTACAGTGTGAATAAACCTTAAGAGGCAGTCCACTGGGTCCCCTTGTGCAGGGAGACAGAATTAACGAACTGACTTCTAAGATATCCACCTCCCTAAGAGAGGAGGGAAAC
The DNA here is from genome assembly GCA_949786385.1 of Onychomys leucogaster. Classification (NCBI taxonomy): domain Eukaryota; kingdom Metazoa; phylum Chordata; class Mammalia; order Rodentia; family Cricetidae; genus Onychomys; species Onychomys leucogaster. The sequence goes on along the minus strand of OX460426.1, from coordinate 43,590,073 downwards.
TGTCATCCACAGAGGGGAAGACTCAAGTCTGAGCTTTCAGAACCTGTCTGGTCAAAGTCTCATCTGTCAGTCACTTTCAGTGTGTCCTTCATTGTGTAAATATTAACGGAGATGAGGTAGTGTGCAAGGCAAGTCCTGTGCTTTGACTTCTAGAATTGGGTATTACTGAGATAGCTAACCTTTTGAATCATGACTCAGTGTGATAAAACTTCTGAAAAGACATAATTTGCCTCACATCACTCATTTGTTCTGGGATCCATCAAGCACACTTCTGAAGCCACAGTCTAGACTTCTGGTGAATTTTCAAACCAGACCAAACACGGTGCTAGTTCTTCATTTCAGTACAGTCAGTAAATTCAAAAATGTGAAGTGGGGCTCTGGGAAAGGTCTATGGTATCTGACTCCTAATAATCTGTCCCCCTGTGTTCTTTGCCTGCCTCTCTCATACTCTGATGGATGTTGTAATTAAAGATGACTGTGTCATGTTTTGTAAGGGCATGTGCATTGTCATAAGAGGCTCCAGTCAAGGAATTTAGCTGTCATGTAGCTCTAGGTGAAGTACCTCAGCAGTGACACATTACTTACTGTTCCCATGACTGTGACAGATATTATTTTCTGTAAATGCCTTTGCATATCTATGTGTGGCCTCTCAATAGCCATTCATCTTTCTTCAAATTTTAATGAAGGAATGGCCCATCATTCTTCATGGGATTCTTTGCTTTTGTGTCTGAGGACTACCCTGGGTAACTTTGGTTCTTATACCTGCTGGCTAACATGTCACTAGTTAATCACACTTTTGGCTGGAATAAATTCTGCTGAAGTTCAGGTATAATTTTCATCAACTATGGGACTTACCTTTGTTCTGACAAGACACTCACAGTTTTCCACCACACTAACAGCCTTGTGCATCCTCCACAATGTGCTTGTTGCTTTCCAAGAAATGAACTTTTCTCCCCACCATCCTTAATTAGTTACCTCGAACCCTTTACTTTTCTTGTGCTATTGACTAGAGGTTTCCTGTGTTGGATAAGACAGTTCCTGAAATGTGTTTGGAAGTGAGTGTTCAACTTCCTGTACATGAAGTAGTGAATATATTCTAATGACGGAAAGAGAAATCCCTGGGTTTGTAATCAGGAGTTGATGAAGGTCTTGGTGTTTTTGAGAAGGCTCCTGAGAAGGGCAGTATGGCACCAATGAATTGCAGATGATATAATTTGTGGGTAGGTGAGGGCTACTGCTGGTGAACCCAATAGTCCCTTCTCATTACTAGCTATCATATTCTGGGGAGTCCTTGGCATTCTCATGAATCACCAGTGTTTTAGGAACATCAAGTGACTGTAGAGTATTCTTTCCCTGCCCATAGACATGTTGGCAAGACAGAGAAGGATGCTTGGGACAGAGAAGTGAGAACATGGGGAGTCCAAAGAGAGGTGGAAGGAAGCTGGGCTTCAGTCTCAGTGTAAAACATGGAAAAAATAAATGGTTCTGGGGAGGGCACAGTGAATCCTAGGAAGGGTGTGTTGAGCTTCATGGAGGAGTTAGTGCTTGATCTGGCCTTTCAGTACTGGGGCTAAGCATCTGGGAACTTGTGGGAAGCAATCCTGCTTGTCTGGGCGTCCTAAGAGCAGACTCAGAGTAAACAATTTCTGATGGTTAGTTTGGGAGAGCCATGAATTTTCAAGCCTGCCGCTGCTTTTATGGGACATCGCTAATTTCAATCTGAGTGGGAAGGAAGACCAGCAGGCACAAAGTGGTAACTAATTAGGTGTCCTTCTCTGGGAAGGGTGTTGCTGTACTTTATCTCAATGGATTCCTTAAGTTTTGATGGGAATCTGATGACAATAAGAAGGGAGGGAAACTCCCCTGACCATCCACTAAAGTCTCAGACATTCAGATACTTTGAACCTAGATACATGCTATGAGACAGTACTGCTAAGCTCTAAGAACACTAGGATTTACCTGCACTACATCAGATATGAGCTGATGCTGTCCTCCAAATCTACATTGCTGTGTTCTCTTATGCCTTCCAGTGCAAGAGGACTGCATTAGAGAGGGATACACATGCTTAGCCATGGCAGGTGAGGACAGATACATAGCTCATGAGTACCAATAGGGAATAGCTGCACTACTCATTGGGGCTCTAGCATTTCCTCTTCCTTGGGCTTCCACTTGGGACTAGCATGGATTCTCATGGCCCTATGCCATTAAAGTATACAAGTCACTGTGCTTTATCTTCCTGCAGGGACTACTGGGAAGGCACCAACCCAAACCTCCAACTCCACTGAGAAGGAGCAGCAGATGACAAAGTTGGAGAAACTCACACTTCAGCTACAGATTATAGCATATGAGCTAAATGAACTGTATGAAATCCTGGCCATTTATACTGACAACGATTTGCAGAACAGGTAGTTATTATGTGCAGTTCTCTGCTGACCATCTTGACCCCACAGTGTGTAGCTAAGCTTTCCTGAGGAACAGGAAGCTGAACCTCCAGGGTGTCCTGGTGCCTAAATTAATTTTCCTGATACATTGGAGAGGCAGAATTTGGAACCTTGGTAGGTGTGTGATGGACTCACAGGCTATTCTTATTCATCCAAATGAAAAGCAGAGCCTGTGGTCTGAATTACACTCTGAGGATAGGGAATGTAGTATGTGAGTACTCAGCATGCATTTTAAGTGTGTTAGCTTGGCATGTTTTAGCTTGTGGCAAATGCTAGGTTCTGTGAGTGTATTGTTAGTCTTTATTCTTGACCAGCAGATGATTGTGTGCTGAAAGCTCATGGCAGCAGCTGGAGTGGCCTGGTCCCATTCATCCATCTCCCTTTGTGGCTGGAAAGCCTGATGTTTATCAGTGCTTCGCTCTTGTGCTCCTCCTTATACTCTGAGGCACTTCCAGCTCTCTGAATTTCATGGGGATTCTCAATGTATGTGGTGTGTGTGCATGTGTGTGTGTGCGTGTGTACATGCACATGCACACGCACATGCTCACTCATTTGTGAACCACTCACTATTAGAGAGCAATGAGTATGTGTGTGTACTCCTGAGAGTCTAGGTTCTGGGGCATGGCCTGAGGATTTGCCATTTTCAAATTTTCTAGGGGATGCTAGAGATAATGCCAGGGAGCTCCACTTTGAAAAGAACATGTCTTGGCCACTGTTCTTACTTTAATGGAACATTGGAATCCTCTGTGGAGTTTATAAATCATTCCTGAACTTGAGACTACTGCCTGGAAATGCTCAATGTATGCTTTGGTCCCCTGTGTATCAATAGACAACCAGGCATGTGAGTTGCTGTTGTAAAGACAGGAAAAATGTCACAATAGGTTTCCGGAGGTACCAGATATGTAGCAAAGACTCCTGGGATCTTTTTAGAGAGATACTCTATAGCTCCAAGTCCACTGAGGAAGCTCATGCAGTCCTGGATAACTCCCTTGGATAACCATCTTCTGGCCTGAGTACATGATAGGAAGTTTAATAAGTCCCAGTGTATAAGTGCCAGGCTGTCAATTCCATGGAGCTGAGGAGTCCAGAACATAGCCAGATTCCATATGACCCTTGTGCTCACGTGGTCCTTTTCTCCTGGGGCCATGCCCTACCACAGGCTGAATTCTTTTGAGATGCTGAAAAAGGTGCATAAGCAGATGGTGTTGGACTTGCAGAAATTGCCCATGGAGATCAGTGATGGTGTGAACAAGGTCAAACAGCTGATTGAGGAGAATGTATCTGACAGGTATGTGACTGATCTATCTTGGGAGAGACTCATTTGGCCATCTTTCACTTTCACCCAGAATGAGGGCTCTAGTTCTTGCCTGTCTGCTTCTAGGCATGCAGCCTGACATATGGTCCTTGGCCTTGTGCCTCTTGGACTCAGTTTTGCTAAGTGTGAAAAGACACTGACCCCTCCAATCCTTGTCCTGTCCTCCTAAGGAGCCCCTTGATAGAAAAATTGTTTGCACCATGAAGAGAATGTCAGGTAACGTAATAGATCTGGGGCTCTGTCCAAGGATTCACAGAGCTGATTTCCACGATAGCAGTAAACAGAATTGATTGTGGTTGAGACTTCTTCCCTCCTACTGATAGTCTTTTCCAGGTACCTGCTGAGGCTTTCCCAATACCATGATCAGTTAAGCACAGGTGTGGACTGTACTCTGTTCTCATGGGGACCATATCCCTTTTGGCATCAGGTTTTCCAGAAGTACTTTGAGCCTTTCCGTAATTTGATTATTCTCTGTATTTGGCCTGCATCTGCTGGATTGGGTACTGAGAACTCTATCCTTGGGCTGTCTAGGGGTCTGGGACTTTTCAGCACTGGTTCTACTTTGAGATAGTAATGGTAATGGAGACTGGCTGGTACTCACCATGTTTTGGTGGTTGTTCAGTTACCTATATAACCAGACCCTCCAAGATTGTACTCAGCTGAAGGAGGATGTACACATGTTGAGACTGAAGAACAGACTGCTGTGGAAGGAGCTGATTGATTTTCAAGAATCCTGTGAGGAGCTGAAGAGGTGCTTGATGGAGGCCCATGAGATGATCTGTGAACCTTCTGCTGAGCAGCTGCAGGTAGGCTGAGGTAGTAGGAGCAAGTGCCCCCCTGTCCAACTATAAACATAGAGACACCCATATAACCACTCTGAGTCTGACTAATTTGTATGCTCTCCTAGCAATTTTTAGTCCCCTAGGGCTGGATGGATAGCCATGTTGTGGGTCTCAGTTGAAACACCTGATGTGCATATTCTAAATCAACTACTCATTCAGCATGATGTACTCTTTATTGTTTTCTGCTCACTTCTGATTTCTTTGGTCTGTGTGTGATCTATGCAGGCAGGTGCAAATGTGTACATTGGTGGTTGGGTTCAGAGGCTATATAATGAAATCCTGAGTTGTCATCTGTTGCTCACTCTCTTATTCCCTGGTGCTCAGGTCTTTTTCTGAAACTGAAATATTCTGTTTGGGCTAATGGCTGGCCAGCACTCTTTGGATTCCCTGTTTTCCAAGGAAGAACTTCAGTCTTGTTTTGTATCATCCAATATCACAAGTTTAAGTTGCTTGGAAAGAGGGAGGGTACAATTGCTCTCACTTTTGTTTATTTAGTATTATTGCTTTGATACTAATGTGTTTTCTAATAAATAACAAAAATCAACAATGCAGCTATTTTTGTTTTAAAAATAAACAGTAGACTTCTGTCCTTTCATTGTACAGTGCTAACACCACAGGAAATGTCTGGTTTGTCTCTTACTTCTTAACAGAGAATACCACAGTGAATCTCCTTGCTGACATTGTATTGCTGGGTATATCATGTACATGTCTATGTCTCAGAACACATTCCCTTTCATAGTTGTGTAGAGTGCTGCATTCCTGAATAGCACTGCAGGTGATGTCACTGGCCTCCATCTGACTGACATTGGGTTTAATTCATATTATATGCACTGTCATCTGTTGAAAACTTCCTGGTGTTGACCAGGTGTCATTTTATTTCTCTTGGTCTATCAAGGTCAACTGAGGAAGAGCCAAGGTAAGGTTAGTGAAGAGACTGTGATGGGTGAATTTGGAACCTGTAATGTCAGTGGTTTTCCTGATGGATAAAGTTCATTCAAGGAAAAGTAAGTGCAGGCTGGGGTAGCAGAGCCTTGCTGAGTCTAAGAGCCTTATAGACAGCATAGAGGACGCACTACCTGATATACATCAGCAAAGGTTCAGCAGTCCTCTCACTGTCCATTCTAAGTTCAGTATGTATTTGAGAGAATGAGAGAGAGAGAGAGAGAGAGAGAGAGAGCAAGGAAGCTGGGGGTGTTTTTTGTGGTGTTTTGTGCTTTTCTGTGCAACTCTGTGGGTATGTGTGAACCTCTCTGTGTGTATGTGAATACTGTCGATTGCATGTGCAGTAGTGTTCTTTTGTGTGTGTGTGTGACCATGTGTGAGTGAGTGTATATATGTGTGTATCCATGTTTCCTGTATGTACAGGGCTAAGTATTTGTGTGTGTTTATGAGTATAGGTGCTTATAGGTGCAAGTGTGTGTTTGTTTGTGTGGATTTTTACCTCTCATGTGTGTGTTTCTGCATATTTGTATATTCACTTACTCATCTTTGATGATAATGGAATCAAGTTTGTTGAAAAAGTACTGTGCACCTCACTTGGAATCCATCAAATATTGTACACTCCTGCCCATCTTCCTCATGTCGATCCAGCTCAATAGAACAAAGAGACACAAAACTACTCTAACCCAAATGTTTTCAGGTATTTATAGGGGCAAAAAATATTTATCTGCACAGAAATCCTTGGAGCAAACCAAAGGATTGTGGTACATAAAGTTTGGAATGAGGTGACTGGGCCAAATCAAGGTATCTGAGAGGTAGGATAGACTGCCTGAGTGTTTGTGTCCTTGTCTCCTCTGGGTGAATTGGGACTGCAAACTCAAAGGTCAGGAGGCTTGCTGTGTCTTCTCTATATCCTGTATTGTCCTCATCCACACTGCCTTCTACCATTTTCTTTCCCCAATTGTCTAACCAGGGCTTAGTTAACCTCGTCTGTGGATCTGGGGCTGGATGTTATTCCTTGAGAGATTCTAACTTGTAGTGTGCTTCCAGCTGTTTCTCAGTCCAACAGAAGTTCCCTAGCCATGCTGTGGTGTAACAATGGGGCTGTCTCAGTGCACCCCACTCAGGCTCCTGAGGGTCTAAATTATTAACCATGTGCTATGTCTATAGCACTCCGTAACTGCTTTTCTTCAAAATTGTTTATTCTGTCTAAAAGTCAGCCTCATGGACGGTTTGGAGAAATGAGGACACCTCAGACATTGCTGGTATTGCAAAATGGTATAGCACAGTGAGAAGCCACATGCAAGTCTTCAGAAATTTGAACTGTAATCCCCAGGTGACCCTGTGATTCCAGAACAAGAAATAGGTGTCCACAGAGAAGCTAGGGACATCAAGGTTTTCTCAGCATTCCAGGGAGCATCCTGCTGATGCCCATCATTCAGAAGTAAAAAAGTACAATGTTCTTGGTCTCTTCCATTGAATATTGTTGAGCATAAAATAATACATAAAATTATTTGGCACTGGTTTAGTGACCATTTGTTACTCCAACAAATCCCTGGCACAATCACCTCACAGGAAGGAATTGTTTCTTTTTGATCCTAGTTATGGAGATTTTTGAGTTTCCTGTGATCTTGGCTTTGGGTTCAAAGTGAGGCAACCTGTGGTAAAAGGAGCTCATTTTGAAGGAAGTTGCTTACTTTTTTGGCAACTGGGAAACAGTAAACAAGACCAGTGGGATAGTCCACCACCATCAAGTAGTCCTTTGCTGGGGAATATCCCTATACTGCACAATCTAGGGAACTTGCTAAGCAGAGTTAGTTAAGGGGCCAGGACCCCTGAGAGACACCTGTCTGTGCATTAGGTTACAGGATAGGCCCTTCAATGACTTAACCGCCTAACTCTCATGCCCTCTGTGTTCTTCTCTCATCCAACAGGTTTACCTTCTTTTCATTAGTATCCCTGGTGGTTGCTACTTATTTTAGCTTTAAGTGTGAAGATAAACATGGACTGCATTATAGTGTGCTTGTATGTATGCACAATTGTACTTGTGTGTGTTCATGAATTTGTGTGTTAGCATGTGAGAGAGCATCCATCCACTTAGAGCACAATCTTTTAATGAACAGGACCAAGAGCACCTGGATGAAAGACCAAAGGATCTGCTGAAGCAGAAGGAGCTGGTCACCCAGCAAGAGGACTCGTCAAACAAGCTCCAACATCACTTCAATGTCTCTGAGATGTGGTAGGAGCCCAATTGGGAGGAGCAGTTAGAACCATGTAGGTCACCTGTCCCTAGATCTCTGTCCTTTTGGGATGCCCACCACCTGAATAGCTCCCAGACAAAATAAGGGAAAGGACATCTCAGTATATTGTACTGGCCTGGTCATCAAGAACTTCTCCAGAAAACACTATGTTTGATCTTTAGTGGTTCTGGGATTGTGTACCCCTTATTCCTTCTTGTGCTCTCTGGAATCTTCTCAGTGTCCCCTGTGTCTCTCCACAAATCTCCCTATGGCAGTCCTCAACCTAGCAGGAGGATGATTAGTTGTGTGTGTTTCTGGCAGTTTATTTTCTTTCCAGAATATCCCCTTTAGAGAGAAGTTCCTACCTTTGAGCACATCTGCATGCTACACACTCTTGAAGATTTCAAGTTTTCTGTAGTGTGTATCTGTTTCCTTTGAAAAGAGTTTTCGCTTAAAAAAAGATGTACGAATTGAGGTGTTGAACCAAGGATGGTTTCTGTTCTTTAGCAATAATCAGATCCTTCACTGCTTTTATTTTGTAGGCTCCCCTAGAGAGTCTACATTCAATTTCCATGGTTTCTCATATTTACATTTCTCTAACCAAGGCCATCTATTTCTGTCCTTATCAGTTACACAGTCATTACTCCATTTCTATTTTTCCTCTAAAATAATGCACATACTCATCTGGAGAAAATGTACTGTATTTTCTTGCCCAGCACACTGTACTTTTTCAGCACATCACCTAGCAGATTTTAAAAGCTGAGAAAAAAATCAAGGCCCAGGTACACTCTGACCCTTCTTCCTTGGGGAATTGACATGATGATCATAGCTGAAAGGTTACGATGGAATGCCCTGCTGATTAGAGCAGGATCAGGCTCTATATCTGACATAGCAGTTCCCCAACAGGGCTATTCCCTAACCGCCTTCCTCCTCTAGGTCAGAAAATCTCCAGTCTGAGTTTGTACAGGCCACTGCTCAGGATGAGAGCCTCCTGCAGACAGAGCTGCTGCAGCAGGAGCACTAAGTCTCATAGGCAAGTGAGCCACCATTTCATCCCATACCTAGCAAATATGGTATTGGTTGGGCACTGGGGGGTTTTGACCTTGGCCTCGAGGGTGAATAGGTCTTGATTTTTTTCTGCCCTGTGGCGTATCCAAGCTGTGTCTGTGTCTGATTGCCTTTCCTTCTCTTATAACAGAGAACTGAAGAGGCCAAAGAAGCCATAGATGTCTTGAACCCATGACACAGATCAAGACTTCCCCTCAGAATACACTCTTTTAGAGCTGTGAACTCACCAGTGAGGAAAATACCAGCTGTCTTCCAGGTGATCCAGCCACAAACATATCTCTTGGTCTGCTGACTAAGTCCTCCTAAAGAAAAGAAAGTTTCAAAAATGAGCTTGAGACACGGAAAACCTGATCCAAGAATTACTGATAACCATGACATTCAACAGCAAGTGGCCCCTGTGAAGGTTACTACACCATGGAGGGAAGAGATGTAGTGAACAAGACTATTTCTGTCAGTTTAATATCGATGGCTGTGACAAACTGATTGAGTTCTCAATACACCTCCCTATGTGGTATGAAATCTGTCATGGAAGATTGGGTTGATGTCATGCTTTTCCAGACAGACCACACTCAAAAGCATATTTCATTCTCCAGTTGAGTGTGGAAGCTGACTCCATGTCATGCACCAGTGTTGTTGAAGAGAATGTGCCAAAGAAATCTCCACAGTCCATCATTCTTCAAATTAGTCATTTATTTTCCTATTTAAAATGAGTGAGTATTTGGTTTCCCAGCCTTGCCTGAAGTGCCTGGTCCTGAGAAAGGATTTACAGAAGACATCTGAGTCATCTTTTATGTTCTTGGTCACTCAGATGCTGCCCATGTACTTTTTGGCTCTCCAGGAAGCACATAAGTGTCTGAAAGATTCAAATATTGATCAAGACATTACAGGATTAGCAGTGTGTGATAATTTATCAAAAGCTTCCCAAGGAGCAGTAGGTTTGCTCTAGGAAATATCTCATTCTTGGTGTAAGTGTGGGCTTGAACTACAAGGCCTGAAGGAGGCATGGCTATACTAGTTTAGAAAAGGCCATTTACAATTGCTGACTTCCTGCCAAGCCCAGCTGCAGGCTGTAGGTCTGTGCTGCCAAATGTGCAGCAAGAGAATGCTGTAGACATTAATTTTTTGGTATGGTTTTTGGTTGGGTTTTTTTTTTTGCTTTGTTTTTTTTTTGTTTTGTTTTCTTTGTTATGGTTTGAGCTTTTGCTATTTATTTGTTTTTTCTTTTGTTCTTGTTGTTTTGATATTTGCTAAAGATATTCACTGTTTATGTTAACTGATCTCTTTAAGCCCCTATTGAGTAAAATAATTGTATTTTCATTAATAATAAAGTGATTTAGTACTTTTCTGTCTTAGAACCAATTTCTTTCTTCAGGAGTGTTATATCAATACAGTAGTCCCAGAAATCCTGGAACATCAGGACTCTTGTGGGCCCAGCTTGGGCTATATATTGAGTTCCCAGTCAGCCAGGTCTACACAGGGCTTAGGATATGGATATTATTTTATGATGGGAAAAGTTTTGATACTGTATCTCTGTGTCCATATATTTAGCTCTCCCTAAAAGATATTATTCTGTATACACATTCCTGAAATGATCATGAGCATTTAATTCATGAGAATCATAACAGTATTGCTCTAAAGCCACTCATGAAATGAAAACATTGTTTAAGGGAGTTTTTAATAAATCCATGGCCTTCTTGCCATCTAAGGCAGTGATAATGTCCCTTCCTGGGCTGCTACCAAAGGCCATATCCTGTCCATGGCACAAAGGAAGCTGTGGGGGTGTGTGTTGATATCCATATCTCCTCTTACCAATGAAGGCCTTGCAACAACCTGCAGTCTGGGCCAACCCCCATGACCATGTTGGTGTCCAAAGTATATGCCCCCTAAAAGAGCATGTCTGTCTTAGAAGCCTGTGCTGCCCCCTGGATCAAATGACAACTGGGCGAAGGCTGTTATTCAGTGTTGTGTCTGGGTCCATGAGACTGTTGCAGCCAGTATCTGTGTTGATGTCTCAGGCTCCTATGGCCATCAAAGGCAATGCAGACACCTGGAATGTAGGCCCCTACTTGTGCACATGGTGCTGCTGGTCTAATCCAATCTGAGTGACCTACACTGCCAAACAGGCCCATGGTCACATCCAGGCTCAGGCTGCAGTCTAGGACCATGTCTGAGTCAATGTTGCAAACACAGCCAGGATCTGTGTTCATCTCCATGGACTATGTTGCCAACAAAGTCCACACAGAAGTAGATAGGGGTCCAGGTTTCCATCTAGGTCCATGTTAGTGTCTAAGGACTATGCTTCTGCTATAGGCATACAGATCTGTGTGGCCAATGCTGCCACTAGGGTCCCTGATCTCCCCCAAGACCCAGCTGTAGCACACTTGGGCATATTGACACTTCCTTAGAAAACTGGGAATCCATTTCCCCCAAGACCCTGCTGTAGCACTCTTGGACATATACCCAAGGAATGCTCAATCATACCACAAGGGCATTTGCTCAGCTATGTTCATATCAGCAATGTTTGTAATATAAAGAAGCTGGAAACAACCTAGATGCCCTTCAACTGAAGAATGGATGAAGAACATATGGTACATATACACAATGGAGTACTACTCAGCAGAGAAAAACAATGACATCATGAGGTTTGCAGGCAAATGGATGGGTCTATAAAAAATCATCCTGAGTGAGGTAACCCAGACTCAGAAGAACACACATGGTATGCACTCACTTATATTAGGATACTAGATGTAAAACTAAGATGACTAGACTGCTACACAACTCCAGGGAGGTTACCTAGAAAATGGGACATGAGCACATGTAGAGGCCAGAAGAAAACTTTGTTCAGTCTCATTTGTTTTTCACTCCACGTTTAAGAAAATTCTGGGGATTGAACTTTCATGTTCAGGTTTGTGCAACAACTCTTTACATGACACCTTGATTATCATTTGAAAATTATTTTAATTTTTGTTTTTTTTCCTTTTTTATTTATTTCATTGTTATGTATATGTGTGTTTTTCCTGTAGGTTATGTTTGAGAGCTGCATTGACTCTGGTGCCTGAGGAGGCTGGAAGAGTGTGTTTGAACCTCAGTATGGTGGCTGGGACTTAAACCCTCATCCTCCACAATAGAAGCCAGTGCACAAAACTGCTGATCCAACTCTCAAACTTACCTTTTCTTTCCGTCTTTCTTGTTTTTGGAGATAGTGTCTTACTATATAGTTCTGGTTGTCCTGGATCTCAGTCTATAGACCAAGCAAGCCTCAAACTCACAGAAATCTACTTGCCTATGCCATCTGAGCAATGGTTTCAAAGGCATGGGCCACCACATCCTGCTTCTGACTTGCACATTTAAAGTGCTTACTGTACAGTGGCCTTGTGTTAGCATTGAGGAGGAGCACTAGACAACAAATCAAATTTCACACTGCTTCATCTCCCTAGGGAGAGAGACAACAAGCAAAATGAAACGCACCCAGCTTAGATGGAGGCCCCTGTATCAGAAACTTAAAATGCTCAGATCAGCTGTAGCCCACAATGATACCAGTGCTGTGATCCTTCAATATGGTCATAGCCATGATCCTAGGTCTCAATACAATTCTAGAATGGGAGAAGGTAAAGGACTGAGGTAAGAATTGACCAAGACTTTATACAGAGCAGTGATGATCATAATGTGTTTTCCTAAAGCATGCATAGAGACTTTCAGCTCTGGAAGATACCCAAGTCTAGATGACGAGAACTTGAGAATTGTACATTCTGCTCTAGATCCATTTCTGTTGGGCCACTGGATTTAACTTGAAAATTTGAACTTGAAAATTCATTTGTCTAAAAAGTAGTATTTTCAAAATATCTGAATGAGTTGTGAGACAGTGCAGGATGGCTGGGCATTTTTTTTTTGTTGTTTAAACTGCTCTGTGTGTGTGTTTGTGTGTGTGTGTGTGTGTGTGTGTGTGTGTGTGTGTGTGTGTGTGTGTGAGATATGTTTGCATATGTGTTTTTGTGAGTGTAATCATGGGTGTTATGGTCAGTAGATGGCCTCAAGTGTTGCTTCTTACCTACTACCAAAAGACTGGGCCTCTTTGGATTGTATTTTTAGTCTGTATAGGGAGAGGTGTGTGCATGCCATTGCTTACATGTGGAAATCAGAGAGGAATTTTGGGAGCCTATGCTCTCCTTCCAAATTTACATGAGTTTTAAGGAACAAACTTAGGTCATCAGGCTTCATAGCACGTTCTTTTACCCGCTGAGCCTTCTAAATTGATTCTGTTTATTGTGTTTGCCACTGTGTGTGCCTGGAAAAATGGGCTGTGTTTCTATCGGTTCTCTTGTCTCTGTGTTCCAGCTCACCACAGGAACACTAGGATTAGAGATACAACAGCTTCCACACTAAGCTTTACATGGGTTCTAGGTTTCAAATGTAGGATTCAGGCTTGTGTGGAAAGCACTTTACCCAATGAGCCATTTTCTCAGCCTGGCTTGTCTTCTCCTTCCCCTCATCCTCATCCACATCCTTTTCCTCCTCCTCCTCCTCCTCCTCCTCCTCCTCCTCCTCCTCCTCCTCCTCTTGTACAGTTTTTCCAAAACTAAGATGCTCTGTGTTGCCCTGGCTGTGCAGGGAATTTCTCTACAGATCAGGCTAGCCTCCAATTCACAGAGATCTTCCTGCCTATTCCTATGGAGTACTGGGATCAAAAGTATGCAACACCACTGCCCAGATGTTTTTGTTTAAAAATTTATTTATTTTTTGTATATTGTCATTTTGCCTGAATATGTATCTGTATGAAAGTATCAGATATCTGGGAACTGTAATTAAAAACTATATTGAGCTCCAATGTGGGAGACAGGGATTGAATCTGGGCCCTCTGCGAATCACCAGTTCCATAACTGCCAAGCCATATCTGTGGCCATGGCTTATTTCTAATGTAAACACCAGCTGATGATATCCAACTCTGACTTGACTCTATTAGAGCCCAGTTATGTCTAATGTCTAATGTGGGAGCTGAATGAGTCACCAAGCTCTGTTTGCCATGAGACAGTCAGAATGGCATGGGAACATGCTGAGTTAAAAAAAAAGAACATGACTGAGTGATGTCTAATAAAAACTGATGGAATATATTAAGTTTTGAAAGTTGAGCTGTACAGTCAAGGAAAGGAACTATCCATTTTGTCGAATGTGGGGAATTTGTGTATAAAATATATGCTCCTGTGTAAATCTCTATAAGCAAACTCTATAGGATTTTTAGATGTAAATTTAGGTCAAAACCATTGACAATCTTCAAAAACTCTTAAAAGTTGATGTACTGAGTAGTGATTATCTATAGATCCTGAGTACATTCAAATGCAGTCTGCCAGTGGTTATCAATTTAAATCAAATAAACTACATATTATCTTCTAGCAGTAACTTCTGTAGGCTGAATAATAGCAAGTTGTTCATTTTTTATTAAATTTTCCATTCCTTTTACATACAAACCATAGATACCTCCTCACCTCCCTCCTACTGCTCCCAGCCTTCCCCCCAAAAACTTACCTCCCCTTCCCACCTCCTCCAAGGCAAAGTCACCCATGGGGAGTCAGCAGAACCTGGTACATTCAGTTGAGGCAGTCTAAGTCCCTCCTCCCTGATTCAAGGCCGCAATAAAAGGCCCACCATAGGCACTGGGCTCCAAAATCCCACTCAGGAACCCGGGATGGATCCTGATCACACTACATGGGTACCCACCAGACAGTTCAAACGAAATGACTTCCTTGAATATCCAGAGAGCCTAGTCCAGTAACATGGGGCACCACAACTATTGGTCCACTGTTCATGTTTTTCCACCAGTTTGGCTGTTGGTCTCTATACATTTCCCACCAATGATCTCAATGTCCCTTGCTCATAGAATCTCTCCTCTCTCTCATCGATTGGACTCCTGGAGCTCTGCCTGGCCTCCAGCTGTGAATCTTTGCAATGCTTCCATCAGTCACTGGGTGAAGGCTAATGGGGGCTCCACAGCTACTGGTGCACAGTTCATGCAATTCCACAAGTTTGGATGAATATCTCTGTACTTTTTCCAATCAGGATCTCAATTTCCTTGCTCCTAAAAACTGTCCTTCCCATTATGATTAAATCTATCACTTCTTAGTAATAAGGAGATGCAGGCACATGTGTGGAATCGTACTTCACATAAATTTGTATAATACTATTACGTTCTCGACATATATTTCCAGTAGGAGATGAACATTCACTTTCCCACATGGAAGTACTGAGGAATTCCAAATATTCAGAGAATTCAAGGGTGCTGAAGGATTTCCCTTGAATCCCAGGAGAGATTTCTGGAATGGGAAACCTGACTACTGTTGAGTTATGAGGACAGCTGGTTAGCAAGCAGGCAATGTCAATTCCCCATGACATGAAGGGTCTCTTCCCTGGACATTCTATTTTATCCTGGAGACTTAGAATGTTTTCTGATGTCATCGGTGTTGTAGCAACACCAACTGCCTTTGTGTAGTTGGTTCAGTGCCATTACAGTTCATCCATGAACATGTTGGGAATACTCAGGAGTCTATTGGGTAGAGAGAAAGTAGATGGTAGAGAGACTGGAGAGAGGCAGACACAAGTTGACCCTCAGCCTCCATGTAACCCATCAAGAAAGAAATGGTCCAGAAGATGGTACAGTAAGTGTTGGGCAGGAAATTGGCATCTTTCTGAAGGACATGGGCTTGTAGTGAACCTTCCAGTAACGGGACACAGGAGATAGGAGTCTCTGGAAACCAATAAGACTTCCCTGCTTGTTGTGACTCCTGAAATTCAAGGATTGTAGAAGAGTAATTTGTCTGTCCCAGAAGTCAAGAGTAAGGCCAAAGTAGTTTTGCTGGGAGCACATAACTTTCTATCCTACAGGAGGGTAGGGGTTGAGAGTGGACAAAATGGCCTGAATTTGGGTAGGAGGTTCAAGTGAAGTGTGCCCAGCAAAAGGGACATCATCAATGTACTTCAACCTCTGTGTCCTCATTTATTTACTGCCCACCAGCTCTGTGCATCCTCTGTTGTAACTGAGGAGTCTTGGTGAGGATGGTGACCATATTCTGCGCTGTGTGGCTTCTCAGATTTGCCATGTGCTTAGAGTTACCTTTCAAGAGATTTATGCATCTGTAATGACCTGAGTATTGTGGACTGTGTCAATTTTATGTTGGCTTTGATAGCAACAGACCAGTGAACTCTGCAGCCAATTTTAATGCAGTATCCAGAGTAGTTAATAAGCCTGGGGAGGCTCTCTCCTTAGTTACCTGAAGTGTGTGCTAAAGGAGGAGAGGAAATCAGCTGCCTGAGACTCCTATCTCCTATTCTGTTAGCCTGTGTCTCCTTATGGGCAATTAAGTCCAGTGATACTAAGGGATATTAATGAGCAGTGATTGTTAGTTCCTGTTATCTATTGGTGGTATTGTATGTGTACTTCTCTTCTTTGGGGTTTACTGCTGTGAAGTTATCTGTGTGAGGCTGGCATCCATGGTCTCTTAGTGTTTGCATTACATCTGGCCAGATACTTCTGGGTTTCAAAGTCTCCACTGAGAAATTGGGTGGTTTTTTTTTTTTATTGTTTTGCCATTATAGGTCACTTGGAATTATTCCTTTGCTGTTCTGAATATTCTTTCTTTATTCTGTAGTTTTATTTGTTTAATTTTTATGTGGTGAGTGGACTTCTTTTTTGGGGGGGTCTAGTATTTTTGGTGTTCTATAGGCTTCTTGTATCTTCTTAGTCACTTCCTTTAAGTTGGGTAAGTTTTCTTCTATGATCTTGTTGAATATATTTTTTCTGTGCCTTTTGTTATTTCTGTGCCACTTGGTATTTTTCTCCTTCCTCTATCCCTATTATTCATAGGTTTGGTCTTTCATTGTATCCCAGATTTCTTGGACATTTTGTGTTATGAGTTTTTTGGCTTTGGTATTTTCTTTGACTAATATATCTATTTCCTCTATTATATCCTCTACACTAGAGATCTTCTTTTCCATTTTTTATATTCTGTTAGTTATGATGCATCTGTGTTTCCTGTTTGTTTACTCAGATTTTCTATTTCCAGCTTTCCCTCGGTTTGTGTCTTCTTCATTGTTTCTATTTCCCTTTTCATGTCTTGAACTGTTTCCTTCACCTGCTTCATTGCTCTTTCATGTTTTACTTTAAGGTATTTATTGCTTTCTTCCAATTTTTTATTCGTCTTTTCCTCTATATCTTTATAAATTTCATCCAATTTTTTTGTCTTTTCTCAATTTCTTTATTGAATTCCTCCACTTTTTTGTTCAATTTTTCCTCAATCTCATTTTTCATTTTTTTCTTGAAAGGCCTCTAGCATCTTCATGATGCTATTCTTAAGGTTGATTTCTTCTGCTTCTACTTCCTTATGATGTTCAGGTTGTGATGTTGAAGGAGGGCTAGGTTCTGGTGATGCTATATTGTTCTTTATGTTGTTGTATGTGCTTCTGCATTGAAGTCTGCCCATCTCATCATCTAATAGGTAGAAGAGGTGCCTGTGTCTGAGCAAGTTGGTGTTGGTCCACTCTGTGTTTGTTGTATCTGTCACTCAGGGGGCCCTTCTAGATCCCCCTGAGATCTGTAGCATTGGATGGAGGAAATCCTGAATGATTTCCCCTGTGTCTCAGAGGGGACTATTCAAAGGAAACCATAGCTTCTGGTCAGTTCAAGGAGAACTAATTAGCAAGAAGACGAAAGCTGATCCCCATGACATCAGCAGACCCTTTGCTGTACATTCTATTATATCCTGGACAGCTCTTGGAATCCCTAGTGATGTCGCTAGTGTTGTAACAACACTGACTCCCTTGAGGACATTTGATCAGTGACCACAAGATTTGCCTGTAGATATGTTATTCAACTCAGAAGTCTGTTTGGGAGAGGGAACTACTGCATGGAGATACCGGAGTGAGGCAGAAGGATGCCGGTCCTAGGTCTCTCTGGAACACATGGAGGAATAAATTGTCCTGGGGAAGACACCATGAGTTTTGGAAAGGTGCGGGGGAGCTCTCTGGATGTGGTGGGCTTCAGATTTCAAGAGCGAGGCCTCAAGAACTGGGTACTTCGTTGAAGGAGGCACAGAGGAATTAATGAGATTTCTGTACCATAACTGTGTTTTACAGCCAATGGAATCCTCTAGTTTTATGCCATTGATAATAGGAAAAGAGGAGTACCCTGAAAAACCCTGAGGATGTTACTCTTGACATCACATCCACTAGCAGTGGAGGAGCCCCCAAGTGCTGCTATTTTCCAATGACCCCTTAAGGTTTCTGAGTTACCAGCCTTTAATGGCACACGAGATTCCAGTTCATCCTGACAGCTGTTAGATTCAGTGGACCTTGACTCAGACTGTCTCCTTCCTTCCAGCTCTGGGTGTTCTGGACTGTCAGTGAAGATGGCTTTGTGAATCTGACTATTATGTTTTGTACCTACATGGCTTTTCCATTAACATGAGACTCTGAAGCCTGGGACAAGGGACTTGGGCATCCCTACACTACCAAAGTGATTATAACAGTAGCAATTTTCTCCAGGCTTCTGAAAGCACATGGCTGAGGGCTCTGCAGCCAAGGTGCAACCGCTACAGCTGTGAGTAAGCCTTAAGAGGTTGTCCACTGGATCCCCTTGTGTAGAGAAACAAAGGAAACCAACTGACTTCTAAGACATCCAATTCCCTATAGAGAGATGGGAAACTGTCATCCATAGAGGGGAAGACTCAAGTCTGAGCTTTCAGAACCTGTCTGGTCAAAGTCTCATCTGTCAGTCACTTTCAGTGTGTCCTTCATTGTGTAAATATTAAGGAAGATGAGGTAGTGTGCAGGGCAAGTACTGTGCTTTGACTTCTAGAATTGGGTATTACTGAGATAGCTCACATTGTCTAGCATGACTTAGTATGATATAACATCTGAAAAGCCATAGTGTACCTCACCTCAGTGATTTGTTCTCAGATCTACCAACTACATTTCTGAAGACACTGTCTAGACTTCGGGTGAATTTTCAATCCAGACTACACATGGTGCTAGTTCTTCATTTCAGGACAGTCAGTAAATACAAAAGTGTGAAATGGGACTCTGGGAAAGGTCTATGGTGAAGGACCCCTAATAATCCATCCTCTTGTGGCCTTTGCCTGCCTCTCTCATGCCCTGATGATTATTGTAATTTAAGCTGGCAGTGTCACCTTTCATAAGGGCATGCACATTGACACAGGAGGCTCCAGATCAAAGAATTTTGCTTTCATGTAGCTCTAGGTGAAGTACCACAGAGTGACACACTACATACTGATCCCATAACTATGACACATTAGATTTTCTGTAAATGCCTTCGCATATTTGTGTGTGGCCTCGCAATAGCCATTCATCTTTCTTCAAACTTTAATGAAGCAATGGCCCATCATTCTTCAGGGGAGTTTTTGCTCTTGTGTCTGAGGACTTCCTTAGGCAACTCTGGTTCCTATATCTCCAGCCTGACATGTCACTAGTTAATCACACTTTCAGTATCTTGATGACTGGAATGAATTCTGCTGTAGTTCGGTAGTTATTTTCTTCAACTATGGGACTTATCTTTGTTCTGAAAAGACACTTACAATCTCCCACCACACTAATAGCCTTATGCACCATCCACAATGTGCTTGTTGCTTTCAGGGGAATGAATTTCCTCCTCACCATACTTAATTAGTTACCTAGAAACCTTTTTTTTTTCTTGTGCTATTGACTAGAGGTTTCAGATGTTGGATGAGCTGTATCCTGGAATGTGTTTGGAAGTGAGTCTTCCACTTCCTGTACATGAAGTAGTGAATAAATTCTACTGGAGCAAAGAGAGATTCCTGGTTTGTAATGAGGAGGTGATGAAGGTCTTTTAGTTTTTCAGAAGGCTGCTGGGAAGGGCAGTATGGCTTCCAGTGAATTGTAGATGATATAATTTCTGAGTAGGTGAGGGCTACTGCTGGTGAGTCCAATAGTCCCTTCTCAACACTTGCTATCATATTCTGGGGATTCCTTGGCATTTTCTTGAGGTCACCAGTTTTTTAGGAACATCAAGTGACTGTAGGTTATTCTTTCACTGCCCACAGACATTTCAGCAAGGCTGAGAAGGCTGCTTGGGAGGGAGAATGTAGAACATGGGGAGACCAGAGAGAGGTGGAAGGAAGCTGGGTTCTGTTTCTCTGGGTTCCCAAAGAGCAGACTCAGAGTAAACAATTTCTGATAGTTAGTTTGGGAGAGCTCTGTATTTTCAAACCTGAAGTGGCTTTTCTGTGAGATCATTAATCTCATTCTGAGTATAAAGGAAGGACAGCAAGAGGAAAGTGGTGATGAATAGGTGTCCCTTTCTGGGTAGGGTATTGCTGCACTTCATCCTAGTAGATTAATTCAGTTTCCATGGGAATCTGATGCCAATAAGAAGGGAGGGAATCTCTATGAGCCATGCACCAAAGACTCAGACATGCAGATACTTTGGTACTGGATATATGTGATGAGGACTTAGTACTTCTAAGCTCTAGGGACAATAGGACTCACCTGCACCACATCAGATATGAGGAGTACTTCTTAAGCAGAGTTAGTTAAGGGGCCAGGACCCCAGAGGGCCACCTGTCTGAGCATTAGGTTACAGGATAGGCCCTTCAATGAATGAACAGCCTATCTCTCATGCCCTCTGTGTTCTCTCATCAAACAGGTTTACATTCATTTCATTTGTATCCCTGGTGGTTGCTTCTTATTTGAGCATGATCTGTGAAGTTAAACATGTACTTCTTTACAGTGTGCTTATATGTGTGCATACCTGCACTTGTGTGTGTTCATGAATTTATGTGTGTGCAAGTGAGTGAGCAAGCCTCCACTGAGAACACAGTCTTCTAATGAACAGGAGGAGCAAGAGAGCCTAGATGAAAGACTGAAGGATCTGCTGAAGCAGAAGGAGCTGTTCAGCCAGCAAGAGGACTTAGCAGAAAAGCTGCAACATCACTTCAATGTCTCTGAGATGTTGTAGGAGTCCAAGCTGGCAGAGCAGTTAGAACCGTGTAGGTCATCTGTCTCTGGATCTCTGTCCTTTGGGGTTCTCCCCATCTGAGTAGCTCCTAGCCACAACCAGGGAAAGAACACCTCAGGACATTGTATTGGCCTGGTCAACAAGAACTTCTCCAGGAAACACTATTTTTGATCATTTGTGTCTCTGGGACAATCTACCCCTTATTCCCATCTGAGCTCTCTGGGATCTTCCCAGTGTCTCCTGTGTCTCCCCACAAATCTCCCTGTGGCAATCCTCAACCTAGCACATGGATGGTTAATTGTGGAGGACAGGGTGTGCTCCTACCACTTTATTTTCCTTCCAGAACATCACCTTTAGAGAGAAGGTCCTACCTTTGGGCATACCTGCATGCAGCGCTCTCCTGCAGATTACAAGTTCCCTGCAGTGTGCATCAGTTTCCTGTGAAAAGATTTTTCTATTATAATAAGATTTAGGAGTTGAGGAGTTGAACGGAGGCATGATACTGTTCTTTAGCCATGATCAAATCCTTCACTGCTTTTATTTTGTAGGCTCCCCTAGAGAGTCCATGTTCAGTTTCCTATATTGTTCATGTTCACCTGGTATCTTATCAAGGCAATCTATATCTGCCCTGAGCTGTTACTCAGATATTGCTACTACACTGTTACTTTAAAAAAGTGTATCTAGACAACTGGAGAAATGTGCTGTATTTTCTTCACCAGCACAGTGTATTTCTCTCCTCATCTTCTAGCAGATTTTAAGAGCTGAGAAAAAAAAATTAAGGCACAGGTACACTCTGACCCATCTCCCTTGGGGAATGCAGGGAATGACCTCAGCTGAAAGGTCACAATGGATTGTCCAGCTGACTCGAGCTGGTTCAGGCTCTATAGCTTACATAGCAGTTCCCACAGGGCTGTTCGCCAACTGCCTTCCTCCTCTACGTCTGAAAATATCCAGTCTGAGTTTGAACAGTCCACAGCTCAGTATGAGATCCTCCTGCAGACAGAGCTGCTGCAACAGGAAAACTAAGTCTCACAGCCAAGTGAGCCACCATTGCATTCCATAAAAATCATAACATTGGTGGGGGACTGGGGGCCCTTCACCTTGGCTTCCTGTGTGAATAGGTCTTGATTTATTCTGGCCTGTGGCACAGCCAGGCTCTTTCTGTGCCTGATTACCCTTCCTTCTCATATAGCAGATCTAGGAAGAACTGAGGAGGCCAAAGGAGCCACAGATACCTTGAACCCATTAAATTCTATACTCTCACATCAAGGCTTCCTCCTCAGGAGCCAGACACTCCTTTGGAGCTGTGAACTCACAGGTGAAGAAAATACCAGCTTTCTTCCAGGTGATTCAACCCCAATCAGGTCTCTTGGTCTGCCGACTCAGTACACCTAAAGCAAAAAAGGCATCAAAAATGAGAAAACCTGATTGAATAATTACTGATAACCCTGAAATTCAACAGCAAGTGGCCACTATGAGGGGTACTACAACGTGGAGGAAAGACATGTAGCAAGCAAAAGTATTTCTGTCAGTTTAATGTCAATGGCTTTGGCAAGCTTACTGAGTTCTCAGACTTCCCTATGTGGTATGAAATCTGTCATGGAAGATTGGATTGATGTCAAGCTTTTCCTGTCAGACCACATCCAAAAACTTCATATTTCATTCTCCAGGCCAGTGATGAAGCTCACTCGATTTCATGTACCAGTGTTTCTGAAGAGAATGCAGCAAAGAGATCTCCACAGTCCATCATTCCTTGTGCTAGTCATTTTTCCTCCATATGTAAAGTGAGTGAGTATTCTTTGGTGTCTAGCCTGGCCCAACTTGACTGATCGTGAGAAATGGTTTATAGAAGATATCTGATTCATTTTTGATGTTTTTGGGCACTCAGATGCTGCCTGTGGACTTATTGGGTCTCTAGTAAGCACACAAATGTCTGAAAGAATCAAATAGTGACCAAGACATAATGGATCAGCAGTGTGTGATAATTTATCAAAAGTTTTCCCAAGGGGCATAAAGTTTACTCTAGGAAATATCTCATTCTTAGTGTTAGGTGACCCACAAATCTGAAGGGGGCATGGCTAAACTAGTTGGAAAAGGCCTTTAGCAATTATTGACTGTCTTCCTACCATGTTTCCAAGCCCAGCCACAGGCTGTATGTCTGTGCTGCCAAATGTGCAGCAAGAAAATGCTGCTGACCTTAAATTTGTTGTTTGGTTTTTGGTTGGGTTTTGTTTGCTTTGGAGATTTTTGTTTTTCTTTGATATGGTTTGAGCTTTTGCTATTTATTTGTTCTTTCTTTTGTTCTTGTTGTTTTGATATTTTCTAAGGATATTCACTGATTATGTTGACTGATCTCTTTAAGCCTCTATTGAGTAAAATAACTGTATTTTTATTTTAATAAAGTGATTTAGTAATTTTCTATCTTAGGACCAATTTCTTTGCTCAGGTGTGTTGTCTTACTCCAGTCGCTCCAGAAACTCCTGTAACATCAGAACTCTTGTGGGCCCAGCTTGGTCTATATATTGAATTCCTAGTCAGCCAGGTCTACACAGGGCTTAGGATGTGGATATCCATTGTATGTTGGGAATAGTATTGATACTATATCTTTATGTCCATATATTTAGCTCTCCCTAAAAGATATTATTCTGTGTAAATATTTCCTGAAATAATCATAAGCATAACAGTATTGCTCTAAAGCCTCTCGAAAAATGAGAACAGTGATTAAAGAAGCATTAAATAAATCCATGGAATGCTTGCCACCTGGGGAAATGATAATGTCCCTTCCTGGGCTGTTGCCAAAGGTTATGTCCTGTCCATGGCCCTGAGGAAGTTGTGGGGGTCTGTGTTGATATCCATATCTCCTCTTACCAGTGAAGGCCTTTCAGCTACCTACAGTCTGGGGCAACACCTATGATGATGTTGGTGTCAAAAGGCTTTGCCCACAAAGGAGCATGTGTGTCTTAGAGGCCTGTGTTGCCACCTAGGACCAAATGTCATCCAGTCCAGGTCATTTGCTGAGGGTTGTGTTTGGGTCCATGGGCTTGTTGCAGTCATGGTCTGTGTTGATATTTCAGGCTCCTGTGGCCATCAGAGGCAGTGCAGATGCCTGGAATGTGGGCCACTACCTGTGCACATGGTGCTACTGGGTCTAATCCAATCTGAGTGACCTACACTACCAACCAGGCCCATGGTCACATCCAGGCCTGGGCTGCAGTCTAGGACCATGTCTGGGTCAATGTTGCAAACACAGCCAGGATTTGTGTTCATGTTCATGGCCTATGTTGCCAACAAAGGCCACACAGAAGTAGGTAGGGGTCCAGACTTCCATCTATGTCCACGTTAGTATCCAAGGCCTGAGCTTCTGCTGGGGCCATACAGATCAGAATGGCCAATGCTGCCACTAGGGGCCCTGGTGTCCTCTGGGCCTAGGTTGCTTTCAAAAGACAAGTCTGTACCTTTTGCCCTGCAACATCCTCAATCTATGTTGATGTCAGTGGCTTCTGTTACCTCCAAAGACTGGGTAGGTTAACACAGAATTAACCTTACACATCACAGGCTGCAGCAATGGGGGAGCTGGACTTTCCCCTTACTAAGTGCAGTAGTAGGGTGAGTGGGTCCTGTACCTTTAATTCCAGCATATGGGAGGCAGAGGCAGGCAGATCTCTGTGAATTCAAGGTCAGCCTCCACTTAGAGCAAGTTCCAGGATAGCAAGGACTACACAGTGAAACTCTGCCAAAAAAAAAAACCCACAATGTCAACAACAATAACAACAATGCAACCCTATTAAGAAAATGGTGCATGGAAAATAGCCAGAGTTTTCCTGTATCCACTCAGCTTTGTAGCAGCTCAGACCCAAGTAAACACAGAGATGTGTATATTAATTAAAACTGTTTGGCCTGATGGCTCAGGCTTCATGCTAGCTACATCTTAAACTTAAATTAACCCATTTCTATAAATCTATACCTTGCACGTGGCTCGTGGCTTACTGGTATTTTAAAACTTGCTCTTTCTGTGCCTGGCTGGTGACTTCTGACTCTTCCCTGAATTTTCATTTCTGCTTGTCCTACCTATACTTCCTGCCTGACTACTGGCCAATCAGCAATTTATTTAATAACCAATCAGAGCAACACATTCATAGCATACAGAGCAATATCCACAGCAATGGAAATAAACAGATAGTTACTAAATCATGTAAACCAAATGGCTGATAAAAATTTTTAAATGTTCAACTATGCTTAGCCATCATAAATCTACAAGTTAAACTATTCTGAGATTCAATTTTACCCTAGTCAATATGGATGAGGTTTTAAATATGAAAACAAATGCTGGCATGGATGTGTGGAAAGGTTTTCACAGCTGGTAGGTGTGAAAACTGGTACAGCCAACAACAGAAATCAGTGTAGCTGTTCCTTTGTCAAAAAGCTAGAAGTAAGTCTACCATGTGAACCAGCTATACCACTCCTGGGAATATATCCAAGGATTCTATATCTTACTACAGAGACACTCACTCATCCATTTTCATTTGCTGCCTTATTCCCAGTTGCCCGAAAAAGGTAAGCAACCTAGATGATGTCCATAAGGAGATGAATAGGGAATAAAAATGTGGTATAATTATACAGTGGAATTTTATTTAGTTGATAATAAAGTCATGAAATACACAGGTAAATGGATGGAGCTGGAAACAGTCATTCCAAGTGAAAAAACCAGACCAAGAAAGACAATACTGCATGCTTTCTCTCATTTGTAGACATTAGTGATGAATAATTACATATGCATGGTACCCATTGAGGTCAGTATTAAACTGACTCCTAAGGACTTGCCTATCTCTTTCATTATGTCCATAGATTTGTGTATCTATTAACTCTTATCAGAGAAACTTCTTGTTGTAGTAGATGGTAACTGACAAAGACCCACAATTGGCCTCTGCAAGAATGCTGAGTCTTAAATGAAACACCTATCTGCCATACTCTCTCCCAAGCTCAGGTATCATTGCTACTGAAGGGTCAGAAAGAATGTAAGAGACAAAAGCAGTGGATAAATACAAGGAAGCAGTGTTTTCTGGACAAAACAGGGTAGTGGCACATCTGAATTGATCAGCAGTTCTGTCAGCATGTGCAAGACATGTGTGAGCTCAAGTCAGGGAAAGCTCAGCATGAAGAGGGGAGATGAACCTGAAGTCCCACCCTAGCCAAGGAGAGTTACTGACAATCATTGGTGCTGGAAGAGGGAGATCCAGGTTTCTTTAAGGGTGTAGGTAGCCTCGCATAGGTAGACCAAATCCAGTTGGTGACAACACAAATTTGACTGGATAGAATTTAATGAAAAAAATGAGGACACAAAATTGAGTAGGCAGGGAAGGAGGATTTAATCAGGGAAGAGCAGTAGGATATGATCAAGATACATTGTTTGAAATTCTCAATGCATTAAATAAAATTGCAAACCTAGAGAGATTTCTGAAACATTTAAAGTAAAATTGGAAGAGACAAAAAAAATTCCGAGGTTTGGTTGTTCTTGTACATATTCATCTTTAGCTACAGAAATATGGCATCTTTTTTATTTCAGTCACCTGACTCACTGCTTTGAGGTGTGTAAACCACTGAACTTTGGGTTTACTAGATTTCGGCATATGACTAATATCAAATTTCAAATTACTTATACTTTTTGCTTACATGCTTCAAATTTTATTTCTACCCTAAAAATACCCAACACCTTCATTACCACTGTTGGTGTTGTTATAATTTTGCATCAGTGACAGAATTCTCATTCATGTGAAAACCATGCATGTTTTAAGGTCTGTTATTTCCATATTCTAAATTATTTGAGTGAGCTGGGATGGCTAACAAGGGTATTCCTGAGACTAAGAAAACAGGGAGGTCCACAGGCATGTTCAAGGCTGGGTTCTTCTGTCTGGAAACTCTTGACATCACCAGAGAGACCTTCCATGTTCATCTTTCTCCTCATCATGACATAGAGCACTTCTCAAATTAGTGTTGTGTGTGATGTTCCTCCAGAGGTACTAGGTGGTGGATCTTCATCAGGCGCATCAGATTCAGAGTTTTCAGTACCTTCTTTCATCCTCTCCTTTAATCTTTCTCTGAAGTGCTGCTGCTTAAGAAATGAATACTGTGTTGCAACTAGATGGGTCTGTGTTTCTTTGAGTCCTCAGAGGGAAACTGGAAATGGACAGTTTTATATCCTCAATCAGGTTTAGTTTTGTCTTGGTTGAGTTACTTTCTACAGATAGGAAAGGTAGAATGTACTTTTGTCTGGTTGTGCTCTCAACATTTATTTTTTGTTTTTGTTTTGGGGCTACATGCCTTCAACCCAATCTTTTGTTTAGTAGTCACCAGATACTGACTTAGAAAAATGACAACAATAACAATTTCATAGTTACATGTTCTCATAAATGCTCAGCTACTCACAAATTACTGGCCTGTCATTAAGAAGTAGAAACAGTCACATCCAGGCCTCAGAGCTGTCATCTTCACACCTGAAGGCTTACTCTGGACCCTCAGTTTGTGACTTTGTCTGGTGAGTTCCTCTCATCACCTCCACCTATTCGCTCTGCCATATTCACACCCACTGGCACAGCTCAGACCATGGCTCACAGTAGCTTTGCTTGGTGTGTAGGTCCACTCAAGCAGGAAATGGAACAGATTTATCTAGCCAATCTCTAGTCCCGTAGCTCTGGCATTGTCCCTATCTAAAGCAGGCTAGAATATTACTGCAGACACATAACCAAAGAAAGAAGTCTTCCTGCTCAGAGATTAATGAATTAGAAACAAATAAAATAATAGAAAGTATCAATGAATCTAAGAACTAGTTCTTTAAGAAGATAAATTAATAAACCTTTGCCCAACAAACTAAAAGAAGAAGACAGGTGAACAGGGAAACATTACAACTGACACCAAGAAATAAAGAATACTAAAGGAATGCTTTCCAAAGCCTGTGTTCTGGAGATGGAGAGGTGGCTCAACAGTTAAGAATGCTGGCTGCTCTTCCAGAAGTTATGGGGTTTCATTCCATTCCCAGTACTCATATGATTGCTCATAACAGTCTGTAATTCCAGTAGTCCCATTGTAATTGATGCCCTGGTCTGGCCTCCATGGATACTGTATGGATGTGGTGCACAGACACACAGGCAAGTAAAACAAAAATATATATTAAAAAAACTAATACATAAAGAGGCCAAATTTACTTTTAAAAGCACTACTCCATTTAGTTCGAAATTCTAAAGAAAATGCTTCAATTTTCAGATTCATCCAAACCACCAAAATTTTAAACCAAAATGAGATCAACAACCTAAACAGGCCCATAACAAATGGGAAAATTCCACCAATGACAAAAAGCTTTCTCACTAAATAAAGTTCGGGCCCAGATGAAGTAACATCAAGAGTATCATCACATTTCAAAAGATCTATAGATAATTCTAATCAAAATTTCTTTAAAACAAGACAGAGAAGAAGCCCTTTCAAATTGCTCTAGTTCAACCAGCAGTACTCTTATACTAAAAAGCATGTAAAATGGAACAAAAATAAAATAAGATAATACAAAAATGTCAAATAGTAATCTTAGCAAATGCTTTGCCTTTTTATATAGAAAAAACAAGCATGTTCAGAAAGACATCATGGAAACACTCCCACTCCCAATAACCTCAAGAAAATATATCTAGGAGCAAACCTAACCAAGAGTCCTTGTTAATGGAAACATTAAGACACTGAAGGAAGAAAATGAGAAAGGTGCTGGAAGACTCAAAGATCTCTCATGGTCAAGGATGGAAAGAATTCAATATTGTGAAAAATGGCTATTTTACCAAAAGCAATCTAGAGATTCAATCCAAATCCAGCTGAAATTCCAGTGGCATTCCTCACAGAAATGGGTGAAGGGGTCTTAAGACTCATATAGAAGCACAAAAACTCTGGACAGAAAAGGAAATCCCAAGTAAAAAGCACAATGCTCAGGTGTCACCATACATGATTCCAAGTTATAATGCAGATCTATAGAATGCAAAAGTCTGTATGCTACTGTCACAACAGCAGGCTCACTGGAATGGAAGTGAGAACCTGGTAATAATGCCATGCAACTAAAGAAACATGTTTTTAAACAGACACAATATTACACATTGATGAAAAATTAGTACAAAGCTTTATGGCTTTTCCTGCCACACTTTTGGGCTGGATTTGAGGCATGTTCCATAGGTGAGAATTCATGTCTTAAACTTGGCCAAAAGCATGTGTCTTGAGAGTCACAGGTCCTAGGGGGCACCTATTACTGATATTTTGCTCAATGAACATGTTCTCAACCTGCTTTCTAAATATTCATGAATATTCACATTGAAGAGTACTTTTCAAATTAGTGGAGATTTCTGTGGAGTGTGTTTTTCCTTTAGAGGTACGAGGTAGTGGGTCTTTTACAAGACAAACATTAAACCCAGTTTTTTCAGAAATCCCACAAACTATATCTGTTGTTTCATTTTTGAAGGGACTGTCCAACTTTTCCTCCATCAATATATAGTCACTCTTGTCTCCAGGAGGAAATCCCAGAAGGACAGATTCTCTATCAATTATCTTCATTGCTGTGTTTGGAGATGAGAAGATGGAGGATTAGTTTGATTTGTTCATTGCCAGACATTCTGTTGTGGCTTTTATTTGAGAGTACCTATCTTCAAAATGACTTATTCCTTAAGCATCATTCTGTATGTCATAGCAAAAATATAAATAAATTAGTATTTGTCAGTTAAATATTTCTATATGTGCTTAGCTATTCACACAAGGCTCCCATTGAGAAGCCAGAATAATTTAAATTAGCCTGGAATAGGAACAAAGAGCATATTAACAAAAAAATTAATGATTTGGATCGAAATAAACATGCCTGAGTATAAGTTAAGTTAAAAAACATTGAATTAGATGATTTTTAACATGGCAAAGCAATCCCTGTGTTAAATGATTTTATCCCACTCTATCTGAAAAGTTGAAACTGACCCAAGACACTTGAGAGAATTTGAACTGTGAGGCAGAAGAAGCTCTTTGAAATCAGCAGGAGTCCCTAAACTGAGAGGATACATTTAAGGCACCAGGAAGGAACACCTCTTCCTCAAATCTAAACCACTAGCCACCATGTCTCAGAGCCCATAACTTAGACCATTCAGTTAGTGTCTCAAAATTGATCACACCTTAATCTTATCAGGAAATTATACAAATGAGAGCAGAAAGGCTAAGCAGAAAAAGAATTTGGCCTTGAGTTGAAACATATTTCTGAAAATAAAAGCTTCCTTGAAGTTACTACATATTTTACTAGTTTATGTTTATGAAATGTTTCTATGCTATAGGGAGTTTTTTTAACCAAAAATAAGAAAAACTTTAATTTAAATCTATATTGGAAATTTGAGGTAATATCACATTTGTTTTAGGACTGAAAATAAAACAAAAATATGTCTCCAATATACACTTTCATTTTGAGGATTAATTTTTAAATGCAAGCCTATGGGTATGTGTGAGTGAGAACAGTGCTGCGGAAGCCAGGTTGCCTTCCCTGAACCTGGAATTCCAGGAACTTGTGAGTCTTCTGACATGGGTGCTTGGAACAGAACTTGGGTCCTCTGAAGAACAGTGTGTGCTCTTTCCCTGTGAGGCATCACTCCATCTTTTCACTTGATGTCACTAATAACCTAAGCACACTCTAAAACTTCCTTCTTCAGTCAGCAGGGTTGGAGGACAAGATGGCTGCCAATAGACAAGCTGTTTGCTCTGTCCTTACCTAAGATGTCATTGACTCAGATGGTGGTTTTGATTTCTTTTCATTTTAAAAGTACTTCAGATCTATCTTCCTGCAAATTCTTCCCTTGGACAAAAATTACTGATTCTGATCACATATAGTAGCTAATATTAATTTGGAAACAAAATAGAATTGGGCTTAAAAGGAAGAAAATTGGAAGTAGACTCATGACAATATAAAAGTAAGAGTTAGTAATGGTTTCCTTTGTTTGGGGTGATAACTATGTCTAACTAACCCTTTCCTTCCTAATGTTGAAGTGAGATGCTTTGAGCCAATGAGCTAGTTGCAGTGGAGATCAGAGACTGGTGTAAAGAAGGTCTAAAAACAAGCCTATCTCTCCTGCTTGCTCTATACCTTCTGAGCAGAGTTTAACACAGAAAATACCGCTGTTTCTTTTCTAGTTGCTGTGACAAAAAATGTGACAGAAATCAGTTAAGGGAGGAAGGCTGATGGCTGCAGGGAATGTCAGTCAATTACAGCGTGGAGGGCAAACAGGGTAGTTTGGTCTGTGGCAGTGGTCTGTTGTTTCTCACACTGTGGTAGACTAGAAAGCAGACAACTCAAAACTGGTATCGAATGTGGTGATGGTTTTTTTTTTTTGTTGTTTGTTTGTTTTTTCAAGACAAGATTTCCCTGTGTGGCTTTGTGCCTTTCCTGGAACTCACTTGGTAACCCAGGCTGGCCTCGAACTCACAGAGCTCTGCCTCTCGAGTGCTGGGGCTAAAGGCATGCATCACCACCAACCGGCATAGTAATGATCTTTAAGACCCATCACAGGCAGCCTTCTGCTAGCTAGGCCATGTCCCAAACAATCTCCTAAAGTCAGAACCAATTATTAAAGCACATGAGCACCAAGCCCCTGTGTGTTAGTGTAAATACGTTTTTAGTCAAAGTGTGTATCAGAGGACTAGTGAGATGGCTAAGTGAATAAAGGACTTGCCAGAAAGACTAGCAACCTGATTTTGATACCTGATACTGACATGATGGGAGGAGAGAATTGACTCTCAAAAATTATTCTTTGACCTCCACACTTCTGGAATGACATACATGTACATTGCGTTCCCACATCTCACAAATAAATTGAGTCCAGGGTGTAGTTAAACTCCCAAAGACCAACCATGTCTCCAGAGTGCTGAGATTGGCATGCCCAGCCTCCTTATTGCTGTTCTTACTACCTACATAGTCTGTGGATTTCATTTGTAAAACTAGCAAGCTGATGATGCCTGGGCTCCAGGAACTTAGCAAGCATCCTGAGAATGGCTACTTATTTCCACTTAAAATATCTCGGCTTTTACCCTAATCATTTGCATCTCCAACATTCATTCTGGGAGCTGGAAGGATGTATCAGCAATTGAGAGCCCTTGGTCTTGCAGAGGACCTGGGATCAATTCACTACACCAACATGGTAGCTGACAACCATCTATAAGTCTAGTTCCAGGAGATCTGATGTCCTCTTCTGACCTCTGTGGGCAGTGGGCACACACTTGGTGCACAGACAGAATGCAGGTAAAACATTCATCCTTATAAAATAAACAAGTCTCAAAAAACATAGGCATGTTGGTCACTTTCATGTTGACTGTAATTCCTCCAGGAGTCTAGTTATTTATTCTCTCTATTTTGATGAGTTCTCCTGACTTGTGTTAAAAGCATGTTTACTTTCTGAGTTTTTATTTTTCTAAAAATTTTATAATTAATTTAATTGTACAAAGCAGCCATGGATTCCCCCCACGGATTCCACTGTAGTCCCTCCTCCCGCCAAAAGCCAAAATCCCAACCCCCTCCTCAATCCACCCCACATTACCACCTCCTCCAAGGCAAGGACTTCCCTGGGGATTCAGCTCAGCCTGGTAGATTCAGTTGAGGCTGGTCCATTCCCCTCCTCCCTTCACCTAGGCTGAGCAAAGTGTCCCAGCATAGGCACTAGGTTCCAAAGAGACAGCTCCATGCACTTGACAGGACCCAGTCCAACTTCCTGGGTTCCTCCTAAATAGTTTCTGCTAATCAACTGTCTCACTTATCCAGAGGTCCTGATCCAGTTCCATGGGTCCTCCTCAGCTATTAGTTCATAGTTCATGTGTTTCCAATAGTTTGGCTATTTGTTCCTGTGCTTTTTCCAGTCATGGTCTCAATACTCTTGCTCATATAATCCTTCCTCTTTCTTGCCAATTGGACTCCCAGAGCTCCACCTTGGGCCTGGCCATGGCTATCTGCATCTGCTTCCATCGGTCCCTGGATGAGAGTTCTATCCCGACAGTTGGGGTGTTCGGCCATCTGATCACTAGAGGAGGTCAGTTTGGGCTTTCTCTTGACCTTTGCCAGTCGTTGATTGTGGAGGTTTCTTTGTGGATTTCTGGGGACCTCTCTAGCACTTTGCTTCTTCCTATTCCCATGGGGTCTTCCTTTTTCATTGTATCTCTTTCCTGGTTCTCCCACTCTGTTCTTGATCAAGCTGGGATTCCCCCCCCAAGCTCTTTTTCCCCCAACATTTGCTAATGGGTTGAGTTTTTATTTCCATGGTCTTACTTATTTTAACTTATACCATAGATAGTGACTGGAAATAGTGTCTTGAGGCTGGACTTCTCTTTTCTGACCCCATCTGCAATACTGCAGACATGGGCACACAGCTGCATCTTTCCTCTCCCAAGCAAATATGTCACTTTTCAAATTAGAGGGGATTACCTGTAGAGGTGTTGGTTCTTCAGAGGTATTAGGTAGTGGTTCTCCCTGAGGATAAACATTAACTTCTGGATTCCAAAAATTTTTTGATCCCTCATCTTTAACCTCTTCTGGCAAGCTTGCTCTGACCAATGTGAATACTGTGATGTAGTTTGATCAAGAAACAGACACTGTTTCTTGTCCACAGAGATATATTCTTTGTCATTTATCTTCATTTCTGAGGCTAGATATTTTCTGCAATGGAAAGAGAGAGAGTTCACTTTTTTAGTTTGGTTCTGAAATTAATATTTTAGTTTTAGGGTGCATGTTTTCTAAACTACTGTATTCTTTAGTAATCACAGGGTATTGATATGTAAACATTAGAAACTAATAATTAACAGTTAAATATTTTCAAATATGCTTATCTATTCACAAAGTACTAGGATATCAAGAAGTATAAACTGGTACCCTAGAATAGGAGAAAGTCATAAACTAAAACGTATTTAGTTGTGTTATCACCATCATGCGTTTTTCTTTGTTTGTTTGTTTTTGTTTTTTTCCAGCATGGTTTCACTGTGTAGTTTTGTGCCTTTCCTGTTTAAAATCACTCACTAATGTGTATTTATTTCTGCAAATATCCTTGGTCAAACACCAGACATCTTCTCTTATGGGACAAGACTGCATTTACTATTCTACTCACTATGGTTTCCAGCTCACTCTCTTATTCAGCCACCACTACCTGCAAGGACTGCTCACTCAGAATTTACTTGAGGGCTGTAAACAAACAATGTCCCAAATCCATCTATGTAGAAGGGCAGGAGATACATGTCAGGTCCAGGACCATGGGGCCCAACAATCCTGCTCTCAGGACAGCAGTTGTCTAATTAGTTCTAAAGGTGTTATAATAGCATAGATACTTTACAAACTGACTCTAAGTCACAGCAGGCATTGAGCACATTGTATCCTGTCTGCCTCCAGGTACACTCAACACTCTTACTTCTTGTCTTGGGATTCACCAATTACTTCCTGTATTTTAAACTATATTCTTACTTGGATAAAGACTTCTGTTGGGCAATGTTGTCCACTTCTAAAGGTAAATGAGAACTCTAAAACAGTTATAGAATTTTGTAACTATGAAAATGACAATTTAAGTGTTTGGTTTAGTTCAGCTGTCAGTCTGGCCCTTTTTCAGCAATTGCATCACTATGGATTGTGAAAATCCTGTTAACATTCATATGAAAATCATTTACCAAATATTCTGGATCCTTATTACGAATTCCTGATGTACCTTACATTAGAAATTTTCAAAACATTGGTGCTTCAAGAGTTGATTATGACTGGTGACTGCTTTCCTTACAACTTTTTCTCATGTTGAAGACAAGCGGAGAGTTTAGCTCTGATTAAAACAACACCACAACATGCACACACAGCGAGAGGGAGAGAAGTTGTTTGTCTACATGCTTTGTTATGATGACTGTAGTAATGGATAGTTTTCTATTTACATGCTCATGTATTTAGAACTCCTATTTCCTTTGTCTTCCTTACCCTTAAAGCAACACAGCCTTGTCTCTGTCATGATAGTGTGTTGGCATTTCATTGAGACAAATGTTCTTTCCTAAGAGGTTGGTTATGTAGATCATGAAATTGATTTCTACCTCCAAGCATCTCTCTCTAGCACTCCTAGAAGCCACCACAATTTTTTGTATTTTCAAACAACTTTTTAAGTAATCCATTCACGAATAAATGCTGATAATACCACCTGGCTGTTTTTGTGTTCAACAAGCATTTTTGTGTAACTCTGAGTCCTTATAACTCAAAACCTGTCTGAAAATTTACAGGAGGACAATAATTTCCTTCAGCACCAGGCCTCTGTGAGTGCAGCTAAGAGATCCAGATTCCAGGAGCTTTTGTTAGTAAACTCAAAGACGACAGCTTCATATTATCATCTACTTTGGTATTCACTACTGCTGAGGATATGGTTCACTGGGCTTTGAACTTGCTCTTCAGATTCATGTCCAAATGGTCCCTGTTGAATGAAAGCCCAAGGGAGCCTTGAACCTAGGCTTTCCTTTGCTCTCATTCTTGTCAGCAGCTAACTCACCGCAAAACCATGAACACAGGGATGACTAATGTGCAATGTGTGTATGTTTTGAACTTAGGTCATCATGTTGGGAGGCAGGACTGTTTAGCCAATTGTCTCTACATGTGTTTCATTTTTAATTATAAGATTCATGAAAATTGGTAGAGGCTACAATTTCGAAGCTTATGGGAAAACTACAAACACCTGAAACAGTGAGAAATCATGCAAACATATAAGGTTATTATTTTGTTCAGTCATTAGAAAACTTGCCACTTGTTTGGAAGGCAGCAAGATTGAGTAACATGAAGCAACATAAGACCTGATATTCATGCTATGGTGTGTCTGTATCTGAAGGAGGCTATGGAGAGACTGGGGATGAAGACAGGAAATACCCAGAAGTTCAGCAGGGAGATAGCCTGGGAGTCACATACAAGAACAAGCTGTAAATCTCACACAACCAGCACACACAGGCACACACACACACACACACACACACACACACACACACAGTCGTCTTGGAACTTTCATCCAATAACTGATGGAAGTGGATGCAGAGATCCTCAGCCAGGCCTGAGATGGAGCTCCAGGAGTGCAATTGTCGAGAAAGAGGAGGGACTGTAAGAGTATGAATTGTTGAGACCAAGATTGGAAAAGCACAGGGACAAATACCCAAATGAATGGAAGCACATAAATGATGAACCAAAGGCTGTGGAGCCCTTGGCAGGATCGGGCCCTCTGGAGAAGTAGGCCAATTCAATAGCTTTAACTGTTTGTGAGGCACCCAGGCAGTGGGACCTAGACCTGTTCTTAGTGCATGAGGTGGATGTTTGGAAACTGGGGCTTACAAGGGACACTTAGCTCAGCCTGGAAGGAGGGGACTGGACCTGCCTTACTGAATCCACCAGGTTTAAATGAATCCCCAGGGGAGTCTTGGCCTTGGAGGACATGGGGATGGAGGGGAGGGCCTGTGGGCAAGATGGGGCAGGGATCAGGAGGGGGAAGGTCAGGGGAACACATGGCTCATGTGTAAAATTAAAGCACAAATATAATAAATAAAAGAAAAAGGAAAAATAAATAAATGAAACAAAAAGTTAATTTTGATATACTGTGGATGTATTTCTACTCTGTTTAAGTCATTTTGTTTGTACAACTCATTTAAAATTGTAATGGATAATTAAAAATAGATTAATAGTCATCTTTGATAATCCTACTTGCAGTCATGTTAGTTAAGTCTTCTAGATATACATAGATATATTTCAGATTGATAGGTAATCTTCAAATACTTCAAAGACCTACAGAATATGGCCTTTATAATATTTTTAAAATTTTAGACTTTTTGGACTGTGAGACATGTCTGCTCCTGGCAGCACTGATTTACTTCAGAGAGGAGGATGGGCATCAAAGACTCTCTATATATAGTTTATATTATTCTTTGCAAAAATAGCCATTTGGATAGGAAACTGTTCTTGCCTGGACTGCTTTAAAAACGTATCAACTGGACTTTCAGGACCCATAAGAAGATGACAACTGAACTATGCTTGGCAAAATGGTCCTTCAGGTTCATGCTTCACAGAGGAAACTGCCAGACATTCTACAGGATACTGAGAGAAGTAACTGAGAGACTCTAGCCTTGTGGGCTGGAGACAGATGTCCCAACTTTACAGAAGAACTTTGGATGACCGTCCAGGCTGCCAGCTGTTTCTGTCTACTCTTGCAAGACCCCTGAAAGTTGACTGCATCTTTTTCCCATTTCTCAGGTAATAGTATATCCTTCTGAGTTCTTTGATGTAGTTGAAGCTAGATAGTGACAATTTTCGTTAGTCATAAGAAAAGAAAATTTAGATATGAAACCTTAGACTCACAAATATAGGATAGATAGGATTTCTTCTTTAATTTTGCCAAATACTAATAGACTAGATATTGTAACTCTAATTCTTCCTTGGTAATTCTTTGGATATATGTAATTTTACTATGTGAAAGTTAAAACCTTCCTTTCAAAAAAAGGGGAAGTGCTCTGTATAAATAAAATGCTGATTGGACAGTAGCCAGGCACGAAGTATGGGCAGGACAGGGAGAGAGGAGAATTCTGGGAAGTGGAAGGCAAAGGCAGGGAGAGACCTGCCAGTCTGTGCCATGACAAGCGAGATGTAAGGTACTGGTAAGTCACGAGCCAAATTGCAATTTATAGACTAACAGAAATGGGTTAATTTAAGATATAAGAACTAGATAGCGAGAAGCCTGCCACGGCCACACAGTTTGTAAGCAATATAGGTTTCTGTGTGATTATTTTATGTGTGGGTTGTGGGACCATGGGGGCTTTGTGACACCTGGAGAGAAGCTATCCAGCTACAGGAGTTTATAAAAGGAGTTCATCATTCCTGACACTGAAGCAAAGGGAATCCTCAACAGACAACCAACATTTTTGTATATAAACAATAAACCTCGACACACGCTCCTTAGTCCTCTTAACCACTGCCCAAACTGAGAACTAAATTACCAATTCTTAGTAAAAACTCTCCTGTTGCAAGACTGCCTGTCTTTAAGGACATCTCAGCCTACTGCTTTCTTTCTCACTGACTCATCAGCTGAGGGACACACTTAGACAGAACTGCAGCTTGGATTTCACCATTGTGTCTTAGTACACATAATATGAACCATGTTCACCCTTATTGCATCCAAAGTATGGCTTTGACCATCTTACCTTCTGATTAGTCCTTTTTCTTTTTCACTCTCTCCTATAATTCCCCTCCTTTCTTATCATAACAGTCACCATGCCTACTATGAGAACACTCTAGTAAAAACACTTAACATAAACTCACAACACCCTGTTTTTCCCACAACCCAAAACCTGTCAAGACATCTTGAAATGCATGATGAGCAATCACCACTACTGCTCCTATACCCAGATGTGATTCAGGCCACAGGCTCTGCTCTTCATGAAGCAGAATATCCTGTGTCCCCATCACACTCCTACCCAGGCATCAAGTTCGGCCTCTCAGATGCTCTCAGGAAAATTAGTTTGTGCATGAGGACACCAAAGAGGTCATCATCCTCTCCCAGAAGAAAGCTGGGCTTGACACAGTGGTTTCAAGTCAGTCAACAAAGAACTAGGCAGGATGACTACCTGCTGTTCAAATCATGTTTAGTATAATGGTCCAGGATTCAAGCATTTCATTCCTTTAACAGACCATCATCTGTAGCTGAACGTTCAGTTTCTTCAACTTGTTCATGTCCTGATCCTGCTTAGTGAGGGGGGAGTTGAAATGATGCCTTCCCTTTTGTTCTTGGAGGTAGATTAAAAAGTGTAATTACGTAGTTGGATGTCATAGGGCCAGGAGAGGTAATGCTAAGTGTGGGGTAAAAGGGACAAGGAAGGAACTTGACTGTGAAGACCCTGAGACTAGGGCAAGGAAAGAACATTTTGACCCTGACTTGATTCCAAGCCCATGACCAGGGTCAGAAAAAAATCTTATCAATATTTAAGCTTACCCCCAAATCAGTTCACAAAAGTCTCATCAATCCCAGGCCAAACTGAAAAGCTCCATACCTCCAAGAAGCCCCATTTATAGACTGCCTTTTGCTCAGATCCCTGTGGCTTTTCACCAAAGCAGAGGAGCCACCCTCTTGAGGTTTCCATCGCAATAAGTATCTTGTGTGAGTTATGTTGTGTGGTGTGACTTTGTGGTATTTCTCAATTCCTGATTGCCAGGATACCTTTCAGAGAAGAGCTGTATAACTTGCATTGGGAAAATCCCCACTACCAGAGCAGAGCTGGTAAATTTTCACGGGGAAACCTTGCCTACTGGGGCAGAGTTATAACACTTCTGTTGGGGAAGCCATTCCCCCTAAAGCTGTAATTCTAAGAAGTCCCACATGGAGGCATCGGGAACAGGAAGTGCTTGGAACTTAATATCCCTGAAATAATAGGGCAGCTATCTTCAAGGTGGGGCACATGAGCCATATCTTGGTCCCCCACCACAATGACTAGATATGTGCCTCAACACACACTGAAGTCCCATGGGCCCTGGAAGCCATGCTGGTTTGGAGTACTACCTTAAGTCATATCTGATGTGGTGCAGCAAAGTCCAGGGGTCCATAGTGCTTAGCAGCACCAAGCCTTGACCCTCTGTGTCTAGTACCAAGAGGAATTAAATGGCTGGGACCTTAGTGAAGGCCCAGTGGAGTTATACTACCTGTCAATAGCATCAGATATCCATGGAACATAAAGAAATCCACTGAGGGAGAAGTTCAGTAACACCCTATCGTGACAGAGATTTCTCATCTATCATCCTGGTACTTTTGCTAACCTGTTTCCAATCTGAATGAAATTAAGGAGCTCCCCCTGCACAGTAGCTACAGATTTGATCATTCCTGGATTTCTGCCAAACTAACCCTCAGAAATCCTTCTCTGTGTCTGCTATTTAGGAACCTAGAGAAACAGCATAGCCCTATTTTTTCCCAGAGACTCCCAGCTGTTGAGGCCGATTACTGGAAGGCCCAGCTCAAGTCCTACCTCCTCTAGGATGTTCCCCATTCCTTGCACAAGACTCACTGTACCTTCACCTGGAATATTTATTTCTTGATGTTTTATTCTGAGACAGATGGCAAGCTTCCTTATGCCTCTCTCTCTTCTCTATGCTGTCCATTCACTCTCCAATGTAGTAGTCTCAGTCTCACCAAAATGTCTTTGTGAATCCCAGAGGCACTGTACAAAAGCCCCAAATGGCAGTTGGTGTTGCCTCAACAGTGGTGGCATCAGAGAGCATGCTCAGGGCTCTCCAGGTTAAAAATAGAATGTTCAGGGAAGATACTGTTATGGTCACTGCCAACAGCACTCACCTATGTGCTCCTGAGCTCTTCCCCAACAAACCAATAGTTGCCCTTTCCAGGAGCATTCCCATAGACACAGGCGATGCCATTCATTCAGCACCTCCTCCTTATAAAACCAGATCTCTCTCTCTCTCTCTCTCTCTCTCTCTCTCTCTCTCTCTCTCTGCCTCATTAGAAACTTTTAATTACTTATTTGTAGGGAGTTCAAGACTCACATTTCAAAAACAACACAGGGAATGGCTTTTTCCTTCCTAAGATCTCTAATTAATTAGATGAGAAATAAAAGTTTCTAGGAAATGAGGTTAGAAATGAGGTGCTTTTTGACCCCAGAACAAATGAGTGATATGAGGTGCACTGTGTCCTTTTAGATGGTGTAATGAATTGACAAGTCATGCCATGCTAGCCAAGGTTAGCTCTCTCAGGAATATCAAATTCCAGAAGGCAAGGGACAGTGCCTGCCCTACCCACTACTTCAACTCCGTGAAACCTGACACACAGAAGGATGCTCAGGAAGTGACTGGCAGATTCGACTCTGCCCTAGCAGGATCAGAAAACCAAGTGGTACCTTTCTTCTGGTTATGAATTGTCCCACCTCATTATAGGTAGGGAGTAACTCAGAGGTCAGCTGGTTTCTTCTGCATCCCTGCACAAGACAATCTCTTTAGGCTGATTCACACTTGCACAGAATGCAATTTGTCTTCAGAGTCTTCAGTCCTCTTTTGTCAGAGCCTGGTGTTATCCACAGGCACTCAGGTGGTGTGGGGGGTGCCCCAAGCC
Organism: Onychomys leucogaster; assembly: GCA_949786385.1. Classification (NCBI taxonomy): domain Eukaryota; kingdom Metazoa; phylum Chordata; class Mammalia; order Rodentia; family Cricetidae; genus Onychomys; species Onychomys leucogaster. The sequence goes on along the minus strand of OX460426.1, from coordinate 43,549,134 downwards.
ACTTCCTGGATTCTTCAGCCCTACATATTGTCATGCAGGACAAAACTTAGTCCTCAGTTTCACCAACCCTTACTAATCCTGTGCTGTCAGGAAAGGGACAGTCTCTGTCCTAATACACTGCCTCCTGAAGCCCTCAGGCTACACTGAAGATCTGGGTGCCACCCAATGCATCTGGGATCTCAGACATCTTAGGAATTACTAGCAGACAGCAATGCTTGGTGACTCCTGCCCTGCTAGTGGTTGTGATGTAAAGGATGAGAATCTCAGGCTTTGCCAGGGCAGTTTCCTCTCCCTGTTTTTAGTGCAACATTCCTAAAGGATTGGAGAGGGGATGAAGAGCAGTGATGGTACTAAAATAGTTTCCCTGATTCCTTCCACTCTCAGAGGGAAAGCAGATGGCCCCAAAAGAGCAGACATTGCCTTGTCAACTCCTGGCTCTCTACTCAACTAAACATCAGAAATCCTTGGCTCTGGGTCTGCCCTTTGGGAACCCAAAGAAGGATAGACACATTGCTCCCCAGAGCAGCTGTTGAGCCCTCCTCCTGGCAGGTCCATGTCAAGTCCAACTCCTCCAGGAAGCTCCCAACACCCTGTTGAGGAACCTAGTGCCTTCACATGGAACATTTATTTCTTCCTGTTTTACACTGAGACCAAATCCCACCTTCCTTTAGTGTCTCTTGTATGTCTGTGCTCTCCATTATATCTCTCTAGTAGCCTTCTCAGTCTTTTCAACAAGTCTTTGGTTGAAACCCACAGGCACTGGACAAATGCCCCAAGGGACATTGGTATATCCACAACACTGGTAATATCAGAGAAGATGCCAGAACTCTCCAATATACAAGAGATTGTCTAGGGAAGTGATTGCTAACGTCACACATTACAGTCCTCACTTCCCTGCTAACTATCTCATAACAAATTGACCTGCAGCCCAGGTGTCCTTTGCAGGAGCCTCTCCATTATCATTATTTTGGAAGGAGAAGAGATAAAGTGTCACCACCTAGACACAGATGGAACACTGGGTTCAACCAGATCCTGCCCATCTCAGTGAGCTGAAATGAGATGGAGTGCAGGAAAGCTGCAGGGGCTGCTAGGAACTGCTGCTCACCTGTGCACTCTGAGGACTCCTGAGGCCCGTGAGGCATTTAAGGTAGAGAATGGGCATCAGGCAGTCTGTGTCTTCTCCAGCACAGCATTCAGGTACTAGAAGTGGTCCTAATGATCCCAGCTATAATCTTTATTTTCCCAATCCCCAGTCAACTCCACAAAAGTAACCTGGCATTGAAGAAGGAACTACTTCTGCAGTTTGAAAAAACAACCAGAAGGAGGTTTACAAACTCTCTCTGATGCCCCTAAAAGTGGTGGTAGGTGGGGGCTTGCCATAGTATCAATAATTATGCTGGACTCAGATCTGCCAGAACTGGTGTGCAAGATAGCAGCTGTGCTCCTCTTCCCTATAGACCCAAGCACAGAAATATGGCTAGAATATTCTGCTAAAGGTAAGTCGTGTACTCTTGCTGTGAAGAGACACCATGACCATGACAACTCATGTAAAAGACAGGATTTAACTGAGGGCTTGCTTACAGATTCAGAGATTTAGTCCATTACCATCATGGTGGCACAAATGTTGCTGCTACAGTAACTGAGAGCTATGTCCTGCCAAGAGAGAAAACTAGGCCATCCCTGGCTTCTGAAACCTTAAAGCGCAATCCCCAATGACATACTTTCTCCAACAAAATCATACATCCTAATCCTTCTCAAATGATGCCATTCCCTGATGACTAGCATTCAGATATGTGTGCCTAAGGGGACCATTCATACTTAAACCACCACAGTATCCCTGTTCACAATGCGAGATGAATCTCATCCTCATCATAAGATACTAGGCATCCCTGGATGGCACAGTTATCTTATCTATAAAACAGAATTATAATCCTGAAGACAAATCTTATCAGAGAAAGATACCTTGGATGTATTGAGAGCCACCAGATACTTCCTCACTCCCTGGTATCCTCTCGCCTCAGTTCAGCTGCCATATACCACACTTCCTCTTGTTTTGAGCATGCCAGAGGTCTGGTAGTATTTCTGCAAGAAACCTGGCCTCCTGGCAGGTAATGTGCTTGCTGTTGAATGTGGTGCAAGTGTTACAGCTCTGGCGGGAATGGTATCCTGACTTGTAGGGTAGTCAGGCTATATCTACAGCTGTGAAGGGAGGAAGCCTGGATACCTACAACTGTGAGGAGAAAGGTATACTGACTTGTTAGAAAGTCACGGTATAATTGAGGCTGAGATGCATTTGAAGATGGTCTACAGTATTGTTAAACTTCATGATTATAGGTAACATCAATAAAACAATTTTAAAACATCTAGGAACATTGAACAACCGCAGGAGACATTTCAGCCATTTGGTGTCCTTCCTATAAGCCCAAATAACTCTGTTTTCCATTTCTATTGCTTGCTTTGTAGTCATTTTCTGTAAGCCCCTAGTGATTCACCCAGCTATTCAAGAGACCTGATACTAGAAGAACTAAAGAAACACCATAGTGCTTCACAAGTAAAACTCATTTGACCTGTTGCTAAGTCTTGTGGAAGAAAGACATCAAATGAAAAAAAAATCACTGTTCCTGATTGTAGACTAGCAAAGATAGATATCCAGGGTGTTCAGGATCTTCCTGCCTCCTCCAGATTTATCAGAGTCTTCCCAAATCCTGTATTGAGGTGGTGTTGTCCCCTGTGTAGACAAAGATGATAGTGCTGTCAGGGGAGCAGGGTTATTACTCCCATTGGTCAGAACAAGGCAAAATGTGCAAGGAGTCAGTTACCTGCTGAGCAGAATGTCAGCTATTGTTTTCTTAGGTACAGACAGGAAGCGCTAGAGCTCCTTCTGTCAGAAAATTTTTTCTTAAAATTTTTTCTTAATATCTCAATGATGGAATGTTTACCTGGTATCTCCTGAAATGAGTTAGCCTCAGTGCAAGCTCTGCAAAATCCTCTGATATAGCCTCCCAAGTAAGGTCTAGTATAGTGTTCATGACTGTGAGTTGTAGTCAGATTTAATAAAGTAGAGCACTCTACCAGTCATGGTCCCTTGCTTGGGTACTGAACATTTAATCTATCTCTTGATTAGTATCTGTAAATATTTTTACTATAATAATATTTTTACAGATCATAGAGGCCATATTTGACACCTCTCTTTATGTGCCTGTAAAAATTCCTGGCATTGGTTATAAAAGTTTACAAACGTTAGACATCAAAATGCCCAACAGTCCAATTAAGACATGGGCTATAGAACTAAACAGAGAATTCTCCACAGAGGACGTTCAAATGGCTGAAAGTCATTTAGGGAATCGTTCAACATTCCTAATTTTCCAGGAAATGAAAGTCAAAACAACTCTGAGATACCACCTTAAACCTGTCAGAATGGCTAAGATCAAAAGCACAGACGACAGCTTATGCTGGAGAGGATGTGGAGCAAGGGGTACTCTCCTCCATTGCTGGTGGGAATGCAAGTTTGTACAGCCACTTTGGGAATCAATATGGCACTTCCTTAGAAAATTGGGAATCCATTTCCCCCAAGACCCAGCTACAGCACTCTTGGGCATATACCCAAGGTATGCTCAATCATACTACAAGGGCATTTGCTCAGCTATGTTCGTATCAGCTTTGTTTGTAATAGCCAGAACCTGTAAACAACCTAGATGCCCTTCAACTGAAGAAAGGATAATGAAAATATGGTACATATACATAATGGGGTACTACTCAGCAGAGAAAAACAGTGACATCATGAGGTTTGCAGGCAAATGGATGGATCTAGAAAAAAATCATCCTGAGTGAGGTAACCCAGACTCAGAAGGACAAACATTGTAGTTAGAGTTTTCCTGCCTGGCCCAGTTAGGACAAATCTCTCTTACCCGCCAGTCCCACAGTCGCTCAGACCCAACCAAGAAAGCACACAGAAACTTACATTGATTAGAAACGGTATGGCCGTGGCAGGCTTCTTGTTATCTGCTTCTTCTATCTTTGCCACATGGCTAGTGGCTTACCAGTGTCTTTACATGTTGTTTCTCATGGCAGTGGCTGGCGGTGTCTCTCCCCAGTCTTCTACTTCCCAGAATTCTCTTCTCTCTTGTCCCGCCTATACTTCCTGCCTGGCCACTGGTCAATCAGAACTTTATTTACACAGAGCGATATCCACAGCACTTCCCCTTTTCTTTTTTTTTAAGGAAAGTTTTAACTTTAACATAGTACAATTACATATAACAAAACAATTATCAAGCAAGAATTACTGTTACAATATTAAAGAAGATATCCTATCTATCTTATATTTGTGAGTCTAAGTTTTTATATTTAACTTATCTTGTATCATAACTGAGGAAATTATAACTATCTAGTCTTCAACCACATCAAAGGCCTCAGAAGGTTATAAAATTACCTGAGAACCAGGAGAAGGATGTAAGCATTTTTCAGGAGCCTTATAAGAGTAGACAAAGACTGACTTCAGCAGTAAAGAGAATGGTCCCAAATTCAGAAGCTAGCCAGATAATAATTGAATCTTTGGCTTTTGAGAATGAAATGAAGCATGCAAGAGAATAATCAGGCCGTTAAAGGCAAGATCTGCACCCTTGGAAGCTTGGATTAGAGACACGGTTAATGTTGAGGCTCATGATCATGATAATATGTGGGTAGGAGAAGCAATTTCAAGAGGTTTGAGGAATGTTAGATGTTTTGGATGTGGCAAGGACATTTGAAAAGGGACTGTAAACAGAGCACTTCTAGAAACAATGTTTCTTCAAGGAACAATGGCAATAGAATGCCCCTTCCTTCAGGAGTATGTAGAAGGTGTGGTAAGGGAAGACATTGGACCAATGAATGTAGATCAACAAGGGACAGACAAGGTAATACTTTGCCTCAGTCTTTGGGAAACTCCCAGAGGGGCCTCAGGCAGGCCCCTACAGTGAATCCAGTTCAGACCTTTCCTGCAATCTTAGAGGAGACCCCTACTCAGAGCAGTTAAATGGCCAAATGCCTATTGGAATAAACCAGGCTACTCAGAGTAATGGAACAACTGAGACAGAGAGAACAGAAAATTCAGGAGAGACCATGAAGAAAATTTTTGGCAAACTTCTATAAATGAACAAAGACCAACATTAACAATAAAAATAAATGGTGTTTTGTTGTCTGGTCTGGTAGACACAGGTGCTGATGTGACCATAATTGCACCAGAATTTTGGCATCAATATTGGCCTCTTCAGGAGATAAATGTTCAACTGTTAGGAATTGGAACATTATCTCAAGTTAAACAGAGTGCAAGATGGCTTGAATGTATAGGCCCAGAAAGACAGAGAGGCAGATTAAAACCATATGTGGCTAACATAGCCATGAACCTGTGGGGTCGAGACCTGTTACAATAATGGAATACTCAGATTAACATCTCTCCAACCTCAGAAATAAATAATAAACTAGCACATGTTTCTGAGAGAAATATTAGAAGGTATTATTCTAATGAGTGGTCACCAGCCATCCATATTATGCAAGAACAGGGCAGAAAAACTGATGATCTTCCAAAGGCACCAACAGCTCTACCTTTAAAATGGTTAACAGACAAGCCTGTATGGGTTCATCAATGGCCTTTAACAACAGAGAAACTCCAGGCTTTAGAAGAGCTGGTAGAAGAACAGTTAAATGCTCAGCATATTGAAGAATCTACTAGCCCATGGAATTCTCCTGTATTTGTTATTAAAAAGAAATCTGGTAAATGGAGAATGGTAACAGACCTTAGAGCAATTAACAAAGTAATTCAGCCAATGGGCTCTCTACAATCTGGAATTCCTTTGCCTACTCTGTTACCTAAAGGATGGCCTCTCATAGTTATCAATTTAAAAGACTGTTTCTTTTCAATACCCCTACAAGAAAATGACAGAGAAAGATTTGCTTTCACGGTGCCTACTTACAATAATTCTCAACCGGTTAGAAGATTTCAATGGAGAGTCTTCCCACAGGGAATGTTGAATAGTACAACCCTGTGCCAATATTTTGTACAACAGCCCTTGGAAGTGATATGTAAAAAAGTTCCTAAATCTATAATTTATCATTATATGGATGATATTTTACTAGCTGACTCAAATGCAGATACTTTAGAAAGAATGTTTGAAGAAGTAAAGAAAATATTGCCTGGCTGGGGATTGCAAATTGCTCCTGAAAAGATACAAAGAGGAGATTCTATTAATTATTTAGGATATAAAATAGAGCTACAAAAAATTAGACCTCAAAAGGTACAAGTTAGGAGAGATCACCTACAGACACTTAATGACTTTCAAAGATTATTTGTGGACATTTCTCATCTACGAGCTATTGTTGGGGTAAAAAATGATGAACTGAATAATTTGTTCAAAACCTTAGAAGGTGACAAGGACTTAAATAGTCCAAGAGAATTATCCCCTGAAGCTGAGAAAGAATTGGCCTTGGTAGAAAAAAAAGTACATGAAGGACATGTAGATCATATTGATCCAAAGCTGGATTGCATTTTGGTTATTTTACCTTCTAGACATTCTCCTACAGGAATATTAATGCAGAGAGAAGATATTATATTGGAATGGATATTTTTACCAAATAAACCAAATAAAAAATTAAAAACTTATGTGGAAAAAATCTGACTTAATTTTGAAAGGAAAATTGAGACTTTGTCAATTAGCAGGAATAGACCCAGCAGAAATTGTTGTACCTTTAACTAAAGAGGACATTGAAAAATTATGGACAGAAAGTGAACCTTGGCAAAGAGCTTGCAGAAATTTTTTGAGAGAAATTAACAGCAAATATCCTAAAAGCAATAGAATTGATCTTATAAAGAGAGCTTATTGGATCTTGCCTCGAATTGTACGTGAAAAACCCATATCTGGAGTTCGGACATTTTATACAGATGCCAACCAACAAGGAAAGGCAGGTTACAAATCAGAAAATTTAAGTAAAGTGGTTCAAAGTCCGTATAATTCAGTTCAAAAATCGGAATTGTATGCTATTCTGTTGGTATTAATGGATTTTTCAGAACCTCTCAATATAGTTACTGACTCTCAGTATGCTGAAAGCATGGTATTACATATTGAGACTGCAGAATTTATCCCTGATGCTTCAGAATTAACTTCACTATTTATTCAATTACAAGATACAATCAGGGAAAGGAGTCATCCTTTATATATAACTCACATCCGATCCCATACTGGTCTGCCAGGCCCTCTAGCACAAGGTAATGATGAGATTGATAAATTATTGATAGGAAATGTGCTGGAGGCCTCAGAATTTCATAAGAAACATCATGTCAATAGTAAAGGTTTAAAAAAGGATTTTTCCATAACCTGGCAACAAGCCAAGGAAATTGTAAAGAAATGTCCTACTTGTTCCTTCTACAATCAGACACCATTACCAGCAGGATGTAACCCAACGGGTACTCAGAGGAATGAAATCTGGCAGATGGATGTGTTTCACTTTGCAGAATTTCGAAAATTGAAATATGTACACCATACTATAGATACTTATTCAGGATTTCAATGGGCAACTGTTTTGAGTTCTGAAAAAGCTGATTCTGTAATCACTCATTTGCTAGAAGTTATGGCCATCATGGGTATACCTGCACAAATTAAAACTGACAATGCTCCAGCATATGTCTCTATTAAAATGAAACAGTTTTTTGCTTATTATAATATAAAGCATATTACAGGTATACCACATAATCCTACAGGCCAAGCAGTTATAGAAAGATCCAACAGAACTCTAAAGGATATGATAAATAAACAGAAAGGGGTAACAAAAACCCCCAGAAATAGACTGCACAATGCTCTATTAACTTTGAATTTTCTCAATGCTAATGAGAAAGGAACAACAGCTGCAGAGAGACATTGGTTAATAGAAAAAAAAAACAACAGAATTAAATCAGCCTATATACTTCAAGGATGTGCTGACCTCAGAATGGAAACCAGGGTATGTGTTACGTTGGGGACGAGGTTTTGTTTCTGTTTCTGCAGGAGAAGATAAGCTGTGGATACCATCAAAATTGATAAAGGTTTGATTTGAACAAGAGAGACCTCTTAATTAGAGGAGGTGATAGTTCATCAAACAACTTGACCATCCAATTTAAACTCACTTATAACATTAATACATGCCTTTTCATTTAATCAGATGTAACTTGTCAAAAGGGAACCGCCCCAAAATTAGTCTTGGAGAAGGGTTTTTGTTTTTGTCTTTTAGGAGAATGAAGCCTAAGGAATCTGAAGAACACTGGACAAATGAGACAACTGAAGAAAAAGGACAAATCATCTGTCCCAGGAAAAAGAGTAAAATGGCCTATTGGTATATCATCTACAAAATTTCATAAATCTTTCTAAATGTTTGTTTCTGCTCTTCTCTAAAAAATTAATACTCTTAGTCTTCTTGTAGTCCCAGTTCAATTAAAGCTTCAAGCTGATTTTGGAGTTGGAGAATGGTTCTCTCCTCTTTAAACTCAAGCATGTTGTTCAAAGGAAAATGAAAACTCCCAGTATCATACCAGAAGAAAGAGCCATCTTCTGACATGGGACAGGAGGAAAACCAAATTAATTAAGGGACTATTCTATTACTAATCTCAATTCTTTGATTCTATTCTCATTCTTTAAACTTTTCTTAAAGTATGAATTTTATATCAAAATTTACAAGATATATATATTTTAAACTTTAAGATAATAATGGTCATATAGAGTACTAATTAATTCTAGAGAAAAAGCTTCGATTAGCTGCCTATACATGTCTTTGTGTTCGAGTCTCTATTCAGTTTTCTGCAGGAAATCACGGCCAGGCCTAACATCAAATGAAATCTCTAGGAAGAATATGGGGCCCCACAACGACAATTCCACGTGGAAAATAATATCACTAAGCTGACAAACATCATCTACAGATCATCTTTGGACTACAAAGTGCTTAGAGCAATTCTGAGATGGCTAGCTGAGATGATCCAGTTTCAAAGACTACTTGAATAAGGACTTGAGATAAACCCTGAACTTTGGCATTATGGATAGCAAAGAATATAGTTACCTTTCCTAGAGTTTGTCAATTAACCCGAAATTTTTATTTTCAGAATAAAGATAACTTCGCCCATACCCAGCAGGAAGCAATTTTAAGAATTTGACGCCCACATTCCCAAAGGGGTGGTGTGGGGTGGGTGGTTTTTTGGTCTTTTTATGGGTATTGGGTCTGGGATAGTTTTCATTGTTTAGGAGGGTTGGTTACAAGTTGTTGTTAAGGGTAAGGAAAAGGGCTAGGCAAAAGGTGCTTGTTAAAAAAAAGAGAAAAAGACAATTACTAGTTTTAAATACTTTACATTCAATTGGATTGTTTTATATTGTATACAAATTATTATTATTGAGATTGAGCTTGTTAGAATATATCATACACGTATTTCTAATCTTGTTCGAGATATTGTATTTATACCGTTCATTTAACAATGTAATGCAATTTGCTAATCCTTGAATGTTAGTATTACCAACTATTAGGATATATAGAAATGAAAATTAGTGGTTGGACATTACAATTGAACTTGTAGTCATATTAGATGTGTTTTCAAGATCAAACAGATATATTTTAGATAGACAGGTCATCTTCAAACCCTTCAGAGATCTACAGAATATGGCATTTAAAATGTTTTAATAACTTAAGAATTTTTCTTTTTTGCTATGACTATGAGACATGACAGCTCCTGGCAGTACCAATCTACTTCAGAGAAAATATGGGCATTGAAGAAACTGCATATGGAGCTAACTTTCATTGTGGCAAATGTTAGCCACTGTACAACAAAGTATTCTCGAATAAACTGCTGACAAACAGGACAGACAGGACATGAATCCAAGGACTACCAATTCTTGCCAAAACAAGTGTGGTTGTGGCTTTAACAAAAGGCATCTTCTGAAGCCAGGACAATATGGCACCATCCCTGAAGTGAGTGACAATTGCAATCTGTAAAAGGTACCGTGCCCTTTTCTTCGAAGGCAGCTGAACAGGGAGTGGGCCAATGGCTTCTGATGTGCAATGGAACAGCAGATGAAACAGTTATTCTTGAAGAATAACTAAGCTCACCCCTCTCAATAGTAGACTGGTATTTAATAGGGGGATGTGGAGAAGAACAGGATGTCAAGATGAAGCCACATATACACAGCCAAGAAAAATGGACAGCTGAATTGAAAAAAAAAACATCAATAATTTCCAGGTTTTAAAATCCTGAATCATGACATGACATTAATGGAATTCAGGTGTTTCTGGCACATGGACTGCTCTCACCAAATGTGAGGTCAAACTGTTGACCTTGTATACATCCTAGTTCACAAAAGAGTCTGTCAGATATGCTAAGCCTATAGGCTGAAGATGATGCCCCAACACTGGGGAGAAACCTCAGGTGACTGTCCAGGCAGCTGGCTGTTTCTGTCAACTGACTTTTTTTTTTTTGGAAGCTGCTTGCATGCACTTCTTGTTTTTATTTTTTTTTAGGTACTATTATTTCCTTCTTGGGTCTCTGAGTGAGTTGAAGATCAGTTAGTTATAGTTATAATTATCTTTGTTAAGGATTTCAGAAAAACTCACTAACAGCTGTAAGTGTATAAATTTGAAAGACGTTATAAGACAGTTGTTAGCTATATAAGTTAGGATAAAAAGCGAATCAGGTACATTCTGGACTTACAAAAATAGGATAGATAATGGAATTATTTTCTCTGAATTTTTCAAATACAAATGGACTAGACATTGTTTAGGTATTTACTGTTTGTATATATGGTATATATAGTTATTGTACTTTTGTATATAGTTTTTCATATATTAGTTATAACTTTCTCCTTTTTTTCTTTTTATTAAAATAGAAAAGGGGAAAAATAGTGATATTTTATTTGTATTGAAATGTGATTTTATTTGTATGTCAATAAAGTTGCCTTGAGGTCAGAGCAAGCCAGAGCAGAAGCAGAGCTGTCGTGGGGCACGCCTTTAATGCCAGCACTTGGGAGGCAGAGCTAGGCAGATCTCTGTGTGTTCAAGGACACAGCCAGCATGGCAGACACATGCCTTCAATCTCAATACCAACCACAGAAGACCTGGAGGTCTGTACAAACAGGCAGTGACGAGGAGGTCATGGGGCTGGGTTTACAACCAATGAGAGAGGAGAACAGAAAGTTTTTAAATAGACAGGACACAGAGAAGTAGGTCTCTTGCGGAGAGGAAGAACCGCAGATACAGTGAAGGGTAAGGTTTCCCGCTCTTGCTCTGATCTCATGGTTTTTAACTCTGCAATCCGTTCTCTGTTTCTTATTTAACAAGCCGGATACATCTACAAAACATGGTATGTACTCACTCATAGCAGGATACTAGATGTAAAACAAACATGACTAGACTGCTACACAACTCCAGGGAGGCTACCCAGAAAACAGGACCCTAGGAAAGACCCAAGGATCACCCAATGACAGAGAAATGGAAGAGATCTACATGAACAACCTGGATGATAGTGGGAGTAATGAAGGGCAAGATATGAGGGAAAGAAAGCTTAGGGGAGCAGGAGATCCCAGCTGGATCAAGAACAGAAAGGGAGAATGAGGAATAACAGACCATGATAAATGAAGACCACATGAGACCAGGAATAGGCAGAGTGCTCAAGAGGTCCCCAGAAATCCACAATGATACATTCTCTGTAGTCTGCTGGCAATGGTTGAGAGAAAGCCTGATCTGACCTAGACTGGTGATCAGATGGCCAAACACCCTAACAGTTGTCTTGGAACTTTAATCCAATAACTGATGGAAGTGGACGCAGAGATCCTCAGCCAGGCCCCAGGTGGAGCTCCAGGTGTCCAACTGTTGAGAAAGAGGAGGGTCTGCAAGAGCGTGAATTGTTGAGACCAAGATTGCAAAAAGCACAGAGACAAATAGCCAAAGGAATGGAAGCACATGAGTTATGAACCAAATGCTGTGGAGGCCCCAGCTGGATCAGGCCCTCTGGATAAGTGAGACCATTGAATAGCTTGATCTGTTTGGGAGGCATCCAGTCTGTGGGACCAGGATCTGTCCTTAGTGCATGAGCTGGCTTTTTGAAACCTTGGGTTTACACAGGGACACTTTGCTCAGTCTGGAAGGAGGTGACAGGACCTGCCTGTACTGAATCTACCAGGTTTAAATGAATCCCCAGGGGTGCCTTGATCCAGGAGGACATGGGAATGGAGGGGAGGGGCTGAGGGGAAGTTGGGGGTAGTTGCGGGAGCGGGGAGGACATGGGAACCCATGGCTGATGTATAAAATTTAAAACACATAATAATAAAGAAAAAAATATTTATTAAAAAAAAAAGAAAGAAAGAAAATCCAGTCCTACCTTAAAGGAAAAGGATAACTGAGCCAAAGTTAGGCAAAGGTGGAAGGCAATGCAGATGAGGACAAGACAGGACACAGAGAACACAAGTAAGCCAAATGACCATTGAGTGTGCAGTCACCATTCACTCAGAGCAGACAAGGACACAAACCCTCAGTCAGCCTATCTTGCCTCTCAGATACCTTGATTTGCCATATTGGTCTCCTCATCTTCCTGTACCATATTTCTTTGATATGCTCCAAAGCCTTTCTTTTGTAGATAAATATTTTTCCCTCTACAATTACCAGAAAACCATTGATTTAGAGTAGTTTTTGTGTCCTATTGTCCTTGAGAGTAAGGGGGACATGTGGAAAGATGGGTAGCAGCATACAAAATTAGATAGATGCAAAGTGAGTGTGCACAGTTCTTTTTCAACAAAGTTGGACTCAATCATCATTAAAGATATTTCACACACAAAAGTGAGCATAATGATGCACCCAAACACATACTTGCACATAGAGGCACCCATATTCACAAGCACTTGAACCTATACACAGAGGAACCATGGACACACACAACCACACATGAGCACATAAAAACACACAAAGTGACACTATTGTGCACACAAGAGGCAGCAGATATACACAGAATCACACAAAAACACATTTATAGGTTAACACACATGGAAAGATGTAGAGAAATCTACCACACAGAACACACACACACACACACACACACACACACACACACACACATAAACACAAACAAACAAACAAACGAACACTCTTCAGATCCCAGAATGGCCAGGGAAAGATGGCTGCTTTCACAAAATCTCCTGCTGCAGGGAGAGAGAGTGGGCCCTCCCTGCTGTCTGCAAGGCTCTTAGACTCAGCCAGTCTCTGGTACACTGGTCTGCACTTACTTTTGTGCTTCATCCATCCAAGACTCACTGATACCCCAGTTTCCAAGTTGATCCATCAAATTCTCTTTACTAAACCTACCCTGCTTCCTCCAAAGAAGACCCTTCGTGATAGATCAAGAGAAAGAAAGTGACCCATGGTCAACACCAAGGAAGTTTTTAACAGGTTGCAGTGCATGTAATATGAAAACAGCCCCAATGTCAGTCAGAAGGAGGCCAGGGAAGTGACCTACACTGCTTTGCTGGAATATAGCACTCTACACAGCTATGAGACAGAAATGTTCTAAGACACACACATGCACATGATATTATTAGCAACACAATGTCAGCAAGAAGATGCACTGTGGGATTCTGTGTTATGAAGCCAGAGACAAACCAGACATTTCCTGTGGTGTTAGCAATTTACTTTAAAAATAACTGTATTGTTTCATTTTTGTTATTTATAAGAAAATAGGTTAACATCAAAACAATAAGAGTAAATAAAAGAGAAAGCATATGTGCCCTTCCTCTTTCTGAGCAATTGGAACTTGTAGCAACTGGATGAGAAAAAACAAGACAAAAGGTCTACCTTGGAGGACAGAAGAACCAAAGAGTGCTGGTCAGCCAGATTAGCCCAAACAGAAAATTTCAGGTTCAGTGAAAGACCTGGGCCAAGGGAATAAGGGAGTGAGCAACAGATGACAACAGGGAATTCATTATGTAGCCTCTGAACATGCCTGCATAGATCACACAGAGACCAAGAAATCATAAGTGAGAAGAAAAATAAAAAGACGACATAATGCTGAATAAACAGTTGATTTAGAATATGCTTATCTAGTGTTTAGACTGAGACCAACAACATGGCTATTCATCCATTGGGACCAAGAATATTCCTAGGGGAGCACACAACTTAATCAGACTATGTTGAGGTTATTGGAGAAAATGTTTATTGAAGCTTCAAATCTGTCACTCCAATCCTCAGCCTGTCAAAGTCCTCCCACATCTATGGTCATCCAGTCATCTCCAGACTGGAAGCTGCAGCGTGGGAGAACTGTCAAGCACCATGCCAAGAAAAGGGCTGACAATGTGCTACTCAGGCTTCTGTCACTTTGAACCAAGAACTTGGCAAAAGGAAGAGAACACATTGGGATGCAGGAAGAAAGGAGAAGACCACATGCCGCCCAAACCGTTGACAATGAGAGCCACTCACTTTGCACTGGCATTGAGCTCTAGTCCTTGCAGGATGCTTCCTACTTTCTCACATGACCCCTTGCAAAGCAAATGAGCCAAAGGCAACTGACCTCATCAATGAAATCTTTGTGCTGTTCCCTATGTGGCTCCCTGCATAGCAGCCCTCTGATCATTATAACATGTAGGTGTGTGATATGTGACAGACCCAGCTCTCTCAAAGGACTGCAGCTTTGGGCAGAGCAGGAGTGTTTGCTTGCCAATTATCCAGTTTCTGCAAAAGGCTAACTTTCCAGAGAGACTTGTGAATGATCACACAACTCAACACTTGGATGGTATGTAGGCAGGGGTCTGGATGGATGGGTGGATAGTTATGGGGGTATCTCTATGTTTATAGTTGGATAGTGGACCTGCTGCTGCTCAGCATAAGGGTCATAGATCATCTCATGGACCTCCGTAAACCACCTCTTCAGCTCCTCACAGAACTATTGCAGTTCAGTCTGCTCCTTCCAGAGCAGTCTGTTCTTCAGTTTCAATACATGTAGGTTCTTCTTTAGCTGAGTCCACTCTTGTAGGACCCAGCCATTGAAATATCAATCCTCCATTTGCCATCCCCACCTCCAAGTACCACCAGGCTTGAAAAGTCCCAGACCCCTGGACAGCCCAAAAATGGAGTTCTCAGTAGCCAAGAAAGCATCACTCAGAGGCCAAATCCAGAGAATAACCAAATTCCAGAAACTACATCTGAAAACCCTGATGCCAAAAGGGATCATGTGCCTCTAAGAACAGGGTGCATCCCACACCTGTGCTTAACTGTTCCTGGTATTGGAAAAGCAGCAGCAGGAAGAGGGCAAACACTCTCAGAAGGAGGGCAGAAGTCCCAACAGGAATAAATTCTGTCTACAGGTCTGATGAAATCCAGCTCTGTGAAGCCCCTGCCAGCGCCATGAGGACCTGGGTGGCCAGACATCCCCTGCTTGGTCCAAACAAGTTTTCTATCTAAGGACTCCCAAGGCTGGCAGGAGGGTGATGGGAGGGCTCAGTGTTTTTCCACATTTAGCAAAACTGAGTCCAAGAGGAACAAGACAAAGAGACAAAAGTCAGACTGATTGCTAAAAGGTGGACAGGCTGGAACCAGAGCCCTCACTTTGGGTCAAGGGCAAAGAAGGGGAGAAACAGACAAATCAGGCACTTACCTGAAGGATTCTGTCTCCTCAGTCAGCCCCTTGCACTTGTCCAAGGCATCACTGATCTCCATGGGCAATTTCTGCAGGTCAGACATCACTTGCTTATGCTCCATTTTGAGCAACTCCTGCTCAAAATTCAGCCTGTGTCAGGACAAGGCCCAAGGAGAAAAGAACCTCATGAATACAGGCCACAAGAATCACATGAATGAGGCTAGGTCATGGACTACCCCAGTCCAATGGGTGCCACAGCCTGGCACTTACACATTAGGACATCTTTGTGCTTATTAAAAATTTCCTATCCTGTCCCTGAGCCAGAAGAGGTGACTGGTCCAAAGAGGGGTGCCAGGGCTACATGAGCTCCCTCAGTTGGCCAAGAGAAATAGATTAGCTCCCTAAGAAGTTCCCAGGAGTCTGTGCCATATAGCTTGTTTTACCAGAAACCTATGATCACCTTTCTCCTGTCTGCATAATGGGGATTCTCATATCTAGGGGCCTATTGCTACACAGAGGATCAGAACACACAATGAGTATTTCCAGGGAGGAGTCCCAACTCTGGGATGTCTTTCTAAACTCCACAAGGGATTCCAATGTTCCACCAATATGAACACAGTGATCAAGAGTTGTGCTTCTCAAAGTGGACTACCTTGGCCCCAGCAGTGCCATCTGCTGGAAACTGTGTAAATTGTCAGGCCGTGCCACAGAGCCCAGACTCTCAGGAGCACACAGACCCACCAGACATACATCCATACATACATACAAACATACATATATACATACATACATACATACACACACACACACACACACACACACACACACACACACACACACACACACCACAAGTAATCAAGATCCCAAATAAATATAGGGATGTGGCATTGTCTCAGAGTATAAGGAAGACCAGAGAGAGGCAGTGATAAGCTCCAGTCCTTCCAGCCATAAACTGAAATGGATGAATGGGACCAGCCCACCTCCTCCCAGCTGCTCCTAGGAGCTTTTAGTACACAATAATTTGCTGGTTAAGTACAAAGACACAACAAAGGCATTTACAGAAAATCAAATGTGTCATATTAATGGGGATAGCTTGTAGTGTGTCACTGCTGTGGTGCTACCCCTAGAGCTACACAAAAGCCAAATGCAACCGTGCTTGCCCTTAGGAAAGGTGACACAGCCAGCTTAAATTACAACGTCCATTGGAGCATGAGATAGGCAGGCAAAGGGCACTAGAGGACAGATTATTAGGGCTTGTTTATCATAGACTTTCCCAGACCCCCATTTCACACTTTTGAATTTACTGACAGTCCTGAAATGAGGAGGTAGCACCGTGTTTGGTCTGGATTGAAAATTCACCAGAAGTCCAGACTGCAGCTTCAGAAGAGTACTTGGTAGACCCCAGAATAAATGAGTGATGTGAGGCAAACTATGTCTTTTCAGATGTTATACCACACTGACAAGTCATGCTGGACAAGGTTAGCTATCTCAGTAATACCCTATTCTAGAAGTCAAGGGACAGCAACTGCTCTACACACTGCTTCTTCTCAGTTAATCCTGACAAACTGAAGGATGACCAGCAACTGACTGACAGATGAGACTTTGCCCAGGCAGGTTCTGAAAGCCCAGAATTGAGTCTCCCCCTCTGTGATTGATTGTCAGTTTCCAATCCCTATAGGGAGGTGGATGTCTCAGAAGTCAGCTGGTTTTCTCTGTATCCCTGCACAAGGGGACCTAGTGGATAGCCTCTTAAGACTTACTCACACTGCAGAGCCCCCAGCCATGTGCTTTCAGATGCATGGGGATAATTGCTACTGTTACAATCACCTTGATAGTGTTATAACCACTTAGGTAGTCACTTGCTCTAGGCTTCAGAGTCTCATGTTAATGGAGAAGCCATTCAGGACAGAATATAGTCACCAGATTCACACAGTCATCCTCACTGACAGTCCAGAACATGCAAAGCTGGCAGGAAGGGGACAGTATCAGTCCTGGTCCACTAAATCTAACAGTTCTCAGGCAGAACCAGAGACCTGTGTGCCATCAACAGATGGTAACTCAGAAACCCCAGGGATCATTGGAAGACAGCAGCACTTGGTGGATCCTGCCCTGCTAGTGGCTGTGATGTAAAGTCACACACCTCAGGATTAGCTAGGGCACTCTCCTTTCCCTATTATTACTGGCACACAACTGAAGGACTCTATTGAGTGGGAACACAGTGATGGTACAGAAATATCACTAATTCCTCTGTGTCTCCTTCCCCACTCAGAGTGAAAGCAGAGGGTACCCAGCAAAGCAGCTTCAGCCTTGTCAATTCCTGAGTCTGCCAAACTAATCATCATGAACCCTTGATCTGGGTCTGCTCTTTAGGAACCAAGAGAAGCAGGATAGGCCTATTGCTTCCCAGAAGCTCCCAGTTCCTGGGTCCTAGCCCTGGAAGGCTAAAGCCCCAAAACATCCCCCAAACTCCCCAGCCCCTTCCCAGAACTCACTGCGTCTCCCACAGGACCATATATTTCTACACGTTTTCCAGAGAGACCTAGCACCAGCTTCTTTCTGCCTCACACTGGTCTCTCCATGCTGTCCATTCCCTCTCCAAAATAGACCTCTGAGTCTGGATAACATGTCTAGAGGCCAAGCGTGTGGTCACTGGACATATGTTCTAATGGCAGTTGGTGTTGCTAAAACACTAGGTATGTCACCGGGGCTTCTATGTGCTGTCCAGGATATAATAGAATGCCCATCAAAGAGTTTGTTGATATCATGTGGCACAGCCTTTGTCTCCTTGGTAATTGGTTCTCCCTAAACTGACAAGAAGCTGTGTAGCATGAATCTTAAAAGAGTTGTATTAATAAAAACAAACCTGAATCCAGGTATTAGGGTGAATGCTGGAAGATCAGAGAAGGAGTACAAACCACAGCCACCTCACATTGCCAGTTCCTCAGCTGATCCTGTGTCCTCATCCATATGGATCTCACCTGAACTGCTGCTCAAAAGCCTGAATGCTTAACCAACTAAAAACTTCTATTTTCAGGTCTTCATGCTTATATACCTTCCATCTTTCTGCCATCCCTTCCTGGGATTAAAGGCTTACTTCATAGGAGTAAAGGCATGAGTTACCATGCCTGGGTGTTTCCAATGTGTCCTTGCCTTATTAGGGTGCACAATATTTGGGGGAAGACATTACCACCACAAAGCTGTGTTTTCCTTTTCAGGAGTCACTCTTGTGACACAGGGGAAGCCATTGAGCACCTCCTCCTTCCAAATCTAGAGATTTCTCTCTGCTTCATTAGATTATTTTCAGTAATTCACCCATGGGGAGTTGAAGACTCACTTTATAAACACTGCCAAAAATTGGCACTTACCCTCCTCACATCCATACCTAATAATGTGAGAAATAAACATGGCAATGAATTGTTAGGCCACGATGATATGGAGGAGGGTTGAGGTCTCTGAAGTGAGCAAGCACCTGGGGAAGGCTAAGGTTAAACGAATCTGACTATTGGGAAATTGTAAGTGAGCTGAGACTGTTATGAGACCCCTACTCTAGACTGTCCTCTCTATGTGCCTGGTGTAATATCCAGGGTTCTCTAGAGAACAAAAGTTATAAAATGAATGTCTCAATGGAAGAGGGAATTGTCAGAATGGCTTACAGGCTAATCCAAAAATATCTGGCTATGAATGGAAAGTCCAAGAATCCAGTAGACGCTCACTCCACAAGACTGGATGTCTCAGCTAGTCTAAAGTGTATGCTGGAATCTTAAAGAAGTAGGCTTTAATGCCAGTCAAGGAATGCTTGTGATAACGAGACAAGAGCAAGCAGAGAAAGAGTTAGAGCTTCATTTTTCCAAGTCCTTATCTAGGCTTCCAACAGAAGGAGTGGTCCAGAATACGTTGAGTTAAAGATCTGAATTAAAAGTGTGACCTCCTACTTCAAAGGTCTGGACTAGAAGTAGACAAAGAAGAAATATCCCACATGTGTGCCCTCTATTTTTCCTTGTTAGATAATCCCAGATATAGTCACATTGACAACCAAAAATAGCCATCACAGCCTTATATCCCAAAATGGCTCCCTTAGAGAGTGATAAGAAGGAGTGATGAAAATAAAAAAATCACATCTGAATCACCTGTAGATCTCATGGTCATGATGACTTTTAGTAGCCTCTTTTTGGTCAAGGATGGCTAACATAGGATGGAATACCAGTTTTTGCTTTCTTGGGTAGGAGGGTATCAGTTAGGAACCAGATACAAAACAATGTGATCTCTCTCTATAATTGAAGTATTGAAATTCAGATAATTATGCTTTGTCTGATAATAACTGTTGTGGAAAAGGGTCCAAGAGGCAGAAAATGGTTACTCCTTAAAGAAATAGGAAGAAAGCAAACAAACTTTTCCTGTCAGAAAGGGTGGGGTGTCAGGAAGTGCCACATGAATTTGGTCTTGAACTCCTCCATACCACATCTTGCTTAATTCATGCACCTTTTATGTGGTGTAATAAATATGTTGATTTGTGTATATTGAATTATCTTTGAAAGTTTGAGTGAAGACAACTTGACCATGGTGGATGATATTTTTGATCCTCATTTTATTTATTATACTTGTGTTTCAATTCTAAACATCAGCCATGAGTTCCCCTGTCCTTCCCCTCCCACCCCCAGCTTCACCCTACCCCCAGCCCCTCCCCTCCACTCCCATCTCCTCCAGGTCAAAGACTACCATGGGGATTCAACTCAACCCTGTGGATTGAGTACAGGCAACTCCAGTCGCCTCCTTTTTGGCTGAGCAAACAGCCAACCCATGCACCAAGAGCAGGTCCAGGTCCCACTGCCTGGGTTCCTCCCAAACAGTTCAAGCCACTCAACTGTCTCACTTATCCAGAGGGCCCGATCCTGCCAGGGACTCCACAGCTTTTGGTACACAATTCATGTGTGTCCATTAGTTTGACCATCTGTCCCTGTGCTTCACCAACCCTGGTCCTAACAATTCACACTCCTGCAGTCCCTCCTCCTTCTGGACAATTGGACTCCTGCAGCTCCACCTGGGGCCTGTCTGATGATCTCCACATCCACCTCCATCAGTTATTGGATGAGAGTTCCAGCACCACCATTAGGGTGTTTGGCCATCCAATCAGCAGACTAGGTCAGATCAGGCCCTCTCTTGACCATTGACCATACAGTGGATGTATCATTGTGGATTTCTGGGGACCTCTCCAGCACTTTGATTCTTCCTGTTCTCATGAGGTCTTCATTTATTATGGTCTGTTATTCCTTGTTCTCCCTTTCTGTTCTTGATCCAGCTGGGATCTCCTGTTCCCCTAAGCTCTCTTTCCCTTGAACCTTGTCCTTCATTACTCCCACTCTTATCCAGGTTGTTCATGTAGATCTCATCCATTTCTCTGTCATTGGGTGATCCATCTGCTTTCCTAGGGTCCCATTTCCTAGGTAGCCTCCCTGGAGTTGTGTAGCAGTCTAGTCAACTTTGTTTTAAATCTAGAATCATTCTATGAGTTAGTACATACCATGTTTGTCTTTCTGAGTCTGGGTTACCTCACTCAGAATGATTTTTTCTAGATCCATCCATTTGCCTGCAAACCTCATGATATCATTGTATTTCTTTGCTCTTCTTCATGGGTATATTACTGAAAAAAATTCTTATGAAGCAGAGAGTTCTGTAGCATTGGATGGAGGAGGTCCTGAATGACTTCCCCTGTGTCACAGGAGATACTCCTAGAACAGAAACACAGCTCTGGTGAGTTTAGTGAGAACTAATTAGCAAGGAGGCAAAGGCTGTGCCCCATGACATCAGCAAACCCTTTGCTGGGCATTCTATTGCATCCAGGACAGCTCTTGGAATCCACAGTGATGTCACTAGTGTTGTAGCAACACTGACTACCTTGAGGACATTGGTTCAGTGACTACTTTGCCTCTAGACCAGTTATGCATATTCAGAGGTCTGTTTGGGAGAGGGAATGGACTGCATGGAGAAACCATTTTGAGGCAAAAAGAAGCCTGTCCTAGGTCTCTATGAAAAACATGGAGGAATTAATGGTCCTGGGGAAGATAGTGAGTTTTGGAAAGGGGCTCTGGAGCTTTCTGGATGTGGTGGGCTTCAACTTTATAGAGTGAGGGCTCAAGAACTGGGCACATCTTGGAAGGAGGCACAGAGGAATTAATGAGATTTCTATACCATAACTCTGTTTTACAGCCACTGGAGTCCTTTAGTTATGTGCCAGTGATAATAGGAAAAGGAGAGTACCCTGGAAAACCCTGAGGTTCTTACTTTTGACATCGTAACTACCAGCAGGTCAGGAGCCCCCAAGTGCTGCTGTCTTTCAGTGGTACCTTTGGTTTCTGAGTTACCAGCAGTTGATGGCACACAGGTCTCCAGTTCAGCCTGACTGCTATTAGATTCAGTGGACCTGTACTGAGATTATCTCCTTCTTGCCATTTCTGGGTGTTTTGGACTGTCAGTGAAGATGGCTTGTGAATCTGACTACTATGTTTTGTCCCTGCAAGGCTTTTCCATTAACATGAGACTCTGAAGCATGGAACAAGGGAATAGCATTGATTTTCCTGGCCCTATGTCATTAAAGTGTACAAGTCACTTTACTTTATCCTCCAGGGACTACTGGGAAGGCACCAACCCAAACCCACCTCTGCTGTGCAGGAGCAGCAGATGACAAAGATGGAGAGACTCAACTTTCAGCTACAGAGTATAAAATACGAGCTAATTGAACTGTATGAAATCCTGGCCATTTATACTGACAAGGATTTGCAGAACAGGTAGTCATTATGTGCAGTTCTCTGCTGACTGCCTTGACCCCACAGTGTGTAGCTAAGCTTTCCTGTGGGTGGCCTGGTGCCTAAATTAATTTTCCTGAGTACATTGGAGAGGCAGAATTTGGAACCTGGGTAGGTGTGAGATGGAGACACAGGCTATTCCTATTCATCCAAATGAAAAGCAGAGCCTGTGCTCTGAATTACACTCTGAGGATTGGGAGTGTGGTGTGTGAGCCCTCAACATGCATTTTAAGAGGCTTTGTGTTAGCTTGGCATGTTTTAGCTTGTGGGAGTTGTTAGGTTCTGTAAGTTAGTGGTGAGTCTTTGTACTTGACCAGCAGATGATTATGTGCTGAAAGCTCCTAGCAGCAGCTGAAGGGGGCTGGTCCCATTCATCCATCTCCCTTTGTGGCTGGAAGGCCTGATGCTTATCACTGCTTCTCTCTTGTGCTCCTCCTTATACTCTGAGGCAGTTCCACCTCTCTACATTTCATGGGAATTCTCAATGTATGTGGTGTGTGTGTGTGTGTGTGTGTGTGTGTGTGCGCGCGCACGCGCGCGCGCACGCGCGTGCGCACACGTGCACATGCTCGGGCATAGGTGACCCACACACATTACAGTACAATGGGTGTGTGTGTGTACTCTTTGAGTCTAGGGTCTGTGGCATGGCCTGAGGATTTGCCTTTTTCAAATTTTCTAGGGGATGCTAGAGGCAATGCCAGGGAGCTCCACTTTGAAAAGAACATGTCATGGCCACTATTCTTACTTTGATGGAACATTGGAATCCTCTGTGGAGTTTATAAAGCCTTCCTGAAGTTGCGACTCCTCCCGGAAAATGTTCAATGTATGCTCTGGTCCTCTGTGTAGCAAATGACAGCCAGGCATGGGAGTTTTTGTTGTAAAGACAGGACAAATGTCACAATAGGTTTCTGGAGGCACCAGATCGGTGGCAAAGACTCCTGGGATCTTCTTAGAGAGATACTCTATAGCTCCAAGTCCACTGAGGATGCTCATGAATTCCTGGAAAACTCCCTTGGACAACCTTCTTCTTCTGGCCTGAGGACATGATAGGAAGTTTAATAAGCACCTGGAGGTCCCAGTGTACAAGTGCCATGCTGCAGCTTCCAGGGGGCTGAGGAGTCCAGAACATAGCCTGAATCTATATGATCCTTGCGTTCATGGGGTTCTTTTCTCCTGGAGCCATGCCCTACCACAGGCTAAATTCTTTTGAGATGCTGAAAAATGTGCATAAGCAAATGATGTTGCACTTGCAGAAGTTGCCCATGGAGATCAGTGATGGTGTGAACAAGGTCAAAGAGCTGATTGAGGAGAACGTATCCTACAGGTATGTGACTGATTTACCTTGGGAGAGACTCATACGTCCATCTTTCTCTTTCACCCAATACGATGGCTATAGTTCTTGCCTGTCAGCCTCTGGCAAGCAGCCTGACATATGGTCCTTGGACTTGTGCCCCTTGGACTCAGTTTTGCTAAGTGTGAAAAGTCACTGACCCCCGAATCCTTGCCCTGCCCTCCTCAGGTGCCCCTTGATAGAAAAATGGTTTGCACCATGAGGAGAGTCAGGGCCCTGTCCAAGGATTCACAGAGCTGGTTTCCATGATAGAAATAATAGAAATAGACAGAATTGATTCTGCTTGGGACTTCTTCCCTCCTTCCCAGAGTTTTTTCCCCTCTACCTGCTGATGCTTTCCCAATACCATGATCAGTTAAGCACAGGTGTGGGCTGTAATCTGTTCTCATGGGGACAATAACCATTTTGGCATCAGGGTTTCCAAAAGTACTTTGAATCCTTCTGGAATTTGGTTATTCTCTGTATTTGGCCTGCATCTAAGTGATGCTGGATTGACTACTTAAAGCTCTATTCTTGGGCTGTATATGGGTCTGGCAATTTTCAGCACTGGTGGTTCTTTTAGATAGGAATGGTAAAGGAGACTGGCTGGGACTCACCATGTTTTTGTGGTTGTTCAGGTACGTACACAGCCAGGCCCTCCAAGATTGTACTCAGCTGAAGGAAAATGTACATGTGTTGAGACAGAAAAACAGACTGCTGTGGGAGGAGCACATTGAACTGCAGGAGTCCTGTGAGGAGCTGAAGAGGTGCTTGATGGAAGCCCATGAGATGATCTTTGAATCCTCTGCTGAGCAGCAGCAGGTAGGCTGAGGTAGTGGGGGCAAGTGCCCCCTGTCCAACTTTAAACATAGAGACATCCATATATAATCATTCAGACTCCCACCTACATACCATCCAATTGTTGAATTTGTGATCATTCACAAGTCTTTCTGGAGAGTTAGCCTCTTGCAAGAAAACCCTCCTGCTTTCCTAGAAGCTGCAGTACATTCAGAGAACTGTGTCTCTGATATATCACACTCCTACATGTCTTGAAGAGCAGAAGGCTGCTATGCAGGGAGCTACTTAGGGAACAGCCCATAACTTTCATTCATGATGTCCCACGTTG
This sequence comes from Onychomys leucogaster, assembly GCA_949786385.1. Taxonomy (NCBI): domain Eukaryota; kingdom Metazoa; phylum Chordata; class Mammalia; order Rodentia; family Cricetidae; genus Onychomys; species Onychomys leucogaster. The sequence continues at coordinate 43,524,283 of OX460426.1, read as the reverse complement.
TTATCTGTTTCTCACTCCCTTTTTCCCTGGAGCTCGGCTCTTTTTCTGAACCTGAAATGTTCTGCTTGGGCTAATCTGGCTGGGCAGAACTCTTGGGATACCCGGGTTTCCAAGGAAGACTTTCAGTCCTGTTTTGGCTCATCATCATCTTTGGGTGGCATGTGGTCCTCTCCTTTCTTGCTGCATCCCAATGTCTTCTCTTCCTTTTGACAAGTGCTTGGTTTATAGTGACAGATGTCTGAGTAGCACCTTATCAACCCTTTTTCTGCGTATGTTGCTAGACAGTTCTCCCATCCTGGAGCTTCCAGTCTGGAGTTGCCTGAATGACCATACATGTGGGAGGACTTTGACAGGCTGAGGGTTGTGGTGACAGAGTTGAGGCTTCAAGAAAATATTTTGTCCTATCAAAATTGGGGTCAGGAGCCCCCAAGTTCTGCTGTCTTTCAATGATCCCTTAGGTTTCTGAGTTACCAGCAGTTGATGGCACACAGGTCTCCAGTTCAGCCTGACTGCTATTAGATTCAGTGGACCTGTACTGAGATTATCTCCTTCTTGCCAGCTCTGGGGGTTCTGGACTATCAGTGAAGAAGGCTTGTAAATCTGACTACTATGTTTTGTCCCTGCATGGCTTTTCCATTAACATGAGACTCTGAAGCATGGAACAAGGGACTTGGGCATCCCTACACTACCAAAGTGATTATAACAGTAGCAATTATCTCTAGGCTTCTGAAAGCACATGGCTGAGGGCTCTGCAGCCATGGTGCATCCTCTACAGCTGTGAGTAAGCCTTAAAAGATTGTTCATTGGGTCCCCTGGTACAGGGAGACAAAGGAAACCAACTGACTTCAAACACATCCACCTCTCTATAAAGAGATGGGAATCTGACATCCACAGAGGGGGAGATTCAAGTCTGAGCTTTCAGAACCTGCCTGGGCAAAGTCATATCTGTCAGTCACTTTCTGTGGGTCCTTCAGTGTGTAAGGATTAACTGAGATGAGGTAGTGTGCAGGGCAAGTGCAGTGCTTTGACTTCTAGAATTGGGTATTACTGAGATAGCTCACCTTTTCTTGCATGACTTAGTATGTTATAACATCTGAAAAGACAAATTTTGCCTTATATCAGTCATTTCTTCTCAGACCTAACAACTACATTCTGAAGGCACAGTCTAGACTTCTGGTGAATTTTCAATCCAGAATACACACGGTGCTAATTCATTTCATGATAGTCAGTAAATTCAAAAGTGTGAAATGGGGCTCTGGGAAATGTCTATGGTGAAGGACCCCTAATAATCTGTCTTCTTGTGGCCTTTGCCTGCCTCTCTCATGCCCCAATGGATATTGTAATTTAAGCTGGCAGTGTCACCTTTCCTAAGACCATGTGCATTGTCACAGGAGGCTCTAGATCAAAGAATTTGGCTTTCATGTAGCTCTAGGTAAATTAACACAGCAGTGACACACTACATACTGTCCCCATCAATGTGACACATTTGATTTTCTGTAAATGCCTTTGCATATCTGTGTGTGGCCTCTCAATAGCCATTGATCTTTCTTCAAACTTTTAATGAAGGAATGGCCCATCCTTCACAAGTTTTTGCTCTTGTGTCTGAGGACTCCCCTGGGAACTCTGGTTCTTATATCTCCAGCATGACATGTCATTAGTTAATCACTCTTTCAGTATCTTGATGAATGGTATGAATTCTGCTGAATTTCAGGGGTAATTTCATCAATGATGGGACTTACCTTTACTATGAAAGGACCCTCACAATCTCCCTCCTCACTAACAGCCTTGTCCATCCTCTACAATGTGCTTGTTGCTTTCAGTGGAATTAACTTTCCTCCCACCATCCTTACTTAGTTACCTAGAAACCTTTTTTTCTTGTGCTATTGACTAGAGTTTTCACATGTTGGATGAGCCATTTCCTGGAATGTGTTTGGAAGTGAGTCTTCAACTTCTTGTACATGAAGTAGTGAATAAATTCTAATGAAGCAAAGAAAGATACCTGGTTTGTAATGAGGAGGTGATGGAGGTCTTTGTGTTTTTGAGAAGGCTCCTGGGAAGGGCAGTATGGCTTCCAATGAATTGCAGATGATGTTGTTTGTAGGTAGGTGAAGGCTATTTCTAGTGAACCCAATAGTCCCTTCTCATTACTAGCTATTATATTCTGGGGAGTCCTTGGCATTTTATTCAGGTCACCAGTGTTTTAGAATACCCTAAGTGACTGTAGGGTATTCTGTCACTGCCCATACATGTCAGCAAGACTGAGAAGCCTCCTTGGGAGGGAAAATGGAGAACATGGGGAGACCTGAGAGAGATAGAAGGAAGCTAGGCTTCAGTCTGAGTGTAAAACATAGAAAATAAATCGTTCTGGACAGGGCTAAATGAATCCTGGGAAGGGGTTGGTGAGCTTCCAGGAGGACGGGGAGCTTGAGATGGACTTTTAAGCACTGGGGCTCATCATCTGGGAACTTGTGGAATGCAATGGGCTTATCCCACTTCTATGGGTTCCCTAAGAGAAGACCCAGAGTAAAGAATTTCTGATGGTTAGTTTGGGAGAATTATGATTTTCAAACCTGAAGTGGCTTTTCGGTAAGATCCTTAATCTCATTCTGAGTGGAAAGGAAGGTCAGTGAGGGTCTTGCAACATCCTGCAGTCTGGGCCAACACCTATGAACATGTTGGTGTCAAAAGGCTTTGCCCACAAAAGAGCATGTGTGTCTTAGAGGCCTGTACTGCCACTATGACCAAATGACATCATTCCTGGCCAGGGCTGTTGCTGAGGGTTGTCTCAGGGTCCTATGGCCATCAAAGACAGTGCAGATGACTGAAATTTAGGCCACTACCTGTGCACATGATTCTTCTGGGTCTATTCCAATCTAAGGGACCTACACTACCAACCAGGCCCATGGTCACATCCACGCCTGGACGGCACTCTAGAACCATGTCTGGGTTGATGTTGCAAACACAGCCAGGATCTGTGATAATCTCCATGGCCTGTGTTGCCAACAAAGGCATACAAAAGTAGGCAGGGGTCTAGGCTTCCATCTCCGTCCATATTAGTATCCAAGAGCTGTGCTTCTGTTGGGCCCATACATATCAATGCAGCCACTAGGGGCCCTGGTGTCCACTCGGCCAAAGTTGCTTTCAAAAGACATGTCTTTATCTTTTGCCCTGCAAAATCCTCTATCTATGTTGAGGTCAGTGGCTCCTGTTACCTCCAAAGACAGGGTAGGTTAACACAGAGTGAGATATAACCTAGACTCAGAAAGACAAAAATGATATGTAATCACTCATGAGTGGATACTGGATATAAAGCAAAGGATAACTAGACTACAACCCACAGCTCCAGAGAAGCTAGGAAACAGGAAGGACCCTAAGAGGGATGCATGGATCACCTTGGTAAAGGGAAACAGAGGAAATCTCAATGAGTAAACAGGTTTTGCGGGGTGGTAGAGGAAAGAGGACGGGAGATGAGAACATAGGGGAAAAGGATGGTCAAACTAGAACAGGGATGGATTGGGAGAACAATTAAAGAGATATCTTGATAGAGGGAGACTTCAGAGGGATAGGAAGAAATTGGGTGCTAGGGAAGTTCCAAGGGATCTGTAAGGATGACCCAAGCTTAGATTATTACCAATAGTGATAGGGTGCCTTAGCTTACCCAGGAAATCAGATTGGCAAAAACCTTAACTGTTGTCATAGAGCATTCATCCAGTAACAGATGGAAGCAGATGCAGAGATCTTCAGTCAAGCACCAGGCCGAGCTCCAGGAGTCCAGTTGAAGAGAAGGCCAAAGGGTTCTCTGAGCAAGGGGTATCAAGATCATGATGGGGAAACCTACATAGACAACTAAACCAAGCTAGTGGGAACTCATGAACTTTAAACCAATAGCTATGGAGCCTCCATGGGACTGGACTAGGCCCTCTGTATAAGCAAGACAGTTGTGTAGCTTGGTCTGCTTAAGGGGTCCCCTGGCAATAGGTTCAGGATCCATCCTTGGATCATGAGCTGGCACTTTAGAGCCCATTACCTATGGTGAGACACCTTGTACCCTTGCCTTGATGCAGGGAGAGGGGCTTGGACCCATGTGAGGTTTTACCTCTTTGGAAGAGGGAATGGGGGGCATTGGTGGGGAGGCTGGTGGGAGAGGGAAAAGAGAGGGAGATCTGTGGTTGGTATGTAAAATGAATAAGAAAACTGGTTTTTTTGTGGGGTTTTTTTTTTGAGACAGGGTTACTCTGGGTAGTTTTGGTGCCTGTTCTGGATCTCACTCTGTAGTCCAGGCTGGCCTCAAACTCACAAAGTTTTGCCTGACTCTGCCTACTGCGTGCTGGGATTAAAAGCGTGTCCCATCACCAATGGAATAGAAATTGCTTAATAAAGAAAAACAATAAGTTTTTAAAAAGTAAAAAAAAAAAAATCTGTCTAGTCCTTTAAAAAAGTTTTTTGCCAGGGGATGGTGACACATGCCATTAATGCCAGCACTTGGGAGGCAGAGGCAGGTGGATCTCTGTGTGTTTGAGGCCAGCATAGTCTATAGAGCAAGTTCCAGGACAGGCAAAACTACAGAAACCCTGCCTCAAAAAACAAACAAAACAAGTTCTTTAGTTAATATGTCAAGAGTATATGTATTATAAAATATTTCTGGATAAATTTTAGGCAAAATATTAGTAAGAAATAAACATGCAATAGTTGAAGAAAAGTTACAATGTCATTGATTTGTATAACAAATATAGTAAGAAATCTACCAAGTGATGTGCACGTTTAAGGCAAGAGAATAAAGGAAGAGATATAATATGTTTGAGAGTAATGCATAACCTACATACTAGCACTATATGCATTCATGGAAATAGGATTATAGTATAAATGAAGTAAAGGAACTTTTTAAGTGTTGTAATCAATCTGACTGTCTCATACTAGGAAAGGATTCCAACAATGACCATATGAAACCAAAAAGCTTCTGTACTAGCTATACACTTGACGGAAGGCTGCTACCTAGAATATTAAAACTAACTAACTAGCCAACCAACCAACTAACTAACTAGATAAACAAACATCAAGCAAAAGAGCAATCCAGCTGGAGAGTGTTTGATACATGCCTTTAATTACAGCATAATGGAGGCAGAGGCAGGCAGATCTCTGTGAGTTCGAGGTCAGCCTCCTCTCGGAGCAAGTTACAAGATAGCCAGGACTACACAGAGAAACTGTGTCAAAAAATGACAACAACAACAACGGCAACCCTTTTCATTCGGTGTGAAAATTGTGTCTAATCTGCCCCTTTCCCTCCTAATGTTGAAGTTAGATGCTTAGAGTCAATGAGCTAGTTGCAGTAGAGACCAGAAACTGGTGTACGGAAGGTCTGCAAACAATCCTATCTCTTCTGCTTGCTCTAAACCTTCTGAGCAGAGTTTAAGACAGAAAATATGGCTGTTTCTTTTCAAGTTGCTGTGACAAAAATGTGACAGAAAACAGTTAAGGGAGGAAGGCTGATGGCTGCAGGGAATGTCAGTCAATTACAGCGTGGAGGGCAAACAGGGTAGCTTGGTCTGTGGCAATAGTCTGTTTTTCTCACACTGTGGTAGACCAGAAATCAGACAACTTAGAACAGGTACCAGAAGTGATGATGGCCATTAAGAACCATCACAGCCAACCTCCTTCTGCTAGCTAGGCCATGTCCTAAACGTCAATCAATTACCCAAAGTTGGAACCAATTGTTAAAGCACATGAGCACCAAGCATCTGTGTGTTAGTGTAAAAATGTTTTTAGTCAAAGTGTGTATCAGATGACTAGTGAGATGTCTAAGTGAATAAATGTACTTGCCAGGAAAACTGACATTCTGATTTTGATCCCTGATTCTTACATGATGGGAGGAGAGAATTGACTCTCAAAAATTATCCTTTGACTTCCACACTTTTGCAATGACATACATGTACATTGCCTCCCCCATCTCCCACATCAAAAGAGACCAGGATATACTTGAACTCCCAAAGACCCACCATGTCTCCTGAGTGCTGGGATTAGCATGCCCAAAATCTTTATTGCTGTTCTTACTACCTACATATTCTCTGGACTTGCATTGTATAACTAGCAAGCCCATGAATGATGTCTGGGCTCCAGGAACTTAGCAAGCATCCTGAGATTGACTACTTATTTCCACTTAAAATACCTTGGCGTTCACCCTAATCATTTGCATCTCCAGCATTCATTCTGGGAGCTGGAAGGATGCTTCAGCAATTGAGAACACTTGTTGTTCTTGCAGAGGACATGGGATCGATTCACAGCACCCACATGGTAACTGACAACCACCTATAAGTCCAGTTCCAGGAGATCCATTGTCTTCTTCTTACCACTGTGGGCAGTGGGCACACACATGGTGCACAGACACAATGCAGGAAAAACGATCATCCACATAAAATAAACAAGTCTCAAAAAACACTGGCATGTCGGTTATTGTCATGTTGATTGTAATTCCCCAAGGAGACTAATTATTTATTTTCTCTATTTTGATGAGTTCTCCTGACTTGTGTAAAAAGCATGTTTTCTTTCTGAGTTTATTTCTTTTTTTTAAATTTTATAAGTAATTTAATTATACATATCAGTCCTCCCTTCCCCTACCCCTCTACTCTCCACTCAATCCACCCCCATGCCCACCTCCTCCAAGACAAGGACTCCCCTGGGGATTCAGCTCAGCCTGGTAGATTCACTTGAGGCACGTCCAGTCCCCTCCTCCCTTTACCTAGGCTGAACCAAGTGTCCCGGCATAGGACCAAAGTTCCACAAAGCCAGCTCATGCACTAAAGACAGTTCCCAGTCCTATTGCCTGGAGTCCTTCTAAATGGTTCATGCTTATCTACTGTCTCACTTATCCAGAGGGCATGGTCCAGTTCCATAGGGGCTTCTCAGCTATTGGTTCATAGTTTACATGTTTCCATCAGTTTGTCTCTTTGTCCCTGAGCTTTCTCCAATCATTGTCTCAATACTCTTGCTCATATAATCCCTCTTCTTTCTTGCCAATTGGACTCCCAGAGCTCCACCTGGGGCCTAGCTGTGGCTCTCTGCAACTACTTCCATCAGCACTGGATCAGAGGTCTATGGGGTGTTCAGCCATCCTATCACCAGAGTAGATCAGCTCAGGCACTCTCTTGACCATTGCCAGTAGTCTATAGTGGAGGTATCTTTGTGGGTTTCTGAGGGCCTGTCTAGCACTTTGCTTCTTCCTATCCCCATGGGGTCTTCATTTATCATGGTCTCTCTTTCCTTGTTCTCCCTCTTTTTTCTTGATCCAGCAGGGATATCCCGCTACCCTAATCCCTCTTCCCCCGACCCTTGCCCATTCTACATGAGCAGAATGAAGGGCTGAGTTTTTATTTCTATGATCTTACTTATTTTCACTTATACCATAGATGGTGACTGGCAAGAGTGTCCCTGGAAGTGAGGGTGTGAAGGAGGGTCAGGAGGATATGTTTGAGGCTGGACTCCTCTTTTCTGACCTCATCTGTGATACTGCAGACATGGGCACACAGATGCATCTTTCCCCTCCCAAGCAAATATGTTACTTTTCAAGTTAGTGGGAATTACCTGTAGAGGTGTTGGTTCTTCAGAGGTATTAGGTAGTGGCTCTCCCTGAGGACAAACATTAGCTTCTGGTCTTCCAAAAAGTTTTCAAACCCTCTTCTTCAAACTCTTTTGGTGAGCTTGCTCCAATCAATGTGAATGCTATGATGTAGTTTGATCAACAGATACTGTTTCTTGTCCACAGAGATATATTCTCTGTCATTTATCTTCATTTCTGGATCTAGATATTTTCTACAATGGAAAGGGAGAGGATTAACTTTTTTGGATTGGTTCTGAATTTAAAATTTAATTTTAGGGTGCATGTTCAAAACTACTTCATTCTTTAGTAGTCACAGGGTATTGACATGTAAAAAATAGAAACCAATAATTAACAGTGAAATATTTTCAAATATGCTTAACTATTCACAAATTACTAGGATATCAAGAAGTAAAAAATGATAAGGGAAAGTCATAAACTAAAAATCATAGCCTTGCAATTGTCATTTGGACTAAAATTGATTCATTATGTTTTAAAAATGTAAATCTGAATGAGGTGATTATCAATAATCCCCTTCATCAATCTTTCCCTTCTTCCAAGGTTGGGAAGTAAAAATGCACATTATTTTCCACTATTATTTTCCTTTTATAAATAAAGACTGATTGAATCACTAGTGCTATCTGTATCATAGTACCTGTGAAACTTGTTTACAGAAACTCATTTGTCTATTTATTCATATTCAAAAATTAAAATGCAGCTTATAGTTCATGCACACCTTCATGCTAGGACTCCAGTTTATACACATCAGATTCTCTAATCTTTATCAGATCTGAGAGGCCAATGCTGCCACTAGGGGCTCTAGTATCCTCTGGACCTAGGTTGCTTTCAAAAGACATGTCTGTATTTTTCCCCTGCAACATCCTCAATCAATGTTGATGACAGTGGTTCCTGTTACCTCCAATGACTGGGTAGGGTAACACAGAATTATCTGAGAGAGCTGGACTTGCCCCCTACCAACTGCAGCAGTCCAGTGAGAGGGTATAGTACCTGGACAGAGCAGCACAATATGGTGTATCTTGTTAGTGGAGGTCCAGATGAGCTGTCCCTGAGACTGTGAGAGCAAAAGAACTGAGTCCACCTCTTTCTTCTGCCTTGTGTTGTTCAGTGTGAGATAAAGATGCCCACTCCTCCTAAGCACATGACACCTGCAGATGGTGGGAGAGTTGGCCTCTGGGGAATAATAACTGAAGAGATGTGGCAGCCTCACACCAACTTCAGTAGTTGGTATTGTGGGCTTCGCACCTCACCTGGACAAAACATCAGAGTTGTCTCTAGTGGTCCGAGGGTGAGCAAGTCAGAAGTGAGGGCATGAGAGCAGAAAAAATGGCCTCTCTCCATTCTGCCTGCAGCATGGGCTGTGTTAGCAGGACAAGCTGGACAGCTTTGCTGTGTTGTAAGGTTAGTAAAGGTGGTGGGCTAACCAAACTGCTACCATCCATGCCAGAATCAGGGCTGAGTTATTCCACCTTAACATCATCTTTGTCTATGAACTGCTGGACATATGAGAAAGACTGGGACATGCCTATCCAAAGCTGCAGGATCTCCATGACACAAGGCATCAATAGGATTTCCAAGAAGAGCACAAATGAAGGTCCATCATCTATAGTGTAGAGAAGCCAGAGCGGCCTGGTACACTCACAAGCAAAGATCACAAGCAAAGATTAAAGAATACACTGTGTGACTTACTGGGCCACACTACAGCCTCCTCTCCAAGACTTTTGTTTGTTTGTGTTTATTTTGGTCTTTCAGCTTTTCTTTCAAATTTGTTTTGTTTTGTGGGGGAGGTTTCAAGGCCAGAGCTCAGATGTGAGGGAATGAGTTGGGGGGAAAGTGGGATTGGGGTACATGATGTAAAACCAACAGAGAATCAATAAACTGTTTAAAATAAAAAAGAAATTAGATAAACCAGAGCTGTCTGCTGTGGACACACTAAACTCTCCTGCCCACCTGTTCACAAATAACCTGTCAGAGGCTTAATATTAATTACAAACTGTTTGATCTGTGGCTCAGGCTTCTTGCTAGTTAGCTCTTTCGACTTAAATGAACCTATTTCTATTAATCTGTGTTGCCACATGGCTGTGGATAGAACTAGAAAATACCATCCTGAGTAAGATAACCTAGACTCAGAAAGACAAACATGATATGTACTCGCTCATAAGTGGATACTAGATGTAAAGCAAAAGATAACTAGACTACAACCCATAGCTCCTGAGAAGCTAGGAAACAGGAAGGTCCCTAAGGTGGATGCATAGACCACCTTGGGAAGGGAAAACAGAGGAGATCTCCAGGAGTAAACTGGGTTTTGGGGGATTTAAGGAGCCCCCAGGCAATAGGTTCAGGATCCATCCTTGGTGCATGAGCTGGCTTTTTGGAGCCCATTCCCTGTGGTGAGACATCTTAAACCCTTGCCTTGATGCAGGGAGAGGGGCTTGGACCTGCCTCAACTGAATGTACCAGGCTTTACTGTCTCCCCATGTGAGGGCTCAGCTCACTGGAATAGGGAATGGGGGGGGTGGGATGGTGGGGAGGCTGGTGGAGGTGGGAGGAGAGAAGAGAGGGGGATCTGTTTTTGGAATGTAAAATGAATAAGAAATTTGGTGTGTGTGTGTGTGTGTGTGTGTGTGTGTGTGTGTGTGTGTGTGTCTGGTTTTTCAAGACAGGGTTTCTCTGTGTAGTTTTGATGCCTGTTCTGGATCTCACTCTGTAGATCAGGCTGGCCTCAAATTCACAATGATCTGCCTGGCTCTGCCTACTGAGTGCTGAGACTGAGACGTGTGCCACCAGCAAAAGAATAGTAATTACTTAATAAAGAAAATAAATAAATTTTTAAAAAGTAAAAAAAAAAAAATTGTGTCTAGTCCTTTAAAGAAGTTTTTTTGTTTTTTTGTTTTTTTTGCCATGGATAGGTGGCACATGCCATTAATGCCAGCACTTGGGAGGCAGAGGCAGGTGGATCTCTCTAAGTTTGAGGTCAGCATAGTCTATGGCACAAGTTTCAGGACAGGCAAAGCTACTGAATCCCTCCCTCAAAAAACAAAACAAACAAAACAAAGTTCTTTAGTTAATATGTAAATAGTTTATGTCTTATAAAATATTTCTAGATAAATTTTAGGCAAAAAACTAGTAAGAAATAAACATGCAATGGTTTATGAAGGAAAGATACAATGTCATTGATTTGTATAACAAATATAGTAAGAAATCTACCAAGTGATGTGCACGTTTAAGGCAATAGAATAATGGAAGGGATATAATATGATTGAGAGTAATACATAACCTACCTACTAGCACTATATGCATAAAGGGGAATATGATTATAGTATAAACAAAGTACAGGAACTTTTTAAGTGTTGGATTCAAACCCACTCTCTCATACTAGGAAAGGATTCTAAAACTGGCCAAATGAAACTGAAAAGCATCTGACCAGCAAAGGACACCATCATTGGATAAAGAGGCAGGCTGCTAAATGGGAACAATCTTTACTAGCTATACAGGTGACAGAAGGCTGCTACCCAGAATATTAAAACTAACTAAATAACCATCCACCCATCCACCCACCCACCCACCCACCCACCCACCCAACCAACCAACCAACAAACTCACTAGATAAACAAACATCAAACAAAAGAGCAACACAGCTGGAGAGTGGTGGCACACACCTTTAATTCCAGCATAATGGAGACAGAGGCAGGCAGATCTCTGTGAGTTCGAGGTCAGCCTCCTCTCAGAGCAAGTTCCAGGACAGCAAGGACTACACACAGAAACTGTGTCAAATTAGGGGAAACAACAACAAACATGGCAACCCTTTACATTTGGGGTGATAACTGTGTCTAATCTGCCCCTTTCCCTCCTAATGTTGAAATGAGATGCTTTGAGTCAATGAGCTAGTTGCAGTGGAGATCAGAAATTGGTGTAACATAGGTCTAAAAACAAGCCTATCTCTTCTCCTTGCTCTATAACTTCTGAACAGAGTTTAAAACAGAAAATACGGCTGATTCTTTTTGAGTTGCTGTGACAAAAATATGATAGAAATCAGTTAAGGGAGGAAGGCTGATGGCTGCAGGGAATGTCAGTCAATTACAGTGTGGGGAAAAAACATGGTAGCTTGGTCTGTGGCAGTGGTCTTCTTTTTCTCACACTGTGGTAGACCAGGAAGCAGGAGACTCAGAATTGGTACCAGAAGTGATGATGGCCTTTAAGACCCATCACAGGCAACCTTCTTCTGCTAGCTAGGCCATGTCCTAAAGGTCAAACAATCTCCCAAAGTAGGAGCCAATTGTAAAATCACGTGAGCACCAAGCATCTGTGTGTTAGTGTAAAAATGTGTTTAGTCAGTGTGTATCAGAGGACTAGTGAGATGGCTAAGTGAATAAAGGCACTTGCCAGGATGACTGACAACCTGATTTGATACCTGAGACTGACATGATGGGAGGAGAGAACTGACTCTGAGAAATTATCCTTTGATCTCCACACTTCTGCAATGACATACAAGTGCATTGCCTTCCTCATCTCCCAAGTAAGTTGACACCAGGGTGTACTTGAACTCCCAAAGACCCACCATGTCTCCTGAGAGCTGGGATTAGCACGCCCAGCCTCCTTACTGCTGTTCTTGAAACCTACATAGTTTCTGGATTTCAATTGTAAATCTTGCAAGCTGATGATGCCTGGGACCCAGGAACGTAGCAAGCATCCTGAGAATGGCTACTTACTTCCACTTAAAATATCTCGGCTTTCACCTTAATCATTTGCGTCTCCAGCATTCATTCTGGGAGCTGGAAGGATGTTTCAGCAATTGAGAACACTTGTTGTTCTTGCTGAGGACAAGGGATCGATTAACAGCACCCACATGTTAGCTGACAACCATCTATAAGTCCAGTTCCAGGAGATCTGATGTCCTCTTCTGTCCTCTGTGGGCAGTGGGCATACACATGGTGCACTGACAAAATGCAGGAAAAACGATCATCCACATAAAATAAACAAGTCTCAAAAAACACAAGCATGTTGGTCACTTTCATGTTGACTATAATTACTCCAGGAGTCTAATTATTCTTTCAATTTTCATGAGTTTTCCTTACTTGTGTTACAAGTAATTTTCATGAAGCTTGTAATTAGAAAAGAAATACACATAGAGACTATTGGCTAAACAGACCTGCTAAACATGATGACCTAAGTTCAAAATCCATAACAAAAATGGTAGAAGGAGAGAAGCAACTCCCTGAATTGGTCCTCTCATGTCCACACACACACTGACACACCACCACACACTGGAGTATTCTGTGCATATTGCTCTGTATAAATAAAATGCTGATTTGCCAGTAGCCAGGCAGGAAGTATAGATGGTACAAGGAGAGAGGAGAATTCTGGGAAGTGGAAGGTAAAGGCAGGGAGACCTGCCAGTGCTGTCATATAAGAACTAGATAGCAAGAAGCATGCCATGGCCATACAGTTTGTAAGCAATATAAGTTTCTGTGTGATTATTTTATATGTGGGATGTGGGACAGGGGTGGGTGTGGCCTTGGTAGCACCTGGAGAGAAGCTGTCCAGCTACATGTGGCGCCCAACAGCTCAATTTTCCACCTTAAACCTTAAATATTTATTAATCAATTCCAAATGGAGCTTAAAACAACTTCCTAGTTTTCTCTCTTAAGTTGTCAGGTTCCATTTTTCATCTGTCTAGCCATGTGGCAGAAATGAGGCATCTGCAAGTAGCTCATTATGCTGCATGGTGGATTCAGTCTTTGCTATTTAAAATAAATAAATAAATAAGGTTTCTGTGCTATACACTGATGTGATAAAAGCATAGAACCACTATTTCGAAGAGTTGACTGTGGCTCCCATAGTTGGTAGTAAACATACCACTGCCAAATTGGAAAGCTGAGGTGGGCAGAGCCACCAGCCAAAGCTGCTACTTTAGTCCTAGTAATGCTGCAGTTTAAAACAATAGATTCGTAATAAGACAGATTCAGATGAAACAAGACTTTAAAGGCTATACAATGAATGCAACAATGTATGTAGACTTGGAAGACAAAGAAAAAGCAATATATACAGTTATATAAACAATAGATAGTTTTTAAAAATAAAGTCTTTAAAGAGACAGTAAAGGTAGCATAAAAAATAAACCATGTAAAGATGGATATTACACAGAGAAACTGGATTGTGTTGTCTTTGGGATTTTTAACTAAAGAGAGATATTTGATTGTAAAGGCAGCGGAGTTAAGCCAATCTGTATATTTTAAAGACACCTTGACTTGGATATAAGGATATGTTGCTTTGGAAAGGAGGCTCTGCTATTGTTTCCACAGAAAGCAAGATGCTATGGATTTGTTCCAGATTAAGATACATCAGGTTTGACTAGCCAAGACCCACTGAGAGGTCTCCGATGACACCACGGCCCAAATGATCCAACACACAGAATGGTTTCAAGGAAACTGTCTCAAAAGATGTACCCTCACGGACTACTGCTTAATGCTAAAGATTTCTTTGTGTCCCTATTAGATACAGTGCCCCCCTCCAGCAGGAACTATTAAGAGAAACTACGCCCAAATTCCTGAATATATCAAGCTGGCTTTGGAGATGGAATTGGCTCACTCCATCTCTAACCCCAGGCATATTGATTTAAGAAAAAAACAAAAAGGTTAAGAGATTCTTCTGTCCCAAATCAGAAGAGCCTTTGGTGTGAAACAGAGAATAACCAATATTTTTAATTAAATAAGGTTGATTATAAATGCGACCTCTTTCTAAAGAAAAAAAAAGGGATATGATATAGATATAATGAAAGAGTAGATTAATGAACTTATTTTTAAAGAGCAACAATTTATTTAAAATGTTTTATATTGGTACAGATTTTAGTCTATTGATACAAACTTAAAGTTAATTTTGATATACTGTGTGTATATTTCTAATCTGTTTAAGGTATTGTATTTGTAAAACTCATTTAAAATTGGAATGGATAATTAAAAAATAGATTAATAATTAGTCATCATTGATAATCATATTTGTAGCCATATTAGTTAAGTCTTCTAGGTATTCATAGATATATTTCAGATATATAGGTAATCTTCAAATACAGAATATGGCATTTAAAATATTTTTAAAATTTTATAATTCTGGACAGTGAGACATATCTGTTCCTGGTAGCAATGATTTACTTCAGAGAGGAGGATGGGTATCAAAACACTCCATATAGAGTTTATCTTCTTCTTGGCAAAAATAGCCATTTGGACAGGAAACTGTTCTTGCCTGGACTGCTTAAAAAATGTATCAACTGGACATGCAGGACTCATAAGAAGGTGGCAACTGAACTTTGCTAGGCAAAATGGTCCTTCAGATTCCTGCTTTACAGAGGAAACTGCCAGACACTCTACAGGACACTGAGAGAAGTGACTGAGAGACTCTAACCCTGTGGGCCGAAGATAGATGCTCCAACTTTACAAAAGAACTTTAGATGACTTTCCAAGCTGCCAACTGTCTCTGTCTACTCTTGCAAGACTCCCAAAAGTTGATTGCATCCTTTTCCCATTTCTCAGGTAATAGTATATCCTTCTGAGGTCTTTGATATAGTTGAAGCTAGATAGTGACAATTTGCCTTAGTTAAGAGAAAAGATAAGTTAGATATGAAACCTTAGACTCACAAATATAGGATACATAGGATGTCTTCTTTAATTTTGCCAAATACCGATAGACTAGATATTGTAACTGTAATTCTTGCTTGGTAATTGTTTTGTTATATGTAATTTTACTATGTGAAATTTAAAACCTTCCTTTAAAAACAAAGAAAGGAGAAGTGCTGTGGATATTGCTCTGTATAAATAAAATGCTCATTGGCCAGTAGCCAGGCAGGAAGAATAGGTGGGACAAGGAGAGAGGAGAATTCTGGGAAGTAGAAGGCGGAGGCAGGGAGAGACCTGCCAGCTGCCAATATGAAAAGTAAGATGTAAGGTACTGGTAAGCACAAGCCACATGGCAACTCATAGACTAACATAAACAGGTTGATTTAAGATATAAGAACTAGATCGCAAGAAGTGTGCCATGGCTATACAGTTTGTAAGCAATGTAAGTTTCTGTGTGATTATTTTATATGTGGGTTGTGGGACCTCAGAGTTTTGGTGCCACCTGGAGAGAAGCTATCCAGCTACAGGAGTTCATAAAAGGAGTTCATCATTCCTGACACTGAAGCAAAGGGATTCCTCAACAGACAACCAACATGCTTGTACATAAGGAATAAAACTCGACACACGCTCCTTATTCCTTTTAAACACTGTCCAAACTGAGAACTAAATTACCAATTCTTAGTAAAACCTGTTCTGTTACAAGATGCCTGTCTACATTTCAGCCTAGTACTTTCTCACTGACTCATCAGCTGAGGGGCGCACTTACCTGGACAGAACTACAGCTTGGTTATCAACATTGTGGCTAAGTACACATAATACAAACCACCTTCACACTCATTGCAAACAAAGTATGGCTTTGACCATGTTACCTTTGGATTAGTCCTTTTTCTTTTTCACTCTCTCCTACAATTCCCCTCCTTTGTTATCCTAACAGTCACCATCCCTACTATGAGACCACTCTACCTAGAGCCATCAGCACACTCACCAGCTGGTGAAGAACAAAGACACAACATAAAATCACAACACCCTACAATTCTCACAATCCAACACCTGTCAAGACATCTTGAAATGCATAATGAGCAACCACACATTAGTGCTCCTATACCCAGGCTCTGCTCTTCATGAAGTAGAATACCTTGTGTCCCCATCTCACTCACACCAAGGTATCAATTTCTGCCTCTCAGAAGCCCTCAGGAAAATTAGTTTGTGCATTAGTACAACAAAGAGGTCAATAATCACAATCCAACACCTGTCAAGACATCTTGAAATGCATAATGAGCAACCACACATTAGAGCTCCTATACCCAGGCTATGATACAGTCCACAGGCTCTGCTCTTCATGAAGTAGAATATCCTGTTTCCCCATCTCACTCCCACCAAGGTATCAATTTATGCTCCTCAGAAGCACTCAGAAAAATTAGTTTGTGCATTAGGACAACAAAGAGGTCATCCTCCTGCCCTGGCGGAAAGCTGTGCTTGACACAGTGGTTTCAAGTCAGTCAACAGAGAACTAGGCATAATGACTACCTGCTGTTCAAATCATTCTTAGTATAATGGTCCAGGATTCAATGCAGTTCATTCCTTTAAAAGATCATCATCTGTACCTGAATGGTCAGTTTCTTCAACTTGTTCATCTCCTGATCCTGTTTAGTGATGGGAGAGTTGAAATGATGCCTTCCAGTCGTTCTTGGAGGTAGATTTAAAAAGTGTATTTACATAGTTGAATGTCATATGGCCAGGAAAGGTAATGATAAGTGTAGGTAAAAGGACCAAGGAAAGAACTTGACCATGAAGTCCCTGAGATCAGGTCCAGGAAAGAACATTTTGACCCTGACTTGATTCCAAGCCTATGACAAGGGCTAGAAAATAATCCTATCAATATCTGAGCTTGCCTCCAAATCAGTTACCAAATTCTCATCAATCTCAGGCCAAACTGAAAAGCTCCATACCCCCAAGAAACCCCATGTATAGACTGCCTTCTGCTCAGTTCCCTGTGGCTTTTCACCAAAGCATAGAAGCCACCCTCTTGAGGTTTCCATCTCAATAAGTATCTTGTGTGAGTTATGTTGTGGGGCGTGATTTTGTGGTATTTCTTGTTTCCTGATTGCCAAGATACCTTTCAGAGTAGAGTTGTATCACTGCATTGGGAAACCTTCCTCTACCAGAACAGAGCTTTTAAATTTGCACTGGGTAAACATTGCCTACTTGGGCAGAGATATAACACTTCTGTTGGGAAAGACACTCATCCTAAATCTGTAATAAATAAAATAAGTCAGAAGTAGAGGCCTGATAAAGAGGAAATGCTTTAAACCTTAGTAGCCCTGAAAGACCAGGGCAGCTATCTTCAAGTTGTGGCACATAAGCCATATCTGGGTCCCACACCACAAGGGCTAGATATGTGCCCACTGCAGTCCCATGGGCCGTGAAGTGCATACTTGTTTGGAGTACAACCTCAGCTCATATCTGATGTGATATAGTAAATTCCCAGACTTCATAGTGCTTAGCAGCACCAAGCCTTGACTGTCTGTGTCTAGTAACAAGAGGAACTGAATGGCTGGGAACTTTTGAATGCCCAGGGGAGTTAATCTACCTGTCAGTAGCATCAGATATCCATGGAACATAAAGAAATCCGCTGAGGGTAAAGGACAGCAACACCCTATCCTGACAGCAACCCTCATCTATCATCCTGTGTCTCTTGCTAAACCAATTCCACTCTAAATGAAATAAGGAGCTCCCCCAGCACAGTAGCTGCAGATTTGATCATTCCTGGATCTCTGGCAAACTAACACTCAGAAATCCTTCTCTGTGTCTGCTGTTTGGGAACCTAGAGAAGCAGCATAAACCCATTGTTTTCCAGAGGCTCCCAGCTGCTGAGCACCACTACCACCCCTTTATAGGTAGGGAATGTCTCAGAAGTCAGCTGGTTTCTTCTGCCTCTGCACAAGACAATCTCTTTGGGCTTATTCACAATTTCACTGAATGCATTTTTTTGTCAGAGCCAGAGGAAAACTGGTACTATACACAGAAACAAAGGTGGTGTGAAGGGTGCCCAAGTCACTTCCTGGATGCTTCTGACCTTCATATTTTCATGCAGGACAAAACATGGTCACCAGATTCACCAAAACTTCCTCACCCTGTGCTGTTAAGAAAGGGACAGTCTCTGTCCTAATACACTGCCTCCTAAAGCTGTCAGGCTACACTGGAGATCTGAGTGCCACCCATGTAGCTGGGAACTCAGACACCTTAGGACTCACTGACAGACAGCAATGCTATGTGACACCTGCCTTGCTAGTGGTTGTGATGCAAATTATGAGAACCTCAGGCTTTGACAAGGCAGTTTTCTCTCCCTGTTTTTAGAGCAACATTCCTAAAGGAATGGAGTGGGGATGAAGAGCAGTGATGGTGCTAAAATAGTTCCCCTGATTCCTTCCTCACTCAGAAGGAAAGCAGAAGACCTCCAGCAGAGCAGTGACATCCTTGTGAACTCCTGGCTTTCTGCTAAACTAAACATCAGAAATCCTTGGCTCTGGGTCTGCCCTTTGGGAACCCAAAGAAGGATAGACCCATTGCTTCCCAGACCAGCTGCTGAGCCCTCCTCCTGGGAGGTCCATGTCAAGTCCAACTCCTCCAGAAAGCTCCCAAAGCCCTGTTGAGGAATCCAATGCCTTCCCCTGAACACTTAATTTTTGCTGTTTTACACTGAGACCAAAGCCCACCTTCCTTTAGTGTCTCTCTGGTATCTCTCTACTTGCCATTCTATCTCTCTTGTAGCCTGCTCAGTCTTTTCAACATGTCTTTGGTTAAAACACATACACTCTGGACAAATGCCTTAAGGGTCATTGGTATCTCCACAACACTGGTACTATCAGAGAAGATGCCAGAGCTCTCCAAGATACAAGAGACTGTCTAGGGAAGTAATTGCTAATGTCATGCCTTACAGTCCTCACCTCCCTGCTAACTATCTCACATCTAATGGACCTGCAGCCAAGGTGTCATTTCCAGGAGCCTCTCCATGATCATATTGGAAGGATAAGAGACAAATTGTCACCAGCTAGACACAGATAGAGCACTGGGATCAACCAGATCCTGCCACCCCCCTCAGTGAGCTGAAATGAGATGGAGTGCAGGAAGGCTGCAGGGGCTGCTAGGAACTGATGCTCACCTGTGCACTTTGAGGACTCCTGAGGACCGGATGCCTTTCAGGTAGAGCATGGGCATCAGGGAGGTTGTGTTTTCTCCAACACAGCATTTAGGAACTAGAAGTGGTCCTAATGACCCAAGCTGTAATCTTTTTTATTTTCCCAATCCCCTGGCACCTCCACAAAAATAATCTGTCAATAAATATGAAACTATTTCTCTGGTTTTATAAAGCAGCAAGAGGGAGGTTTGGTGGCAGGTGGGGGCTTGCCTTAGTACCAATAATTATGCTGGACACAGATCTGCCACTGGTGTGCAAGATAGTAGCTGTGCTCCTCTTTCCTACAGACTCAAGCACAGAATTATGGCTAGAATATTCTGCTAATGGTCTAAGTCCCTGTACTCTAAAAGTGAAGAGACAGCATGACCAAGGCAACTCTTATAAAAGAAAGATTTAATTGTGGGCTTGCTTACATATTCAGAGATTTACTCCATTACAGTCATGATGGCACCAATGCTACTGCAGCAGTAACTGAGAATTACATCCTGATCTGCCAAGAGAGAACTGGACCACACCTGGCTCTGAAACCTCAAAGCCCATCCCCTAGTGACACACTTCCTTCAACAAGGCCACACATCCTAATCCTTCTCTAATGATGCCACTCCCTGAAGACTAAGCATTCAGATATGTGAGCCTAAGGGGACCATTCTTATTTAAACCACCATAATGCCCCTGTTCAGAATGCAAGACAGATCTCATCCTCAGCATAAGTCACTATGCATCCGTGGATGGATGTCTTATCTATGAAATAGAATGATAATACTGAAGACAAATCTTGACAGAGAAAGATGCCTTGGATGTTTTGGAAGCAACTTGATACTTCCACACTCCCTGGTAGCCTCTAACCTCAGTTCAGCTGCCATATAACATACTTTCTCTTACTTTGAGCATTTCAGAGGTCTGATTACTTTCCTTTTTATTTCTTTTATTTAAGATTTATTTACTTGTAATGTATACAGTGTTCTAGCTTCATGCAGGTCTGCAAGCTAGAAGATGGCACCAGATCTCATTATAGATGGTTGTGAACTACCATGTGGTTGCTGGAATTGAATTCAGGACATCTGGAAGAACAGGCAGCTCACCTAACCACTGAGGCATCTCTCTAGCTCCTCCTTTTTATTTCTGCAAGGAACCTGGCCTCCAGGTAGATAATGTGCTTGCTAGTTAATGTTGTGCAAGTGTTACAGCTCTGGAGGGAAAGGTATCCTGACTTGTCAGGAAGTCAGGCTATACCTGCAAGTGGTATAGTTCTGGATGAAATGGTATCCTGACTTGCAAGGTATTCAGGCTATACCTACAGCTGTCAAGGGAGGAATCCTAGATACATACAGCTTTGAGGAGAAAGGTATATTGACTTGTTGGGAATTCAAGGTATAATTACAGCTGTGATGCAGTGGAAGATGGTATCCTGATAGGATACAGCAATGCTAATTCCCTCTGAGAGAGAGCCATAACAAATGAGCTCTGCTCTGCCCCTTCCCCATTAAGAGAGCTTCGAGAC
Organism: Onychomys leucogaster; assembly: GCA_949786385.1. NCBI lineage: Eukaryota > Metazoa > Chordata > Mammalia > Rodentia > Cricetidae > Onychomys > Onychomys leucogaster. The sequence goes on along the minus strand of OX460426.1, from coordinate 43,503,368 downwards.
AGAAGAGGCACCACAGTCCAATAGCACACTCTATACAGTTTAGTCTGAGAAAGATTGATAGAAAACTGTTATCTATCTGCAAAAATGCAAGGAGAAGACGCCATGTTAATCTTTCTGGTAGCATTTATCAAAAGAACCAAAGCTATGCTGAGCATTCACATGGAAGTGAGGCATGACTGAACATAGGCTTCTTCACAATAATGGAAAGATGGACAGGGAGACACATGCAACAAGTTGGTGATTGGTGGTGTAGGATGAATGAAGTCTCAGCTGGTTCCAGTGTGTCTACAGGTATTGTATCAGAATTAGTTGAGAATGAGAAAGTATCCAATGAAAGAGATGAACTTAAATGAACCATGTACTTCTCTGGACTTAGAGATATTAAAAGCTTATATTTGAAAGAGACTGGATCTTAACAAGGATAATTCCTTCACACATTAAAGCTCTGTGAGTCTCAGGTCAGATCTATTCCAGAAGAACTGCAGAAGAATAAAGGCCTCATCTGAAAGAAATATTTCCTCAATACACTGTGACTTCATCTGTGGTAAAAAAGAGTAGCATCAACCATTCCTCTCTCTTTCAAGCCTTGCAGAGGCACACACTCAGGTTCCATTCACCCAGACAAAGTGAAGTTTCCACTTAACACTGCTTAGCTGGTGCATCACAGGTATAATTTACCCCATCTCCATCCTCAGGGGTGTCTTAAAAGTGCATTTTATTTGATGGGCCACTTCTGCATTGTCATCTAGATGAGAGGTGCCATAACTGTTCCAACTCTGACAGTAAGAGATGCTGAGTGATGATCCTGAACCTAGGAGCACTCTGCTTGAATGACTGGCATCCTAAGCATTTTCCCATGCCTACCTCATAGTCATGTCCCTACAATTCTCCAGAAACACCTCTCTTCTGTTAGGTGTAATCCTGTCCAACTAATACACTAGAAAGGCTGGAAGGAAGAAAGTCAATTGCAGAGGCAGGAGAGAGACTCATCATTTAAGAGGATGTGTAGCTCTCCCAGAGGACCAAGAAATCAGATAACAATATCCTTGACAAAAGTTCCAACTGGAATCCATTGCCCTTTCTGGCTTCAGTGCAAACTGCTTGCTTGTGGTGCATAAAAAACAGGCAAAAATCCCCATATACATAAACACAAGTAAATGAAACTAAAAAATTCCATTCAAAAAGGATAGTCAAGGCCATAGCACATTAACAAGACCACATCTCAATATGTCTTAGAAGGTTACTGGCCCTGCATTGCCAGTGTCACTGGTGGTGTATTTCAGGAAAAGAAAGGCAGAGAGGTATAGGTTTCCTCATTTCTTCTATACTCCTGTAACAAATGGTCTCAATTCCTGAGATGCATTAGAAAACATAGGTGCATTTCTGAAAAATCTGGTATGATCATGTCATGAACATGTGTGTATCTATTCTCCATTTTTCAGAGTAGATAGACATGTGAAGGCAAGTGTTTAATATGGATCTTTTCCGATCATGAAGTGGATATTCATGGACATGTAATTCACACCCAAGACATCATTCTGGTTTGTAACCCTGTCTGGCTGGGAACTCACAATGTAGCCTAAGCCTCCTAGAACTTGCAGAGCTACATCTCTGCCTGTTGAGTTCTATGGTTATGGAAGTGTGACATCACACCCGACTACAAAACGAATTTTAAGAATGAAGATTTGGAAATTGTCCTTTTATTCATGAAATTATGGAAATTTGACTGAATAGGGGCTTTAAGAAGGCATTTAGTATATTCAGTGTAGAGCCTTACGAAAATATAAAATCAAAGAAAGAAAAAAGAACCAAAAATAACAAAACATCAAAACAAAACAAAGAACATCAAAACCTCAATTCAAAGAAACCCCAAAACAAACCAAAACTATTTTCACTAAGAAGCATTCTCATCATGCAGATTTAGGGCAGGGTCTAACATCCTGTGGCTTGCTTTGACATAAGTTGGAAGACAACCATGAATGGAAATAACCTCTTCAAGACAAGTATAGTCATGCCACTTTGAGGCTTTTAGGTTAAGCCCTTGCCAAAGTTGATCTTATGCTCTGTTGGCCACTAAAGTATTCTGTCTGGCAGCATGTGTCTGAGTTTCGATTCAAGACCAAAAAAGACATGGGGAGCATCTGTTACCCAAGACATAAAAGCTCATGGTGTCATCCTTTCTAAATCATCTCTCAGAACAATTCACTTCACCATCACATGTGCATGAAATTGAGAAACTCCAGTACAGGACTGGAGTGAGAATATGATGCCTATTTTGTATGGTATATCTGGATATCTGCATGACATCAACAAAGTCTCAGTTGACAATTCTCCCTCCACATATGAATGGCTGAGGACTCTGTCAGCAACCACAAATTTGTAGCAATAAACTTTCAGAGTAACAATGAGAAGAAACATATTTTCCCTCCATGTTGTTGTGGCCCTCACTGGGAACACTTGCTGGTAGATGTCAGTTTTTCTGCATAATTTTTAGTGGGGTTTTTTAATCTCAAGCATCTCAAGCATCTTTTTGATGGTTACTCCATAATAGGTGAGTCAGAAGACACATGGATTAGATTATGGATGGACCACAGCAGGGCAGATGATATTTGCTTCACTGGTGATTTTACAACTAGTAGTACATGTGTTGTTTTGAGAAGGCCTTGATCATAGAGTGAAGAATATCAGAGGTTCTGGTTGCCTATGGATTCCTTCAGCCTTCTCGGTTCTCATAAAGGGTGCTGTGAGAGAAGAACTGGCAATCAGATCCAAAATCAGCCTTGCTGGTTCACTTGTTAGACAAATTCAGGGCCTATCCAGACATAGAAGTCCAGGATCAAGGGGAAACCTCCACCCCTCAAATGGCATGTTGCTGGGTATGCGATATCATGGTGGCTCACTTGCTTATAACATGTAGTGCTCCTGTTGGAGCAGCTCTGTGGCCAGGAGGCTCTCATCCTGAGCTGTGGACTGTTCCAGATCATGTAGGAGTTTTTCTGACCTAGAGGAGGAAGTTAGTAAGGGCAAAGTCCTGGTGGGGATCCACCATGTCACATACCATTCAGTGATATCACAAAAACTCAATTGTGCTGGACAGTCAACATTGATCTTTGGCAGTAGTCATTGTATGTACCCCTAAGGAATAAGTGTCCCAGAATAGCTGGACCTTGAATTAATTTCTGCCCTTTACAAGTATCACATGTTGATATGAGTACTGTATGCACTGAGCTCTATGAGAAAGAACAGGACTTTTTCCTACAGTACAGAGACATCATTTAAACAAAAGGAGTAGCATATTAAAGTCATACATAAAAGCACAGTAGAGATACACAGACTGTTCATGATTTTCTCATCAATGACCTCATTGTTTTCCTTGTCCATTTTATGTTTATTATTTTCTAGAAAGGGTTACAATATGCATTTCTGGATGACTTGATATTTATTGTAGGATGGCTACAAGTGACCACAAATTACCTGCATGTGCTCTCAAAGAGCTGAGATTAAAGACATGCACCATCACACACACCTGCCCTTATTTCTGATTTTAATTGATATTATTTTATTTTTCTCTCCATGTTGTATAATGCTGTCACTGGTTTGATACAGAAAACCATAAAATTTCAAGCTGTGTTTCTTCTTGTCTTTTTTAGAGACATTACATGAGCCAGAGTGGTAGAGATCATGATGGGGATATCTACAGAAACAACTGAACTAAGCTCAAAAGAACTCAGGAAATTTAGAACGAAAGTTGTAGAATCAGCATGGCCCTGCACCAGACCCTCTGCATATGCGGGCCCTTTGTATAGCTGCGTCTGTTTGAGGGCCCCTGGCAGTGTGATCTGGATCTATTCCTGGTGCATGAGCTGTCTTTCTAGATCCCATTACCTATGGTCAGACACCTTGCTCTTGCTTGATAATGTCGGGAGGGACTTGGTCCTGCCTTTACAGAATGTACCAGTCTTAGTTGTACTACCATGGGAAAACTTACCCTGTTGGAAGAGGGGATGAAGGGTTAGGGAAGAAGTTGAGTGAGGGGTGTGAGGAGGGAAGAAAGGGGGATCTTTGGTCGGTATGTATAATGAATGAAAATTAATTTTAGAAAGACCACCTCATTTTTATACATAGACTTAATACAACACATCAAATAGTGACAAGGGTGTGATTATCATCCCTATAGGTGATATTATAAATAAATATGTAATTTTCAGATATGGAGAGACATACCTTTAAGTCCTATCACTTGTGAGGCATATGCAGGCAGACCTCTGTGAGTTCAAGGAAAGCCTGCTGAGAACATACCAGAGAGATCAGAAGAGAGGGATGGGACATAATTATGCAGACCCAGGGAGTATCAGACATATTGTTTGCTGGACAGAAGTTCTTATTGTGAGGACCAGCATAATACACTGAGTTCTGAGCTGGTCTACCATTGCTTGGAGCAGAGAGTCTCTCAGATAAGCAAAATCCCACAAAGGACAGAGAGCCCAGGGGACCCAATTGGCTCCATACCCCAAATTCAGTCTGGCTTCATACCGCATCTGGGAGACAGTCAAATGATGCTGAGGCTTTATTGCCAAGTGTTTTTGCTGTGTGACCAGCTTCCTCTGCTTCAGCATGCTCTGAAGTCTCTCTTCCATTATTTGCTGCTCCTGTTCATTAAAAGATTGTGTCCTTAGTGGAGGGTTGAGTATAGTATAGTCAATCTAATCTCACACAAGTGCAAGCACACACAGAAAATTCCAAGAGCTTGCTGGTCAGTCAATCTCACCAAATGTCAAGCTCATGGGGATATAGAAAGCCTGCTTCAAGTTCATATGGTAGAGCCTGAAAAAGATAGAAATCCAGTGGTCTCCTCTAGCTGTCATCCACATGCAATATGCATTGGACTCCTACATGCCTCTATTATACACACACAAGCAAACATACACACATACACACACACACACACACAAACACACACACACACACACACACACACACACACACACACACACCAGAGAGAGAGAGACAGACAGACAGAGAGAGAGAGACAGATAGAGAGAGAGACAGACAGACAGACAGACAGACAGAGAAAGGGGTGAGACAAAAACAACAACTTGATAGAGGAGCAGTTATCTTTTAAAAAAGCACCACAGCCTTTAGGAAAAGTCCCAAAACTCATCTTTCCATTCTTGGGAACTAAAATAGCCTAGGGGAACATACTCTTGATCTAGTGGAGATGGTTAGAGAATTTTTTACTCTTGAACTCAAGTCTGTGTACAGCAATCCTCCCATCACAATGAGGCTACTGAGTATGACAAGATGGTGCTTGGAAGAGCTAATAGTCTCTTTAACACTTAGCAAAACTGAGTAAAGAGGCATAAGTCCAAAAGCTGCTTGCTAAAGCTGCTGGCTAAGAAGCAGAAAAACTAGAAGCAGATCTACAGACCCTGAAGTCCAGAGACAAAGAAAATCAGAGTCAGCCATTGTACAACAGTTGAGTCCCTGCCAAGACAAACACTTACCAAAGGAAGACTTTGTCCTTGGTGAGCTCACTGAGCTTCTGGGAGGCCTCCATATTCTCGTTCTCAAAATTCTGCAGGTTTAACAACACATACTGGGAAAACTAACTAGGAAGAAGAACTAATTATTTTTATTATTTGGACAATTTTGTGACCAGAAGTTTCTGGATGGCTAGACTACAAAATATACAAACAAATTGGAGCACTGCTTATTTTATTAAATAATTTTAAATAACACTGTTCAGGAAAATGATTTCAGTGAATTACTTTAGAATGTGAGGATTAAACTAACAAAGGTGTTGAAAGTGTTGTCAGTAGGAAAAAAGCTGCAGCATAGAAGGTGGAATGGATGCATTCATAAACACCAAGCATGATACAAGAGACATTTCAAAGACAACATTCCAAATCCTGTCACCCATCTCAACTGCTCACATCACCAAACTGTGAAAACCAGAATGGACAGGTGACACTGACTGAACTGATCATGGACTGAGTGGATTTGGTGTGTGGGGAAAGCCTGAGGTAGATGGGTGTGCCCTTTTGTTTTAAAACACTGCTGAATGGGTTTAGGATGAGGTCAGATGACTTCTCAGCTATGATGCCGCAGTTTCATCTCTAGCACTGGGGAAAAAAAATTAAAATGCATAAAAGCAAACAGCAGATTCTTTTGCAGATATAAAACTGCTTTCTTTTTTCTTTTGCAGCTGTCTCTAACTGACAGCAATATGGTAAGAGGTGGTGACATGGCTCATTGCTTTGGTAAACCACTTGCCAGCAGGTTTGAGGACCTAAGCTCCATCACTGGAACTCAGTGTGGGAAAAACTGACTCCTGAAATTTGTCCTTTGACCTCCACATGCACACTCTAAGACATGTGCATTCACACTCATACATGTGTGCACACAGATCCACTAAAAATAAGAACAGAATACAGACAGTAACTTATGTACTTTATCCATCACACCTTTAAAAACTTAAAAAGTTGAGCCATGCATGGTGGCACAGGCCTTTAATCCCAGTACTTGACAGGCAGAGGCAGGAGGAGCTCTGTCAGTTCAAAGTCATCTCAGTCTACATAGTAAGTTCCAGGACAGACAGCTACATAGAGAGAGACTTTGTCTCAAAAAAAAAAAACAAACAAACAAACTAAAACCAAACCAAATCCAAGAACACTTAAAAAGAGAGAATTTTCAACATAGAAAGGTAAAATGTCTTAAAGACATTTAAGGAATTGCTCAACATACCTAATTATCTGGGAAATGCAAATCAACAGGACCCTGAGATACCATCTTACAACTGTCAGAATGGCTAAGATGAAAAATACAGAAGACATCTTATGTTGGAGAGGATGTGGAGCAAGGGGAACTCTCCTCCACTGCTGGTGGGAATGCAAGCTTGTACAGCCACTTTGGAAATCAATATGGTGCTTCCTTAGATTGCGAATCCATCTCCCCCAAGACCCTGCTGCAGCACTCTTGAGCATATACCCAAGGAATGCTCAATCATACCACAAGGGCATTTGCTCAGCTATGTTCATATCAGCATTGTTTGTAATAGCCAGAACCTGGAAACAACCAAGATGCCTTATAACTGAAGAATGGATTAGGAAAATATGGTGCATATACACAATGGAGTACTACTCAGCAGAGAAAAACAATGACATCATGAGGTTTGCAGGCAAATGGATGGATCTAGAAAAAATCATCCAGAGTGAGTTAATCCAGACTCAGAAGGACAAACATGGTATGTACTCACTCATAGCACGATACTAGATGTAAAACAAAGATGACTAGACTGCTACACAAATCCAGGGAGGCCACCTAGAAAACGAGATGTTAGGAAAGATTCAGGGATCACCCAATACCAGAGAAATGGATGAGATCTACATGAACAACCTGGACGAGAGTGGGAGTAATGAAGGGCAAGGTTTAAGGCAAAGAAAGCTTAGGGGAGCAGGAGATCCCTGCTGGATCAAGAACAGAAAGGGAGAACAAAAATAACAGACCATGATAAATGAAGACCACATGAGAACATGAACAGACAGAGTGCTGGAGAGGTTCCCTTAAATCCACAATAACACATCCTCTGTAGACTACAAACAATGGTCGAGAGAAAGCCTGATCTGACCTAGTCTGGTGATCAGATACCAAACACCCTACCAGTTGAGCTGGCCTCTCATCCAATAACTGATGGAAGTGGATGCAGAGATCCACAGCCAGGCCCCAGGTGGAGCTCCAGGCGTCCAATTGTCGAGAAAGAGGAGGGATTGTAAGAGTGTAAATTGTTGAGACCAAGATTGAAAAAAGTACAGAGACAAATAGCCAAACAAATGGATGCACATGAATCATGAACCAAAGGCTGTGGATCCCCCAGCTGGATCAGGCCCTCTGGATAAGTGAGACAATTGAATAGCTTGAACTGTTTGGGAGGCATCCAGGCTGTGGGACCAGGACCATTCCTTAGTGCATGAGCTGGCTGTTTGGAACCTTGGGCTTACACATGGACACTTTGCTCAGCCTGGATGGTGGGGACTTGACCTGCCTGTACTGAATCCACCAGATTTAAATGAATCCCCAGGGGAGTCTTGGCCCTGGAGTAGAAGGGAATGGAGGGTAGGGTTTTGGGGGGAGGTGTGGGCAGGGTCTGATACACAAGGGAGGCACCAAAAGTCAGGTGAGAATCAAATTAGAGGGCTTTCCAGCTTCTTGGTTCATCAGTAGTAAAGGGACATCTTCAGCGGAGATGAGCTTAAACAAACTGAGAACGACTAAGGGCTTCACATTCTCCTATAGGAAGTAGGAAGGAAGGGAGGGAGATGAGAGGTTAGTTTCTTAGGGTTTGGTAAAGTTATCTGTTGTGTCATGTGTTGGCTCCACACTGTCCTTGGAAGAAGCAGGTGCACTCTTGGACGAATTTTAGCCTTTGCTGCTGCAGGGGAGTTAGCCTCTGTTGAACTGACATACTGTAGCTTTGCAAAGGGCTTTTTATGGTACACAATTCACATCTTTAGCAAGTCAATTTCAGCATACCAAACCCTCCTATCTGAAGCTCCCCAAAGAGAGAAATGTCATAGCAATTCCCAGCCAAAGGACATCTCAGTTTGCTGAGTCCTCCCATAACCAAGATTCGCATAGACTTTGCATCTTTAGGAAACTCTCAGATAAGATTAACATACTTCAAACAGAAGGTACTGGACACAAAAGGTAGCACTCACAAGAAGCAGATCAAAGCCAGGTCCTAACACTCTTGGAATCAAACCAGCGGCAAAACTCTGCAAGAACTCTAGATACAGTTATCCTTCCTTGTGTTTGCTTTTCTTGAAGACAGGATCCCATGCAGCCTCAAACTTGCTATGTGGTGGAGACTTGCCTAGGGCTAGCTGGCCAGTGAAGCCTAGGGTTCTTTGAGTCTCCACTTCTCCAGAGTTGGGACTATAAACATACACCACCACACTGGCTCCTTGACCACATGTGGGTTCTGGATAGTCAACTGAAATCCTTTTGCATGAACCTAAATACTGGTTTTGTTTTCTTTTTATTATAATCAATTTTTAATAAGATTATATTACCTTTGAATTAAGTTAATTAGTGTAAGTGTTATGTTTTGGAGGAGGAGAAGGGTTCTCAACACTATACCCTCGCTAAGGAGCCATTGCCAGTTTATGGCTTAATTTAGGAAAGAGAGAGACAGTTCTCTTTAAGGGTGTGGCTCCTGGTGGGTTAACCATATTCCAGCTGAAGAAAACATACCATTGAGATATGGGCAGCATAAATTTGACTTGGTGTTTTATTTAAAAGAGAGAGAGATAACATGAGATAGGCAGTGGATCTGAGGAGATTTAGAGGAAGAGTAGGGTGTGAATATAATGAAAATATATTGTGTCTATATATGAAATTCTTAAAGAATTGACAAATATATTTAAAATGTTAACCTACGAATCACTAACTTACTAAGAACTGTGCAAATTACTAGAGACCTAAAAATCCTAAGAATGGAGTTTGGCATGATGTCACACACCTTTAATTCCTGCTTTTCAAGGCAGAGGCAGGCCAGCATGGTCTACATAGTAAGCTCCAGGACAGCCAGGACTACATAGAGCAATGGTTCTCAACCTTCTTGATGCCTTGTCCCTTTCATACAGTTCCTCATGTTGGGGTGGCCCTAACCATTCAATTATTTTTGTTGCAACATAACTGAAATTATGCTATTGTTATGAATTTTAAGTGTCTGTGTTTTCAGATGGTCTCAGATGACACCTGTCAAAGGGTTGTTCGACCCCTGGGGGTCAAGACCCACAATTTGGCAGCCAAAGACATAGAAAGACCCTCCCTCAAAATCAAAGAAACAAACAAAAATTGATCATTATGTGTCATAGTTTCTACTAAATTTTATTGGGATTTTATTAACTGAATCTTAAGTTTCAATAATGAAATGTTATACTTAGTTTGAATTCAACAAACATTTTCTCTAAGGATCTAGGAGAGAAACAAAGTTAGAAAAAAAAACATCTGAATAGCTACTGCCATCAGGATCCCAGAGCATGGAAGGCTACAGTAGTGCAGCAGAAATGACACCAACTACGAAGAACGGTAGTGGCCCTCACCAAACACCCTTCCTCAGCTCCTGTCTTCCAGCCATGAACACCTCCCTAACAACTGAGAAAATAAGGTAGGAAGTTTTGAAGAGCATTGAGAAATGGTAGGAAGAGAACAGAGGCCAGACCTCAAGTGAGGATATGTCAGAGCTGGACAGGACACTGGCATGCCAGGAAATTAAAAGGCCAGAGGACTGCAAAGTCTAGAAACCAATTACTAGCAAGAACAGTTCTCCAAGAGAACAACAGCCTGCCAAGGGGCACTGTGTCATGTACAGGCTTTCTACCTTTCATTTTCCCCCAAAAAAAACAACCAACAAACAAACAAAAGCAAACCAACAGGGGCTGGAGAGAGGGCTCAGAGGTTAAGAGCACTGACTGTACTTCCAGAGGACCTGAGTTCAATTCCCAGCAACCACATGGTGGCTCACAACCATCTGTAATGAAATCTGGTGCCCTCTTCTGGCCTGCAGTCATACATGCTGTATACATAATAAATAAAGAAATCTTAAAAAATACCAACAAACAAATAAAAACAGAGTAAAACTATTTAAAAGGCCATATAGATTATCTAGCAATACCATGCCACTTTGCATAAAGGACTTAACATCCTCAAGTTTAGTATCTGTTTATGAGTGCTGGGGTATTGGAACCAATGTTCCATAGAGTGATGACTGTGCATAACCCATGTAGAGAATCAAAATGACATGGAATGGTATAGTCTGAGGGCACAATGGGGTCTGTGCAGAAAGATTATCTGCAAAACTGAACTTCAAGTTGATTTCCAAGTAGGAAAGGAGGCCACACACATGTAATTAGAAGAATAAACATTGGAAGCAGAACAGATCCCTGGGCCCACACACTCTGGGCATCATCAAGCAACCACATTCAAGCAGCATAATGGGGCACAGACAGCTAGCTAAGGGTGCATGATGGCTCTAGTGAGGCCTGCAAGGGGACCAAAGCTTTGTAATCAGGTATGAAGTGTCAGTGTCATAAAGAGCTACTGGAAGATCCAAGTGACATAGGTCTAGTTTTCTTTTGAAATGAAGGGTCTTGCTATGTAGGTCCAACTAGCCTCAAATTTATGATCCTCCTGCCTTGGCCCAAGTGCTGGGATTATGGGCCTGTGCCATCACAATTGATGTCATCTGCATTCTAACAATATCTCGGAGCTGCTATGAGAGAAAGTATTTTAAGTATAGGGTGGATGTGAAATACTGAGAACAGCTGGGGGTCACCCAGGTTAGACATCTGTTCTGGTGAATGTCAACCACACATAACAATGTCCATCTCATTTCTCTCTTACCTCTATCTCTACTCTTTTTGTTTTCGACTTTACACACTAAACCTCTTTGAATCCCCTTCTCTCCATGTCCCTACACCCATCCTCAGGGCCCCACCCCCAGTTCAGGCCATCATCATTATCAGCCTGAAACGAGGAATCTTACTCAAATGCTGTCCTGGTCAAACACTTTAAGAGTCTGACCCTCCTTGCAAGAGTCTCATAATGTAAGTCCCCTGCTTTACTTCTATTAGCCCAGCCTGTCCCTCCAACAGCGTTTTGAAAAAGGCTTGGACTGTGGTGAGCCCAGACTTATTATGACTTGTGCTCCTGTGATCCCCTCTGTGTGTAGTTTCATTTGCTGGAACCATGGCTGATTTGACTGTTCTTCACTAGACCAAACAGCAAATGCTGCATTCATGCTGAATCTTTAGTGCTCTACACTGACCTCAGGACTCCTTCCTGCTCCTTAAAAATGAACGAATCTGCCTTAAAAACAAACAAACTGAAAACTCATAAGGAAGGTCTAATTATGGTTTAATTAAATAATCTGTGAAGCCCAGGGCCCAGAATAGCAGCTTGGACCTCAGCCTGCCACCTAGCTGCTGTGAACCCACTTTCTAGCTGACAACCTTGGGTCAGCACACACTGTCTGCTCGTGCCAGGGGAAAGTTCCTGAGACGAGTCAGCGCGGGGCTTCAGGAGGTGGCATCTTGGCTCAGGCCTCCGGTTCAGACACTGCTCAGCCCATCTCACTTTCTCCGCCACAGTTCAGGGACCCCGTAAGATCTGAAATCCCATCCTGAAGCTTCTCTCTTCGCTCTCTTCCCAACTGTCCCTCATGTGGAACCCTCTGGGACCCGGGACCCCAGTCTGCCACCGGCCGCATCTTACATTTTCTTAGCTACATCCGTCTCCAGGGACTGCTCCTTCACCATGGTGCTGGCTGCCAGGCGGCCTTCTCCAGGATACGACTATCTGGATTTAGAGCTCAGAGAGCAGCAGCTATCCCTCAGCCACCATAGAGCGCCGCATGTGCTGCTTCCTCTTCTGCCACGTCTGTCCAGAGAGGCTTCGCACATGTGCTTTGATACCTCCCGCTACACCGCCACCTACTGGAGGTAGGTGCACCAGGAGGCACTAATACAAAAAAAAAAAATCCTTCCTGGTGGATTTCTCAAAACAACAGTGAAATGCTGCACATTCTTATCTCAAGGCAGATGGATGATAGATAGATAGATAGATAGATAGATAGATAGATAGATAGATAGATAGATAGATAGATACAGAGATACAGAGATACAGAGATACATAGATAGATACATAGATAGATAGATACATAGATGGATGGATGGATGATGGATAGATAGATAGATGATAGATAGATAGACAGACAGATAGATAGATAGATAGATAGATAGATAGATAGATAGAAAGAAAATAAATAAATACATCAAATGAAAAACAAAAAATCAATATTTTGTGAATGATGAACATAGGAAACTAAAATCCACCTGCCAAAGAAAATAGATTGCGACTTCACTAAATCTATTACTGAAAATTCTCATTTGTTTTCTTTTATATTTTTGTATTATCTCTTTATTAAGAGTTTTTTATTCACTTATATAACATCCACAGATTCTCCCTCTTATTCCTCCTCTTTCTCCATCCCATCCTCCACCCCCATGGAGCCCCCCAAATTCCACCTCCAATATGAAAGGCCTCCCATGGAGAGTCAACCAAGCCTGGTACATTCAGTTGAAGGATGTCCAAGCCCTTCCCCCTGCATCAAGGCTGTACAAGGTGTCCCACCATGGGTAATGGGCTCCAAAAAGCCAGCTCACACCAGGGATGGATCTGGATCCTACTGCCAGGAGCCCCATAAGCCAAACAAGCTACACAACCATCTTGCTTGTAGAGAGGTCATAGTCCAGTCCCATGCAGGCTCCACAGTTGTTGGTTTAAAGTTCATATGGACAAACAAAAACCCAGGAGAGCTAAAACAATTCTGTACAATAAGTAAACTTCTGGAGGCATCACCACCCTGGACCTCAACCTCTACTTTAGAGCTATAGTAATGGAAACAGCTGGCTATCAGCATAAAATGGAAATGTAGACAAATGGAATCAAATTAAAGACCATGACATTAATATGTACACCTATGAACACCTGATTTTTGACAAAGAAGGCAAAACTATATAATAGAAAAAAAGAAAGCATCTTCAACAAATGGTTCTGGCATAACTGAATGGCAACATGTAGAAGATTGCAAAGAGATCCATATCTGTCACTAATCAAAAGACTCAAACCCAAGTGGATCAATGACTTCAATAAAAACCCAGTAACACTGAAGCTGATAGAAGAGGAAGTGGGAGGTAGCCTGGAACACATTGGCACAGGAGACTGCTTCCTAAATATAACACCATTAGCACAGACACTAAGAGCAACAATTAATAAATGGGACCTCCTAAAACTGAGAAGCTTCTGAAAGGCAAAGGACACAGTAAATAAGACAAAAAGACAACCTACAGAATGGGAAAAGGTCTTCACCAATCCCACATCTGAAAGAGAGCTGATTTCCAAAATATATAAAGAACTCAAGAAAGTAGACATCAAAATACTAAACAATCCAATTAGAAATCCAATTTAAAAATGAACTTTCATTTATTAACATTTAATTTGGTCAAAGCACCTTCAAACTCTGGAACTCAGCCACATTACCAATCATTCTGTCCAAAGGACTTAAACTGCTACCACCCAGTCAAACCAAAGCTCAGTCTTCTATGATTTAGAGACTAGCACTTAAAGAAATGAAGAGCTTCTATGAAATTACAACCACCAAAGACACATTCTAAAGCCAAACGCTTGGCAGGGTGTACTAACTGCCAAACCTGAGGGCTTAGCTCACCCCTGGGGCCAGTGAGTGGGCTGTTGCTCTTATCTAACTCTTAGAGGCAGGTACTGCCAAGGTGATTCTGAATCACTGATGCCTCCTTCAGGATCAGGGTCTCAGGAAAGGGACAGAGGAGGGAAGAATATAAGGTGCCCGGCTCTGGCTCTGCAGATAACAAACTTTCAATCCTACATTTATAGAAAATTGGAGAACATTTCATCAGGATGTTAGATTTCCTGAGCTAAGACAATGGAAAAGCCCAAGCTGTTAGTCTCTTTTCTGCTCCTTCTCCAAGCTGACTGTAGGTTGGGGCACAGTCCTCTGAACCATCTTCCCCTAACCCCAAGCAGTATCTAGGCACTCCTAGAGCACACACACTGCTGGTGATAAATGGGCTGAGAATGGCATGAACTAGGTTACCAGCCAATTCTTCAGGCCTGTTTCTGAGCCTCTCAGTAGGGAACTACAGGGTGAGCATCTTCAGGATTCTGTGTTGAATGTGGGTGGTGGTATAGAGCATTCTGGGGTGTTCAGAGCTATCATCCATATCCACAAACACAGGAGAAAGGAGAAGATCAAGATTCTGGTAGAAGGCGACAACCTGCAGGCAGTCCTGGCCACCAATAGCGTGAAAGACACCCAAAACACTTCCAATAACACTTAAGAGGTGCCATTGCATCTGGACCCCCAGTCAATACCCAGATGTTCCCTATCCCTGGTATTTGCTTCCCCAACAATTACAAAACAAGCAACTTGGGCAAATCGAGCAGTTTTTGCTTTGTGCTTGTCGATTGGGAGAAGTAGAGTGAGAGAGAGAAAAGGAGAGAAAGAAAGAAGAAGAATAAAGGAAGGAAGGAAGGCAGGGAGGGAGGGAGAAAGGAAGGAAGGAAGGAAGGGAGGGAGGGAGAGAAGAAGGAAGGAAGGAAGGAAGGAAGGAAGGAAGGAAGGAAGGAAGGAAGGGAGGGAGGGAGGGAGGGAGGGAGGGAGGGAGGGAGGGAGGGAGGGAGAAAAAAGGTATAAAATAACCCCCCATCTTGTAAAATTGTAATGGAGCCTTATGAAAAGTTCAAGGACAAGAGGCTTCGCTTGCTTAGTCCCTGATTAGGGGGATTGTGCAGCAAAGTGCCCCCCCCCTGGCTCCAGGTCAGATGAGGGACAATGTCACAGGGACATCGGAGTATTAGTCAGGGATTCCAGGCAGGTCTGCTTGGCTCCAGGCCCCTCACCTTGAAGCTAAATTCAGGAAAAATTGGAATTTGAATTCACATAATTAGTGTGTTTTATTTTTGGTGCCAAAAATAGAAATAGGCCCTTCTATGTACTCTATCACAGAGCCATACCTCCAATCTGATTTGACAGTTCTTTTCTATACCTTTTTGAAAATTTCTTTTCTCTTTTATATTTTTACAAATTTTTATTCTGTGTATGAGCAAATGTGGAGGTCACAAGACAACTTTGCTCCGTCTCATTTTTATTTTCATTCCACATTTAAGAAAATGCTGGGGATTGAACTTATGTGTCCAGGTCTGTACAATAACCTTTACCAGCTGAGACATTTCAGAAGCCCCTGACTTGCATTTGAATTTTATTTAAGTTATTGTTTTTCCCCTTTTAATATTTTATTTCATTATTTTATGTATATGTGTGTTTTTCGTGCAGGAATGTTTGAGCACTGCATGTGTTCCTGGTGCCTGAGGAGGCTGGAAGAGTGTGTTTGAGCCTCAGTATGGTGGCTGGGACTTAAACCCTCATCCTCCACAAAAGAAGCCAGTGCTCTTAACTCCTGATCCAACTCTCAAAACTATTTTGTCTTTGTTTGTTTTTGGAGATAGTGTAATACTGTGAGGCTCTTAATGTCCTGGACTCAGTAGACAAGGAGGCCTCAAACTCAAAGACATCTACCTACCTCTGCCTTCTGAGAGCTGGGATCAAAGGCATGGGCCACCATGTCCTACTTCTGACTTGCATGTTTAAAGTGCTTACTGAACAGTGGTCCTGTGTTAGAATTGAGGATGAACACTATACAACAAATCAAACCTCACATTTCTTATATCTCTCTGGGGAGACAGACAGTAAGGGAAATGAAACAAACCCAGCATAGATGGAGACCCCAGTGTCAGAAGGGCTGAAGATGGTCAGATCAGCCGCAGGCCACAATGACACCAGTGCTGTGATCCTTCAGTATTGTCATAGCCATGATCATGGGGCTCAAGTCAATTCTAGAATGGGAGAAGGTAAAGGGATGAGGTCAGAATTGACCAAGACTTGATACAAAGAAATGGTGACCAGTATGTATTCTGTTAAATCCTACACACAGATTTACAGCTCTGGATGACTCCCAGGGCATGCAGATTGATGAATAGAACTTGAGACTTGGACATTCTCGCCTAGGTCCATTTCTGCTGGGCCACTGGAATGAATGTCAAAATTGAAAATTCCTATGTCTACCAGGTAGTATTTTAAAATGCCTGAATGAGGTGTGACACAGTGCAGGCTAGCTCAGGAATTTTGCTGTTGTTTAAACAGTCATGTGCATATATGTTTGTGTGAGTGTGAGCATGGGTGTTATGGTCAGTGGATGGTCTCAGGTATCTGTGATTACCTTATACTAAGAGACAGGGTCTCTTTGGATTGTATTTTAGTCTGTATAGAGGGAGATTTGTGCATGCCATTGCTTGCATATGGAGATCAGAGGAGAACTTTGGTAGTCTATCCTCTCCTTCCAGCTTTACAAGAGTTCCAAGGAACAAACTTAGGTCATCAGGCTTCATGGCAAGTTCTTTCACCAGCTGAGCCATCTTTATTGTTTTTGCCACTGTGTGTGTGGAAAACTGGGCTTTGTTTCTATTGGTCCTCTTGTTTCTGTCTCCCAGCTCAGCATAGGAACACTAGGATTAGAGATACAACAGCTTCCACACTCTGCTTTACACAGGTTCTGGGATTCAAATGTTGGATTCATGCTTGTGTGGAAAGCAATTTACATAATGAGCCATTTTCCCAGCCTGGCTTGTTTTCTCCTCCTCCTCTCCTTCCTCCTTCTCCTCCTCTTGTACAGTTTTTCAAGACACAGTTTCTCTTTGTTGCCCTGGCTGTGCTGGAAATTGCTCTACAGATCAGGCTACTCTCCAGTTCTCAGAGATCTTCCTGCCACTGCCTCTGAGTAGTGGGATCAAAAGTGTGCAACACTACTGCCCAGAATTTTTTGTTTGAACATTTATTTATTTTTATTTTCATTTTTGTAATTTTTAAAATATATTTATTTTTCATAGGGATATTTGTGTTTTAATTTTACATATCAGTCATTGTTTCCCCTATCCTCCCTATTTCCAGCCCCCCTGCATTTCCCACAGACCCTTCCCCCATTCCCTTCTCTTCCAGGGCAAAGATTCAGCTCAACATGGAAGATTCAGTACAGGCAGGTCCAGTATCCTCCTTCCATGCTGAGGAACATGTCCCCACATAAGCCTCAGCTTCCAAACACCCAGCTCATGCACTAAGGATAGGTACCTTGATGCCTCCCAAACAGATCAAGCTATTCAATTGTCTCACTTATCTATAAGGCCTGAACCAGTTTGGGGCTCCACAACTTTTGGTTTATAATTCATGTGTTTCCATTAGATTGGCTATTTGTCCCTGTGCTTTTTCCAATCTTGGTCTCAACAGTTCACACACTTACAATCCCTCCTCTTTCTTGACAATTGGTCTCCTGGAGCTCCACCTGAGGCATTATGTTGGCATTTTGCCTGAATATATAGCTGTGGGAAGGTGTCAGATATCTGGGAACTGGAATTAAAGACTATATTGAGCTCCAATGTGGGGGACAGGGATTAAATCTGGGCTCTCTGGAAAGCACCAGTTACTTAAAGTCTGGTCCTTATGTGCAGCCCTGGTTTATTTCTATTGTAAACCCCAGCTGATGATATCCAGATCCTATCAGAGTCCAGTTATGGCTAATGTATGAGATGAATAATTCAGCCAGGTCTGTTTGGCGTGGGACAGCCAGAATAGCATGGGAACATTGTGAGTTAAAAAAAAATGACTGAGCAATGTCTAATAAAAACTGATGGAATATATTAAGTTTTGACCGTTGAGCTGTACAGTCAGAGAAAGGTTCTATCAATTTTGTGCAATGTGGGGAATTGGTGTATAAAATATATGCTCCTTCTCTTTTTGAAGAACAGTGTGTAAAATCTCTACGAGCAAACTCTATAGGATATTTAGGTGTAATTTTAGGTCAAAACCATTGAGTATCTTCAAAATCCCATAACAGGTTATGTACTGGGTAGTGATTATCTATAGATTCTGTGTAAAATGCTAATGCAGTCTGCCAGTGGTCATCAATTCAAATCAAATAAGCTGCATAATATCTTCTGGAAGTAATTTCTCAAGGCTCCATACTATGAAGTTGTTTATTTTTTATTTTATTAAATTTTCTATTCCTTTTGCATAACAACCACAGATTCCTCCTCTTCTCCCTCCTCCATACCCCAGTTTTAGTCCCACAACTTACCTTCCCTTTCCTCCTCCTCCAAGGCAAAATCTCCCATGGGGAGTCAGCACAGTCTGGTACATTCAGTTGAGGCAGTCTAAGAAGCTCCTCCTTGCTCCAAGGCTGCAAAAATGTCCCACCATAGGCACTAGGTTCCAAACTCTGACTCAGGAAACAGGGATGGATCCTGATCACACTGCCTTGTGGCCCACCAGCCAGTTCAAGCCAAATGAATATCTCGGATATCCAGAGGGCCTATTCCTGTAACATGGGGACTCCATAACTATTGGTTCACAGTTCATGTTTTTCCACTAGTTTGGCTGTCTGTGTCTATACATTTTTCCACCATGATTTCAATGTCCCTTGCTCATAGAATCTCTCCTCTCTCTCATTGATTGGACATTTGGAGCTTGGACTGCCCCCCAGATGTTGATCTTTGCAATGCTTGCATCAGTCACTGGGTGAAGGTTCATGGGGGCTCCACAGCTACTGGTCCACAATTCATGCAGTTCCACAAATTTGGCTGATTATCTCTGTACTTTTTCCCATCAGGACCTCGATGTCCCTTGCTCAGAAAAACTGTCCTTACCATTATCATGAAGTCCATTACTTCTTGGTAATAAGGTGATGCAGGTTCTTGTGGAGTACATAAATTTCTATGCTTCAATAGGAGGTGAACACTCACTTTCCAAAATGGAAGTACTGAGGCATTTCCAAACATTCAAAGAATTCAAGGGTGCTGAAGGATTTCCCTTGAGTCCCATGAGAGATTCCAGGAAAGGGAAACCTTACTTCTGGTGAGTTATGAGGAGAGCTGGTTAGCAAGTAGGCAATGTCAGTTCCTCATGACATGAAGGGTCTCTTCCCTGGAAATTCTAATGTATCCTGGAGACTTAGAATGTTTTCTGATGTCATCTGTGTTGTAGCAACACCAACTGCCTTTGGACAGTTGGTTCACTGCCCTTGCAGTTCAGCCATGGACATGTTGAGAAGACTCAGGACTTTGCTGGGTAGAGAGAAAGGAGAGGGAAATGAGACTGGAGAGAGGCAGTCAGAAGCAGACCTTCAGCCTCCATGTAAAATGTCAAGAAAGAGATGGTCTAGAAGATGGCACAGTAAGTTTCTGGCAGAAAATTGCCATCTTCCTGAAGGACATGGGCTCGTAGTGCATCTTCTAGTAACAGGAGATAGGAATCTCTGGGAACCAACAAAACTTCTCTGCTTGTCATGGCTCCTGAAATTCAAGGATTCCAGATAAGTAATTTGTCTGTCCCAGAAGTCAGGAGTAACTAAGGCCAAAGCTGTTGTGCAGGGAGCTCTTGCCTTTCCATCCTACAAATATTACGGGTTGAGAGAGGACCAAAAAGACCAGAATTAAGGTAGGAGTTTCAAGTGAACTGTGCCCAGAAAAAGGCATGTCATCAATGTACTTTGTTCTCTGGGCTTCATTTATTTACTGCCCACCAGCTTTGTTTATTCTCTGTTGTCACTGAGGAGTCTTGGAGAGGATGGTGACCATTTTCTGTCATTGTGTGGCTTCTCCATTTTTACTATGTGCTTAGAGTTACCTGTCAGTATATTTATGGACCTTGAATGACCTGAGTACTTGTGGAATGTTTCGATTTTATGTTGGCTTTGATAGCAACAGACCAGTGAACTCTGCAGCCAAGTTGAATGCAGTGTTCAGAATTATTGATAAGCCTGAGGAGGCTCTCTCCTTCGTTACCTGAAGCAGATGCTAAAGGCACAGAGGAAGTCAGCTGGCAGAGACAACTATCTGCCATTCTGTTAGCCCATGTCTTTTTATAGGTGAATTAAGTCGATTGATATTAAAGGATATGAATGACCTGTTAACTTTTGGTGCGTACTGTGTATGTACTTCTCTTCTTTGGGGTTTTCTGCTGTGGGGTTATCTATTTGCTTGTGTTTTCTTGGGTTTATCTTCCTTAGGTTGGAATTTTCCTTCTAGTACTTTCTGTAGGGCTCGGTTTGTAAGTATTGTTTGAATTAGGTTTTGTCTTGGAATGTCTTCTTCACTCTGTCTATGATAATTGAAAGTTTTGCTTGGCATATTGGTCTAGGCTGGCATCCCTGGTCTCCTAGTGTCTGCATTACATCTGTCTATATCCTTCTGGCTTTCAAATTCTCCATTGAGAAATTGGGTGTAATTCTGATGGGTTTGCCTTCATAAGTCACTTGGCATTTTTCCTTTGCTGTTCTTAATATTCTTTCTTTATTCAGTACATTTAGTTGTGTAATTATTATGTGGCTAGGGGACTTCTTTTGGGGGGGCCTAGTCTGTTTGTGTTCTATAGGCTTCTTTTATCTTCATACGCATTTCGAAAGTTTTCTTCTGTGAACTTGTTGAATATATTTTCCTGGGCCTGTTGGTATTTCTGTGCCAGTTGGTATTTTTCTCTTTCCTCTATCCCTATTGTTCTTAGATTTGGTCTTCTCATGGTTCCCAGATTTCTTGGACATTTTGCATCATGACTTTTTGGCTTTGGTATTTTCTTTGAAATACATATACACTTTCAATAGATGATCATTCTATTAGTTCTGGAAAATGCTGGCTCAGACACCAGACATATAGAGAGGACATTCTAGATCAGTTAGTGTCTCATAACAGTCTCATTTCACTTACACATTCTGAGTAGTGACATTTCCTTAACCTTAGCCTTCCCCAGGTGGTTTCTTTTTACACAGAATTCAACCCTCCTCTTCAGTGATCATTACTAAATCTGAATGACATTCCCTGAGTCACAGGAGAGAATCCTGGAAAGGAAACCATAACTTCTGGTCAGCTAAGAAGAAGTAATTACAAGGAGGCAAAGGCTGTGTCCCATGAAATCAGCAGACCCTTTGCTGGGCATTCAATTGTATCCTGGACAGATCTTGGAATCCCCAGTGATGTCATTAGTGTTGTGGCAACACTGACTACCTTGAGGACATTTGTTCAGTGACCACAAGCTTCGAATGTACACATGTTATGTAGACTCAGAGGTCTGTTTGGGAGAGGAAATGGACTGCATGGAGAGACCAGAGTGAGGCAGAAGCTGGTCCTAGGTCTTTCTGGAATACATGGAGGAATAAATGCTCCTGTGGAAGACACAGTGAGTTTTGGGAAGGGTCTGGGAAACTTTCTGGATGCGGTGGGTTTCAGCTTTTCAGAGACAGGACTCAAGAAGTGGGAACTTCTCAGAAGTAGGCACAGAGGAAGTAATGAAATTTCTGTACCATAACTGTGTTTTACATCCACTGGAGTTCTTTAGTTATGTACCAATGATAATTGGAAAAGGAGAGTACCCTGGAAAACCCTGAGGTTCTTATTCTTGACAACACAGCCACTAGAAGTGTAGGAGCCCCCAAGTGCTGCTGTCTTCCAATGACTCATTGGGGCTCTAATATTTTCTCTTCCTTGGGCTTCCTCTTGGGACCAGCATGTATTCTTATGGCCCTATGCCATTAAAGTATACAAGTCACTTTACTTTATCTTCCTGCAGGGACTACTGGGAAGGCACCAACCCAAACCTCCAACTCCACTGAGAAGGAGCAGCAGATGACAGTTGGAGAAACTCACCCTTCAGCTACAGAGCATAACATATGAGCTAATTGAACTGTATGAAATCCTGGCCATTTATACTGACAAGGATTTGCAGAACAGGTAGTCATTATGTGCAGTTCTCTGCTGACCGCCTTGACCCCACAGTGTGTAGCTAAGCTTTCATGGGGTTGTCCTAGTGCCTAAATTAATTTTCCTGAGTACATAGGAGAGGCAGAATTTGGAACCTGGGTAGGTGTCAGATGGAGACACAATCTTTTCCTATTCATCCAAATGAAAAGCAGAGTCTGTGCTCTGAATTACACTCTGAGAATAGGGTGTGTGGTGTGTGAGCCCTCAACATGCATTTTAAGATGCTTTGTGTTAGCTTGGCATGTTTTAGCTTGTGGGAGTTGATAGGTTCTGTAAGTTAGTGGTGAGTCTTTGTACTTGACCAGCAGATGATTATGTGCTGAAAGCTCCTAGCAGCAGCTGGAGGGGCCTGGTCCCATTCATTCATCTCCCTTTGTGCCTGGAAGGCCTGATGCTTATCACTGCTTCTCTCTTGTCCTCCTCCTTATACTCTGAGGCAGTTCCAGCTCTCTGCATTTCATGTGAATTCTCAATAGGTGTGGGGTGTGTGTATGTGTGTGTGTGTGTGTATGTGTGTGTGTGTGTGTGGTCCTGTGCATGTGCGTGCATGCTCAGGCATATAGGACCCACACACATTAGAGTATAATGGGTGTGTGTGTGTGTACTCCTGAGAGTCTAGGGACTGTGGCATAGCCTGAGGATTTGCCATTTTCACATTTTCCCGGGGATGCCAGTGACGATGCCAGGGAGCTCCACTTTGAAAAGAACATGTCTTGGCCACTGTTCTTACTTTGATGGAACATTGGGATCCTTTGTGAAGTTTATAACACCTTCCTGAACTTGAGAATCCTCCCTGGAAATGCTCAATGTATGCTCTGGATCTCTGTGTAGCAAATGACAGCCAGGCATGGGAGTTGCTGTTATAAAGACAGGAAAAATGTCACAATAGGTTTGTGGAGGCACCAGATAGGTGGCAAAGACTCCTGGGATATTCTTAGAGAGATATTCTATAGCTCCAAGTCCACTGAGGATGCTCATGAAGTACTGCAAAACTCCCTTGGACAACCTTCTTCTTCTGCCCTGAGGACATGATAGGAAGTTTAATAAGCACCTGGATGTCTCAGTGTATAAGTGCCATGCTGCAGCTTCCATGGGGCTGATGCGTCCAGAACATAGCCTGATTCCATATGACCCTTGTGCTCATGGGGTCCTTTTCTCCTGGGGCCATTCCCTACCACAGGCTGAATTCTTTTGAGATGCTGAAAAAGGAGCATAAGCAGTTGATGTTGGACTTGCAGAAATTGCCCATGGAGATCAGAGATGGTGTGGACAAGGTCAAACAGCTGATTGAGGAGAATGTATTGACAGGTATGTGCCTGATTTACTTTGGGAGAGACTCATTTGGCCATCTTTCTCTTTCACCCAGAATGAGGGCTCTAGTTCTTGCCTGTCTGCCTCTAGGCATGCAGCCTGACATATGGTCCTTGGCCTTGTGCCTCTTGGACTCAGTTTTGCTAAGTGTGAAATGTCACTGACCCCTCCAATCCTTGTCCTGTCCTCCTCAGGAGCCCCTTGGTAGAAAAATGGTTTGCACCGTGAAGAGAGTGTCAGGTATCCTAATACATCTGGGGCTCTGTCCAAGGATTCACAGAGCTGGTTTCCATGATAGAAATAGACAGAATTGATTCTGGTTGGGACTTCTTCACTCCTGCCAAGAGTTTTTCCCTCAACCTGCTGATGCTTTCCCAATACCATGATCAGTTAAGCATAGGTATGGGCTGTCCTCTGTTCTCATGGGGACAATATCCATTTTGGCATCAGGGTTTCCTGAAGTACTTTGAATCTTTCTGGAATTTGGTTATTCTCTGTATTTGGCCTGCATCTAAGTGATGCTGGATTGACTACTGAAAGCTCTATTCTTGGGCTGTCTATGGGTCTGGGACTTTTCAGCTCTGGTGATACTTTGAGATAGGAATAGTGAATGAGACTGGTTGGCACTCAACATGTTTTTGTGGTCGTTCAATTACGTATACAGCCAGGCCCTCCAAGATTGTACTCAGCTGAAGGAGAATGTACATGTGTTGAGACTGAAAAACAGACTGCTGTGGAAGGAACAGATTGAACTGCAGGAGTCCTGTGAGGAATTGAAGAGGTGCTTGATGGAAGCCCATGAGATGATCTTTGAACCCTCTTCTGAGCAGCAGCAGGTAGGCTGAGGTAGCAGGGGCAAGTGCTCCCCTGTCCAAGTATAAACGGAGACATCCATATACCCCCCATCAATCCATACAGACTCCCATTTACATACCATCCAATTGTTGATTTTTGTGATCATTCACAAGTCTTTCTGGAGAGTTAGCCTCTTGCAAGAATCTGGATAATTGGCAAAAAAAACGCTCCTGCTCTCCTAGAAGCTGCAGTACATTCAGAGAACTGTGTCTGTGATATATCACACTCCTACACGTCTTGAAGATCAGAGGGCTGCTATGCAGGGAGCTACTTAGGGAACAGCCCATAACTATCATTTATGATGTCCCATGTTGTTATCTGTTGCTCACTCCCTTTTTCCCTGGAGCTCAGCTCTTTTTCTGAACCTGAAATTTTCTGTTTGAGCTAATGTTTCTGGCCAGCACTCTTTGGATACCCGGTTTTCCAAGGAATACTTTCAGTCCTGTTTTGGCTCATCATCATCTTTGGGTGGCATGTGGTCCTCTCCTTTCTTCCTGCATCCCAATGCGTTCTCTTCCTTTTTGCAAGTCCTTGGTTCATAGTGACAGATTTCTGAGTAGCACCTTATCTGGCCTTTTTCTGGGTATGGTGCTAGACAGTTCTCCCATCCTGGAGATTCCAGTCTGGATTTGCCTGAATGACCATACATGTGGGAAGACTTTGACAGGCTGAGGGTTGTGGTGACAGAGTTGAGGCTTCAAGAAAATATTTTCTCCTATCAACTAAACAGAGTCTGACTAATTTGTGTGCTTTCCTAGGAATTTTTAGTCCCCAAGGGATGTTTTGCCATGTTGTGGGTCTCAGTTGGAACACCTGATATGCATATTTTAAATTCAACTATTCATTCAGCATGATGTCCTCTTTAATGTTTTCTGCTCCCTTCTGATTTCTATGGTCTGTGTGTGATCTATGCAGGCATGTGTAAATGTGTACATTAGTGGGTGTGTTCAGAGGCTGCATAGTGAAATCCCATGTTGTCATCTGTTGCTCACTCCCTTATTCCCTGGTGCTCAGATCTTTCTCTGTACCTGAAATTTTCTGTTTGGGCTAATCTGGCTGGCCAGCACTCTTTGGATACCCTGTCTTCCAAGGAAGACTTTCAGTCTTGTTTTGTCTCATCCAATATCACAAGTTTAAATTGCTCACAAAGAGGGAGGATACATTTGCTCTCTCTTTTGTTTATTTACTTTTGTTGTTTTGATACTAATGTGTTTTCTAATAAATCACAAAATTCAAACAATACAGCTCTTTTAAAAATAAACAGTAGACTTCTCTCCTTTCTTTGCACAGAGCTAACACCACAGGAAATGTCTGGTTTGTCTCTTACTTCCCAACAGAGAATCCCACAGTGCATCTCCTTGCTGACATTGTGTTGCTGACTATATCATGTACATGGCCATGTCTCAGAACAGATTCACTCTCATACTTGTGTAGAGTGCTACATTCCTGAAAACAACTGCAGGTGATGTCTCTGGCATCCTTCTGATTAACATTGGGCTGAATTCATATTCTGTGCACTGTCATCTGTTGAGAACTTCCTGGGTGTTGACCACACGTCACTTTATTTCTCTTGGGCTATCAAGGTCATCTTTGGAGACGTCAGCGTAATTTTAGTGCAGAGACTGTAATGGGTGAACTTGGAACCTGTAGTGTCAGTGGGTTTCGTGATGGGTTAAGTTCATTCAAGGAAAAGTAAGTGCAGAATTTTGTAGCAGAGCCTTGATGAATCTAAGAGCCTTGTAGACAGCATAGAGGACCCACTACATGATATACATCAGCAAAGGTTCTGCAGTCCTCTCACTTTCCATTCTAAGTTCAGTAACTATTTGAGAGAGAGAGAGAGAGAGAGAGAGAGAGAGAGAGAGAGAATATATATATGTGGTGGGTGTGTTTTGTGGTGTGTTGTGCTTTTCTGTGCAACTCTGTGTATATGTGTAAACCTCTGTATGCATTTTTGTGAATACTGTCTATTGCACATGCAATAGTGTTCTTTTTTGTGTGTATGTGACCATGTGTGGATGAATACATGTGTGTGTGTGTGCGTGTGTGTGTGTGTGTGTGTGTGTGTGTGTGTTTTATGTTTTCTCTATATATAGGGGCAAGTATTTGTGGATGTCTGTGAGTACAGGTGCTTATAGGTGCAAGTTTGTGTTTGTATGTGTGGATTTCTACCTCTCATGTTGTGTTTCTGCATATTTGTTATCTTCACTTACTCATCTTCATTGATGATGGATTCAACTTTGTTGAAAAAGTACTGTGCCCCTCACTTGGCATCCATCAAATATTTTACGCTGCTGCCCATCTTCCTGCATGTCCACCCAGCTCACAGGCACAAAGGGACACAAAACTACTCTAACCAAATGCTTTTCCAGTATTTATAGAGACAAAAATATTTATCTGCACAGAAATCCTTGAAGCAAACCAAAGGAATGTGGTACATAAAGTTTAGAAGGAGGTGACTGTGGCAAATCAAGGTGTCTGAGAGGTAGGATAGGCTGCCTGAGGGTTTGTGTACTTGTCCGCTCTGGGTGAATGGGGACTGCAAACTCAGTGGTCAGGTGGCTTGCTGTGTCTTCTCTGTATACTATTTGTCCTCATCCACACTGCCTGCTACCACTTGCTTTCCCCATTTGTCTAACCAAGGCTCAGTTAACCTTGTCCTTGGATCTTGGGCTGGATGTTATTCCTTGAGAGATACTAACTTGCAGTGTGCTTCCAGCTGCATGAGAGACTAGCAGACATTCCTGAGCCATTCTGTGGTGTGAAATTGGGGCTGTCTCAGTGCACCTCACTCAGGCTCCAGAGGGTCTACAGTATTCACAATGTTCTGTGTCTGTAGCACTCAGTAACTGCTTTGCTCCAAAGTGGTTTACTCAGAGTGAAAGTCAGCCTCATGGAAGGTTTGAAAAAATGAGAAAGGTAGACATTGCTGGTAGTGTAAAATGGTTTAGCACAGTGAGAAGCCACTTGCATGTCTTCAGAAATTTGAACTGTAATCCCCATGTGACCCAGTGATTTCAAAACATGACGTAGGTGTCCACCTAGAAGCTAGGGAACATCATGGTTTTATCAGCATTCCTGGGAACAGCCTCCTGATGCCCATCAGTCAAAAGTAAAAAAGTACAATGTTCTTGGTCTCTTCCATGGAATATTGTTGAGTGTAAAATAATACATAAAATTATTTGGCACTGGCTTAGTCGCCATTTGTTACTCAAACAAATCCCTGGCACAATCATCTCACAGGAAGGAATTGTTTCTTTTGGATCCTGGTTATGGAGACTTTCTAGTTTCTTGAGATCTTTGCTTTGGATTCAAAATGAGGCAACCTATGGTAAAGGGAGCTCATTTTGTAGGATGATCCTCAACTTGCTGGCAACTGGGAAACAGTAAACAGGACCAGTGGGCTAGTCCAACACCATCAAGTAGTCCTTTGCTGAGGAATATTTTTATACTATACTGTCTAGACAACTTCCTAAACAGAGTTAGTTAAAGGGCCAGGAGCACAGAGAGCCTCCTGTCTGTGCATTAGATTACAGGATAGCCCCTTCAATGTGTGAACTGCCTATCTCTCATGCCCTCTGTGTTCTTCTCTCATTCAACAGGCTTACCTTCTTTTCATTAGTGTCCCTGGTGGTTGCTGGTTATTTTAGCTGTGAAGCTAAACATGGACTGCATTACAATGTGCTTGTATGTGTGCAGACTTGTACTTGTGTATGTTCATGAATTTGTGTGTTAGCATGTGAGAGAGCAACCCTCCACTTAGAGCACAATCTTTTAATGAACAGGACCAAGAGCACCTGGATGAAAGATCAAAGGATCTGCTGAAGCAGAAGGAGCTGATCACCCAGCAAGAGGACTTGGTAGACAAGCTCCAACATCACTGAAATGCCTCTGAGATGAGGTAGAAGCCCAATTGGGAGGAGCAGTTAAAACCATGTAGGTTTCCTGTCCCTGGATCTCTGTCCTTTTGGGGTTCCCACCATCTGAAAAGCTCGCAGACACGGCAAGGGAAAGAACTTCTCAGGCTATTGTACTGGCCTGGTCAATAAGAACTTCTCCAGAAAAAACTATATTTTGTCTATAGTGGTTCTGGGGTTGTGTACCCCTAATTCCGTCCTGAGCTCCATGGAATCTTCTCTGTGTCCCCTGTGTCTCTTCACAAATCTCCCTATGCCATTCCTAAACCTAGCAGGGGGATGATTGGTTCTGTGTGTTTCTGGCTGTTTATTTTGCTTCCAGAATATCATCTTTGGAGAGAAGTTCCTACCTTTGAGTAGATCTGCATGCCACATACTCTTGAAGTATACAGGTTCCCTGCAGTAGGCATCTGTTTCCTGTGTAAAGATGTTTCTATTAAAAAAAAGATTTAGGAGTTGAGGAGTTGAACGGAGGTTGGTTTCTGTTCTTTAGCAATAATGAGATCATTCACTGCTTTTATTTTGTATCCTCCCCTAGAGGGTCTATATTTAATTACCATGGTTTCTCATATTCACCTGTATCTAATCAGGGTACATCTATTTCTGCCCAGAACTGTTACTCAGTCTTTACTACATTGCTATTTTTCCTCTCAAAATAATGTACATAGACACCTGGAGAAATGTCCTGTATTTTCTTGCCCAGCACACTGTATTTTTCAGCTCAACTCCTAGCAGATTTTAAAGGCTCAGAAAAAAAATCAAGGACCAGGGACACTCTGGCCCTTCTTCCTTGGGGAATACTAGAGATGATAGCAGCTGAAAAGTCACAATGGCTTGCCCAGCTGAGTAGAGCTGGTTCAGGCTCTATATCTGACATAGCAGTTCCCCACAGGGCTGTTCCCTAACTGTGGTCCTCCTCTAGGTCAGAAAATCTCCATTCTGAGTTTGAACAGACCACATCTCAGGTTGAGAGCCTCCTGAAGACCAAGCAGCTACAGCAGGAGCACTAAGTCTCACAGGCAAGTGAACCATGATTGCATCCCATACCTAGCAAACATGGTAATGGTTGGGGATGGGGGCTCTTGACCTTGGCTTCCAGGGGGAATAGGTCTTGATTTTTTTCTGCCCAGTGGCCTAGCCAAGCTGTTTCTGTGTCTGATTGCCTTTCCTTCTCATATAGCACATCTTCAGAGAACTGAGGAGGCCAAAGAAGCCACAGATGCCTTGAACCAACGACATTCTAAGATCAAGGCTTCCTGTAGTTAGAGTTTTCCTGCCTGGCCCAGTCAGGACAAATCTCTCTTACCCGCCAGTCCCACAGTCGCTCAGACCCAACCAAGAAAGCACACAGAAACTTACATTGTTTACAAACTGTATGGCTGTGGCAGGCTTCTTGTTATCTACTTTTCTATCTTAAATTAACCCATTTCTGTTAGTCTATACTTTGCCACATGGCTTGTGGCTTACCAGTGTCTTTACATGTTGCTTTTCATGGCAGTGGCTGGCGGTGTCTCTCCCCAGCCTTCTACTTCCCAGAATCCTCTTTTCTCTTGTCCCGCCTATACTTCCTGCCTAGCCACTGGCCAAACAGCATTTTATTTACACAGAGCGATATCCACAGCAGCTTCCTCCTCAGAAGACACTCCTTTAGAACTGTGAACTCACCAGTGATGAAAATACCAGCTGTCTTCCAGGTGATCCAGGCACAATCACATCTATTGGTCTGCTGACTTAGTCCTGCTAAAGAAAAGAAAGTTTCAAAAATGAGCTTGAGACACAGAAAACCTGATCCAAGAATTAATGAGAACCCTGCCATTCAACAGCAAGAGACCCCTGTGAAGGGTACTACAACATGGAGGGAAGAGATGTAGTGAGCAAGAGTATTTCTGTCAGTTTAATGTGGATGGTTTTGGCAAGCTTACTGAGTTCTCATCCTTCCCTTTGTGGTATGAAATCTGTCATGGAAGATTGGGTTGATGTGAAGCTTTTCCAGACAGACCACACCCAAAAGCATATTTCCTTTTCCAGTTGAGTATTGAAGCTGACTCCATGTCATGCACCAGTGTTGCTGAAGAGAATGAACCAAAGAGATCTCCACATTCCATCATTATTTATGTAATTCATTGTTTTCCTATTTATAATGAGTGAGTATTCTTTGGTTTGCCAGCCTGGCCTGAAGTGACTGTTCCTGAGAAAGAATCTACAGAAGACATCTGAGTCACCTTTGATGTTCTGGGCACTCAGATGCTGCCCATGGACATGTTGGGTCTCTAAGAAGCACAGAAGTGTCTGGGAGATTCACATAGCAAACAAGACATTACAGGATCAGCAGTGTGTGATAATTTATCAAAAGCTTCTCAAGGGGCACAAGGTTTGCTCTAGGAAATATCTCACTCTTAGTGTTAGTGAGGGCTTGACCTACAAAGCCTGTAGGAGGCATTGCTATACTAGTTTTGAAGAGCCCTTTTACATTTGCTGACTGCTTTCCAAGTCCAGCCACTGCATGGAATTTAAAGGAAAAATAAGGACATAAAATTGAGTAGGCAGGGAAGGAGGATTGAATCAGCGAAGAGCAGTAGGATATGATCAAAATACACTGTATGAAATTCTCAATGCATTAAATAAAGATGTAAACCTACACAGATTTCTGAAACATTTAAAGTAAAATTGGAAGTGACAAAAACATCCAAGGTTCAGGCCTTCCTGTATATACCTCTTTAGATACAAATATATGGCATCTTTTTTATTTCAGTCACCTGTCTTACTGCTTTGACGTATGCAAATTTGGGTTTACTAGATTTAGGCATATGACTAATAGCAATATTCCAATTACTTATATTTTTGTTTACATGCATCAAATATTATTTCCACCCTAAAGACGCCCTGCTCCTTCATTACTACTGTTGTTGTTGTTGTTGTTGTTGTTGTTGTTGTTGTTATAATTTTGTGTCAGTGACAGAATTCTCATTCATGTGAAAACCATGCATGGTTTAAGGTCTTTTATTTCCATAGTCTAAATTATTTGGGTGTGAAGCTGGGATGGCTAACAAGGGTATTCCTGAGACTAAGAGAACAGGGAGGTGCACAGGCATGTTCAAGGCTGGGTTCTTCTGTCTGGAAACTCTTGACATCACCAGAGAGTGAGAGACCTTCCATGTTCATGTTTCTCGTCATCATGACATAGAGCACTTCTCAAATTAGTGTTGTGTGTGATGTTCCTCCAGAGGTACTAGGTGGTGGATCTTCATCAGGAGCATCAGATTCAGAGTTTTCAGTACCTTCTTTCATCCTCTCCTTTAATCTTTCTCTGAAGTGCTGGTTAAGAAATGAATACTGTGTTGCAACTAGATGGGTCTGTGTTTCTTTGAGTCCTCAGAGGGAAGCTGGAAATGGACAGTTTTATATCCTCAATCAGGTTTAGTTTTGTCTTGGCTGAGTTACTTTCTGCAGAAAGGAAAGGTAGAATGTACTTTTGTTTGGTTATGCTCTCAAGATTTATTTTTGTTTTTGTTGTGGGTGTCCAAGTCTTCAAGCAAAACTTTTTGTTTGGTAGTCAGCAGATATTGTCACAAAAAAGACAAGAATAATCATTTGATAGTTACATGTTCTCATAAATGCTTAGCTACTCACAAAAAAAAACTGACCTGTCATTAAGAAGTGGAAACAAACAGTCACATCCAGGCCTCACTGCTCTCATCTGGACACTAGAAGTCCTACTTTGGACCCTCAGGCTGTGACTTTGTCTGGTGAGTTCCTCTCAACACTTCCACCTCTGTGCTCTGCCATATTCACACCCATAGGCACAGCTCAGACAATTGCTCACAGTGGCTTTGCTTGGTGTAGGTCCACTCAAGCAGGAAATGCACAAGGTTTCAATAGCCTAACTCCAGTCCCAGAGCTCTGGCATTGTCCCTATCTACGGCAGACACATAACCCAAGAAAGAAGTCTGCCCAATCAGAGATTAATGAAATAGAAACAAATAAAACAATGGAATAGAATCTAAGAACTGGTTCTTTAAGAAGATAAATTAATAAACCTTTGACCAATGAACTAAAGAAAAAGAGAGGTAAACAGGGAAACACTAACAACAGGCACCATGAAATTCAGAAAAATAAAGGAATGCTTTCCAAAGCCTGTGTTCTGGAGATGGAGAGGTGGCTCAACAGTTAAGAGCACTGGCTTCTCTTCCAGAAGTTATGGGATTTCGTTCCAACACCAGTACCCATATTATTGCTCACAACAGTCTGTAAAATAAGTCCCAGTTTAATTGATGTCCTGTTCTGGCCTCCATGGATACTGTATGGATGTGGTGCAGAGACACACAGTCAAGTAAAACATAATATATATATAAATAATAAAGTGGCCATAATTATTATTTTTTTCTGTTTTAAGTTTCATTATTTTTAATATTTCTTTCTTTTAAATTTAATATGATTTTACATATCAGCCATGGGTTGCCCTGTCTTCCCTCTCCATCCCCTACTCCCTCTCCCCCCCCATTCCCATCTCCTCCAGGGCAAAGACTCCCCTGGAGATTCAGATGAACGTGATAGATTCAGTCCAGACAGGTCCAGTCCCCTCCTTCCAGGCTGAGCAAAGTGTCCCTGCATAAGCCCCAGGTTCTAAACAGCCAGCTCATGCACTAAGGACAGGACCAGGTCCCAATGCCTGGGTGCCTGCCAAACAGTTCAAGCTATTCAATTGTCTCACTAATGCAGAGGGCCTGATCCAGTTGGGTGCTCCACAGCTTTTGGTTCATAGTACATGTGCTTCCATTCATTTGGCTCTTTGTCCCTGTGCTTTTCCGATCTTGGTCTCAAAAATTCTCACTCTTACAATGCCTCCTCTTTCTTGACAATTGGACTCCTGTAGATCCACCTGTGGCCTGGCTGAGGACCTATGCATCCACTTCCATCAGTTATTGGATGAGAGTTCTAGCATGACAGTTAGGGTGTTTGACCATCCAATTACCAGTCTAGGTCAGTTCGGGTTTTCTCTCGACCATTGCCAGTAGTCTACAGTGCATGTATCATTGCGGTTTTCTGGGGACCACTCTAGCACTTTGCTTCTTCCTATTTTCATGTGGTCTTCATTGATCATGGTCTTTTATTCCTTGTTCTCCCTTACTGTTCTTAAAGCTGCTGGGAACTCCTGTTCCCATAAGCTTTCTCACTGAGACAATCAATCAAACAATTGGACCTCTTGAAACTGAGAATCTTTTGTAGAGCAAAGGCTGTGGTCAACAAGACAAAGCACCAGCCTACTGAATCCACCAGGTTTAAATGAATCCCCAGGGGAGTCTTGGCCCTAGAGTAAACGTGAATAGTGGGGAGGGGATGGAGGAAGGTGGGACTGAGTGCGGGAGGAGGGAGGACAGGGCAACCCATGGCTGATGTGCAAAATTAAAACACAAATATAATAATAAAAAAGAAAAGAAAAGAAAGGAAATGGAAAAGGTCTTCACCAAACCCACATCTGACAGTAGGCTGATAATCACAATATATAAAGAACTCCAGAAATTAGACATCAAAATGCCCAACAGTCCAATTCAGAAATGGGTTAAACAACTAAACAGAATTCTCAACAGAGGAAGCTCAAATGGCTGGAAGACATTTAAGGAATTGCTCAATAAACCTAATTAACAGGGAAATGCCAATCAAAATGACTCTGAGATACCACCTTACACCTGTCACAATGGCTAAGATAAAAAACAGTGAAGACAGCTTATGCTGGAGAGGATGTGGAGCAAAGGGGAATTTTCCTCCACTGCTGGTGGGAATGCAAGCTTGCACAGCCACTTTGGAAATCAATATGGTGCTTCCTTAGAAAACTGGGAATCCATCTCCCCCAAGACCCAGCTGTAGCACACTGGGGCATATACCCAAGGAATGCTCAATCATACCACAAGGGCATTTGTTCAACTATGTTCACCTCAGCATTGTTTGTAATAGCCAGAACATGGAAACAACCTAGATGCCCTTCAAATGAAGAATGGATAAATAAACATGGTACATATATGCAATGGAGTACTACTCAGCAGAGAAAAACAATGACACCATGAAGTTTGCCGTCAAATGGATGGATCTAGAAAAAATCATCCTGAGTGAGGTAACCATGATAAGAAAGACAAACATGGTATGTACTAACTCATAGGAGGATAGTAGATGTAAAACAAAGTTGACTAGACTGCTACTCACAACTCCAGGGAGGCCACCTAGAAAACAGGACTCTAGGAAAGACACAGGGATTGCCCAATGACAGAGAAATGAATGAGATCTACATAAACAACATGGACATGAGTGGGGGTAATAAATAGCAAGTTTCAAGGGAAAATTATTTTTAAAACCACTATTCCATTAAGGTGGAAAATCTAAAAAAATGCATCAATTTTCAGATTAATCCAAACTAACAATTTTTTGGGGGATGTGGAGTTGAGGATCGAACCCAGGGCATTGTGCTTACTAGGCAAGCCCTCTAATAATGAGCTAAATCCCCAACCCCCAAACTAACAAAATTTTAAACCAACATGAGATCAACAACCTAAAAGGACCCATAACAAATGAGAAGATTCAAATAATGATAAAGAGCTTTCTGACTAAATAAAGTCCAGGCTCAGATGGAGTAACAGCAGAATATCACCACATTTCAAAAGATTTACAGTCAATTCTAATAAAATAATTTAAAAAATAACAGACACAGAAGAAGCTCTTTAAAATTGCTTCTGTGAAACAAGTATTACTATTATACTAAAAAGCATGAAAAATGCAACAAAAATATAATAAGGTAATACAAATATGATAAATAGTATTCTTAGTAAATGAGCAGTATTTTTATACAGAAATAAAAAGCATTCTCAGAAAGACATCATGGAAACACTGCCACTCACAACAACCTCAAGAAAATAAATCTAGGAACAAACCTAACCAAGGGGCTTTGTTAATGAAAACATTAAGACACTGAAGGAAGAAAATGAGAAAGATGTTAGAACACTCAAAGATCTCTCTCATGGTCAAGGAAGGAAAGAATTCAATATTGTGAGAAATGGCTATTTTACCAAAACCATCTAGAGATTCAATGCAATTCCAGTTGAAATTCCAGTGGCATTCCTCACAGAAATGGGTGAGGGGATCTGAAGACTCATATAGAAGCACAAAAACTCTGAACAGCAAAAGCAATCCCAAGTAAAAAGCACAATGCTCGTTTGTCACCTTACATGATACCAAGTGATAGTGCAGAGCTATAGCAAAAAAGCCTGCATGCTACTGTCACAACAGCAAGCTCACAGATAACTGTAATGGAAGAGATAACCTGGTTATAGGGCCATTCAACTAAAGACACATGTTTTTCAAAAGACACCAAAACTACACATTGATGTAAAATTGGTGGTACAAAGGTTAATGGCTTAACCTGCCACTTTTGGACTGGATTTGAAGCCTGTTCCATATCTGAGATTTCATACCTGAAACTATAAATTGAATTGGGCTTAAAAGAAAGAACATTTGAAGTTGACTTATGACAATATGAAAGTAACAGTTAGTAATGGTTTTGATCATTAGGTTTGGTAACTGTGACTAACTGCCCCCTTTCCCTCCTAATGTTGAAGTTAGATGCTTCGAGGCAATGTGCTAGTTGCAGTGGAGATCAGAAACTGGGGTAAGGAAGGTCTGCAAACAAGCCTATCTGTCCTGCTTGCTCTACACATTCTGAACAGAGTTTAAGACAGAAAATACAGCTGTTTCATTTCTAGTTGCTGTGACAAAAATGTGACAGAAATCAGTTAATGGAGGAAGGCTGATGCCTGCAAGGAATGTCAGTCAGTTACAGTGTGGAGGGCAAACAGGGTACTTGGTCTGTGGTAGTGGTCTGTTTTTTTTTTTTTTCTCACAGTGTGATAAACCAGGAAACAGGCGACTCAGAGCTGGTACCAGAAGTGGTGATGGACATTACCACCCATCACAGGCAACCTTCTTCTTCTAGCTACTCCATTTTCTAAAGGTCAAACTATCTCCCAATGTCAGAACCAATTGTTAAAGCATATGAGCACCAAGCCCCTCTGTGTTAGTGTAAAATGTTTTTTGTCAAAGTGTGTATCAGAGGACTAGTGAGATGGCTTATTGAATAAAAGCACTTGCCAGGAATACTGAAATCCTGATTTTGATCCCTGAGACTGACATGATGGGAGGAGAGAATTGACTCTCAAAAATTTTTCTTTGACCTCCACACTTCTGTAATGACATACACGTACATTGCCTTCCCCCATCTCCCAAATCAAATGAGACCAGGATGGACTTGAACTCCCAAAGACCCACCATGTCTCCTGATAGCTGAGTTTAGCATGCCCAACCTCTTTATTGCTGTTCTTACTACCTACATAGTCTGTGGATTTCAATTATAAAACTAGCAAGCTGATGATGCCTGGGACCCAGAAACTTAGCAAGCATCCTGAGACTGGCTACTCATTTCCAGTTAAAATATCTTGGCTTTCACCCTAATCATTTGCATCTCCAGCTTTCATTCTGGGAATTGGAAAGATGATTCAGCAACTGAGAACACTTGTTGTTCTTGCAGAGGACATGGGATTGATTCACAGCATCCTCATGGTAGCTGACAAACATCTATAAATCCAGTTCCAGGAGATCGGATGTCCTCTTCTGACCTATGTGGGCAGTGGGCACACACATAGTGCAGGTAAATGTTCATCCACATAAAAAAAACAAGTCTCAAAAAAGAGAAGCATGTTGGTCATTTTCATGGTGACTGTAATTCCTCCAGAAGTCTAATTGTTTATTCTCCCTATTTTAATGAGTTCTCCTGACATATGTTAAAATAATGTTTACTTTCTGAGTTTTTATTTCTTTTTTTAAAGAAATTATAATTAATTATTTTTTCATACCAGTCATGGATTGCCCTGTCCTCCCTTCTCCCACCCCCCGACTCTCCCCTCAATGCACCCCCATTCCTACCTCCTCCAAGGCAAGGACTTCCCTGAGGATTCACCTCAGCCTGGCAGATTAAGTTGAGGCAGGTCCAGTCCCCTCCTCCCTTCACCTAGGCTGAACAAAGTGTCCCAGCATAGGCCCTAGGTTCCAAAAAGCCAGCTCATGCACTAAAGACAGTTCCCAGTCCTAATGCCTGAGGTCCTTCTAAATATCCATGCTTATCCACTGTTTCACTTATCCAGAGGGCCTGGTCCAGTTCCAAAGGGGATCCTCAGCTATTGGTTCATAGTTCATGTGTTTCCACCAGTTTGTCTCTTTGTCCCTGAGCTTTTTCCAATCATTGTCTCAATACTCTTGCTCATATAATCCCTCCTCTTTCTTGCTGATTGGACTCCCAGAGCTCCACCTGGGGCCAGACCATGGATCTCTGCATCTGCATTCATCAGTCACTGGATGAGAGTTCTATAGGGTGTTCAGCCATCCTATGACCAGAGTAGATCAGCTCAGGCACTCTTTTGACCATTGCCAGTAATCTATAGTGGAGGTATCTTTGTGGGTTTCTGGGGACCTCTCCAGCACTTTGCTTCTTCCTATTCCCATGGGGTCATTTATCATGGTCTCTCTTTCCTTGTTCTCCCTCTTTTTTCTTGATCCAGCCAGGATATCCCGCTCCCCTAAGCTCTCTTCCAGCTGACCCTTGCCCTTTCTACATGAGCAGAATGAAGGGCTGAGTTTTTAATTTCTATGGTCTAACATATTTTCACTTATACCATAGATGGTGACTGGCAAGAGTGTCCCTGGAAGTGAGGGTGTGAAGGAGGGTCAGGATATGTTTGAGGCTGGACTCCTCTTTTTTGACCCCATCTGCAATACTGCAGACATGGCCACACAGATGCATCTTTCCTCTCCCAAGCAAATAGGTTACTTTTCAAGTTAGTGGGAATTACCTGTAGAGGTGTTGGTTCTTCAGAGGTGTTAGGTAGTGGCTCTCCCTGAGGACAAACATTAACATCTGGACTTCCAAAAAGTTTTCTACCGCCCCTCTTCAACCACTTCTGGCAAGCTTGCTCAGGTCAATGTGAATACTGTGATGTAGTTTGGTCAAGAAACAGACACTGTTTATTGTCCACAGAGATATATTCTCTGTCATTTATCTTCATTTCTGGGTCTAGATATTTTCTGCAATGGAAAGGGAGAGGATTAACTTTTTGGTTTGGTTCTGAAATTGAAACTTTTGTTTTAGGGTGCATGTTCAAAACTACTTTATTCTTTAGTAGTCACAGGGTATTGACATGTAAACAGTAGAAACCAATAATTAACTGTGAATCATTTTCAAATATGCTTATCTATTCACAAATTTCTAGGATATCAAGAAGTATAAAATGGTAACCTAGAATAAGGGAAAGTCATAAGCTAAAATCCTTGGCCTTTTCTATTGTCATTTGGACTAAAATTGATTCACTATACTTTAACAATTTTAAATTTTTATGGCATGATTATTAATATTAATAATACCCTTCATCAATCTTTCCAATATTGGGAAGTAAAAATGCACATTATTTTCCACTATTAATTTCCTTTTATAAATAAACACTGATTGAATTACTAGTGTTATCTTTATCAGAGTACTTGTTAAACCTGTTTACAGAAACTCATGTGTTCATTTATTCATATTCAAAAATTAAAGTGCAGCTTACAATTCATGCACACCTTCATGCTAGGACTCCAGGTTATACACATCAGATATCCTAACCTTAAGCAACTCATGGCTTTCAAGTAGCTTTTATATGCATACACATGTATCTAATTAAAAGCCTTCTACTGTACCAAATGCTAGAATATGTACATAAATGACATGTAAGTGTATATTATTATAAATGTAAAAATAAGAAATTAAAATTTTGTGATATGGTACTTGAATCTTCACTTCCAGAACTATTGGCAGAGGGAAACACACACTGTTTAACTAGATGAAGAATTTTAAACAAATACTTAGTGAAATCATATAAACACCAACATGCCACCTCTTCATAATGTAAATTTTAATGAACAGATGACACATGTCTAAATTTTCAGATCTTCTTGCACAGAAGCAAAGACAGAAATATAGGAGGTCCTGTCATGTATGATCATAAAATAGGAGTGACCAAGGGAAGATAAACTTTAACTGCTTTGAAACTGAAGACAAAGGCACCTGGGAGATTCCCTGAATAGCTGAACTGAACTGAAATAGCTAACTGGACCCATTAAAATGTATTTAGGTGTGTTATCACCATCATGCTTTAAAATCACTCTAACATGTGTATATTTCTGCAAATATCCTTGTTCAAACACCAGACATCTACTATTATGTGTTTATTTCTGCAAATATCCCTTATCAAACACCAGACATCTTCTCTTATGGGAGAATACTGCATTTACTATTCCAATCCCTGTTTGTTTACAGCACATTCTCTTATTCAGCCACCACTAACTTCAAAGACTGCTCACTCAGGATTTACTTGAGGGCTGTAATCAAACAATGTCCCAAATCCATCAGTGCAGAAGGGCAGGAGATGCCCTTCAGATCCAGGACCATGGGGCCAAACAATCCAGCTCTCAGGACGGCAGCTGTCTAATTAGTTCTAAAGGGGTTATAATAGCATAGATACTTTACAAAATGCCTGTGGAGACTCTAAGTCTCAGCAGGCATTGAGTAAATTGTATCATGTCTGCCTCCAGACACACTCAACACTCTTACTTCCTTGTCTTGGAGTTCACTGATTACTTCCTAGTATTTTAAACTGTATTCTTATCTGGATAAAGACTTCTATTGGGCAATGTTGTCCACTTCTATAAGTAAATGAAAACTGTATAACAATTATAGAAAATTGTATCTATGAAGATGACAATGTTAGTGTTTGGTTTACACTCCAACACATACACACAGGATGAGGGAGAGAGGTAGTTCTTCTACAAGCCTTGTGCTGATGACTGTAGTAATGCATGGTTTTCTATTTACATGCTCATGTAGTTAGAACTCCTATTTCATTTGTCCACCTGGCCCTTAAAGCAACACAGCATTGTTACTGTCATGAGTGTGTGTTGGCATTTCATTGAGACTGATGTTCTCTCCTTAGAGGGTGGTTTGGTAGACCATGAAACTGATGTCTGCCTCCAAGCCTCCCTC
Source organism: Onychomys leucogaster (assembly GCA_949786385.1). Taxonomy (NCBI): domain Eukaryota; kingdom Metazoa; phylum Chordata; class Mammalia; order Rodentia; family Cricetidae; genus Onychomys; species Onychomys leucogaster. The sequence continues at coordinate 43,462,721 of OX460426.1, read as the reverse complement.
TCTAGCACTCCCAAGAGCCACCACAACTTTTTGTTTTTTTCAAACTCCTTTTTAATAATCCATTGATGAATAAATGCTGAAACCAAAACCTGGCTGTTTTTGTGTTCAACAAGAAATTTTGTGTAATGCTGAGTCCTTATAATTCAAAATCTATCTCAACATTTAGAGGATGACAATAATTTCCTTCAGCATCAGGCCTTAGTGAGTACACCTAAGAGATCCAGATACCAGGAGCTTTTGTTAGTAAACTCAAAGACGACAGCTTCATTTTATCTTCTACTTTAGAAATGACTATTGCTGAGTATCTGGCACACTGGGATTTGAACTTCCTCTTCAGAATCATGTCCAAAGGGTCCCTGTTGAATGAAAGCCCAAGGGAGCCTTGAACCTAGCCTTTCCTTTGCTCTCATTCATGTCAGCAGCTAACACACCCCCAAACCATGAGCTCAGTGATGTCTAATGTTGAATGTGTGTGTGTGTATGTGTGTGTATGTGTGTGTGTGTGTGTGTGTGTGTGTACATGTGTGTATGTCTGTATGTGCTGGTAATGTGAGATTTCCAGCTTGTTCATGTATGTGACTACCAGGCTAGCACCCTGTGAAATTCTAGGGATTTCCTGTCTTCATCTCCAGGCTCTCATTAGGCTCCTTCAGATACAGACACACCCTAGCACAAATATCAGGCCTTATGTTGCTTCCTGATACTCAAGCTTGCTTCCTTACAAATAAGTGGCAAGTTTTCTAATGACTGAACCAAATAATAACCCAATATGTTTGGCATCTATCCACACTGTTTCAGGTGATTGAAGTTTTCCCAAATGCTTCAAAATTGTAGCTTCTACCAATTTTCATAAATCTTGTAATTAAAAAAGAAATACGTGTAGAGACAATTGGCTAAACAGGCCTGCCTCCCAACATGATGACCTAAGTTCAAAATCCAGGTCACAAATGGTCGAAGGAGATAAGCAACTCCATGAATTGGCCCTCTCATCTAAACACACACACACACACACACACACACACACACACACACACACACTGAAATTCATCATTCCTGACACTGAAGCAAAGGGAATCTTCAACAGACTATCAACATTCTTGTACATAAACAATGAACATCGACACATGTTCCTTAGTCCTCTTAATCACTGCCCAAACTGAGAACTAAATTACCAATTCTTAGAAAAACCTGTCCTGTTGCAGATCTGCTTGTCTTCGAGGACATCTCAGCCTACTGCTTTCTCACTGACTCTTCAGCTGAGGGGCACACTTACATGGACAGTACTGCAGTTGAATATCACCATTGTGTCTAAGTACACATAATAAAAACCACCTTCACACTCACTGCATCCAAAGTATAGCTTTGAACAGGTTACCTTCTGATTATTCCTTTTTCTTTTTCACTCTCTTCTATAATTCCCCTCCTTGGTGATCATAAAAATCACCATTCCTTCTATGAGACCACTCTTCCAAGATCCCTCAGCATACAATCACCAGTTGATCAAATAAAAAGACTCAACATGAAATCACAATACCCTACATTCCTCATAAACTAACACCTGTCAAGATATCTTTTTTCCTTTTGTAAAAATTTATTATATTTGTGTTTTAATTTTACACATCAGCCATGTGTTCCCCTGTCCTCCCCCTTCCCGCCCCTGCCACCCACCTTCCCCCCAGCCCTCCCCTCCATTCCCATCTCCTCCAGGGACAAGAATCCCATGGGGATTCATTAAAACTTGGTGGATTCAGTACAGGCAGGTCTAGTCCCCTTCCAGGCTGAGCAAAGTGTCCCTGTGTAAGCCCAAGGTTCCAAACAACCAGCTCATCTACTAAGGACAGGTCCTGGTCCCACTGCCTGGATCGCTCCCAAACAGTTCAAGCTATTCAATTGTCTCACTTATCCAGAGGGCCTGATACAGTTGGGGGCTCCACAGCCTTTGGTTCATAATTCATGTGCTTCCATTAGTTTGGCTATTTGTCCCTGTGCTTTTCCAATCTTGGTCTCAACAATTCATGCTCTTACAGTCCCTCCTCTTTCTTGACAATTGGACTCCTGGAGCTCCACCTGGGGCCTGGCCGAGGATCTCTGCATCCACTTCCATCAGTTATTGGATGAGAGTTCCAGCTCGACTGTTAGCGTGTTTGGCCATCTGATCACCAGACTAGGTTAGATCAGGCTTTCTCTCGACCATTGCCAGCAGTCTACAGAGGATGTATCATTGTGGATTTCTGGGGGCCTCTCCAGCACTCTGCCTATTCCTGTACTCATCTTGAAATTCATGTTTAGCAATCACACACTACTGCTCCTATACCCAGGCTGTGTTACAGGCTACAGGCTCTGCTCATCATGCAGCAGAATATCTTGCGTCCCAATCTCACTCCCACCCAGGCATCAATTTCTGCCTCTTAGAAGCACTCAGGAAAATTAGTTTGTGCATGAGGACAACAAAGAGATAATCCTCCTGTCCCTGTGGAATGCTGTTCTTGACACAGTGGTTTGAAGACTGTCAACAGAGAACTAGGCATAATGACTACATGCTGTTCAAATCATTTTTAGTATAATGGTCCAAGATTCAATGCTGTTCATTCTTTAATAGGTCACCATCTGTAGCTGAATGGTCAGGTTCTTCAACTGGGTCATCTCCTGATCCTGCTTAGTGATGGGGGAGTTGAAATGATGCCTTCCCTATTGTTCTTGGTGGTTTATTAAAAAATGTATTTATGTAGTTGAATGTCATAGTGTCAGGAAAGGTAATGCTAAGTGTAGGGTAAAAGGGCCAAGGAAAGAACTTGACCATGAAGGCCTTGAGACCAGGGAAAGAAAAGAACATTTTGACCCTGACTTGATTCCATGCCCATGACCAGGGCCAGAAAAAAATCCTATCAGCATTTGAGTTTGTCCCTAAATCAGTTCACAAAAGTCTCATCAATCCTATGCCAAACTGGAAAGCTCCATACCTCTAAGAAACCCCAAGTATAGACTGCCTTCTGCTCAGTTCCCTGTGACTTTCACAAAAGGAGAGGAGCCACCGTCTTGAGGTTTCACTCTCAATAAGTATCTTGTGTGAGTTATGTTGTGTGGTATGACTTTCTGGTATTTCTTGTTTCCTGATTGCCAGGATACCTTTCAGAGTAGAGCTGTATCACTTTCATTGGGAAACCTCCCCCTACCAGAGCAGAGCTGTTAAATTTGCACTGGGGAAACCTTGCCTACTGGGGCAGAGTTATGAGTTATAACACTTCTGTTGGGGAACCCATTCCCCCTACAGCTTTAATACTTACAATAAGTCCCAAGTAGAGGCCTTAGGAAGAGGAAGAGCTTGGAACCTTAGCCCTGAAAGAATAGGGCAGGTCTCTTCAAGCTGGGGCACATGTGCCATATCCAGGTCCCCCACCACAATGGCTAGATATGTGCCTCAACACACACTGCAGTCCCATGGGCCCTTGAAGCCATGCTGGTTTGGAGTACAAACTCAGCTCATACCTTATGTGATTCAGAACAGTCCAAGAGTCCATAGTGCTTAGCAGCACCAAGCCTTGACTGTCTGTGTAAAGTGTCAAGAGGAACTGAATGGCTGGGACCTTGGAGAACGCCCACGGGAGTTAATCTACCTGTCAGTAGCATCAGACATCCATGGAACATAAAGGAATCTGCTGAGGATGAAGTACAGTAACACCCTATCAAGACAGGTTTTTCATCTATCCTTCTGGTCCTCTTGCTAAACAATTTCCACTCTGAATGAAATTAAGGAGATTCCCCAGCACAGTAGCTACAGATTTTATAATTCCCGGATCTCTGCCAAACTAACCCTCAAAAATCCTCTGTGTCTGCTATTTAGGAACCTAAAGGAGTAGCATAGCTCCATTGTTTCCCAGAGGCTCCCAGCTGTTGAGCCTGATTACTGGAAGGCCCAGCTCAAGTCCTACCTCCTCTAGGAAGCTCTCCACTCCCTGCACAAGACTCATTGTACCTTCTCCTGGAACATTTATTTCTTGATGTTTTACCCTGAGACAGATGGCAAGCTTCCATCTGCCTCTCTCTCTTCTCTAGGTTGTCCATTCTCTCTCCCAAGTAGCTTTCTCAGTCTCACCAACATATCTTTGTGAATCCCAGAGGCAATGTACAAATGCCCCAAGTGGCAGTTGGTGTTGCCTCAACAGTGGTGACATCAGAGAGCATGCTCTGTGCTCTCTCCAGAGTACAATAGAATGTTCAGAGAAGGTAGTGTTAGGGTCACTGCCAATTGCACTCACCTATGTGCTCCTGATATCTTCCCCAATTAACCAATAATTGCCTTTTCCAGGAGCATTCCCATGGACACAGGACATGCCATTCAATACCTCCTCCTTATAAAACCAGAGATCTCTCTCTGCCTCATTAGAAACTTTTCATTACTTATGTGTAAGGAGTTCAATACTCACTTTTCAAAAACAACCCAGGGATTGGTTCTTCCTTTCCTAACATCTCTAATCAATTCAATTGGAAATAAAAGTTTCTAGGAAATGAGTTTAGGAAGTGTACTTGTTTGACCCGAGAACAAAAGAGTAACAAAAGAGAACAAAAGGTTTACTGTGCCATCTTAGATGTTGTATTACATTGACAAGTCATGCTAGCCAAGGTTAGCTCTCTTAGGAATATCCAATTCCAGAAGCCAAGAGACAGTGACTGCCCTACACAGTACGTCATCTCAGTAAAACCTGACACACAGAAGGATGTTCAGGAAGTGACTGCCAGATGAGAATCTGCCCTAGCAGGATTGGAAAGCCCAGTGTAGTCTCCCCCACTTGTGGCTATCAGTTCACTCACTCCTTTATAGGTAGGGTGTGTCTCAGAGGTCAGCTGGTTTCTTCTGCCTCCCTGCACAAGACAATCTGGTTGAGCTCATTCACAGTTACACAGAATGCAATTTGGCTTCAGATACTTCAGTCCTCCTTTGTCAGATCCAGAGGAAAACTGGTACTATACACAGTCACACAGGTGGTGAAGGGGGTTGCCCAAGGCAATTCCTGGATGCTTCAGACTTTCATATTGTCATGCAGGACAAAACTTGTTGATCATATTCACCAACCCTTCCTTACCCTGTGCTGTCAGGAAAGGGACAGTCTCTGTCCTAATACTCTGCCTCCTAAAGCTCTCAGGCTACACTGCAAATCTGGGTTCCACCCATGCAACTGGTATTTCAGAAACCTTAGGATCCACTGACAGACAGCAATGCTTGGATGACTCCTGCCCTGCTAGTGGTGGTGATGTAAAGGATGAGAACCTCAGGCTTTGACAGGGCAGATTTCTCTCCCTGTTTTTAGAGCAGCATTCCTAAAGGAATGGAGTGGGGATGAAGAGCAGTGATGGTACTAAAATAGTTCCCCTGATTCCTTCCTCACTCAGAGGGAAAGCAGATGTCCTCCAGCAGAACAAGCACAGCCTCTGTGCACTCTGAGGACTCTGGAGGCCCATGATGCCTTTCAGGTAGAAAATGGGCATCAGCAAGTCTGTGTCTTCTCCAGCACAAAATTCAGGTACTAGAAGTGGTCTTAATGCCCCCAGCTATAATCTTCATTATATTCACAATTCCCTGTCACTTCCACAAAAGTAACCTGTCACAGAAGAAGGAACTGCTTCTATGTTTTTATAAAGCACACAGATGGAGGTTTAAAACTCACTTTTATGTCCCTAAAAGAGGTGGCAGGTAGGGGCTTGCCATAGCTCCAATAATTATCAGGTCTGCCATCAATGGTGAGCAAGATAGCAGCTGTGCTCCTCTTCCCTACAGACTCAATTACAGAAATATGGCTAGAATATTCTGCTAAAGGTAACTCCCTGTACTCTTGCTGAGAAGAGACACCATGACCAAGGCAACTCTTATAAAAGACAGGATTTAATTGTGGTCTTCCTTACAGATTCAGAGGTTTACTCCATTATTACAGCAATAACTGAAAGCCAAGTCTTGATCTGCCAAGAGAGAACTGAGCCACCCATGGCTTCTGAAACCTCAAAGCCCATCCCCTAGTGACACACTTCCTCCAACAGGCCACACATCCTAATCCTTCTCCAATGATTCCACTCCCTGATGATAAGCATTCAGATATGTGAGCCTAAATGGACCATACTTATTTAAACCAGCACAATGCCCCTGTTCAGAATGCAAGATAAATATCCTCAGCATAAGTCACTAGGCATCCCTGGATGGCTCAGTTGTCTTATCTACAAAATAGAATGATAATCCTGAAGACAAATCTTGTCAGAGAAAGGTGTCTTGGATGTTTTGGGAGCCACCTGATACTTCCCAACTTCCTGGTACCCTCTATCTTCTGTCCAGTAGCCATATAGCATACTTCCCCTTACTTTGAGCATTCCAGAGGTCTTGTTACTTTCCTTTTTATTTCAGTAAGGAAACTGGCCTCCAGGCAGGTAATGTGCTTGGTATTGAATGTGGTGCAGGTGTTACAGCTCTGGAGGAAAAGCTATCCTGACTTGTCAGGAAGTCAAGCCATACCTGCAAGTGTTACAGCTCTGGATGGAATGGTATCCTTACTTGTAGGGTAGTCATGCTATAACTGCAAGTGTTACAGCTCTGGAGGGAAAGGTATCCTGACTTGTCAGGAATTCAAAACCATGCCAGCAAGTGTTACAAATATGAAGGATATGGTATCCTAACTTTTAGGTTAGTCAAGCTATACCTACAGCTAAGAAGGGAGGATTCCTGGATACTTACAACTGTGAGGAGAAAGGTTTACTGACTTGTTAGAAAGTCATGGTATAATTGAAGCTGGGATGCAGTGGAAGATGGTCTCCAGATAGGATGTAGCAATGCTACTTCTCTCTGAGAGAGAGCCATAACAGATAATCACCCTGGTTTCAGGGCCAGGGTGATTTTCTTTGGCTGCCCCTTCACCCTACAGGCAAGCTCTCCAGAGGTCTCTACAAAACTAGTCTTGGTCCTGGCACTCCTCTCTACAAATTGGCCAGAAAAACAAGCTCTTGAGAGTTATGGGAAATTTTGGCTATTTGAGTTTATTCCAATGATGAGAAGGAAGACGGATCAGAGCAGGCACACACACACAGACATGAGTGACCCTGGGAACTTTTCCACAACAATATGAAAGCAGTTGCTTGAGAAAAGGGTTTTGTCATTCCATGTCATTTCATTTCTCTGGTTTAAGAGATTATGAACACTACCTGGTCTCTCTATGCTTCCTTTATTCATGCAGGCATCTTCTGTCTCCTGGAGTGACATCTATGACAGTCTGACAGAGCACTAGGAAAGTTGATATCCTCATCCACAGAGGGTGATGTTGACGCGCAGATTCCTGGGATTTGGTATAGAATCTATGGCCAGGCTAATAGATAATAAGCCTTCTCTGCACACTGTTCAATTTATCAATAAACACAAATGAACCAGGACCCTATGAAGTTTCTCTAAGAAGGGTCTAGTAGATTATGACTACATGTATGATAGAAGAGTATCCATAACTTATACCTGTAACTGAAGATTTCCTGTGTAGGTCAATGCTGTAGGTCAAGCCCACATACCACAAACCCTCCATAGACAAGCTCAAGCCTGCAGGCTTCAGCTAACTTGAGAGAGACAACTAGGAAGCTGTTTTTAGCTCTGTTTTAGAATCTACTTTCTCAGGTTTTAGCTGGAAAATCTTGCCCCACATTCTGTCACTGTTTGTAGCTGATGATTTTCTGTGTCTCAGCCTCCTAGTGTTCAGGACAAATCTCTCTCACCCTCCACTCCCACAGCCACTGGGACCCAAATAAACAAACAGAGGCTTATATTATTAACAAAGTGTATGGTCATTAGCTCAAGTTTTTTACTGACTAGCTCTTCCATTTAAATTAACCCATAATTCTTATTTATGTTTATCCATGTGGTTTGGTACCTTTTCTGAGTTCTGCCTTCACATTTTGCTTCTCATGGTGCTGTCTCCTGACTAAGCCTTCCTATTCCTAGAATGCTCTTCCATTTTTGTGCTGCCTATAGTATACTTCCTGCCTGACTACTGGCCAATCAGCATTTTATTTATCAAAAAAATCAGAGCAACATACGTTTAGAGTGTAAAGAAAGACATATCCAGCCTATACCAAAGGTTTTCATATCCAGAGGCCCAGCAATCCTCTCCAGGGCCTTGGCTCTGCTGGGTGGCTAGGGAGGATTCTCTGTGCTGCAGGAAATCCAGGCTGGTCTATCAAATAAGAGACTCTAGCTCCCCAACTGCTACATGTTCTGGGAGACAGAACCAGTGTGCACACAGCACCGAGTCAGGCCATGTTTCCACATACTGCTCCATCAACTCTCTCTCCACTATGATGACAGGCTGTTCTTCATTTTTATTTATATTATTGTCTTAGGGAGGTGTCTTGTAACCCAGGCTTGCCTCAGATTCACGATTGTACTGTGACTACTTCTCTGGTGCTGGGATCAGTGGCATGTCAACACACCACCATGCCTGGGAAGAGGGAGCCTCAATGAGGAATTATTTAGATTAAGTTGGCTTTGAGCACTTCTGTTAGAGATTTACAGATTGTTACTCAGATGGAGGTCCCACCCTAAAGTGTGTAGAACCACTTCATTTCTGTGACCTGAACTGTGTAACAGTGAAGAAACTGGAGCATATACAGAGACAGGCAGGCAGTATGGCTGCATTTGTATCTCTCTGCTCTTGCTTGTGGATATGATGTGACAGAGTTCCTGCCTTGAAGTCCCCCAAAATGGACTATTACCTGGACCTTTAGGCTAAAATCAATTCTTGTCCTGCTGTGCTGGGGAAATTAAAATAAAGAAGATGCTAAGAAACCAGCATGTGACACAGAGGTTTGTACAAGTCAGGGAGATGGGAAAGTAATTCATGACATGCTCAACAGTAGCATATCTGTCCAAGAGCAGGAGATCCTGTCTTTTCCTGAACCCACCATGTGTTTCTCTATCACAAATTTAGAAAGAGAAACCCGTTGACTCAAATACCATTTCCTTGTCAACCAATACCTCTGGGTAGTGTCTTGTCCTCTCAAGTGCTGTTCTAAGTTCCTCTCATCTATGAAACAATGCAACATTAACTTTAATGTAATGTATTGTCCTATGGTTTCCTGACTATTAAAATTTGGGGATATGGGGAAATGGATCTGAAATCAGAGACCTAGAGATGAATCTCAACCTTATTCTATGTCCTTCTTTGGAGGTCAGGAGAAGCTCCTGACAATTCAGATCAGAGAAGTGCCTTAACCGCCAGATATGCGGGGAGTCAGAAATGATTTGCAAACTCTGGAAATCAGTATGGCAGTTTCTCCGAAAATTGGGAATAAGTCTTCCTCAAGACCATGTTATACTGCTCTTGGGCATATACCCAAGAAATGAATCTTACCACAAGCACACATGCTCAACTATGTTCATATCAGCATTTTTCATAATAGCAAGAAACTGGTAATATCCTAGATGCCGCTCAACTGAAAAATGGGTAAAGAAAATATGGCACTTATATACAAGAGAGTACTACTTAACAGTAAAAGACAATGATATCATGAACTTTGCAGGCAAATGGATGGAACTAGAAAATATCATTTTGAGTGAGGTAACCCAGACTCAGAAGGACAAACATAGTGTGTACTCACTAATAAGTGGATACTAAATGTGAAGGAAAGATGGCAAGACTACGACCCACAATTCCAGAGAGGATAGATAAAAGGGAAATACCCTAGGAGGGACACATGGATGACCCTGTGAAGGAGAATTGGATGAGATCTACATGAGTGGACTGGGTGTGGGGGGTGGCAGAGAGCGAGGAGTAGGGGATGCGAATATGGGGAAATGGGGGGGTCAAACTAGAACAGGAACAGAGTGGGAGGGCAGGGAGGAAGTTACCATAATAGATGAGGACACCAAGGGAATAGGAAGAGGCAGGGTGCTGGAGAGGTTCTCAGGAATCCACAAGGTTGACAACCCTTTGGCCTGATGACAGTGGTCCAGAGGGTGACTGGTCTGATCTACTCTGGTAACCAGCCTAGCAAATAACTGAGATGTCATCATAGAGCCTTTGTCCAGTGACTGATGGAGGCAGATACAGAGATCCATGGCCAGGCACCAGACTAAGCTCTGGGAATCCAACTGATGAGAGAGAGAGGAGAGATACTGCAGGCCAGGGATGTCAAGATGATGATTAGAAGATGTGCAGAGATGACTGGTCACACTAGTAGAAGCACAGGAACTGTGGACTGATGGCTGTCGGCCCCCCTTGGGAGTGGATTAGGCCTTCTGGATAGTGAAGACAGTTGTTTGGCTCTACCTGCTTGGGGAGCACCCAGGCAGGGGGATCTGATCTATCCCTGGTCTATGGGCAGGCTTCTAGAATCCAGTGCTTGTTGTGTGACACCTTGGGCAGTGGGAAGGGGCTCGGACCTGCCAAGGTTCAGTGTGCTGGGCTCTTCTGATTCCCCATGGGATACCTCTATTTGAGGGATGTGGGGTTGTGGGGTGGGTTGCGAAAGAGGGATGGGGGTGGTAGGAGGGAGGAGGGGGGGAATCTGTGGATAGTATGTGGAGTGAGTAGAAATTTTCTTAATAAAGAAAAACGAAAAAGAAAAAGAAATGAGTGGCAATATGTCCACAAGTTACATTAGGCCAGAGATTAACCATAGGGCTGATGCACACACATCCCTGTAACGAACTCTTGTTTGCCCTCTGAGTCTGTGCTTCTTCAGCAAGATTTATGGAAACAGGTCTTTGACAAACTTCCTTCTTCAGAAATAAATGAAACTACTTATAAGGGAAAAGTCATTTTGATTTTGTCCTTCTCTTTCTAGAACATGTGACATCCCCTTCTGAGCAACTTCAAAGCGCTATAGCAGGGGGCTAAGGTTTTGGCCCAGGAACTGCAATAACCATAGTTACAGGGACAGAGTGCAGTTCTGAGGAAAAGTGCAAAAGCCAAAAGTTCAAGGAGGAGACAGCAGGGACATTCATGAAATGCTCTGTTATGTGGTTGCAATTTTAGCCTCTCTGTATGTGAATTTCTTCTACCTAGAGAAAGGAGGGTGGAGATGGAGCATGTAGATAGGTGCTACAACCAGGAACAACTTGTAAAATAACATCCTTAATCATGGTCGCAGAAACAGTTCTTCTTAAACTAGAGCCCACAAATTGCTAAAGAATTTTGTTTTTGTTTTGTTTTTTATTTTTAAGGTTTATTCTTTTTTTTCAAGCTCCCTTCATTGTTTTTCCTTTATAAGCTTATGGTTACTGATTTTATTATGGGGATTAATTTACACTTAACAAAGGCAGGACCCACTGAAGCCTCACTCACATGCTCTTTCAAAGGTTGCATGTATTTAATATGCGACACACAATAATTCCAAGTCTTGGCATTAAATCCTTCTTGACCAATTTAACCACAGCAGCCATAGTTTACTATCTTGTTAGAATATAAATAATAGATAGAGCACATAAAAATAGTAGCATTTTGACTTGATAAAGTAAAGTTCCTGCAAGGATACACACCATGATTGCTAGCTCTCCTCCTTCATTGGCTCTATGCCTTACACTCTCAGCTCAGTCAGGACAAGCCTATCATCAGAAACAAACTCCCAGAAGAACCCCTCACTAAATACACACTCATGAATCAGTCACTTCCACATCAAGAACACAGGGTTCCAAAGGACACCACTCAAAGGATCATTCACGAGCTCTCCTCCAGTGGGTACTCAGCCCTCAGGGAGGGAACTGAGCCTCACCAACCATTACAGGATTTTGACATGCTACCATGTAACTTCCTAAACTGGGCAATTACTTTCTAAAGCAAAATGGGTATGGCATTGATCATAATTCACAGTTAATCTGGACCAGAATGGATACTGAGCTCCAGGAAGCAAGAAGGAAAAAAGCACAGAGAGAAAAGACACTTGTGATACTGAAATGGACAGGCAGGCTCAAAACTTAGGATTTCGACCCCTAGTGTAGATTCTCTTCTTACTGATTTCAACTTATGGTCTCGAAGGCTAACATATGGTGAAGAGAGTAGAAGAGAGGATGACCCACATCTTTCCAAGGTGTTCTACCACCTCCAAGTGACACTGGATATCATGTCATACTGAGGACAACCAAGACAAGGAAGCAAAGGCTTTTGCTATCGTTTTCATGGTATTGTTCCCTGAGAGAATCAGAACAGAGGCAGTAGGTACAAATTCATGTCCAGCCACTGGTCCCTTCCCCTGCAGTCTAAGGGTGAATGTGTCACCCTGGACATTCAGGTAGAGTAGTAGCCACTACCAGATCCTAGACCCACTGAGTGAGCTGCAGAGAGAAGAGGTGGCTGGCAGTCCAGAGGGGCCCCAGTGAACTACTACTCACCATGCCCTCAGTGTGCTGTGGCAGTATGGAGATGCCCTTCAGGCAGAGAATGGGCAGCAGTTGAGGCTGTATCTACTTCAATTTAGTGAGCAAGTCCTATAATTCATCCAGCCCCTTTGGAGTGTGCACCTGGAGCAGCATCTACTCTTTAGTGTCCCCATGCTCCTTATCAAGCTGTTGCCAATGGCTGGGATCAGAGCTCCCAGTGCCTTGAAGCATGACCTCCAACTTGGTCATGACCTGTTCCAAGGTCTGAGGTCAATGGCCTAGCAGTTCCTGGTACTGAGTCTCTATACTGTCTGACCAAACTGCCTTAACTTGCCCAGCTCTGTGGGATGGCACCAGGGCTGTCAGAGACCTTGGTGCTGTGGGCTGAAATGGGTGGCTTTTTAGGGTACTCATAACCCCCAGACCACATGGTCCATGGGCTGGAGTCTGGGGGCCTGGGTCTCCAGAATTCCAGTGGTGCTCAATAGGTACACCCTTGGATTCTAAGCATAGGCAACATGACTGAAAAGGCAGGGAAACTGGAAAAGGAATAGGTGGAGATGACAGAAGGGACCCTGGTGGGGATGGTAGCCAGGTGGGCATTAATGAACATCTTATTTATAAACATATCAAAATGTATAATATAGAGCAACAATAGTAAAATGGTGTTCAAAATTATTTCATTTGAGTATAAGATGCAAGATCTCCTTATTTTGTTGGCTGACTATATTGGGAGAGTGTTAAACTCTATTAGTCCCAAATGTCAACCTACTCACTGGTTGAAATTGGCACAGTTCTAACTATCACTATTCCCAGAACACTGTACAAATTAGGCAGGATTCTGTGTTAGACCTGTGTTTTACCAACACAGCTCTCTCTCTCACCATGCACAACAATAACTTCATTGATTCCTTGTAGAAAATGAAGTCTCTTCAATGATCTATTATGAATTGTTGTCATGGTGTTGTTTATCATGACAATAGGAACTCCTTGACAACAGATTTCCCATTTCCACAATAGCTTTTAGTACATTTACTATTTATACTTATTTTGCTAGTAACAAATAAATGGCTTTTGTGGAGTGTTTTTTGTTCTAATTATCCATTGTTAATACTATCATAAATATGTTGATAACCACAATGTTGGCACTCCCTTTTTGCATGGACTTTTCATTATGTGGACTTTAAAAGATTGTTAGAGTTTTTGGTCAAACAGCCTAACTGTCATGATAGAACTCTCATCCAGTGAGTGGTGGAAGCAGATGCAAGGATCCAGGGCCAAACCCCAGGTAGAGCTCCATGAGTCCAACAGGCAAGAGAGAAGAGGGATTATATGAGAAAGAGCTATAGAGACCAGGATAGAAAAAGCATAGGGACTAATAGCCAAACTAGCAGAAACACATGAACTGTGACCCAAGAGCTGAGGAGCCCCCATGGAACCTGATCAGGTCCTCTGGATAAGTGAGACAGTTGATGAGCTTGATCTGTTTAGGAGGCCTGCAGGAAGGGGACCAGGAACTGTCCTTGGTGTATGAGCTGCCTTTTAGAACCTAGGGCCTATAATGAGACACTTTGCTCAGCCTTGGTGCAGGGAGGAGGGGCATGGACCTGCCTCAAGTGAATGTACCAGGCTGGGCAGACTCTCCAGGGGAGACCTTGCCTTGGAGGAGGTGGGAATGGGGGGCATTAGGGATAAAGACTGGGGGTGTGGGAGGAGGGATGACAGGGGAATCCGTGGCTGATATATAAATTAAATTAATTATAAAATAAAAATATTTATTGAAAATGAAACAAAATGACCATACAGGTATCTATGTACTGAGAACATGGCCAGAGTCAAGGAGGAAGAAACATTCAGCTCAGATTTCAAAATAAATTCAACAGAAGGACAGTGCTGGACAAAGAATAATTCAGTGCAAGCATTTATTTCATGCCAGTTCCTCTTTATTCTCCTGTTCTACTTTATATAAGTGCATTTTACTTTCATGTCCCTTTTGAAGAAAGAGAAAGCAATACATTTTCATGGAGAAATGGAATCAGAGCTCAAGTGATTTCATTTTGTTAGGATTGTTACCACAAAATCACACAGGCCTACTGCTTTTGCTGCTCATCATCTCCATATTCTCTGTGGTCTTGCTTGGCAACTCGGCAATGATCAAGCTCATTCGTGTAGATCCCAAACACCACACTCCCATGTAGTTTCTCCTCAGTCAGCTCTCTCTCATGGACTTGATGTGTATTTCTACCACTGTTTCCAAGATGACATTCAACTTCCTCTCTTGCCAGAAAATATTACCTTACTGGGCTGTGGAGTGCAATCCTTTTTTTTTCTGACCATGGCAGGTTCTGAGGGCTTGCTCCTGGCCTCCATGGCCTATGACCATCTCATGGCCATCTGCCACACTCTTCAATATCCTATTCACACGAGCTAAATGAATTGTCTGGAGATGATCTTGGACACTGGGATCCATTTACTCCTTATCAGACACAGTCTATCTCCTTCACAATCTTTGGTCCATTAACCATTTCTTCTGTGATGTCTCTACCATGTTGCCCCTGTCCTGTATGGACACTTGGGTTTATGAGTACATGGTATATGTTAGTACAAGCCTTTTTCTTCTATTTCCTTTCCTTGGCATCACAGCTTCCTTCGGATGGGCCCTTTTTGCTGTCTTCCATATACGCTCAAAGGAAGGAAAGAAAAAGGCCTTCACCACATGTTCAGCTCACTTAACTGTGGGAACAGTTTACTATGCACCTTTTTTCTACACTTATCTTCATCCCAGGAGTCTCTGTTCCCCACTGAAGATAAGATTCTGGCTGTTTTCCACACTATCCTCACCACCATGCTCAACCCCATCATCTACAGACTGAGGAATAAGGAGGTCCTGGGGACCATGACAAGAGACTTTGGGATATTATCTTCCACAAAAACTTGATTATTTGCCTGGAGAATGTCAGATTTTTTAAGTACAATTTATAACAGTAGCAAAATTACACTTAGAAGTTGCAACAAACATAATTATACTGTTGAGAGGGTCACCACGACACAAGGAACATCATTAAAATTTGGCAGTATTAGGAAGGTTAAGAACCACTGCTCTAGTGAGAGGTCAGTAATTCTCAGTCATAACAGCCAGAGACTCTGGTGTGGACAGACTCTAGAGTTACCCTCCTTTAGAAGCTCAAGGGCTAGGCTTCTCAGCCTCTCTTCCCAAGAGGAGCCTTGTAGATGTAGGAAGTTCAGGGCTACAAGAATCATATGCCTGGCTGAAAGAGTAGCTAAGTGCATTTGCTGCTGTTCCAGAAGACTCTTGTTTGGGTACAAGGACATGTGTAGGGTGGCTTACAACTGCCTCCACTTCTAGCTGCAGATGATCTGACAGAGTCTTCTTCCCTAGAACAGCCTCACATATGTAGAATCCACACAAACAGACCCCCAGACACATTAATAAAAATAAATCTTAAACCACCATGTTCTCATGCCATTTTGGTTGTCCCATGCCAAATAGACCTTGCTGACTCATTCCGCTAATACATTAGGCATGATTGGACTCCAATAAAGTTAGGTCTGAGCTGTATGTCATCAGCTGGGGTAAATATTAACACCAGGGGCTGGAGAGGTGGCTCAGTGGTTAAGTAACTGATTGCTTGTTCAGATGGCCCAGGAAATATCTGTAGCACCCAAAACTCCAGTGTCAGGATATCTGGCACCCTCATACATATACATGCAGGCAAAATGTGAACACACTTAAAAATGAATAAATTTTTAAACAAAAAAATAAAGCTGGCCCATGGTGGTGTACACTTTTGATCCCATTACTCAATAGTCAGAGGCAGGAAGATCTCTGTGAATTAGATGTTAGCCTGATCTATAGAGCAATTTCCAGCAGAGCCACAGCAACACAGAGAAAGTGTGTCTTGAAAAACTATAGAAGAAGAGAAGAAGAAGGAGGAGAAGGAAGAGGATGAGGAAGAGAAGTACGAGGAGGAGAAGGAAGAAGAGGACGAGGAGGAGGAGGATAAAGAGGAAGAGGAGGAGGAGAAAACAAGCCAGGCTGGGAAAATGGCTGACTGGGTAAAGTGCTTTCCACACAAGCATGAATCCTACATTTGTGTAAAGCTGAGGGTGGAATCTGTTGTATCTCTAATCCTAGAGTTCCTATGTTAAGCTGGAAGACAGAGACAAGTGAACCAAGAAACACAGCCCAGTTTTCCAGGCACACAGAGTGGCAAAAACAATGAAGAGAACCAACTTAGTCTGCTCAGCTGGTGAAAGAACTTACCATGAAACCTGATGACCTTAGTGTGTTCCTAGGAACTCTTGTAAAGTTGGAAGGAGAGGATAGACTCCCAAAGTTCTCCTCTGATCTCCACATGCAAGCAATGGCATATACACACCTCCCCCTATACAGACCAAAAATACAATCCAAAGAGAACCTGTCTCTTGGTAGAAGGTATTCACAAACACCTGAGACCATCTACTGACAATAATACTCATGCTCACACTCACACGAACACATATGCACACATATCACACACACGCACACACACACACACACTCACACACAAACACATACACACACATCAACACAACAACAAAATAACAAAATTCCCCAGGTAGCCTGCACTGTCGTATAACTCATTCTGACATCTTTAAAATACTACCTGGTAGGCTATGAATTT
Source organism: Onychomys leucogaster (assembly GCA_949786385.1). Classification (NCBI taxonomy): domain Eukaryota; kingdom Metazoa; phylum Chordata; class Mammalia; order Rodentia; family Cricetidae; genus Onychomys; species Onychomys leucogaster. The sequence continues at coordinate 43,445,702 of OX460426.1, read as the reverse complement.
TTAGGTTTCACACAAAACCAGTGGCCCATCAGCAATGGATCTAGATCAGAATTTCCATGTCCAACTTCTAGTCACCACTCTGCATGCCCTGGGAGACATCCAGAGTTGTAAGTCGGTATGGATGCTTTTGGAAAACACATTCTGGTCATCACTCCTCTGTATCAAGTCTTGGTCAATTCTTATCCCATTCCTCTTTCAGGAATTGTCTTGAGTCCAATGACCATGACTGTAACAATGCACAGGCCTCACAGCACTGGTGTCATTGTGGGCTGCTGCTGATCTGACCATCTTCAGCCCTTCTGACACTGGGGTCTCCATCTAAGCTGGGTGTGTGTCATTTTGCTTGCTGTCTGTCTCTCAGGGATATGGAAGCAGTGTGAGGTTTGATATGTTGTCTTCTGTTCATCCTCAATGCTAACACAGGGCCTGCAGTACAGTAAGCACTTTAAACATGCAAGTCAGATGTACGACATGGTGGCCCATGCCTTTGATCCCAGCACTCAGAAGGCAGAGACAGGTGGATATCTGTGAGTCTGAGGCCTGTTTGTCTACTGAGACCAGAATAGCCAGAGCGTCATAGTAAGGCACTATCTCCAACAACAAAAAAGGAAAAAGTGAGTTTGAGAGTTCATTGGCCCAATATTAGCCCTTAGCATACCTTTTGCATACTCCGGAATGAAGAAGCATTCTGTTGCCATTGTTCCTTGAAGAAACAGTGTTTCTAGGAATTTCCTGATTATAGTCCCTTTCTAAGTGACCTAGCTTTCCACATCCAAAACATCTGACATTTCTCAAACCTCTTAAAATTGTTTTTCCTATCCACATATCATCATGGCCATGAGACTCAACATTAATCATGTTTCTAATCAAATCCTCCAACGGTGAAGATCTTGCCTTTAAAGGCCTGATCTTGCATACTGCATTCATGTTCTCAAAAGCCAAAGATTCAATTATTATCTGCCTAACGTCTGAATTTGGTACCATTATATTTACTTCTGAAGACAGTTTTTGTAAGAAATTTGTGAAGGATTCTTTTGGGTCCTGTATAACTTTTGTGAATGACTTAATTTTCTTTCATGTTTTCTCAATTCTGTCTCACACATTCATGGCTACCATTTCACATAGAGTTAGGGTTCGGTTATTATATAAACATTGTCTTTGTATTTCATCATATTGGTCTTCTCCAACAAGCTGATCCTGGTAGATTTGTATACCTTTATCCAACCACTGACTTTCTAATTTTGTAGCCTCATCTCTTAACCATATGCGCCACTGCAGCTGTGCTCCAGGTTCCAGGACAACAGTTACAAGCTCTTTCCAGTCTTGAGGGATAATCCTATTACAAGTTGACCAGGAGTTTAACATTTGATGTAGCTGCTGCAGCAGCAGTTGAGTGCAGCTATGATTGCATGCAGACAGACCAGTAGCTATGGCATGGCCTGGGGCTTGTAAACTGTGGCTGAGCCGGGCTTGAAATCCCTGGCCTGTGAGGCCACCAACAGTTTCTCATGAATTCTTGCCACATGGGCACCAAAAGTACATGAAATTCTAAACGGTCTTAGTAAATAAGAAACTCAGAGCCAAATGCTGAGTTAAATGCCCAAGAGGTCAGATCACTAGCAAATAGCCTTTAGCTTACCAGTAGATGCCACCCTTTCCCTGAGAGAGAGAAAGAGACCTTCTTCCTCTGTTCCGTTTTTTCATAGCCTTTCTGTTCTGCCTTCTCATTGGCTTTAAATCCAACCACATGACTTCCTCATCACTGCCTAACTATACAGACCTCCAAGTCTCTATGGTCGGTATTGAGATTAAAGGCATGTGTCACCATGCTTGGCTGTGTCCTTGAATACACAGTGATTCTAAATGCCATATGATCAGGATTAAGGGTGTGTGCTACCACTGCCAGACTTCTGTTTAATGACTATGTCCTCTTGACTTCAGGAAACTTTATTTATTAACATACAAATAAAATCACATTTCAGCACAAATAATATATCACCATATCATTGCTTGTCTACACACAGTCCTATAACAAATCTGGGCATTGGGCAGTATACCAAGGTCCTCATCAGGAATATAACTCCATCTAACTCCATCCTAATTTGAACACAGAATGAAAGGATTTGGGGTATCATCTGTGATTCAATAGTATTGAATTGCTCATGATGATGAATAGAGGGATACTGAGGAAGGAATGAGACATTCTTGGGCAGTGTTTGGATAGAATAATAAGTTCCCAACTTGGGATGTACTATGGTGCTTCCAATGAAGCTAAGAGTACTCTGGCTTTGGAAGGAGGAGATGCCAAATGGATTTCTCTATGTTCCAAGTGAGACTTCTGGAAAGTGATCCTGGGCTTCTGGTCAGTTCAGGGAGAACCAATTAGCAGGGTTGCAAAAGCTGTTCCCCATGACATCAGCAGTCTCTTCTCTGGAAATTCTATTGTATCCTGGAGAGCTCTTAGCATCCCCTGTGATCTCACCACTGTTGTAGCACTCCAGCTGGCTTAGAGCATTCCTTCAGTACCTATAGGGTACATCATTAGACATGCTGTCAAGACTGAGGAGTCTACTTGGGAGACAGAATGGAGAATGTCCAGAGACCAGAGAGAGGGAGTAGGAAGCTGGCCTTCATTCTCAGAGTAAAACAGGAACACAAAATGGTTCTGGAGAAGACAGAGTGAGTTCTGGGCAGGAGATTGTGAGCTTCCTAGAGGAGGTGGGCTTGAGCTTGGCCTTCTAGTAATGGGCCAGAGGAGCTGAAGCACAACACCTGAGTGCTAGTGCATTCTGCCATTTTTCTCCTGGGTGCTGAAACCACAGGCAGGCTTTGAGGCTCTGGACCACGTTGCATGCTTTTCCTCTGTGAATATGCTTGAAATTGTGTTCTTTGTTCCCAGAAGCATGTGTAGGGAGACAGGAAACTCCTGACTGGTTACACAGCCATATCTGTTGAGAGTAACTGGAGAGCTAAGTTCCACAGAGTCCCCACTCTTAGCCTGGTACAGGCTGATTGTGAGCATAAGCATTGTTGTCAGTAGATGGTCTCAGATGTCTGTGCTTACCTTCTACCAAGTGACAGGGTCTCTTTGGATTGTGTTTTTAGTCTGTATAGGGAGACATGTGTGCATGCCATTGCTTGCATGTGAAGATCAGAGGAGAACTTTGGGAGTCTGTCATCTCCTTCCAACTTTACAACAGCTTTAAAGAACAAACTTAGGTTATCAACTGCATGGTAATTTCTTTCACCAGCTGAGACAGCTAAGTTGGTTCTCCTTATTGTATTTGCCACTGTGTGTGCCTGGAAAAAGGGGCTGTTTTTCTTTCTATTGGTTCTCTTGTCTCTGTCTCCCAGCTCAGCATAGAAACTCTAGGATTAGAGATACAACAGCTTCCACACTCAGCTTTACATGGGTTCTGGGATTCAAATGTAGGATTTATGCTTGTTTAGAAACACTTTACCCAGTGAGCCATTTCCCATTCTGGCTTTTTTCCTCCTCCTCCTCCTCCTCCTCCTCCTCCTCCTCCTCCTCCTCCTCCTCCTCCTTCTCCTCCTCCTCCTCCTCCTCTTCCTCCTCTTCCTCCTCCTCTTCCTTCTCCTCCTCCTCCTCTTGGGCAGTTTTTCAAGACAGAGTTTCTCAGTGTAGCCCTGGCTGCGCTGGAAATTGCTCTATAGATCAGGCTGGTCTCCAATTCATAGAGATCTTCCTGCCTCTGCCTCTTGAGTACTGGGATCAAAAGTGTACACCACCACTGGCAAGATTTTATGGTTTAAAAATGTATCTATTTTTATGTGTATTGGCATTATGACTGCAAATATATCTGTGTGAATGTGTGAGAAATCTGGGAACTAGAATTAAAGGCTATATTGATCTCCAATGTGGGAGATAGGGATTGAATCTGGGCCCTCTGCAAAGCACCAGTAACTTAACTGCCAAGCCTTATCTGCAGCCCTGGCTTATTTCTAACTTAAACCCCAGCTGATGACATGGAGCTCCCACTTAACTCTATCATAGTACAGTTATGACTAATGTGGGAGCCGAATGAGGCGGCCAGCTCTGTTTGGCATGAGACAGCAAGAATGGTATGGGAACATGGTGAGTTAAAAAACAATGACTGAGCAATGTCTAATAAAAATTGATGGAATATATTAAATTTTGAAGATTGAGCTGTACAGTCAAGGAAAGGTACTATCCATTTTGTGGAATGTGGGGAACTTGTGTGTAAAATATATGCTCCATCTGTTTTTGAAGAATAATGTGCAAAATCTCTATGAGCAAACTCTATAGGATTTTTAGATGTAATTTTAGGTCAAAACCACTGAGTATCTTTAAAAACTCTCAAAAGTTGATATACTGGGTAGTGATTATCTATAGATCCCGAATAACATGCTGATGCAATCGGTGAGTGGTCATCAATTTAAATCAAATAAGCTCCATATTATCTTCTGGCAGTAACTTCTCTAGGCGTCATATTAGGAAGTTGTTTGTTTTTTATTTTGTTAAATTTTCTATTCCTTTTACATACCAACCACATATTCCTCCTCTCCTCCCTCCTCCATACACCAGTCCTCCCTCCAACGACTTACCTCCCCTTTCCACCTCCTTCAAGGCAAAGTCTCCATGTAGAGTCAGCAGAGCCTGGTTCATTCAGTTAAAGCAGTCTACTCCCAGCATCAAGGCTGTAAAATTGTCCCACCATAGGCACTCGGCTCCAAAATCCCACTCAGGGACGAGGGAAGGATGCTGATCACACTGCCTGGGGGCACACCAGACAGTTCAAGATAAATGACTAACTCAGATATCCAGAGTGCCTATTCCAGCAACATGGGGTCTCCACAACTATTGGTCCACAGTTTTCTACTAGTTTGGCTGTCTGTATCTATGCAATTTCACATCATGATCTCAATGTCCCTTGCTCATAGAATCTCTCCTCTCTCTCATTGATTGGACTCCTGGAGCTTGGCCCGGTCACCAGTTGTTGATCTTTGCAATGCTTGCATCAGTCACTGGGTGAAGGCTTATGGGGGCTCCACAGCTACTGCTCCACAATTCATGCAGTTCCACAAGTTTGGCTGATTATCTCTGTACTTTTTTCCATCAGGACCTCAATGTCCCTTGCTCAGAAAATCTGTACTTACTATTATCATGAAGTCCATTACTTCTTGGTAATAAGGAGATGCAGGTATTTGTGGAGAATCATACTTCACATAAATTTCTATGCTTTAGCAGGAGATGAACACTCACTTTCCAAAATGGAAGTACTGAGGCATTTCCAAACATTCAAAGAATTCAAGAGTGCTGAAGGATTTCCCTTGAGTCCCATGAGAGATTTCTGAAATGGGAAACCTGTCTTCTGGTGAGTTATGAGGAGAGCTGGCTAGCAAGCAAGCAATGTCAGTTACCCATGACATGAAGGGTCTCTTCCCTGGACATTCTATTGTATCCTGGAGACTTAGAATGTTTTCTGATGTCATCTGTGTTGTAGTAACACCAACTGCCTTTGGACAGTTGGTTCAGTGCCCTTACAGTTCAGCCATGAACATGTTGGGAAGACTAAGGAGTCTATTGGGTAGAGAGAAAGGAGAGGGAAGAGAGACCAGAGAGAGGCAGCAGCAAGCTGGCCTTCAGCCTCCATGTAAAAAATCAAGAAAGATATGGTCCAGAAGATGGTATGGTAAGTTCTGGGCGGGAAATTGGCATCTTTCTGAAGGACATGGGCTTGTGGTGAATCTTCCTGTAATGGGACTCTGGAGATAGGAGTCTCTGGGAAGCATCTGGACTTCCCTGCTTGTCATGGCTCCTGAAATTCAAGGACTCTAGAAGAGTAATTTGCCTGCCCCAGAAGTCAGGAGTGAGTAAGGCCAAAGCTGTTGTAGTGGGAGCTCCTTCCTTTCAATCCTACAGGAGGGTAGGGGTTGAGAGTGGACAAAAAAGGCCAGAATCATGGTAGGAGGTTCAAGTGAAGTATGCCCAACAAAAGGCACATCATTAATGTTCTTCAACCTATGTGGCTTCAATTATTTGCTGCCCACCAACTCTGTGCATCCTCTGTTGTCAAAGAGGAGTCTTGGTGAGGATGGTGAATATGTTCTGTGCTGTATGGCTTCTTAATTTTTACCATGTGCTTAGAGTCACCTGTCAGGATATTTATGCATATTTAATGACCTGAATACTTGTGGACTGTGTCAATTTTATGTTGGCTCTGATAGCAACAGACCAGTGAACTCTGCAGCCAAGTTGAATGCAGTGTCCGGAGTTATTAATAAGCCTGAGGAGACTCTCTCCCTATTTACCTGAAGCATGGGCTAAAGGAGCAGAGGAAATCAGCTGGCTGAGACTTCTATCTCCAGGCTATTATGTTAGCCTGAGTCTTTTTATAGGCAATTAAGTCCATTGATATTAAGGGATATTAATGACCAGTGATTGTTAGTTCCTGTTATCTATTGGTGGTAGTGTGTGTGTAATTCTCTTCTTTGGGGTTTACTGCTATGTAGTTATCTGTGTGAGGCTGGCATCCATGGTCTCTTAGTGTCTGCATTACATCTGCCCAGATCCTTCTGGCTTTCAAAGTCTCCATTGAGAAACTGTGTGTTTTTGTGATGAGTTTGCCTTTATAGGTCACTTGGCCTTTTTCCTGTGTTGTTCTTAATGTTCTTTATTTTGTAGGTTTAGTTTTTTTAATTTCTATGTGGCTTGGGGAATTCTTTTGGGGGGTCTAGTCTGTTTGATGTTCTATAGGCTTCTTGTATCGTCATAGGCATTTCCTTTAAGTTGGGAAAGTTGTCTTCTATGATCTTGTTGAGTATATTTTTCTGTCCCTTTTGGTATTTCTGTGCCAGTTGGTATTTTTCTCCTTCCTCTATCCCTATTATTCTTAGGTTTGTTCTTTTCATTGTATCCCAGATTTCTTGGACATTTTGTGTTATGAATATTTTGGCTTTGGTATTTTCTTTGACTGATATATCTATTTCCTAACTTGTGTCCTCTACACCAGGGATCCTCTTTTCCATCTCTTATAGTCTGTTGGTTATACTGCATCTGTGTTTCCGGTTTGTTTACTCAGATTTTCTATTTCTAGCATTCCATCTGTTTGTGTTTTCTTCATTGTTTCTCTTTCCCTTTTCCTGTCTTGAACTCTTTCCTTCACCTGCTTCATTGCTTTGTCATGGTTTTCTTTAAGGGATTTATTGCTTTCTTCCAATTTTTTGTTTGTCTTTTCCTCTATTTCTATATAAATTTCTCCAATCTTTTATTTGTCCTTTCTCAATTTCTTTATTGATTTCATTCTCTATTTTGTTCATCTTTTCCTCAATTTCATTTTTCTTCCTTTTTTGAAAGGCCTCTAGCATCTTAATGATGCTATTCTTAAGGTTACTTTCTTCTACTTCTTCTTCTTTATGTTCAGGTCTTGATTTGGAGGAGGGCTAGCTTCTGGTGCTGCTGTATTGTTCTTTATGTTGGTGTATGTGCTTCTGCCTTGCTGTCTGCCCATCTCCTCCTGTAATAGGTGTCTGAGGTGCCTGTGCCTGAGCAATTGCTGTGGGTCTACTCTGTGTTTGTTGTATCTGTCTCTCAGGCGTCCCTTCTAGATCTAATCTTAGCTCTTGGTCTAACTGGAGCAGGCAGCTTCTGTGTCTCAGACAGCTGCTATTGGGTCAACCAGATTGGTTGATTCTGTGACTCATGGAATTGTTCTTGGTTATATCATGGCTCTTGGTCCAGTCAGAGCTGACAGATTCTGCATTTCAGGTTGGTCCATTGAGAAGTGACAAATTCTAAATCTCAGAAAGTTGCTCTTTGTCTAATGAGGGCTAGCAGATTCCTTGTCTCCTGAGGGTACTCTTGGTACAATTGCAGCTCTTTGTCCAATGAGAGCTCTCTCTAGGCCCAATTAGAGCTCGCTATCTCTCTCTATCTCTCTCTCTCTCTCTCTCTCTCTCTCTCTCTCTCTCTCTCTCTCTCTCTCTCTTTCTCGCTCTGCCAGATAAGAGCTGGGAGTTGGTTTCCAAGCCTCAGGAAGTGGCCTGGGTCTCAGTAAGATGGGTGTGGGGACAGGGCATGTACATTGCAGGGTCTGCTGGGGGGTCTTGAAGAAACTTCCTGCAGGAACCTAGTCAGATGGCCAGTAACTGGGACCCAGTTGTGTGGCTATTCCCCAGGAAAGGCCGGGGCCGAGGAAGGAAAGTTCAAATTTTAATAAATCATTTTGATCTTAAAGCAGCTGGAGGCTTCTAGCTGCTGTTTATAATGAAGACTCCACGGAAGTTTTTCCTGGGTCTTCCTGTTAAACAGGAGTTTTTTCCTTTCTGAAAATGCATGGAGTGAGCAAGATGTGTTCTGGAGGAGTTCAAGTCCAAATTCATGTGGCTCTTCCTGACACCCCACTCTATATAACAGGTCCAGTGTGTAGGTTTTCTTCTCTTTTCTTTGAAGAAAACCCTTTGTCTATCTCTTGGACTCTTTTTAACCAGTTACTACCATCCATAACATAATTATTTGAATTTCAAATCCACAGTTTTAGAGAGACACCAGATTGTTTTGTATCTGGCTTTTTAGATAATCCCCTCCTACTCAATACAGAAAAGACTGGTACTACACCCTATTATAGCCATCCATGAACATAAAAGGCCACTAAAAGTCATCAAGACTATGAAATCTACAGGGAACTCAGGTGTGATTTTGATTATTGTCACTCCTTCCTTTCACTCTCTATTTGAGCCTTTTTCTCATGAATATTAGTGAAGAGGGGAATCAGACTGTGATGACTATTCTTGGTTGGCAACATGACTCTGTATGGATTAACAAACAACAAAAAACTAGAGGGTACAGCTGTGGTAGATGTCTACTTATTTTGAAGCATGAAGATCTAATTCTATTTGGATCTTCGAGGGATGAGTTCACACCTTTAATTCAGATCTTTAATCCAGATGTAATCTGGATCACTCCATTTATTGGAAGGACTTGGAAGAATGAAGAGCTCTCTCTGTGTGTGTCTCTCTCTGTCTCTGTCTCTCTGTCTCTCTCTATCTCTCTCTGTGTCTCTCTCTCTCACTTAGTTTCTCTCTCTCTGTTTCATATTTCTCTCTCTCACTCTGTCTGTCTATCTCTATTTGCTCTCTCCTTGTTAGCATATCTGCATATCCATTCATTGACTGGCTTTAAAGCCTACATCTTTAAGATTCCAGCATATACTACAGACCAGAAGAGACATCCTGTCTTGTACAGTGTGAATCTACTAGATTCTGGGACTTTCCATTCACAGCCAGATATTGTTGGATTAGATGGAACACTACGTATAAGCTGTTGTAACAAATACCGTTTCAATAGAGAATCATTATATTACTTCTGGAGTATGGTGGCTAAGATACCAGACATATAGAGAGGACATTCTAGAGAAATTAGGGGCTCATAACAGTCTCAGCTCACTTCCAAATCCCCAATAGTCACCTTCTCTTAACCTTAGCCTTCCACAGGTAGTTGCTTATTTCAGAGAACTCAACCCTTGTTGTCAGGACCAAATTACTCAGCATGCTCTTTCATATTATTGGGAATGGATGTGAGGAGGGTAACTGCCAATTTTAGGAAGTGTTTATAATGTGAGTGTTCAATTCCCCATGGGAGTTCTTATGAAGCAAAGAGAAATAGGTAGTATTGGAAGGATGAGGTCCTGAATGACTTCCACTGTGTCACAGGAGAGACTCCTGGAAGGACACAGAGCTTCTGGTGAGTTTAGGGAGAACTAACTAGCAAGGAGGCAACAGCTATGCCCCATGACATCAGCAGACCCTTTACTGGGCATTCTAATGTATCCTGGACATCTCTTGGTATCCCCAGTGATTTCATTTGTGTAGTAGCAACACTGACTACCTTGAAGAAATTAGTTCAGTGACCACTTTGCATCGAGACCTGTTATGCAGATTTAGTGGTCTGTTTGGGAGAGGGAATGGACTGCATGGAGAGAGCAGAGTGAGGCCAAAGGAAGCTGGTACTAGGTCTCTCTGGAATACATGGAGGAATAAATGGTCCTGGGGAAGACACAGTGAGTTTTGGGAAGGGGCTGGGGAGCTTTCTGTATGTGGTGGGCTTCAGCTTTCCAGAGTAAGGGCTCAATAACTCGGTACATCTTGGAAGGAGGCACGGAGGAATTAATGAGATTTCTGTACCATAACTGTGTTTACAGCCACTTGAGTCCTTTACTTACATGCCAGCAATAATAGGGAAAGGAGATTACCCTGAAAAACCCTGAGGTTCTTACTCTTGACATCACAGCCACTAGCAGGGCAGGAGCCCCGAAGTGCTGCTATCTTCCAATGACCCCTGAGGTTTCTGAGTTACCAGCCATTGATGGCACACAGGTCTCCAGTTCAGCCTGAGTGCTATTAGATTCAGTGAACCTTGACTGAGACTGTCTTCTTCATGCCAGCTCTGGGTGTTCTGGACAGTCAGTGAAGATGTCTTTGTGAATCTGACTACTATGTTTTGTACCTACATGGTTTTTCTATTAACTTGAGACTCTGAATCATAGAACAAGGGACATCCCTACACTAACCAAAGTGATTATAACAGTAGCAATTATCTCCAGGCTTCTGAAAGCACATGGCTGAGGACTCTGTAGCCAATGTGCATCCTCTACAGGTGTGAGTAAGCCTTAAGAGGTTGTCCACTGGGTCACCTTTTGCAGATAGTCAAAATGATGTCTAAGATATCTAACTTCCTATAGAGAGATGGGAATCTGATATCCACAGAGGGGAAGACTCAAGTCTGAGCTTTCAGAACCTGCCTGGACAAAGTCTCATCTGCAGTCACTTTCTGTGTGTCCTTCAGTGTGTAAGGATTAACTGAGATGAGGTAGTGTATAGGGCAAGTGCTATGCTTTGCCTTCTAGAATTGGATATTACTGAGATAACTCATCTTGTCTAGGATGTCTTAGTATGATACAACATCTCAAAAGACATAGTTTGCCTCACATCAGTAATTACTTCTCGGGTCCACAAAGTACATTTCTGAAGCCAAAGTCTAGACTTCTGGTGAATTTTCAATCCAGAACACACATAGTGCTAGTTCTTCATATCAGGACAGTCAGTAAATGCAAAAGTGTGAAATGGGGCTCTGGGAAATGTCTAAGGTTAAGGACCCCTAACAATCCATCCTCTTCTGGCCTTTGCCTGCCTCTCTCAAGCCTCAATGGGTATTATAATTTAAGATGGCAGTGTCACCATTCCTAAGGGTATGCGCATTGTCACAGGAGGCTCCATATCAAAGAATTTGACTTTCATGTAGCTCTAGGTGATCTACCACAGCAGTGACATATTACATACTGTTTCCATGACTGTTTATATTTGATTTTCTGTAAATGTCTTTGTATATCTGTGTGTTGCCTCTCAATAGCCATTCATCTTTCTTCAAACTTTAATGAAGGAATGGCCCATTGTTCTTCATGGGAGTTTTTGCTAATGTGTGTAGGACTACCCTGGGGAACACTGGTTCTTATAATTGCAGCCTGACAGTCAATAGTTAATCTCACTTTTGGTATTTATATTGACTCGAATGAATTCTGCTGAATTCACTGGTAATATTAATCAACTATGGGACATATCTTTGTTCTGATAAGATACTCACACCTTCCCACTACAGTAACAGCCTTGTGAGTCCTCCACAATGTGGTTGTTGCTTTTATGAGACTGAACTTTCCTCCCCACCATCCATACTTAGTTACCTAGAAACCTTTTTTTTCTTGTGCTATTGACTAGAGGTTTCATGAGTTGATGAGCCATTTCCTGGAATGTGTTTGAAAGTGAGTGTTCAAATTCCTGTACATGAAGTAGTGAATAAATTCTAATGAAGTAAAGAGAGATCTCTGGTTTGTAATGATGAGGTGATGTAAGTCTTTGTGATTTTTGAGACGGCTCCTGGGAAGGGCAGTATGGCTTTCAATGAATTGTAGATGATGTAGTTTTTAGGTAGGTCAGGGCTACTGCTGGTGAACTCAATATTACCTTATCATGACTAGCAATTATATTCTTGGGACTCCTTGGCATTCTCTTGATGTCACCAGTGTTTTAGGAACATCAAATGATTGTAGGTATTCTTTCGCTGCCCATACATGTTGGCAAGCCTGAGAAGGCTGCTTGGGAGGGAGAATGGAGAACATGGAGAGACCAGAGAGCGGTGGAAGGAAGCTGGGCTTCAGTCTCAGTGTAAAACATAGAAAAATGCTTCTGGGGAGGGATCAGTGAATCATAGAAAGGGGGTAGTGAGCTTCCTGAAGGAGGTGGAGCTTGTGATGGGCATTACAGTACTTGTGCTCAGCATCTGGGAACTTGTGGGAAGCAATGGGCTTATCCAGCCTCTCTGGGTTCCCTAAGAGCAGACTCAGAAGAAACAATTTCTGATGGTTAGTTTGGGAGAGCTATGAATTTTCAAACCTGAGTGGCTTTTCTGTGAGATCCTTAATCTCATTCTGAGTAGAAAGGAAGGTTAGCAAGTGGAAAGTGGTGATGAATAGGTGTCCCTCTCTGGGTAGGGTATTGCTGCACTTCATCCTAGTTGATTCCTTGAGTTTCCATAGGAATCTGATGCCAATAAGAAGGGAGGGAATCTCTATTAGCCATGCAACAAAGACTCAGACATTCAGATACTTTGGTACTGGATACATGTAATGAGGACTTAGTACTCCTAAACTCTAGGGACAATAGGACATACCTTCACCATTTCAGATATGAGGTGTCAGTGTCCTCCAAATTGACATGACTGGGCTATCTTGTGCCTTCCAGGACCAGGGAACTGCATTAGAGAGGGAGACATAGGCCTAGCCATGGTAATTGAGGACAGATACATAGCTCATGCATTCCAAGTTGAAGTTAGCTGCCCTACTCTTTGGGGCCCTTAGTAGATCCATAGCATTTCCTCTTCCTCAGGCTTTCTCTTGGGAATAGCATGGATTCCTGGCCCTATGCCATTCAAGTGTACAAGTTCACTTTGTTTTATCTTCCTGCAGGGAGTACTGGGAAGGCACCACCTGAAACCTCCACCAATACTGAGCAGGAGCAGCAGATGACAAAGTTGGAGAAACTCACCCTTCAGCTACAGAGTATAACATATGAGCTATTTGAACTGCAGGGAATCCTGGCTAGTTATACCGACAAGAATTTGCAGAACAGGTAGTCATTATGTGCAGTTCTCTGCTGACCATCTTGACCCACAGTGTGTAGCTAAGCTTTCCTAATGAACAGTAGTGGGTAAGCTCTCAACATGCATTTCAAGAGGCCTTGGCAGGTGTTGGCTTATGGGAGATGCTAGGTTCTGTGAGTTTGTGGTGAGTCCTTGGACTTGACAAACAGATGATTGTGTGCTGAAGGCACTTTGCAGCAGCTGGAGAGGCCTGTTCCCATTCATCCTTCTCAGTTTGTTCCTGGAAGGCCTGATGCTTGTAACTGCTTCTCCTGTTTCCTCCTCCTTATATTCTGAGGTAGTTCTATTTCTCTGCATTTCATGGGCATTATGACTGTGGTGTTTTTGTGTTTGGGGGAAGTAATAGCCTGCAGCTTTATAAAGCCTTCCTGAAGTTGGGACTCCTCCCTGGAAATACTCAATATATGCTCTGGTCCTCTGTGTAGCAATAGGCAGCCAGGCATGAGAATCCCTGTTGGAAAGACAGGAAAAAATGTCACCATAGGATTTTGGTGGCAACAGATATGTGGCACAGACTCCTGGAAACTTCTTAAAGAGATACTCTATAGCTCCAAGTCCACTGATGGTGCTCATGCATTCCTGGATAACTCCCATGGACAACCTTCTTCTTCTAGGATAGGGACATGATAGGAAGATTAATAATCACCAAGAAGTCCCAGTGTATGAGTGCCAGGCTGTGGCTTCAATGGAGATGAGGAGTCCAGAACATAGCTTGATTCCATATGATCCTTATGGCCTGTGTTCATTGGGTCTTTTTCTCTTGGGGCCATGCCCTACCACAGGCTGAATTCTTTTAAGATGCTGAAAAATGAGCATCAGCAGATGATGTCAAACTTGCAGAAATTGCCCATGGAGATCAGTGATGATGTGAACAAGGTCAAACAGCTGATTGAGGAGAATGTATCCTACAGGTATGTGCCTGATTTTACTTGGGAGAGACTGTTTCTGCCGTCTTTCACTTTGACACAAAGAGAGGGCTCTGGCTCTTGCCTGTCTGCCTCTTAGCAAGCAGCCTGACTTGTGGTCCTTGAACTTGTGCTTCTTGGACTCAGTTTTGCTAAGTGTTAAATGACACTGAGTTCCTTCAAGCGATGTCCTGCCATCATCAGGATACCCTTGATAGAAAAATGGTTTGTGGGCTGGAGATTTGGCTCAGTGGTTGGGAGCATGGACTGCTCTTCCATAGCTCCTGAGTTCAATTCCCAGCAACCACATGGTGGCTCACAACGATCTGTAATGAGATCTGGTGCCCTCTTCTGTATACACAATAAATAAATAAATTTTAATAAAAAGGTGTGTGCCTCGATGCACAGACAAAAGATTACTTTAAAAAAAAGAAAATAAATATTGTTTGCTCCATGAAGAGAGTATCAGGTATCCCAGTACCTCTGGGACTCTGACCAGGGCTTCACAGAGGTGGTTTCCATGGTAGCCACAGACAAAACTGATTCTGGTTGGGAATTATTACCTTCTTCTGGTAGTGTTTGCCCTCTACCTGCTCATGCTTTCCCAATCTCATGAACATTTAAGAACAGGTGTGGGCTGTATCCTGTTCTCAGAGGCACAGGATTCCTTTTGGCATCAGGGTTTTCAGAAGTACTTTGAATCTTTCTGGAATTTGGGTATTCTCTGGATTTGGCCTGTGTCTAAGTGATGCTGCCTTGGCTACTGAGAACTCAATTTTTGGGCTGCCTCGGAGTCTGGTACTTTTCCACACTGGTGGTACTTGGAGGTATGTATGGCAAAGGAGGCTGGCTGGGACTCACCATGTTTTGGTGGTTGTACAGTTACATCTATGATCAGGTCCTCCAAGATTGGACTCAGCTGAAGGAGAATGTACATGTGTTGAGACTGAAGAACAGATTGCTGTGGAAGGAGCAGATTCAACTTGAAGAGTCCTGTGAGGACCTGAAGAGGGTCTTGAAGGAGGCCCATGAGATGATCTGTGATGCTTCTGCTGAGCAGCAGCAGGTAGGCTGAGGCAGTTGGGGTAGGTGCCTACTATCCAAACATAAACTTGGAGAAACCCAAATAACCATCCACCCATCTCTCCTGATTTCCACCTAATTACCATCCAATTGTAAATTTTTGTGATCATTCACAAGTCTTTCTGGAGAGTTAGCCTCTTGCAAGAATCTGGATAATTGGCAAGCAAACCCTCCTGCTCTTCATTGAGAGAGCTGGGTCAGTCACATGGGTCAATCAAACACCTACATGTCATTATGATCAGAGGGCTGCTATGCAGGGAGCTACTTATGGACCAGCACAAACTTTCATTGATGATGTCAGTGGCCTGTGGCTCATTTGATTTGCAAAGGTCATGTGAGATCACAGTTAGGAAGCACCCTGCAAGACTAGATCCCAGTGCAAGTGCCAAGTGAATGGTCCTCATTGTCAACATTTTGGGTGGCATGTGGTCTTCACATTTCTTCCTGCATCACAATGTGTTCTCTTCCTTTTGCAAAGGTCTTGGTTCAAAGTAACCAAAGCCTGAGAATGATCTTTACAACCCTTTTTCGGGGCATGGTCTGGAGATCACTGGATCACCATAGATGTGGAAAACCATTGACAGGGTTAGGTGTTGGGTGACAGATTTGAAGGTATATGAGAACATGTTCTGGTATCACCTCAACATACTATGTCACGCTATATGCTCTCCTAGGAATTTTTAGAATCTAAGGAATGGATAACCATGCTGTGTGTCTCAGAACACACGAAGTGCACATTTTAAATTCAATTATTTGTTTTGCATGATATACTCTTCATTGTTTTCTGCTCACTTCTAATTTCTATGGTCTGTGTGTGACCTATGCAGGCATATGTAAATGTGTTCATTGGTGGGTATGTTAAGAGGCTACATAATGAAATCCTGTGTTGTCATCTGTTGCTCATTCCCTTGTTCCCTTAAGCTCAGGTATTTCCCTGAACCTGAAATTTTCTGTTTGGGCTAATCTGGCTCGCCAGCACTCTTTGGATTTACTCTCCTCTAAGGTAGAACTTCTGTCTTGTTTTTTACTCATCCAATTGTTACAAGTTTACATTGCTCAAAAAGAGAAAGGAGGTATTTGTTTTCTCTTTTGTTTATTTACTTTTATTGTTTTGATGTTATAAATAACAAAACAAACAATACAGCTATTTTAAAAATAAAGGTTAGGCTTCTTTCTTTCACTGCTCAGAGCTAACACCACAGGAAATGTCTCTGGCTTTTCAACAGAGAATCCCACAGTGCATCTCCTTGCTGACGTTGTGTTGCTGACTATATCATGTGCATTACTGTGTCTTAGAACATTTCCCTCTCATAGCTGTCCAGAGTGCTGCATTCCTGAAAAGCAGTGTAGGTCTCTTCACTGGGCTCCTTCTGACTGACATTGGGCTGAATTCATATTCTAAGCACTGTCATCTGTTCAGAACTTCCTGGGTGTTGACCATGTGTCACTTCCTTTCTTTTGGTCTATCAAGGTCAACTGTGGAGGAGCCAGGGTAAGTTTAGTGAAAAGACTGTGAAGGGTGATTTTGGAACCTGTGGAATCAGTGAGTTTTGTGATGGATAAAGTTCATTCAAGGAAAAGTAAGTGCAGGCTAGGGTAGCAGAGCCTTGCTAAGTCTAAGAGCCTTGTAGAAAGCACAGAGAAACCACTACCTTGACCTACATAAGAAAAGGTTCAGCAGTCCTCTCACTGACCATTCTAGGTTCAACAAGTATTTTCTGTTTGTGTGTGTGTGTGTGTTTGTCCATGTTTCCTGCATATATAGGGGTAAGTATTCGTGTGTGTTTGTGAGTACAGGTGCTTATCCATGCAAGTGTGTATTTGTATGTGTGGAATTTAACCTCTCAGCTGTCTGTTTCTGCATATTTGTATGTTTACTTACTTGTCTTTAATGTTGATGGAATCAACTTTGTTGAAAAAGTACTGTGCCCTCTCACTTAGGATACATCAACTATTGTATGCTGCTGCCCATCTTCCTGCATGTCCACCCAGCTCACTAGAACAAAGGGACACAAAACTACTGTAACTAAATGGTTTTCAGGTGTTTGTAGAGACAAAAATATTCATCTGCCCAGAAATCCATGGAGCAAACCAGAGGAATGTGGTACATGAAGTATAGGACAAGGTCACTGTGGCAAATCAAGGTGTTGGAGAAATAGGATAGGCTGCCTGAGGGTTTCTGTCCTTGTCTGCTCTGGGTGAATGGGGACTGCACACTCAATGAGCAGATGGCTTGCTGTGTCTTCCATATATCCTGATTTGTCCTCATCCACATTGCTTGCTACCACACGCTTTCCCTCTTTGTCTAACCAAGGCTCAGTTAACCTTGGCCTTGAAGCATGGCCTGGATGTTATTCCTGAGAGATTCTGACTCGCAGTGTGCTTCCAGCTGCATCTCAGTCCAGCATAAGTTGCCAAGCCATGCTGTGGTGTGACTACCAGGCTGTCTCAATGCACCCCACTTTGGCTCCTGAGAGACTAAAGTACTTTCAATGTGCTGTGTCTGTAACACTCAGTAAATATTTTCTTCAAAACTGTTTACTCTGAGTTAAAATCAGGCTCATGGAGGGTTTGGAGAATTTAGGACCCTCAGACATTGCTGGTAATGTAAAAT
This sequence comes from Onychomys leucogaster, assembly GCA_949786385.1. NCBI lineage: Eukaryota > Metazoa > Chordata > Mammalia > Rodentia > Cricetidae > Onychomys > Onychomys leucogaster. Next base: position 43,427,908 of record OX460426.1, on the reverse strand, counting down.
GGTATAGCACAGAGAGAAGCCACATGCAAGTCTTCAGAAAGTTGAACTACAATCCCCAGGTGACATGGTGATTCCAGAATATGAAGCAGGTGTCCACATAGTCCCCAAATAGCTAGGGGACTTCAGCGTTTTATCAGCACTCCTGGGAGCAGCCTCCTGATGGCCATCATTCACAGAATGAAAAAGTTAACTGTGGTCAGCCTCTTCCATGCAATATTATTCAGCATGTTGTGATACACAGATTCACTTGGCACTGACTTAGTCAGCCATCTGTTACTCAAACATATCCTTGGCACAATCATCGCACAGGAAGGTACTGTTTCTTTTGAATCCTAGTTATGGAGATTTTCTAGTTTATTTAGCTCTTTTCTTTTGGTCCAAAGTAAGGGATCCCCTTTTGAAGGAAGGTGCTCAAATTGCAGGCAACATGAAATAGTGAACAAGTCAAGTTGGGTAATCCACAACCATCCAGTTGTCCTTTGCTGGGGAATATTGCTATACTGCACAGCCTATATGAACTTCTTGAGCAGAGTTAGTTAAGGGGTCAGGACCCCAGAGGGCCACCTGTCTGAGCATTAGGTTACAGGATAGGCCCTTCAATGATGGAACTGCCTATCTCTCATGCCCTCTGTGTTCTTTGTTCATCCACAAGTTTTACCTTCTTTTCATTAGTACCCCTGGTGGTTGCTCCTTATTTGAGCATGAACTGTGAAGTTAAACATGTACTGCATTACAGTGTGCTTGTATGTGTGCATACGTGTACTTGTGTGTGTTCATGAATATATGTGTGTGAATGTGAGTGAGCAAGACTCCACTGAGAACACAGTCTTCTAATGAACAGGAGGAGCAAGAGAGCCTGGATGAAAGACTGAAGGACCTGCTGAAGCAGAATGAGATGGTCACCCAGCAAGAGTACTTAGCAGAAAACCTGCAACATCACTTCAATGTCTCTGAGATGAGGTAGGAGCCCAAGCTGGCAGAGCAGTTAGAACCATGTAGGTCACCTGTCTCTGGATCTCTGTCCTTTTGGGATTCTCCCCACCTGAATAGCTCCTAGCCACAGCCAGGGAAAGAACACCTCAGGACATTGTATTGGCTTGGTCAACAAGAACTTCTCCAGGAAACACTATGTTTGATCTTTGTGTTTCCGGAGAGAGTCTACCCCTTATTCACTTTTGAGCTCTCTGGAATCTTCTCAGTGTCCTCTGTGTCTCCCCACAAATCTCCCTGTGGCAGTCCTCAACCTAGAAGGAGAAGTGTTAGTTGTGGAGGACAGTGCATGCTCCTGCCATTTTATTTTCCTTCTAAAACATCAGCTTTAGAGAGAAGTACCTACCTTTGGCCAGATCTACATGCAGCACACTCCTGCAGATTATAGGTGCTCTGCAGTGTGCATCTGTTTCCTGTGAAAAATTTTTTCTATTATAAGAAGATTTAGGAGTTGAGGAGTTGAACTGAGGCAGAATTCTTTTCTTTAGAAATAATCAGATCTTTCAAAGCTTTTATTTTGTAGGCTCCCCTAGAGAGTCTACATTCAGTTTCCCATGTTGTTCATGCTCACCTGGTATCTAATCAAGGCAATGTATATCTGCCCTGAGCTGTTACTCAGACATTGCTACTACACTGTTACTTTTTTTCAAGATAATCTATTTAGACAACTGGAGAAATGTGCTGTATTTTCTTTACCAGCACAGTGTATTTCGCAGCTCATCTTCCAGCAGATTTTAAAAGTTGAGAAAAAAAATCAAGGCACAGGTGCACATTGAACCTTCTCCCTTAGTAAATGCAGGAAATGACCTCAGCTGAAAGGTCACAATGAATTATCCAGCTGACTAGAACTGGTTCAGGCTCAATAGCTGTCATTGCAGGTCCCCATAACCCTGGTCCTAAATTGCCTTCCTCCTCTAGGTCAGAAAATCTCCAGTCTGACTTCGAACAGGACACTACTCAGGATGAGAGCCTCCTGCAGACAGAACTGCTGCAGCAGGAGCACTAAGCCTCTCAGGCAAGTGAGCCACCATTGCATTCCATCCCCAGCAAACATGGAATTGGTGGGGGACTGGGAGCTCTTGACCTTGGCTTCCAGTGTGAATAGGTCTTTATTTTTTTTTCTGGCCTGTGGCCCAGCCAGGCTGTTTCTGTGTCTGATTGCCTTTCCTTCTCATATAGGAGATCTTCAGAGATCTGAGGAGGCCAAAGAAGCCACAGATGCCTTGAACCCATGACATTCTAAACTGTCAGATCATGAATTCCTCCTCAGAAGACACTCCTTTAGAGCTGTGAGCTCACCAGTGAGGAAAACACCAGCTGTGTTCCAGGTGATCCAGCCCCAATCAGATCTCTTGGTCTGCTGACTCAGTACTCCTAAAGCAAAGAAAGCATCAAAAATGAGCTTGAGATGCAGAAGACATGATCCAAGAATTACTGAGAACCCTGACATTCAACAGCAAGTGGCCACTGTGAGGGGAACTAAAACATGGAGGAAACAGGTGTAGTGAGCAAGACTATTTCTGTCAGTTTAATGTTGATGGCTTTGAGTAGCTGACTGAGTTCTCAGGCCTCCCTATGTGGTTTGAAATCTGTCATGGAAGATGCTTTTCTAGACAGACCACAGCCAAAAGCATCATATTTCATTCTCCAATACAGTGTTGAAGCTCACTCCATATCATGCACCAGTGTTGATGAAGAGAATGCACCAAAGAGATCTCCACAGTCCATCATTCTTCATGTTATTCATTTTTTTCCATATTAAAATGAGTGAGTATTCTTTGGTTTCCAAGCCTGGCCTGAAATGACTGGTCCTGAGAAATGATTTACAGAAGACATGTGAGTCATCTTTGTTTTTCTTGGCACTCAGATGCTACCCATGGACTTGTCGGGTCTCGAGAAAGCACAGAAGCATCTGAAAGATTCAAATAGTGACCAATACATTGCAGGATCAGCAGTGTGTTATAATTTATCAAAAGCTTCCCAAGGAGCACAAGGTTTGCTCTAGGAAATATCTCATTCTTAGTGTTAGTGAGGGCTTTACCTACAAAGCCTTAAGGGGGCATGGTTAAACTAGCTTTGAAAAGGCTTTTCACAATCACTACCTGTCTTCCTACCATGTTTCCAAGCCCAGCCACAGGCTATAGGTCTGTGCTGCTAAATGCACAGCAAGAGAATGCTGCTGACCTTAATTTTATGTATGGTTTTTGGTTGGGTTTTGTTGCTTTGCTTTTTTTGGTTTTCTTTGTGATGGTTTGAGCTTTTGTTATTTATTTGTTCTTTCTTTTGTTCTTGTTGTTTTAATATTTGCTAAGGATATTCACTATTTACGTTGACTGATCTCTTTAAGCCCCTATTGAGTAAAATAACTGTGTTTTTACTTTAATAAAATGATTTAGTACTTTTCTGTCTTAGAACCAATTTCTTTGCTCAGGTGTGTTTCTCACTCAAATAGCCCCAGAAACTCTTGTAACATCAAGAACTCTTGTGGGCCCAGCTTGGGCTATATATTGAGTTCCCAGTAAGCCAGGTCTATACTGGGCTTAGGATGCAGATATCCTTTGTATGTTGGGAAAAGTATTGATACTATATCTTTATGTCCCTATATTTAGCTCTCCCTAAAAGATATTATTCTGGATACACATTTCCAGACATGATCATGAGGACTCAATTAATGAGAAGTATAACAGTATTGCTCTAAAGCCTCTCAGGTAATGAGAACATTGATTAAAGAAGCTTTAAATAAATCCATGGCCTGCTTGCCACCTGGGGCAATGATAATATCCCTTCCTGGGCTGCTGCCAAAGGCCATGTCCTGTCCATACCCCAGAGGATGATGTGGGTGGTCTGTGTTGATATCCATATCTCCTATTACCTGTGAGGGCTCTGCAGGAACCTGCAGTCTGCGCCAACACCTATGACCATGTTGGTGTCAAAAGGCTTTTTCTCCAAAAGAGTATGTATGTCTTAGGGGCCTGTGCTGCCACCATGGAGCAAATGACATATGGGCCAGGGCTGTTGCTGAGGGTTGTGTTTGGGTCCATAGCCCTGTTTCAGTCAGGTTCTGTGTTGATATCTCAGGCTCCTTGGCCATCAAAGGCAGTGCAGATGCCTGGAATGTGGGCCACTACCTGTGCACATGGTGCTGCTGGGTCTAATCCAATCTGAGTGACCAGGCCTGGGCTGCAGTCTAGGACCATGTCTGTGTCGATGTTGCAAAAAAAGCCAGGATCTGTGTTCATGTTCATGGCCTGTGTTGCCAACACAGGTCACACAAAAGTAGGTAGGGGTCTAGGCTTCTATGTAGGTATCCAAGGGCTGTGCTTCTGTTGGGACCATATAGATCTGAGAGGTCAATGCAGCCACTAGGGGCCCTAGTGTCCTCTGAGCCTAGGTTGATTGCAGAAGACATGTCTGTATCTTTTACCCTGCAACATCCTCGATCTATGTTGATGTCAGTGGCTCCTGTTACCTCCAAAGACAGGTTAGGTTAACACAGCATTATCTGGGGGAGCTGGACCTGCCCCCTACCAACTGCAGCAGTCCAGTGAGTGGGTCCAGTACGAGGATGGAGCAGCAAATTAGACAGTGTCTTGTTAGTAGTCATCCAGGGTGACAGAAAGATGCCCACTCCACCTAAGCACATGCTAACTGCAGCTGGTGGGAGAGTTGGCCTCTGGGGAATAAGAATAGAAGAGCTGGTGCAGCCTCACACCAACTGCAGTAGTTGGGATTGTGGGCTTGGCAACCCACCTGGACAAAATAGCAGAGCTGACTCTAGTGGTCCGAGGGTGAGTAAGTCAGAAGTGAGGGCATGAGAGCAGGAAAAATGGCTTCTCTCCATTCTGCCTGCAGCATGGGCTGAGCTAGCAGGACAAGGTGGACAGCTTTCCTCAGTTGTGAGTTGGGTAGAGGTGGTGAGCTAACCAAAATGCTACCATCCATGACAGAACCAGACTGAGTCACCCCACCTTAACATCATCTTTGTCTATGAACTGCTGGACATATGTGAAAGGCTGGGACATGCCTATCCAAAGCTGCATAATCTCCATGAAACAAGGCATCAATAGGATTTCCAAGAAGAGCACAAATGAAGGTCCATCATGTACAGTGTAGAGAAGCCAGAGAGGCCTGGAACACTCACAAGCAAAGATCTATGGACTAAAGAATACACTGTGTGACTTACTGGGCCACACTACAGCCTCCTCTACAAGACTTTTGTTTGTTTGTGTTTAATTTTGGGCTTTCAGCTTTTCTTTTAAATTTGTTTTGTTTTGTGGGGGAGGTTTCAAGTGCAGAGCTCAGATGTGAGGGAATGAGATGGGGGGAAATTGGGATTGGGGTACATGATGTAAAACCAAAAAGTACCATTTAAAAGTTTAAAATAAAAAAGAAATTAGGTGAGCCAGAGCTGTTTGCTGTAGATGGACTAATCTGTCCTGCCCTATTTGCCTGTTCACAAATAACCTGTCAAAGGCTTAATATTAATTACAAACTGTTTGATCTATGGCTCAGGCTTCTTGCTCGTTAGCTCTTTCGACTTAAATGAACCTATTTCTATTATTCTGTGTTGCCACATAGCTGTAGATAGAACTAGAAAATACCATCCTGAGTGAGATAACCTAGACTCAGAAAGACAAACATGATATGTACTCACTCATAAGTAGATACTAGATGTAAAGCAAAAGATAACTAGACTACAACCCATTGCTCCTGAGAAGCTAGGAAACAGGAAGGTCCCTAAGGTGGATGCATAGACCACCTTGGGAAGGGAAAACAGAGGATATCTCTAGGAGTAAACTGGGTTTTGGGGGATTTAAGGGGACCCCTGGCAATAGGTTCAAGATCTATCCTTGGTGCATGAGCTGGCTTTTTAGAGCCCATTACCTATGATGAGACACCTTGCAACCTTGCCTTGATGCAGGGAGAGGGGCTTGGACCTGCCTCAACTGAATGTACCAGGCTTTGCTGTCTCCCCATGTGAGGGCTCAGCTCATTGGAATAGGGAATGGGGGGGGTGGGTTGGTGGGGAGGTTGGTGGGAGTGGGAGGAGAGAAGAGATGGGGATCTGTGGTTGGAATGTAACATGAATAAGAAATCTGGTGTGTGTGTGTGTGTGTGTGTGTGTGTGTGTGTGTGTGTGTGTGGTTTTTCAAGACAGGGTTTCTCTGTATAGTTTTGAAGCCTGTTCTGGATTTCACTCTTTAGAACAGGCTGGCCTCAAATTCACAATGATCTGCCTGGCTCTGCCTACTGAGTGCTGAGATTGAGATGTGTGCCACCAGCAAAAGAATAGTAATTACTTAATAAAGAAAATAAATAAATTTTAAAAAAGTAAAAAATAATTGTGTCTAGTACTTTAAAGAAGTTTTTTTGCCATGGATAGGTGGCACATGCCATTAATGCCAGCACTTGGGAGGCAGAGGCAGGTGGATCTCTAAGTTTGAGGTCAGCATAGTCTATGGCACAAGTTTCAGGACAGGCAAAGCTACTGAAACCCTGCCTCAACAAACAAACAAAACAAAGTTCTTTAGTTAATATGTAAAGAGTTTATGTCTTATATTTCTAGATAAATTTTAGGCAAAATACTAGTAAGAAATAAACATGCAATGGTTTATGAAGGAAAGATACAATGTCATTGATTTGTATAACAAATATAGTAAGAAATCTACCAAGTGATGTGCACGTTTAAGGCAATAGAATAATGGAAGGGATATAATATGTTTGAGAGTAATGCATAACCTACCTACTAGCACTATATGCATAAAGGGGAATATGATTATAGTATAAACAAAGTGCCAGAACTTTTTAAGTGTTGGATTCAAACCCACTCTCTCATACTAGGAAAGGATTCCAAAACTGGCCAAATGAAACTGAAAAGCATCTGACCAGCAATGAACACCATCATTGGATAAAGAGGCAGGCTGCTGAATGGGAAAAATCTTTACTAGCTATACAGGTGACAGAAGGCTGCTACCCAGAATATTAAAACTAACTAAATAACCATCCACCCACCCACCCACCCGCCCAACCAACCAACGAACTCACTAGATAAACAAACATCAAACAAAAGAACAACACAGCTGGAGAGCAGTGGCACACAACTTTAATTCCAGCATAATGGAGGCAGAGGCAGGCAGATCTTTGTGAGTTCGAGGTCAGCCTCCTCTCAGAGCAAGTTCCAGGACAGCAAGGACTACACACAGAAACTGTGTCAAATTAGGGGAAACAACAACAAACATGGCAACCCTTTACATTGGGGTGATAACTGTGTCTAATCTGCCCCTTTCCCTCCTAATGTTGAAGTGAGATGCTTTGAGTCAATGAAGTAGTTGCAGTGGAGATCAGAAACTGGTATAACATAGGTCTAAAAACAAGCCTATCTCTTCTGCTTCCTCTATAACTTCTGAGCAGAGTTTAATACAGAAAATACGGCTGATTCTTTTTGAGTTGCTGTGACAAAAATATGACAGAAATCAGTTAAGGGAGGAAGGGTGATGGCTGCAGGGAATGTCAGTCAATTACAGCGTGGAGAAAAAACATGGTAGCTTGGTCTGTGGCAGTGGTCTTCTTTTTCTCACACTGTGGTAGACCAGGAAGCAGGAGACTCAGAATTGGTACCAGAAGTGATGATGGCCTTTAAGACCCATCACAGGCAACCTTCTTCTGCTAGCTAGGCCATGTCCTAAAGGTCAAACAATCTCCCAAAGTAGGAACCAATTTTTAAATCACATGAGCACCAAGCATCTGTGTGTTAGTGTAAAAATGTGTTTAGTCAGTGTGTATCAGAGGACTAGTGAAATGGCTAAGTAAATAAAGGCACTTGCCAGGATGACTGACAACCTGATTTGATACCTGAGACTGACATGATGGGAGGAGAGAACTGACTCTGAGAAATTATCCTTTGATCTCCACACTTCTGCAATGACATAAATGTGCATTGCCTTCCTCATCTCCCAAGTAAGTTGACACCAGGGTGTACTTGAACTCCCAAAGACCCACCATGTCTCCTGAGAGCTGGGATTAGCACGCCCAGCCTCCTTACTGCTGTTCTTACAACCTACATAGTTTCTGGATTTCAATTGTAAATCTTGCAAGCTGATGATGCCTGGGACCCAGGAACGTAGCAAGCATCCTGAGAATGGCTACTTACTTCCACTTAAAATATCTCGGCTTTCACCTTAATCATTTGCATCTCCAGCATTCATTCTGGGAGCTGGAAGGATGTTTCAGCAATTGAGAACACTTGTTGTTCTTGCTGAGGACAAGGGATCGATTAACAGCACCCACATGTTAGCTGACAACCATCTATAAGTCCAGTTCCAGGAGATCTGATGTCCTCTTCTGACCTCTGTGGGCAGTGGACATACACATGGTGCACCGACCAAATGCAGGTAAATGTTCTTCCACATAAAATAAACAAGTCTCAAAAAACACAAGCATGTTGGTCACTTTTCATGTTGACTGTAATTATTCCAGGAGTCTAATTATTCTTTCAATTTTGATGAGTTCTCCTTACTTGTGTTACAAGCAATTTTCATGAAGCTTGTAATTAGAAAAGAAATACGCATAGAGACTATTGGCTAAACAGACCTGCTAAACATGATGACCTAAGTTCAAAATCCAGAACAAAAATGGTAGAAGGAGAGAAGCAACTCCCTGAATTGGTCCTCTCATGTCCACACACACACTGACACACCACCACACACTGGAGTTTGCTGTGCATATTGCTCTGTATAAATAAAATGCTGATTTGCCAGTAGCCAGGCAGGAAGTATAGATGGGACAAGGAGAGAGGAGAATTCTGGGAAGTGGAAGATGAAGGCAGGGAGACCTGCCAGTGCTGCCATATAAGAACTAGATAGCAAGAAGCCTGCCGTGGCCATACAGTTTGTAAGCAATATAAGTTTCTGTGTGATTATTTTATATGTGGGATGTGGGACAGGGGTGGGGCCTTGGTAGGACCTGTAGAGAAGCTCTCCAGCTACATGTGGCGCCCAACAGCTCGATTTTCCACCTTAAACCTTAAATATTTATTAATCAATTCCAAATGGAGCTTAAAACAACTTCCTAGTTTTCTCTCTTAAGTTGGCAGGTTCCATTTTTCATCTGTCTAGCCATGTGGCAGAAATGAGGCATCTGCAAGTAGCACATTATGCTGCATGGTGGATTTAGTCTTTGCTATTTAAAATAAATAAATAAATAAATAAATAAATAAGGTTTCTGTGCTATACACTGATGTGATAAAAGCATAGAACCACTATTTCTAAGAGTTGACTGTGGCTCCTATAGTTGGTAGTAAACATACCACTGCCAAATTGGAAAGCTGAGGTGGGCAGAGCCACCAGCCAAAGCTGCTACTTTAGTCCTAGTAATGCTGCAGTTTAAAAAATAGATTTGTAATAAGACAGATTCAGATGAAACAAGACTTTAAAGGCTATACAATGAATGCAACAATGTATGTAGACTTGGAAGACAAAGAAAAAGCAATATATACAGTTATATAAACAATAGATAGTTTTTAAAAATAAAGTCTTTAAAGAGACAGTAAAGGTAGCATAAAAAATAAACCATGTAAAGATGGATATTACACAGAGAAACTGGATTGTGCTGTCTTTGTGATTTTTAACTGAAGAGAGATATTTGATTGTAAAGGCAGCGGAGTTAAGCCAATCTGTATATTTTAAAGACACCTTGACTTGGATATAAGGATATGTTGCTTTGGAAAGGAGGCTCTGCTATTGTTTCCACAGAAAGCAAGATGCTATGGATTTGTTCCAGATTAAGATACATCAGGTTTGACCAGCCAAGACACCCTGAGAGGTCTCCAATGACACCATGGCCCAAATGAACCAACATACAGAATGGTTTCAAGGCAACTGGCTCAAAAGATGTACCCTCATGGACTACTGCTTAATGCTAAAGTTTTCTTTGTGTCCCTATTAGATACAGTGCCCCCCTCCAGCAGGAACTATTAAGAGAAACTACGCCCAAATTCCTGAATATATCAAGCTGGCTTTGGAGATGGAATTGGCTCACTCCATCTCTAAACCCAGGCATATTGATTGGAAAAAAAAAAGGTTAAGAGATTCTTGTGTCCCAAATCAGAAGAGCCTTTCGTGTGACACAGAGAACAACCAATATTTTTATTTAAATCAGGTTGATTATAAATGCGATCTCTTTCTAAAGAAAAAAAAGGGGATATGATATAGATAAAATAGGATGAAAGGGTAGATTAATGAAATTATTTTTAAAGAGCAACAACTTACTTAAAATGTTTTACATTGGTATAGATTTTAGTCTATTGATACAAACTTAAAGTTAATTTTGATATACTGTGTGTATATTTCTAATCTGTTTAAGGTATTATATTTGTAAAACTCATTTAAAATTGTAATGGAAAATTAAAAAAATAGATTAATAATTAGTCATCTTTGATAATCATACTTGTAGCAATGTTAGTTAAGTCTTCTAAGTATTCATAGGCAAGCCATAGAGTCCATCTTGACATTCACCACAACATATGGGATCTTGGAGAGAATAAGAAAGAGACAATAAATGATAGTTAACCAGGCATTTATAGAAGATGTGTTGGGGAGGAACAAAAAGTCTTAGCAAATCTTCAAATTCAAGATGACCACATTCTCTTAATCTGTTGTTGTTGGTTATTTTTTTTTTCATTTTAATCTGATATTGGCCTTATTTCTATGGTTCCTTGTTGCCAAACTAAAATAAGAATAAGCCGAAAATCACTCAAATGGAACATGGAGGAATGTATTGATATGAGTGCATCAGATGGAGATATTCTAGTATGAATGAGAAATGGGAAGACAGTTGTCTAAGTTTCAGTGGATCATGACCTGCCACCCCCAACTACAAACCTCTCAGGGAACTATTTCTGACAGTTTTTTTATTCTCTATATCAATAAGGTGGATCCCAGATATAAATGCATGTCTCCAGGCTTGTCTGTATACCTTTCCCTGCTTAGTCATTTTCTAGCCCATCATCAAAGCCACAGATTTTAATAAACTACATACCTCTGTTTATGGTCTTTGTGTGTGTGTGTATATATATATCCTTCATTGGAAATATTCTTCCTCAAAATAAATGTTTGCCACAGTTAACAAAATGCAAGAATTAGAAATGGGAGAATTTTAAAAGCTTCTACAATAACTACAGTTTGCTGTGATTTCACTTCATAGTAAGTAACAGTGTTAATTTTCCATCCCCATCATCCATAATGTACTAATTTTGAACCTAACACATTGCACATGCCAGGGAAGTATTCTGTCTCTGAGTTATATTCCTGGTTTGTAACTCCATTCATCTGCTACAACTACTACAGGGCAGACATCAAGAGGAGCTTTAACTGTCAATTTAGCCCTCATAAAAATGGCCATGTGAGTAGCTGACAGAATGCTTTGAAGACTACACATGCTCATGTGGGACTGAAGAGGCACCCCACTCCAATATCACACTCTATACAGTTTAGTCTGAGAAAGGTTGATAGTAAACTGTTATCTATCTGCAAAAATGCAAGGAGAAGATGCCACGTTAATCTTCCTGGTAGCATATTTCAAAAGAACCAAAGCTATGCTGAGCATTCACATGGAAGTGAGGCATGACTGAACATAGGCTTCTTCACAATAATGGAAAGATGGACAGGGAGACACATGCAACAAGTTGGTGATTGGTGGAGTGGGATGAATGAAGTCTCAGCTGTTTCCAGTGTGTCTACAGGTATTGTATCAGAATTAGTTGAGAATGAGAAAGTATCCAATGAAAGAGATGAACTTAAATGAACCATGTACATCTCTGGACTTAGAGATCTTAAAAGCTTATATTTGAGAGAAAGAGACTGGATCTTAACAAGGATAATTCCTTCACACATTAAAGCTCTGTGAGTCTCAGGTAAGATCTATTCCAGAAGAACTGCAGAAGAATAAAGCCCTCATCTGAAAGAAATATTTCCTCAATACACTGTGACTTCATCTGTGGTAAAAAAGAGTAGCATCAACCATTCCTCTCTTTTTCAAGCCTTGCAGAGGCACACACTCAGGTTCCATTCACCCAGACAAAGTGAAGTTTCCACTTAACACTGCTTAGCTGGTGCATCACAGGTATAATTTACCCCATCTCCATCCTCAGGGGTGTCTTAAAAGTGCATTTTATTTGATGGGCCACTTCTGCATTGTCATCTAGATGAGAGGTGCCATAACTGTTCCAACTCTGACAGTAAGAGATGCTGAGTGATGATCCTGAACCTAGGAGCACTCTGCTTGAATGACTGGCATCCTAAGCATTTTCCCATGCCTACCTCATAGTCATGTCCCTACAATTCTCCAGAAACTCCTCTCTTGTTAGGTGTAATCCTGTCCAACTAATACACTAGAAAGGCTGGAAGGAAGAAAGTCAATTGCAGGGGCAGGAGAGAGCACTCATCCTTTAAGAGGATGTGTAGCTCTCACAGAGGACCCAGAAATCCTTGACAACAGTTTCAACTGGAATCCATTGCCCTTTCTGGCTTCAGTGCAAACTGCTTGCTTGTGGTGCATAAAAAACAGGCAAAAATCCCCATATACATAAACACAAGTAAATGAAACTAAAAAATTCCATTCAAAAAGGATAGTCAAGGCTATAGCACATTAACAAGACCACATCTCAATATGTCTTAGAAGGTTACTGGCCCTGCATTGCCAGTGTCACTGGTGGTGTATTTCAGGAAAAGAAAGGCAGAGAGGTATAGGTTTCCTCATTTCTTCTATACTCCTGTAACAAATGGTCTCAATTCCTGAGATGCATTAGAAAACATAGGTGCATTTCTGAAAAATCTGGTATGATCATGTCATGAACATGTGTGTATCTATTCTCCATTTTTCAGAGTAGATAGACATGTGAAGGCAAGTGTTTAATATGGATCTTTTCCGATCATGAAGTGGATATTCATGGACATGTAATTCACACCCAAGACATCATTCTGGTTTGTAACCCTGTCTGGCTGGGAACTCACAATGTAGCCTAAGCCTCCTAGAACTTGCAGAGCTACATCTCTGCCTGTTGAGTTCTATGGTTATGGAAGTGTGACATCACACCCAACTACAAAACGAATTTTAAGAATGAAGAGTTGGAAATTGTCCTTTTATTCATGAAATTATGGAAATTTGACTGAATAGGGGCTTTAAGAAGGCATTTAGTATATTCAGTGTAGAGCCTTACCAAAATATAAAATCAAAGAAAGAAAAAAGAACCAAAAATAACAGAATATCAAAACAAAACAAAGAACATCAAAACCTCAATTCAAAGAAACCCCAAAACAAACCAAAACTATTTTTACTAAGAAGCATTCTCATCATGCAGATTTAGTGCAGAGTCTAACATCCTGTGGCTGGCTTTGACATAAGTTGGAAGGCAACCATGAATGGAAATAACCTCTTCAAGACAAGTATAGTCATGCCACTTTGAGGCTTTTAGGTTAAGCCTTTACCAAAGTTGATCTTATGCTCTGTTGGCCACTAAAGTATTCTGTCTGGCCGCATGTGTCTGAGAGCTGATTCAAGACCAAAAAAAGAAATGGGGAGCATCTGTTACCCAAAGACATAAAAGCTCATGGTGACATCCTTTCTAAATCATCTCTCAGAAGAATTCACTTCACCATCACATGTGCATGAAATTGAGAAACTCCAGTACTGGACTGGAGTGAGAATATGATGCCTATTTTGTATGGTATATCTGGATATTTGCATGACATCAACAAAGTCTCAGTTGACAATTCTCCTCCTGCATATGAAAGACTGGGGACTCTGTCAGAAACCACAAATTTGTAGCAATAAACTTTCAGAGTAACAATGAGCAGAAACATATTCTCCCTCCATGTTGTTGTGGCCCTCACTGGGAACACTTGCTGGTAGATGTCAGTTTTTCTGCATAATTTTTAGTGGGGTTTTTTAATCTCAAGCATCTCAAGCATCTTTTTGATGGTTACTCCATAATAGGTGAGTCAGAAGACACATGGATCAGATTATGGATGGACCACAGCAGGGCAGATGATATTTGCTTCACTGGTGATTTTACAACTAGTAGTACATGTGTTGTTTTGAGAAGGCCTTGATCATAGAGTGAAGAATATCAGAGGTTCTGGTTGCCAATGGATTCCTTCAGCCTTCTCGGTTCTCATAAAGGGTGCTGTGAGAGAAGAACTGGCAATCAGATCCAAAATCAGCCTTGCTGGTTCACTTGTTAGACAAATTCAGGGCCTATCCAGACATAGAAGTCCAGAATCAAGGGGAAACCTACACCCCTCAAATGGCATGTTGCTGGGTATGCGATGTCATGGTGGCTCACTTGCTTATAACACGTAGTGCTCCTGTTGGAGCAGCTCTGTGGCAAGGAGGCTCTCATCCTGAGCTGTGGACTGTTCCAGATCATGTAGGAGTTTTTCTGACCTAGAGGAGGAAGTTAGTAAGGGCAAAGTCCTGGTGGAGATCCACCATGTCACATACCATTCAGTGATATCACAAAAACTCAATTGTGCTGGACAGTCAACATTGATCTTTGGCAGTAGTCATTGTATGTACCCCTAAGGAATAAGTGTCACAGAATAGCTGGGCCTTGAATTATTTTCTGCCCTTTACAAGTATCACATCTTGATATGAGTACTGTATGCACTGAGCTCTATGAGAAAGAACAGGACTTTTTCCTACAGTATAGAGACATCATTTAAACAAATGGAGTAGCATATTAAAGTCATACATAACAGCACAGTCGAGGTACACAGACTGTTCATCATTTCCTCATCAATAACCTCATTGTTTTCCTTGTCCATTTCATGTTTATTATTTTCTAGAAAGGGTTACAATATGCATTTCTGGATGACTTGATATATATTGTAGGATGGCTACAAGGGACCACAAATTACCTGCATGTGCTCTCAAAGAGCTGAGATTAAAGACATGCACCGTCACACACACCTGCCCTTATTTCTGATTTTAATTGATATTATTTTATTTTTCTCTCCATGTTGTATAATGCTGTCACTGGTTTGATACAGAAAACCTTAAAATTTCAAGCTGTGTTTCTTCTTGTCTTTTTTAGAGAGATTACATGAGCCAGAGTGGTAGAGATCATGATGGGGATATCTACAGAAACAACTGAACTAAGCTCAAAAGAACTCAGGAAATTTAGAACGAAAGTTGTAGAATCAGCATGGCACTGCACCAGACCCTCTGCATATGCGGGTCCTTTGTATAGCTGCGTCTGTTTGAGGGCCCCTGACAGTGTGATGTGGATCTATTCCTGGTGCATGAGCTGTCTTTCTAGATCCCATTCCGTATGGTCCGACACCTTGCTCTTGCTTGATAAAGTCGGGAGGGACTTGGTCCTGCCTTTACAGAATGTACCAACATGACTGACCCAGGTCACCTGTACCCGGAGCACCTCCGTTTATCAGACCAGTGTATAAGGAAGCTCAAAAGACTTCCTCAAATACATCTCTGGGGTCGTTCCTGTTTAGAGTAGAGCAGCGCGAGCTCTTGTCAGAAACAGCCAGAAAGCCCAAAAATGAAAGTAAAAAATAAAAATGTTACGAGGGAATAAACATAGCATGCCAGACCCTTCTAGAGAGAAAGAGTTAGAGAAAATTCCCCAGCACACACTTCCCGGGGGGTATACACAATACTTCTTAGGAGGGAGCTGGTGGACAGCCCCTAGGTGGACCCCCGAAGGTGGAAGTTACCTAGAGCCGCTCCCATATACAGGAAGTTATGATGAAGTTGGGAACAGATGGGTAAGTTATGAGGAAAAAGAACAGCTTTGAAAGCAAATGGGCATATGATAGTAAAATATAACCCAGACTGGCAAGAGTTTGACTCCCCACAGATGTGGTCACTGGCGCGAGACAGATTTCACAAAATTCTGAGATCATGCCCTCAGACAATAGCCACGGTGAACTCCCGCTGCGGAAGTGATACACAAAAATAGATATGGATGTCTCTTGTTATTGTTTCTTGCTGACTCTGAGTAATTATAAAAAATAATGGCCTGATGTAACCCCCTGCCAAGTTCCTTGATTGTAAAAGTATATAAGCATTGCCTATACAGAAGTAAAATTGCAGCAGCACATCAACACATGTATCTGTCTGTCATTCTCCTCGCCGATTCCTGACTTCTCCTTGAGCCTTCTCCCTGGTTCTCCCGCAGTGGTGGTCTCCCTCTGGGTGGTCTGCGGCACAAGTATACTTGGGGAAGTAGGAGACCCAGAGGGTGCATAGATCCCATAGCAGTCAGCTCCTGCCTGACAACCCTCTTGTGATGTCCATTGCTCTTCTAACAAGTGGTTCTCAGTATGTGGGTTGTGAACCCTTTGGGATCTAAGGAGCCTTTCTCAAGGGACACATATTAGATGTTCTATGTAGAGATTTATATTAAAATTATTGACAGTAGCAAAATAAAATTAAGACAACTCTACAAATTAATTTCATGGCTTGGGGTCATCAAAACAATGAAGGAATGATGTGAAGTGTCACAGCATTAGGAAGGTTGATGACCACTGATCTAGAGGCTACTGAGTATGACAAGATGGTGCTTGGAAGAGCTAATAGTCTCTTTAACCCTTAGCAAAACTGAGTAAAGAGGCATAATTCCGAAAGCTGCTTGCTAATGCTGCTGGCTAAGAAGCAGAAAAGCTAGAAGCAGATCTACAGACCCTAAAGTCCAGAGACAAAGAAAATCAGAGTCGGCCATTGTACAACAGTTGGGTCCCTGCCAAGACAAACACTTAGCAAAGGAAGACATTGTCCTTGGTGAGCTCACTGAGCTTCTGGGCAGCCTCCATATTCTCATTCTCAAAATTCTGCAGGTTTAACAACACATACTGGGAAAATTAACTAGGAAGAAGTACTAATTATTTTTATTATTTGGACAATTTTGTGACCAGAGGTTTCTGGATGGCTAGACTACAAAATGTACAACCAAACTGGAGCACTGCTTATTTTATTAAATATTTTTAAATAACACTGTTCAGTCAAATTATTTCAGTGTATTACTTTAGAATGTGAGGATTAAACTAACAAATGTGTTGAAAGTGTTGTCAGTAGGAAAAACGCTGCAGCATAGAAGGTGGAATGGATGCATTCATAAACACCAAGCATGATACAGGAGACATTTCAAAGACAACATCCCAAAACCTGTCACCCATCTCAACTGCTCACATCACCAAACTATGAAAACCAGAATGGACAGGTGACACTGACTGAACTGATCATGGACTGAGTGGATTTGGTGTGTGGGGAAAGCCTGAGGTAGATGGATGTGCCCTTTTGTTTTAAAACACTGCTGAATGGGCTTAGGATGAGGTCAGATGACTTCTCAGCTATGATGCCGCAGTTTCATCTCTAGCACTGGGGAAAAAAGAAAATTAAAATGCATAAAAGCAAACAGCAGATTCTTTTGCAGATATAAAAATGCTTTCTTTTTTCTTTTGCAGCTGTCTCTAACTGACAGCAATATGGTAAGAGCTGGTGACATAGCTCATTGCTTTGGTAAACCATTTGCCAGCAGGTTTGAGGAGCTAAGCTCCATCACTGGAACTCAGTGTTGGAAGAACTGACTCCTGAAATTTGTCCTTTGACCTCCACATGCACACTCTAAGACATGTGCATTCACACTCATACATGTGTGCACACAGATCCACTAAAAATAAGAACAGAATACAGACAGTAACTTATGTACTTTATCCATCACACCTTTAAAAACTTAAAAAGTTGAGCCATGCATGGTGGCACAGGCCTTTAATCCCAGTACTTGACAGGCAGAGGCAGGAGGAGCTCTGTCAGTTCAAAGTCATCTCAGTCTACATAGTAAGTTCCAGGACAGACAGCTACATAGAGAGAGTCTTTGTCTCAAAAAAAAAAAAAAAAAAAAAAAACTAAAACCAAACCAAATCCAAGAACACTTAAAAAGAGAGAATTTTCAACATAGGAAGGTAAAATGTCTTAAAGACATTTAAGGAATTGCTCAACATACCTAATTATCTGGGAAATGCAAATCAACAGGACCCTGAGATACCATCTTACAACTGTCAGAATGGCTAAGATGAAAAATACAGAAGACATCTTATGCTGGAGAGGATGTGGAGCAAGGGGAACTCTCCTCCACTGCTGGTGGGAATGCAAGCTTGTACAGCCACTTTGGAAATCAATATGGCGCTTCCTTAGATTGCAAATCCATCTCCCCCAAGACCCTGCTGCAGCACTCTTGAGCATATACCCAAGGAATGCTCAATCATACCACAAGGGCATTTGCTCAGCTATGTTCATACCAGCATTGTTTGTAATAGCCAGAACCTGGAAACAACCAAGATGCCTTATAACTGAAGAACGGATTAGGAAAATATGGTACATATACACAATGGAGTACTACTCAGCAGAGAAAAACAATGACATCATGAGGTTTGCAGGCAAATGGATGGATCTAGAAAAAATCATCCGGAGTGAGTTAATCCAGACTCAGAAGGACAAACATGGTATGTACTCACTCATATCATGATACTAGATGTAAAAGAAAGATGACTAGACTGCTACACAACTCCAGGGAGGCCACCTAGAAAACGGGATGTTAGGAAAGATTCAGGGATCACCCAATAACAGAGAAATGGATGAGATCTACATGAACAACCTGGACGAGAGTGGGAGTAATGAAGGGCAAGGTTTAAGGCAAAGAAAGCTTAGGGGAGCAGGAGATCCCAACTGGATCAAGAACAGAAAGGGAGAACAAAGAATAACAGACCATGATAAATGAAGACCACATGAGAACAGGCACAGGCAGAGTGCTGGAGAGGTTCCCTTAAATCCACAATAACACATCCTCTGTAGACTACTGACAATGGTCGAGAGAAAGTCAGTTCTGACCTAGTCTGGTGATCAGATGACCAAACCCCCTTCCAGTTGAGCTGTCCTCTCATCCAATAACTGATGGAAGTGGATGCAGAGATCCACAGCCAGGCCCCAGATGGAGTTCCAGGCGTCCAATTGTCGAGAAAGAGGAGGGGTTGTAAGAGTATAAATTGTTGAGACCAAGATTGGAAAAAGCACAGAGACAAATAGCCAAACAAATGGAAGCACATGAATTATGAACCAAAGGCTATGGATCCCCCAGCTGGATCAGGCCCTCTGGATAAGTGAGACAATTGAATAGCTTGAACTGTTTGGGAGGCATCCAGGCTGTGGGACCAGGACCTGTCCTTAGTGCATGAGCTGGCTGTTTGGAACCTTGGGCTTGCACATGGACACTTTGCTCAGCCTGGAAGGAGGGGACTGGACCTGCCTGTACTGAATCCACCAGATTTAAATGAATTCCCAGGGGAATCTTGGCCCTGGAGTAGATGGGAATGGAGGGTAGGGTTTTGGGGGGAGGTGTGGGTAGGGTCTGATACACAAGGGAGGCACCAAAGGTCACGTGAGAATCAAATTAGAGGGCTTTCCAGCTTCTTGGTTCATCAGTAGTAAAGGGACATCTTCAGCAGAGATGAGCATAAACAAACTCAGAACGACTAAGGGCTTCACATTCTCCTATAGGAAGTAGGAACGAAGGGAGGGAGATGAGAGGTTAGTTTCTTAGGGTTTGGTAAAGTTATCTGTTGTGTCATGTGTTGGCTCCACACTGTCCTTGGAAGAAGCAGGTGCACTCTTGGATGAATTTTAGCCTTTGCTGCTGCAGGGGAGTTAGCCTCTGTTGAACTGACATACTGTAGCTTTGCAAAGGGCTTTTTATGGTACACAATTCACATATTTAGCAAGTCAATTTCAGCATACCAAACCCTCCTATCTGAAGCTCCCCAAAGAGAGAAATGCCATAGCAATTCCCAGCCAAAGGACATCTCAGTTTGCTGAGTCCTCCCATAACCAAGATTCGCATAGACTTTGCATCTTTAGGAAACTCTCAGAAAAGATTAACATACTTCAAACAGAAGGTACTGGACACAAAAGGTAGCACTCACAAGAAGCAGATCAAAGCCAGGTCCTAACACTCTTGGAATCAAACCAGCGGCAGAACTCTGCAAGAACTCTAGATACAGTTATCCTTCCCTGTGTTTGCTTTTCTTGAAGAAAGGATCCCATGCAGCCTCAAACTTGCTATGTGGTGGAGACTTGCCTAGGGCTAGCTGGCCAGTGAAGCCTAGGGTTCTTTGAGTCTCCACTTCTCCAGAGTTGAGACTATAAACATACACCACCACACTGGCTCCTTGACCACATGTGGGTTCTGGATAGTCAACTGAAATCCTTTTGCATGAACCTAAATACTGGTTTTGTTTTCTTTTTATTATAATCATTTTTAATAAGATTATATTACCTTTGAATTAAGTTAATTAGTGTAAGTGTTATGTTTTGGAGGAGGAGAAGGGTTCTCAACACTATACCCTAGCTAAGGAGCCATTGCTAGTTTATGGCTTTTAGGAAAGGGAGAGACAGTTCTCTTTAAGGGTGTGGCTCCTGGTCTGTTAACCATATTCCAGCTGAAGAAACCATACTATTGAGATATGGGCAGCATAAATTTGCCTTGGTGTTTTATTTAAAAGAGAGAGAGATAACATGAGACAGGCAGTGGATCTGAGGAGATTTAGAGGAAGAGTAGGGTGTGAATATAATGAAAATATATTGTGTCTATATATGAAATTCTTAAAGAACTGACAAATATATTATATTTAAAATGTTAACCTATGAATCACTAACTTACTAAGAACTGTGCAAATTACTAGAGACCTAAAAATCCTAAGAATGGAGTTTGGCATGGTGTCACACACTTTTAATTCCTGCTTTTCAAGGCAGAGGCAGAGGCAGGCCAGCTTCGTCTACATAGTAATCTCCAGGACAGCCAGGACTACATAGAGCAATGGTTCTCAACCTTCTTGATGCTTTGTCCCTTTAATACAGTTCCTCATGTTGGGGTGACCCTAACCATTCAATTATTTTTGTTGCAACATAACTGTAATTATGCTACTGTTATGAATTTTAAGTGTCTGTGTTTTCCGATGGTCTCAGATGACCCCTGTGAAAGGGTTGTTCGACCCCTGGGGGTCAAGACCCACAATTTGGAAACCAGAGACATAGAAAGACCCTCCCTCAAAATCAAAGAAACAAACAAAAAATGATCATTATGTGTCATAGTTTCTACTAAATTTTATTGGGATTTTATTAACTGAATCATAAGTTTCAATAATGAAATGTTATACTTAGTTTGAATTCAACAAACATTTTCTCTGAGGATCTAGGAGAGAAACAAAGTTAGAAAAAAGCATCTAAATAGCTACTGCCATCAGGATCCCAGAGCATGGAAGGCTACAGTAGTGCAGCAGAAATGACACCAACTACGAAGAACGGTAGTGGCCCTCACCAAACACCCTTCCTTAGCTCCTGTCTTCCTGCATGAACACCTCCCTACCAACTGAGAAAATAAGGTAGGAAGTCTTGAAGAGCATTGAGAAATGGTAGGAAGAGAACAGAGGCCAAACCTCAAGTGAGGATCTGTCAGAGCTGGACAGGACACTGGCATGCCAGGAAACTGAAAGGCTAGAGGACTGCAAAGTCTAGAAACCAATTACTAGCAAGAACAGTTCTCCAAGAGAACAACAGCCTGCCAAGTGGCACTGGGTCATGTACAGGCTTTCTACCTTTCATTTTTCCCCAAAAAAACCCAACCAACAAACAAACAAAAACAAACCAACAGGGGCTGGAGAGAGGGCTCAGAGGTTAAGAGCACTGACTGTACTTCCAGAGGACCTGAGTTCAATTCCCAGCAACCACATGGTGGCTCACAACCATCTGTAATGAAATCTGGTGCCCTCTTCTGGCCTGCAGTCATACATGCTGTATCCATAATAAATAAATAAATCTTTAAAAAAACCAACAAACAAATAAAAACAGAGTAAAACTATTTAAAAGGCCATATAGATTATCTAGCAATACCATGCCACTTTGCATAAAGGACTTAACATCCTCAAGTTTAGTATCTGTTTATGAGTGCTGGGGTATTGGAACCAATGTTCCATGGAGTGATGACTGTTCATAACCCATGTAGAGAATCAAAATGACATGGAATGGTGTAGTCTGAGGGCACAATAGGGTCTGTGTAGAAAGATTATCTGCAAAACTGAACTTCAAGTTGATTTCCAAGTAGGAAAGGAGCCGACACACAAAGTAATTAGAAGAATAAACATTGGAAGCAGAACAGATCCCTGGGCCCACACACTCTGGGCATCATCAAGCAACCACGTTCAAGAGGCATAATGGGACAGAGACAGTTAGCTAAGGGTGCATGATGGCTCTAGTGAGGCCTGCAGGGGGGCCAAAGCTTGGTAATCAGGTATGAAGTGTCAGTGTCATAAAGAGCTACTGGAAGATCCAAGTGACATAGGTCTAGTTTTCTTTTGAAATGAAGGGTCTTGCTATGTAGGTCCAACTACCCTCAAATTTATGATCCTCCTGCCTTGGCCCAAGTGCTGGGATTATGGGCCTGTGCCATCACAATTGATGTCATCTGCATTCTAACAGTGTCCTGGAGCTGCTGTAAGAGAAAGTATTTTAAGTATAGGGTGGATGTGAAATACTGAAAACAGCTGAGGGTCACCCAGGTTAGACATCTGTTCTAGTGAATGTCAACCACACATAACAATGTCCATCTCATTTCTCTCTTACCTCCATCTCTACTCTTTTTGTTTTCGACTTTACACACTAAACCTCTTTGAATCCCCTTCTTTCCATGTCCCTACACCCATCCTCAGGGTCCCACCCCCAGTTCAGGCCATCATCATTATCAGTCTGAAATGAGGAATCTTACTCAAATGCTGTCCTGGTCAAACACTTTTAAAAGTCTGACCCTCCTTGCAAGAGTCTCATAATGTAAGTCCCCTGCTTCACTTCTATTAGCCCAGCCTGTCCTTCCAACAGCGTTTTGAAAAAGGCTTGGACTGTGGTGAGCCCAGACTTATTATGACTTGTGCTCCCGTGATCCCCTCTGAGTGTGGTTGCATTTACAGCAACCATGGCTGATTCGACTACTCTCCACTAGACCAAGCAGTAAATGCTGCTGCATTCATGCTGAATCTTTAGTGCTCTACACTGCCCTCAGGACTCCTTCCTGCTCCTTAAAAATGAACGAATCTGCCTTAAAAACAAACAAACTGAAAACTCATAAGGAAGGTCTAATTATGGTTTAATTAAATAATCTGTGAAGCCCAGGGCCCAGAATAGCAGCTTGGACCTCAGCCTGCCACCTAGCTGCTGTGAACCCACTTTCTAGCTGACAACCTTGGGTCAGCACACACTGTCTCCTCGAGCCAGGGGAAAGTTCCTGAGGAGTCAGCATGGGGCTTTGGGAGGTGGCATCTTGGCTCAGGATGCTGGTTCTGACACTGCTCGGCCCATCTCACTTTCTCCGCCACAGTTCAGGGACCCATAAGATCTGAAATCCCATCCTGAAGCTTCTCTCTTCGCTCTCTTCCCAACTGTCCCTCATGTGGAACCCTCTGGGACCCGGGACCCCAGTCTCCGCCACCAGCCGCATCTTACATTTTCTTAGCTACATCCGTCTCCAGGAACTGCTCCTTCACCATGGTGCTGGCTGCCAGGCACCCTTCTCCAGGATCCCACTACAGAAACACTGTTTGCTGCAGCTTCCCGGCGCTTCTGGATTTAGAGCTCAGAGAGCAGCAGCTGTCCCTGGGCCACCATAGAGCACCGCATGTGCCGCTTCCTCTTCTGCCACAGGGGTCTGTCCAGAGAGGCTTCTCACATGCACTTTGAGACCTCCCGCTACACCGCCACCTACTGGAGCCTGCATAAAATGCACCAGGACGCGCTAATACAAAAAAAAAAAATCTCCTTCCTGGTGGATTTCTCAAAACAACAGTGAAATGCTGCACTTTCTTATCTCAAGGCAGATAGATGATTGATAGATAGATAGATAGATAGATAGATAGATAGATAGATAGATAGATAGATAGATAGATAGATAGATAGATAGATAGAAAGATGGATGGATGGATGGATGGATGGATGGATGGATGGATGGATGGATGGTGGATGGATGGATAGATAGATAGATGGTAGATATATAGACAGACAGATAGATAGAAAGAAAATAAATAAATCCATCAAATGAAAAACACAAAATCAATATTTTGTGAATGAAGAACATAGGAAACCAAAATCCACCTGCCAAAGAAAATAGATTGCGACTTCACTAAATCTATTACTGAAAATTCTCATTTGTTTCCTTTTATATTTTTGTATTATCTCTTAATTAAGAGTTTTTTATTCACTTATATAACATCCATAGATTCCCCCTCTTATTCCTCCTCTTGCTCCATCCCATCCTCCACCCCCATGGAGCCCCCCCAATTCCACCTCCAAATATGTAAGGCCTCCCATGGGGAGTCAACCAAGCCTGGTACATTCAGTTGAAGCAGGTCTAAGGCCTTCCCCCTGCATCAAGGCTGTACAAGGTGTCCCACCATGGGTAATGGGCTCCAAAAAGCCAGCTCACACCAGGGATGGATCTGGATCCTACTGCCAGGAGCCCCATAAGCCAAACAAGCAACACAACCATCTTGCTTGTAGAGAAGTCATAGTCCAGTCCCATGCAGGCTCCACAGTTGTTGGTTTAAAGTTCATATGGACAAACAAAAACCCAGGAGAGCTAAAACAATTCTTTACAGTAAATCAACTTCTGGAGGCATCACCACCCTGGACCTCAACCTCTACTTTAGAGCTATAGTAATGGAAAAAGCTTGCTATCAGAATAAAATGGAAATGTAGACAAATGGAATCAAATTAAAGACCATGACATTAATATGCACACGTATGAACACCTGATTTTTGACAAAGAAGGCAAAACTATACAATAGAAAACAAGAAAGCATCTTCAACAAATGGTTCTGGCATAACTGAATGGCAACATGTAGAAGATTGCAAAGAGATCCATATCTGTCACTAATCAAAAGACTCAAGTCCAAATCGATCAACGACTTCAATAAAAACGCAGTTACACTGAAGCTGAAGAAGAGGAAATGGGAGGTAGCCTGGAACACATTGGCACAGGAGACTGCTTCCTAAATATAACACCATTAGCACAGACACTAAGAGCAACAATTAATAAATGGGACCTCCTAAAACTGAGAAGCTTCTGTAAGGCAAAGGACACAGTAAATAAGACAAAAAGACAACCTACAGAATGGGAAAAGGTCTTCACCAATCCCACATCTGACAGAGAGCTGCTCTCCAAAATATATAAAGAAATCAAGAAAGTAGACATCAAAATAGTAAACAATCCAATTAGAAATCCAATTTAAAAATGAACTTTCATTTATTAACATTTAATTTGGTGAAAGCACCTTCAAACTCTGGAACTCAGCCACATTACCAATCATTCTGTCCAAAAGACTTAAACTGCTACCACCCAGTCAAACCAAAGCTCAGTCTTCTATGATTTAGAGACTAGCACTTAAAGAAATGAAGAGCTTCTATGAAATTACAACCACCAAAGACACATTCTAAAGCCAAACGCTTGGCAGGGTGTACTAACTGCCAAACCTGAGGGCTTAGCTCACCCCTGGGGCCAGTTAGTGGGCTGTTGCTCTTATCCAACTCTTAGAGGCAGGTACTGCCAAGGTGATTCTGAATCACTGATGCCTCCTTCAGGATCAGGGTCTCAGGAAAGGGACAGAGGTGGGAAGAATATAAGGTGCCAGGCTTTGGCTCTGCAGATAACAAACCTTCAATCCTACATTTACAAAAAATTGGAGAACATTTCATCAGGATGTCAGATTTCCTGAGCTAAGACAATGGAAAAGCCCAAGCTGTTAGTCTCTTTTCTGCTCCTTCTCCAAGCTGACTGTAGGTTGGGGCACAGTCCTCTGAACCATCTTCCCCTAACCCCAAGCAGTATCTAGGCACTCCTAGAGCACACACACTGCTGGTGATAAATGGGCTGAGAATGGCATGAACTAGGTTACCAGCCAATTCTTCAGGCCTGTTTCTGAGCCTCTCAGTAGGGAACTAGAGGCTGAGCATCTTCAGGATTCTGTGTTGAATGTCGGTGGTGGTATAGAGCATTCTGGGGTGTTCAGAGCTATCATCCATATCCACAAACACAGGAGAAAGGAGAAGTTCAAGATTCTGGTAGAAGGCGACAACCTGCAGGCAGTCCTGGCCACCAATAGCGTGAAAGACACCCAAAACACTTCCAATAACACATAAGAGGTGCCATTGCATCTGGACCCCCAGTCAATACCCAGATGTTTCCTATCCCTGGAATTTGCTTCCCCAACAATTACAAAACAAGCAACTTGGGCAAATCGAGCAGTTTTTGCTTTGTGCTTGTCGATTGGGAGAAGTAGAGTGAGAGAGAGAAAAGGAGAGAAAGAAAGAAGAAGAAGAAAGGAAGGAAGGAAGGCAGGGAGGGAGGGATAGAGGAAGGAAGGAAGGAAGGAAGGAAGGAAGGAAGGAAGGAAGGAAGGAAGGAAGGAAGGGAGGGAGGGAGGGAGGGAGGAAGGGAGGAAGGAAGGGAGGAAGGAGGGAAGGAAGGAAGGAAGGAAGGAAGGAAGGAAGGAAGGAAGGAAGGAAGGAAGGAAGGAAGGAAGGAAGGGAGGGAGAAAAAAGGTCTAAAATAACCCCCTATCTTGCAAAATTGTAATGGAGCCTCATGAAAAGTTCAAGGACAAGACGCTTCTCTTGCTTAGTCCCTGATTAGGGGGATTACGCAGCAAAGTGCCCCCCCTGGCTCCAGGTCAGATGAGGGACAATGTCACAGGGACATCGGAGTATTAGTCAGGGATTCCAGGCAGGTCTGCTTGGTTCCAGGACCCTCACCTTGAAGCTAAATTCAGGGAAAATTGTAACTTGAATTCACATAATTAGTGTGTTTTATTTTTGGTGCCAAAAATAGAAATAGGCCCTTCCATGTACTCTATCACAGAGCCATACCTCCAATCTGATTTGACAGTTCTTTTCTATACCTTTTTGAAAATTTCTTTTCTCTTTTATATTTTTACAAATTTTTATTCTGTGTATGAGCAAATGTGGAGGTCACAAGACAACTTTGCTCAGTCTCATTTTTATTTTCATTCCACATTTAAGAAAATGCTGGGGATTGAACTTATGTGTCCAGGTCTGTACAATAACCTTTACCAGCTGAGACATTTCAGAAGCCCCTGACTTGCATTTGAATTTTATTTAAATTATTGTTTTTCCCCTTTTATTTTTTTATTTCATTATTTTATGTATATGTGTGTTTTTCCTGCAGGAATGTTTGAGCACTGCATGTGTTCCTGGTGCCTGAGGAGGCTGGAAGAGTGTGTTTGAGCCTCAGTACGGTGGCTGGGACTTAAACCCTCATCCTCCACAAAAGAAGCCAGTACTCTTAACTCCTGATCCAACTCTCAAAACTACTTTGTCTTTGTTTGTTTTTGGAGATAGTGTCTTACTGTGAGGCTCTTGATGTCCTGGACTCAGTAGACAAGGAGGCCTCAAACTCAAAGACATCTACCTACCTCTGCCTTCTGAGAGCTGGAATCAAAGGCATGGGCCACCGTGTTCTACTTCTGACTTGCATGTTTAAAGTGCTTACTGAACAGTGGTCCTGTGTTAGAATTGAGGATGTACACTATACAACAAATCAAACCTCACATTTCTTATATCTCCCTGGGGAGACAGACAGTAAGGGAAATGAAACAAACCCAGTGTAGATGGAGACCCCAGTGTCAGAAGGGCTGAAGATGGTCAGATCAGCTGCAGGCCACAATGACACCAGTGCTGTGATCCTTCAGTATTGTCATAGCCATGATCATGGGGCTCAAGTCAACAAACCAAACCTCACATTTCTTATATCTCCCTGGGGAGACAGACAGTAAAGGAAATGAAACAAACCCAGCATAGATGGAGACCCCAGTTTCAGAAGTGCTGAAGATGGTCAGATCAGCTGCAGGCCACAATGACACCAGTGCTGTGATCCTTCAGTATTGTCATAGCCATGATCATGGGGCTCAAGTCAATTCTAGAATGGGAGAAGGTAAAGGATGAGGTCAGAATTGACCAAGACTTGATACAAAGAAATGGTGACCAGTATGCGTTCTGCTAAATCCTACACACAGATTTACAGCTCTGGATGACTCCCAGGGCATGCAGAGTGATGACTAGAACTTGAGACTTGGACATTCTCGCCTAGGTCCATTTCTGCTGGGCCACTGGATTGAATGTCAAAATTGAAAATTCCTATGTCTACCAGGTAGTATTTTAAAATGCCTGAATGAGTTGTGACACAGTGCAGGCTAGCTATGGAATTTTTCTGTTGTTTAAACAGTCATGTGCATATGTGTTTGTGTGAGTGTGAGCATGGGTGTTATGGTCAGTGGATGGACTCAGGTATCTGTGATTACCTTATACCAAGAGACAGTGTCTCTTTGTATTGTATTTTAGTCTGTATAGGGGGAGATTTGTGCATGCCATTGCTTGAATATGGAGATCAGAGGAGAACTTTGGGAGTCTATTCTCTCCTTCCAGCTTTACAAGAGTTCCTAGGAACAAACTTAGGTCATCAGGCTTCATGGCAAGTTCTTTCACCAGCTGAGCCATCTTTATTGTTTTTGCCACTGTGTGTGTGGAAAACTGGGCTTTGTTTCTATTGGTCCTCTTGTTTCTGTCTCCTAGCTCAGCATAGGAACACTAGGATTAGAGATACAACAGCTTCCACATTCTGCTTTACACAGGTTCTGGGATTCAAATGTTGGATTCATGCTTGTGTGGAAAGCAATTTACATAATGAGCCATTTTCCCAGCCTGGCTTGTTTTCTCCTCCTCCTCTCCTTCCTCCTTCTCCTCCTCTTGTACAGTTTTTCAAGACACAGTTTCTCTTTGTTGCCCTGGCTGTGCTGGAAATTGCTCTACAGATCAGGCTACTCTCCAGTTCTCAGAGATCTTCCTGCCACTGCCTCTGAGTAGTGGGATCAAAAGTGTGCAACACTACTGCCCAGAATTTTTTGTTTGAACATTTATTTATTTTTATTTTCATTTTTGTAATTTTTAAAATATATTTATTTTTCATAGGGATATTTGTGTTTTAATTTTACATATCAGTCATTGTTTCCCCTATCCTCCCTATTTCCGGCCCCCCTGCATTTCCCACAGACCCTTCCCCCATTCCCTTCTCTTCCAGGGCAAAGATTCAGCTCAACATGGAAGATTCAGTACAGGCAGGTCCAGTATCCTCCTTCCATGCTGAGGAACATGTCCCCACATAAGCCTCAGCTTCCAAACACCCAGCTCATGCACTAAGGATAGGTACCTTATGCCTTGATGCCTCCCAAACAGATCAAGCTATTCAATTGTCTCACTTATCTATAAGGCCTGAACCAGTTTGGGGCTCCACAACTTTTGGGTTATAATTCATGTGTTTCCATTAGATTGGCTATTTGTCCCTGTGCTTTTTCCAATCTTGGTCTCCACAGTTCACACACTTACAATCCCTCCTCTTTCTTGACAATTGGTTTCCTGGAGCTCCACCTGAGGCATTATGTTGGCATTTTGCCTGAATATATAGCTGTGGGAAGGTGTCAGATATCTGGGAACTGGAATTAAAGACTATATTGAGCTCCAATGTGGGGGACAGGGATTAAATCTGGGCTCTCTGGAAAGCACCAGTTACTTAAAGTCTGGTCCTTATGTGCAGCCCTGGTTTATTTCTATTGTAAACCCCAGCTGATGATATCCAGATCCTATCAGAGTCCAGTTATGGCTAATGTATGAGATGAATAAGTCAGCCAGGTCTGTTTGGCATGGGACAGCCATAATAGCATGGGAACATTGTGAGTTAAAAAAAATGACTGAGCAATGTCTAATAAAAACTGATGGAATATATTAAGTTTTGACCGTTGAGCTGTACAGTCAGAGAAAGGTTCTATCAATTTTGTGCAATGTGGGGAATTGGTGTATAAAATATATGCTCCTTCTCTTTTTGAAGAACAGTGTGTAAAATCTCTACAAGCAAACTCTATAGGATTTTTAGATGTAATTTTAGGTCAAATCCATTGAGTATCTTCAAAAACTCATAACAGGTGATGTACTGGGTAGTGATTATCTATAGATTCTGTGTAACATGCTAATGCAGTCTGCCAGTGGCCATCAATT
Organism: Onychomys leucogaster; assembly: GCA_949786385.1. Lineage (NCBI taxonomy): Eukaryota > Metazoa > Chordata > Mammalia > Rodentia > Cricetidae > Onychomys > Onychomys leucogaster. The sequence goes on along the minus strand of OX460426.1, from coordinate 43,397,749 downwards.
CAAATCAAATAAGCTGCATAATATCGTTTGGAAGTAATTTCTCAAGGCTCCATACTATGAAGTTGTTTATTTTTTATTTTATTAAATTTTCTATTCCTTTTTCATAACAACCACAGATTCCTCCTCTTCTCCCTCCTCCATACCCCAGGTTTAGTCCCAACAACTTACCTCCCCTTCCCTCCGTCTCCAAGGCAAAGTCTCCCATGGGGAGTCAACACAGTCTGGTACATTCAGTTGAGGCAGTCTAAGAAGCTCCTCCTTGCTCCAAGGAGGCAAACATGTCCCACCATAGGCACTAGGTTCCAAACTCTGACTTAGGAAACAGGGATGGATCCTGATCACACTGCCTGGGGGCCCACCAGACAGTTCAAGCCAAATGACTATCTCTGATATACAGAGGGCCTATTCCTGTAACATGGGGGCTCCATAACTATTGGTTCACAGTTCATGTTTTTCCACTAGTTTGGCTGTCTGTATCTATACATTTTCCCACCATGATTTCAATGCTTCAGTAGGAGGTGAACACTCACTTTCCAACATGGAAGTACTGAGGCATTCCCAAACATTCAAAGAATTCAAGGGTGCTGAAGGATTTCCCTTGAGTCCCATGAGAGATTTCAGGAAAGGGAAACCTTACTTCTGGTGAGTTGTGAGGAGAGCTGGTTAGCAAGTAGGTAATGTCAGTTCCTCATGACATGAAGGGTCTCTTCCCTGGAAATTCTATTGTATCCTGGAGACTTAGAATGTTTTCTGATGTCATCTGTGTTGTAGCAACACCAACTGCCTTTGGACAGTTGGTTCACTGCCCTTGCAGGTCAGCCATTGACATGTTGAGAAGACTCAGGACTATGATGGGTAGAGAGAAAGGAGAGGGAAATGAGTCTGGAGAGAGGCAGACAGAAGCAGAACTTCAGCCTCCATGTAAAATGTCAAGAAAGAGATGGTTTACAAGATGGCACAGTAAGTTTTTGACAGAAAATTGGCATCTTCCTGAAGGACATGGGCTCGTAGTGCATCTTCCAGTAACAGGAGATAGTAATCTCTGGGAACCAACAAAACTTGTCTGCTTGTCATGGCTCCTGAAATTCAAGGATTCTAGATAAGTAATTTGTCTGTCCCAGAATTCAGGAGTAATTAAGGCCAAAGCTGTTGTGCAGAGAGCTCTTGCCTTTCCATCCTACAAATGTTACAGGTTGAGAGGGGACCAAAAAGACCAGAATTATGGTAGGAGGTTCAAGTGAACTGTGCCCAGAAAAAGGCATGTCATCAATGTACTTTGTTACCTGGGCTTCATTTATTTACTGCCCACCAGCTTTGTGCATTCTCTGTTGTCACTGAGGAGTCTTGGAGAGGATGGTGACCATTTTCTGTCACTGTGTGGCTTCTCCTTTTTTACTATGTGCTTAGAATTACCTGTCAGTATATTTATGGACCTTGAATGACCTGAGAACTTGTGGAATGTGTCGATTTTATGTTGGCTTTGATAGCAACAGACCAGTGAACTCTGCAGCCAAGTTGAATGCAGTGTTCAGAGTTATTGATAACCCTGAGGATGCTTTCTCCTTCGTTACCTGAAGCAGATGCTAAAGGCACAGAGGAAGTCAGCTGGCAGAGACAACTATCAGCCATTCTGTTAGCCTGTGTCTTTTTATAGGTGAATTAAATCCATTGATATTATTGGATATGAATGACCAGTTATCTTTTGGTGCATACTTCTCTTCTTTGGAGTTTACTGCTTTGGGGTTATCTGTTTGCTTGTGTTTTCTTGGGTGTATCTGACTTCGTTAGGTTGGAATTTTCCTTCTAGTACTTTATGTAGGGCTGGGTTTGTAAGTAAGTATTGTTTGAATCAGGTGTTGTCTTGGAATGTTTTCTTCACTCTGTCTATGATAATTGAAAGTTTTGCTTGGCATATTGTTCTAGGCTGGCATCCCTGCTTTCCTAGTGTCTGCATTACATCTGCCTATATCCTTCTGGCTTTCAAAGTCTCCATTGAGAAATTGGGTGTAATTCTGATGGGTTTGCCTTCATAAGTCACTTGGCATTTTTCCTTGGCTTTTTTCCTTGGCATTTTTCCTTTGCTGTTCTTAACATTCTTTCTTTATTCTGTACATTTAGTTGTGTAATTATTATGTGGCAAGGGGACTTCTTTTGGGGGGTCTAGTCTGTTTGGTGTTCTATAGTCTTCCTTTATCTTCATAGGCATTTCGAAAGTTTTCTTGTGTGAACTCGTTGAATATATTTTCCTGGGCCTTTTGGTATTTCTGGGCCAGTTGGTATTTTTCCCTTTCCTCTATTCCTATTGTTGTTAGATTTGGTCTTCTCATGGTTCCTATATTTCTTGGACATTTTGCAATATGACTTTTTGGCTTTGGTATTTTCTTTGAAATACATATACACTTTCAATAGATGATCATTCTATTAGTTCTGGAAAATGCTGGCTCAGACACCAGACATATAGAGAGGACATTCTAGATCAGTTAGTGTCTCATAACAGTCTCATTTCACTTACACATTCTGAGTAGTGACATTTCCTCCTTAGCCTTCCCCAGGTGGTTGCTTATTACACAGAACTCAACCCTCCTCTTCAATGATCATTACTAAATCTTAATGACTTTCCCTGAATCACAGGAGAGAATCCTGGAAAGGAAACGATAACTTCTGGTCAGCTAAGAAGAACTAATTAGCAAGGAGGCAAAGGCTGTGAACCATGAAATCAGCAGACCCTTTGCTGGGCATTCTATTTTATCCTGGACAGCTCTTGGAATCCCCAGTGATGTCATTAGTGTTGTAGCAACACTGACTACCTTGAGGACATTTGTTCAGTGGCCACAAGCTTTGACTGTAGACATGTTATGCAGACTCAGAGGTCTTTTTGTGAGAGGGAATGGACTGCATGGAGAGACCAGAGTGAGGCAGAAGGAAGCTGGTCCTAGGTCTCTCTGGAATACATGGAGGAATTAATGCTCCTGGGGAAGACACAGTGAGTTTTGGGAAGGGGCTGGGAAACTTTCTGGATGTTGTGTGATTCTGCTTTCCAGAGACAGGACTCAAGAACTGGGAACTGCTCAGAAGTAGGCACAGAGGAATAAATGAAATTTCTGTACCACCACTGGAGTCCTTTATTTATGTGCCAGTGATAATTGGAAAAGGAGAGTACCCTGGAAAACCGTGAGGTTCTTACTCTTGACAACACAGCTACTAGAAGTAGCTGTCTTCCAATGACCCCTGAGGTTTCTGAGTTACCAGACATTGATGGCATACAGGTCTCCTGTTCAGCCTGACAGCTGTGAGATTCAGTGGACCTGAATTGAGACTGTCTCCTTTCTGCCAGCTCTGGGTGTTCTGCTCTGTCAGTCAAGATGGCTTGTGAATCTGATGACTATGTTTTGTCCCTTCATTGCTTTTCCTTTAAGATGAGACTCTAAAGCATAGAACAAGGGACGTGGGCAACCCCATACTCCCAACGTAATTATAACTGTAACATTTATATCTATGCATCTGACAGCACATGGCTGAGGGCTCTGGAGCCAAGGTGCATCCTCTACAGTGTGAGTAATCCTTAAGAGGCTGTCCACTGGGTCCCCTTGTGCAGAGACAGAGGAAACCAACTGACTTCTAAGATATCCACCTCCCTATAGAGAGATGGGACACTGACATCCACAGTGGGGGAGAGTCAAGTCTGAGCTTTCAGAACCTGCCTTGTCAAATTCTCACCTGTCAGTTACTTTCTGTGTGTCCTGCAGTGTGTAAGGATGAACTGAGATGAGGTAGTGTGTAGGGCAGGTGTGTGCTTTCAGTTCTAGAATTGGGTATTACTGAGATAGCTAACCTTTTGAATCATGACTTAGTGTGAAAAAAACATCTGAAAAGACATAGTTTGCCTCACATCACTCATTTGTTCTGGGATCCATGAAATATACTTCTGAAGCCAAAGTCTAGACTTCTGATGAATTTTAAATCCAGACCAAACATGGTGCCAGTTCTTCATTTCAGGACAGTCAGTAAATTCAAAAGATGGGGTTCCGGGAATGGTCTATGGTAAAGGACTCCAAATAATCCGTCCTCTTGTGTTCTTTGCCCACCTCTCTCATGCTCTGATGGATGTTGTAATTTAATCTGGCTGTGTCACCTTACCTAAGGGCATATGCATTGTCATAGGAGGCTCGAGATCACGGAATTTAGATTTCATGTAGCTCTAGGTGAAGTACCACAGCAGTGACACATTACATACTGTTCCCATAACTGTGACACATTACATTTTCTGTAAATGCCTTTGAATATCTCTGTGTGGCCTGTCAATAGCCATTCATCTTTCTTCAACCTTTAATGAAGGAATGTTCCATCATTCTTCATAGGAGTTCATGCTCTTGTGTCTGAGGACTACCCTGGGGAACACTGGTTCTTATAACTGCAGCCTGACATGTCACTAGTTTATCACACTTTTGGTATCTATAATGGATGGAATGAATTCTGCTTAAGTTCAGGTATAATTTTCATCAACTATGGGACTTACCTTTGTTTTGACAAGACACTCACAATCTCCCACCATATGAAGAGCCTTATGCATCCTCCACAATGTGCTTGTTGCTTTCAGGGGACTGAACTTTCCTCCCTACCATCCTTACTTAGTTACCTAGAAACCTTTAATTTTTCTTGTGCTATTGACTAGAGGTTTCACGAGTTGGAAAAGCCAGTTCCTGAAATGTGTTTGGAAGTTTGTGTTCAACTTCCTGTACATGACATAGTGAAAAAATTTTAATGAAGCAAAGATAAATCCCTGGGTTTGTAATGAGGAGGTGATGAAGGTCTTTGTGTTTTTGAGAAGGCACCTGGGAAGGGCAGTATGGCACTACTGAATTGCAGATGATGTAATTTGTAGGTAGGTGAGGGCTACTGCTGGTGAACCCAATAGTCCCTTCTCATTACTAGCTATTCTATTCTGAGGACTCCTTGGCATTCTCTTGATGTCACCAGTGTTTTAGGAACATCAAGTGACGGTAGGGTATTCCTTCACTGCCCATACATGTCGGCAAGACTGAGAAGGCTGCTTGAGAGGGAGAATGGAGAACATGGGGAGACCAGAGAGAGGTGGAAGGAAGCTCGGCTTCAGTCTCAGTATGAAATATGGAAAAATAAATGGTTCTAGGGAGGGCACAGTGAATCCTAGGAAGTGGGTGGTGAGCTTCCTGGAGGCATTGGAGCATGAGCTGGACCTTTCAGTATCTGGGAACTTGTGGGAAGCAATGGACAAATCCTCCTTGTCTGCGTGCCCTAAGAGCAGTCTCAGAGTAAACAATTTCTGATGGTTGGTTTGGGAGAGCCATGCATTTTTAAGCCTGCAGCTGCTTTTCAAGGACATCCATAATCTAGTTCTGAGTGCAATGAAGGCCAGCAGGCAAAAAGTGGTAACTAATTAGGTGTCCTTCTCAGGGAAGGATGTTGCTGTACTTTATCCCAATGGATTCCTTAAGTTTTGATGGGAATCTGATGGCAATAAGAAGGGAGTGAAACTCCCCTGACCATCCACCAAAGTCTCAGACATTCAGATACTTTGAACCTGGATACATGCTATGAGACAGTACTGCTAAGATCTAAGTAAACACTAGGATTTACCTGCACTACATCAGATATGAGCTGATGCTGTCCTCCAAATCTACATTGCTGGGTTATATTATGCCTTCCAGGGCGATAGGACTGCATTAGAGAGGGAGACACATGCCTAGCCATGGCAGGTGAGGACAGATACATAGCTCATGAGTTCCAATACGGAATAACTGCCCTACTCATTGGGGCTCTAATATTTTCTCTTCCTTGGGCTTCCTCTTGGGACCAGCATGTATTCTTATGGCCCTATGCCATTAAAGTATACAAGTCACTTTACTTTAACTTCCTGCAGGGACTAATGGGAAGGCTCCAACCCAAACCTCCAACTCCACTGAGAAGGTGCAGCAGATGACAAGGTTGGAGAACTCCCTTCAGCTACAGATTATAACATATGAGCTAATTGAACTGTATGAAATCCTGGCCATTTATACTGACAAGGATTTGCAGAACAGGTAGTCATTATGTGCAGTTCTCTGCTGACCATCTTGACATCAAAGTGTGTAGCTAAGCTTTCGTGGGGTTGTCCTGGTGCCTAAATTAATTTTCCTGAGTACATAGGAGAGGCAGAATTTGGAACCTGGGTAGGTGTCAGATGGAGACACAGTCTTTTCCTATTCGTCCAAATGAAAAGCAGAGTCTGTGCTCTGAATTACACTCTGAGGATAGGGAGTGTAGTGTGTGAGCCCTCAACATGCATTTTAAGAGGCTTTGTGTTAGCTTGTGGGAAATGTTAGGTTCTGTAAGTTTGTGGTGAGTCTTTGTACTTGACCACCAGATGATTGTGTGCTGAAAGCTCCTAGCAGCAAGTGGAGGGGCCTGGTCCCATTAATCCATCTCCCTTTGTGGCTGCAAGGCCTAATGCTTATCACTGCTTCTCTCTTCTCCTCCTCCTTATACTCTGAGGCAGTTCCAGCTCTCTGAATTTCATAGGAATTCTCAATGTATGTGGTGTGTCTGTGTGTGTGTTTGTTCCTGTGCATGCGCGTGCATGCTCAGGCATATGGGACCCACAAACATTAGAGTACAATGGGTGTGTGTGTGTACTCCTGAGAGTCTAGGGACTGTGGCATGGCCTGAGGATTTTCCATTTTCACATGTTCCAAGGGATGCCAGTGATGATGCCAGGTAGCTCCCCTTTGAAAAGAACTTGTCTTGGCCACTGTTCTTACTTTAATGGAACATTGGAATCCTCTGTGGAGTTTATAAAGCCTTCCTGAACTTGAGACTCCTCCCTGCAAATGCTCAATGTATGCTCTGGTTCTCTGTGTAGCAAAAGAAAGCCAGACATGGGAGTTGCTGTTGTAAAGACAGGAAAAATATCAGAATAGGTTTCTGGAGGCACCAGATATGTGGCAAAGACTCCTGGGATGTTCTTAGAGACATATTCTATAGCTCCATGTCCACTGAGGTTGCTCATGAAGTCCTGCAAAACTCCTTTGGATAACGTTCTTGTCTGGCCTGAGGACATGATAGGAAGTTTAATAAGCACCTGGAGGTCCCAGTGTATAAGTACCAGGCTGCAGTTTCCATGGGTCTGAGGATTCCAGAACATAGCCTGATACATATGATCCTTGTGTTCATGGGGTCCATTTTTCTGGGGACATGCCCTACCACAGGCTGAATTCTTTTGAGATGCTGAAAAAGGTGCATAAGCAGATGATGTTGGACTTGCAGAAATTGCCCATGGAGATCAGAGATGGTGTGAACAAGGTCAAACAGCTGATTGATGAGAATGTATCCTACAGGTATGTGCGTGATTTACCTTGGGAGAGACTCATTTGGCCATCTTTCTCTTTCACCCAGAATGAGGGCTCTAGTTCTTGCCTGTCTGCCTCTAGGCAAGCAGCCTGACATATGGTATTTAGCCTTGTGCCTCTTGGACTTAGTTTTGCTAAGTGGGAAAAGTCACTGACCCCTCCAATCCTTGTCCTGTCCTCCTCAGGAGGCCCTTGGTAGAAAAATGGTTTGCACCATGAGGAGATAGTCAGGTATCCTAATACATCTTGGGCTCTGTCCAAGGATTCACAGAGCTGGTTTCCAAGATAGAAATAGACAGAATTGATTCTGGTTGGGACTTCTTCCCTCCTTCTAAGTGTTTTTTCCCTCTACCTGCTGATGCTTTCCCAATACCATGATCAGTTAAGCACAGGTGTGGGCTGTCCTCTGTTCTCATGGGGACAATACCCATTTTGGCATCAGGGTTTCCCGAAGTACTTTGAATCTTTCTGGAATTTGGTTATTCTCTGTATTTGGCCTGCATCTAAGTGATGCTGGATTGGCTACTGAAAGCTCTATTCTTGGGCTGTCTATGGGTCTGGGACTCCTCAGCTCTGGTGGTACTTTGAGATAGGAATAGTGAAGGAGACTGGTTGGGACTCTACATGTTTTTGTGGTTGTTCAGTTACCTACACAGCCAGGTCCTCCAAGATTGTACTCGAATGAAGGAGAATGTACATGTGTTGAGACGGAAAAACAGACTGCTCTGGGAGGAACAGATTGAACTGCAGGAGTCCTGTGAGTAGCTGAAGAGGTGCTTGATGGAAGCCCATGAGATGATCTTTGAACCCTCTGCTGAGCAGCAGCAGGTAGGCTGAGGTAGTGGGGGCAAGTGCTCCCCTGTCCAACTATAAACTGAGACATCCATATAACCCCCCACCCATCCATACAGACTCCCATCTACATACCATCCAATTGTTGATTTTTGTGATAATTCACAAGTCTTTCTGGAGAGTGAGACTCTTGCAAGAATCTGGATAATTGGCAAGAAAACCCTCCTGCTCTCCTAGAAGCTGCAGTACATTCAGAGAACTGTGTCTGTGATACATCACACTCCTACATGTCTTGAAGATCAGAGGGCTGCTATGCAGGGAGCTACTTAGGGAACAGCCCATAACTTTCATTGATGATGTCCCATGTTGTTATCTGTTGCTCACTCCCTTTTTCCCTGGAGCTCAGCTCTTTTTCTGAACCTGAAATTTTCTGTTTGAGCTAATGTTTCTGACCAGCACTCTTTGGATACCTGGTATTCCTAGGATGACTTTCAGTCCTGTTTTGGCTCATCATCATCTTTGAGTGGCATGTGGTCCTCTCCTTTCTTGCTGCATCCCAATGTGTTCTCTTCCTTTTTGCAAGTGCTTGGTTCATAGTGACAGATTTCTGAGTAGCACCTTATCTGCCCTTTTTCTGGGTATGGTGCTAGACAGTTCTCCAATCCTGGAGATTCCAGTCTGGATTTGCCTGAATGACCATACATGTGGGAGGACATTGACAGGCTGAGGGTTGTGGTGACAGAGTTGAGGATTCAAGAAAATATTTTCCCCTATCAACTAAACAGAGTCTGGCTAATTTGTGTGCTCTCCAAGGAATTTTTAGTCCCCAAGGGATGGATAGCCATGTTGTGGGTCTCAGTTGAAACACCTGATATGCATATTTTAAATTCAACTATTCATTCAGCATGATGTCCTCTTTAATGTTTTCTGCTCCCTTCTGATTTCTATGGTCTGTGTGTGATCTATGCAGGCATGTGTAAATGTGTACATTAGTGAGTGTGTTAAGAGACTGCATAGTGAAATCACATGTTGTCATCTGTTGCTCACTCCCTTATTCCCTGGTGCTCAGGTCTTTCTCTGTACCTGAAATTTTCTGTTTGGGTTAATCTGGCTGGCCAGCACTCTTTGGATACCCTGTCTTCCAAGGAAGACTTTCAGTCTTGTTTTGTCTCATCCAATATCACAAGTTTAAATTGCTCACAAAGAGGGAGGATACATTTGCTCTCTCTTTTGTTTATTTACTTTTGTTGTTTTGATACTAATGTGTTTTCTAATAAATCACAAAAATCAAACAATACAGCTGTTTTTAAAAATAAACAGTAGACTTCTCTCCTTTCATTGCACAGAGCTAACACCACAGGAAATGTCTGGTTTGTCTCTTACTTCCCAACAGAGAATCCCACAGTGCATCTCCTTGCTGACATTGTGTTGCTGACTATATCATGTACATGGCCGTGTCTCAGAACAGATTTACTCTCATACTTGTGTAGAGTGATACATTCCTGAAAACCACTGCAGGTGATGTCTCTGGCATCCTTCTGACTAACATTGGGCTGAATTCATATTCTGTGCACTGTCATCTGTTGAGAACTTCCTGGGTGTTGACCACGTGTCACTTTATTTCTCTTGGGCTATCAAGGTCATCTGTGGAGGAGTCAGGGTAAGTTTAGTGAAGAGACTGGGATGGGTGAACTTGGAACCTGTAGTGTCAGTGGGTTTCGTGATGGGTTAAGTTCATTCAAGGAAAAGTAAGTGCAGACTTTTGTAGCAGAGCCTTGCTGAGTCTAAGAGCCTTGTAGACAGCATAGAGGACCTACTACCTGATATACACCAGCAAAGGTTCAGCAGTCCTCCCACTTTCCATTCTAAGTTCAGTAAATATTTGAAACAGATAGAGAGAGAGGCAGAGAGACAGAGAGACAGAGACACAGAGAGAGAGAGAATAAATATATATGTGCTAGGGGTGTTTTGTGGTGTGTTGTGCTTTTCTGTGCAACTCTGTGTGTATGCGTAAAATTTGTATGTGTTTTTGTGAATACTGTCTATTGCATGTGCAGTAGTGTTCTTTTGTGTGTGTATGTGACCATGTGTGGATGAATACATATGTGTGTGTGTGTGTATGTGTGTGTGTGTGTGTTTTATGTTTTCTCTATGTATAGGGGTAAGTATTTGTGGATGTCTGTGAGTACAGGTGCTTATAGGTGCAAGTGTGTGTTTGTATGTGTGGATTTCTACCTCTCATGTTGTGTTTCTGCATATTTGTATGTTCACTTACATATCTTTATTGATTATGGAATCAACTTTGTTGAAAAAGTCCTGTGCCCCTCTCTTGGCATCCATCAAATATTTTACACTGCTGCCCATCTTCCTGCATGTCCACCCAGCTCACAGGAACAAAGAGACACAAAACTACTCTAACCAAATGCTTTTCCAGTATTTTTAGAGACAAAAATATTTATCTGCACATAAATCCTTGAAGCAAACCAAAGGAATGTGGTACATAAAGTTTAGAAGGAGGTGAGTGTGGCAAATCAAAGTGTCTGAAAGGCAGGATAGGCTGCCTGAGGGTTTGTGTCCTTCTCTGCTCTGGGTGAATGGGGACTGCAAACTCAGTGGTCAGGTGGCTTGCTGTGTCTTCTCTGTATCCTATTTTGTCCTCATCCACACTGCCTGCTACCACTTTCTTTCCCCATGTGTCTAACCAAGGCTCAGTTAACCTTGTCCTTGGATCTTGGGCTAGATGTTATTCCTTGAGAGATACTAACTTGCAGTGTGCTTCCAGGTGCATGAGAGTCTAGCAGACATTCCAGAGCCATTCTGTGATGTGAAAATGGGGCTGTCTCAGTGCACTTCACTCAGGCTCCAGAGGGTCTACAGTACTCACAATGTGCTGTGTCTGTAGCACTCAGTAACTGCTTTGCTTCAAAGTGGTTTACTCTGAGTGAAAGTCAGCCTCATGGAGGGTTTGTAAGAATGAGAAAGATAGACATTGCTTGTAGTGTAAAATGGTATAGCTCAGTGAAAAGCCACTTGCATGTCTTCAGAAATTTGAACTGGAATCCCCATGTGACCCAGTGATTCCAGAACATGAAGTAGGTGTCCACATAGAAGCTAGGGACATCAAGGTTTTATCAGCATTCCTGGGAACAGCCTCCTGATGCCCATCAGTCAAAAGTAAAAAAGTACAATGTTCTTGGTCTCTTCTATGGAATATTGTTGAGTGTAAAATAATACATAAAATTATTTGGCACTGGTTTAGTCTCCATTTGTTACTCAAACAAATCCCTGGCACAATCACCTCACAGGAAGGGATTGTTTCTTTTGGATCCTGGTTATGGAGACTTTCTAGTTTCTTGAGATCTTTGCTTTGGATTCAAAATGAGGCAACCTGTGGTAAAGGGAGCTCATTTTGTAGGATGATCCTGAACTTGCTGGCAACTGGGAAACAGTAAACAGGACCAGTGGGCTAGTCCACCACCATCAAGTAGTCCTTTGCTGGGGAATGTTTTTATACTCTACCATCCAGAGAACTTCAGAAACAGAGTTAGTGAAGGAGGTAGGACTACAGAGGGCCTCCTGTCTGTGCATTAGTTTACAGGATAGTCTCTTCAGTGTGTGAACTGGCTATCTCTCATGCCCTCTGTGTTCTTTTCTCATTCAACAGGTTTACCTTCTTTTCATTATTATCCCTGGTGGTTGCTAGTTATTTTAGCTGTATCTGTGAAGCTAAACATGGACTGCTTTACAATGTGCTTGTATGTGTGCAGACTTGTACTTGTGTGTGTTCATGAATTTGTGTGTGTGCATGTGAGAGAGCAACCCTCCACTTAGAGCAAAATCTTTTAATGAACAGGACCAAGAGCACCTGGATGAGAGATCAAAGGATCTGCTGAAGCAGAAGGAGCTGATCACCCAGCAAGAGGACTTGGTAGACAAGCTCCAACATCACTTAAATGTCTCTGAGATGTGGTAGGAGCCCAATTGGGAGGAGCAGTTAGAACCATGTAGGTCACCTGTCCCTGGATCTCTGTCCTTTTGGAATTCCCACCATCTGAAAAGCTCCCAGACACGGCAAGGGAAAGAACTTCTCAGGATATTTTACTGGACTGGTCAATAAGAACTTCTCCAGAAAAACCTATATTTGGTCTATAGTGGTTCTGGGGTTGTGTACCCCTTATTCCTTCCTGAGATCTCTGGAATCTTCTCTGTGTCCCCTGTGTCTCTTCACAAATCCCCTTATGGCAGTCCTCAACCTACCAGGGGGATGATTGGTTCTGTGCGTTTCTGGCTGTTTATTTTGCTTCCAGAATATCACCTTTAGAGAGAAGTTCCTACCTTTGAGCAGATCTGCATGCCACACACTCTTGAAGATTACAGGTTCCCTGCAGTATGCATGTGTTTCCTGTGTAAAGATGTTTCTATTAAAAAAAAGATTTAGGAGTTGAGTTGAACCGAGGTGGGTTTCTGTTCTTTAGCAATAATGAGATCGTTCACTGCTTTTATTTTGTATCCTCCCCTAGAGTGTCTATATTTAATTACCATGGTTTCTCATATTCACCTTTATCTAATCAAGGCACATCTATTTCTGCCCTGAACTGTAACTCAGTCTTTACTACATTGCTATTTTTCCTCTCAAAATAATGTACATAGACAACTGGAGAAATGTGCTGTATTTTCTTGCCCAGCACACTGTATTTTTCAGCTCATCTCCTAGCAGATTTTAAAGGCTGAGAAAAAAATCAAGGACCAGGTACACTCTGAACCTTCTTCCTTGGGGAATACTAGAGATGATAGCAGCTGAAAAGTCACGATGGATTGCCCAGCTGAGTAGAGCTGGCTCAGGCTGTATATCTGACATAGCAGTTCCCCACAGGGCTGTTTCCTACCTGCCGTCCTCCTCTAGGTCAGAAAATCTCCAGTCTGAGTTTGAACAGACTACATCTCAGGTTGAGAGCCTCCTGCAGACCAAGCAGCTACAGCAGGAGCACTAAGTCTCACAGGCAAGTGAACCATGATTGCATCCCATACCTAGCAAACATGGTAATGGTTGGGTATGGGTGCTCTTGACCTTGGCTTCCAGGGGGAATAGGTCTTGATTTTTTTCTGACCAGCGGCCTATCCAAGCTGTTTCTGTGTCTGATTGCCTTTCCTTCTCATATAGCAAATCTTCAGAGAACTGAGGAGGTCAAAGATGCCACAGATGCCTTGAACTCATGACATTCTATACTCTCAGATCAAGGCTTCCTCCTCAGAAGACACTGCTTTAGAGCTGTGAACTCACCAGTGATGAAAATACAAGCTGTCTTCCAGGTGATCCAGGCACAATCACATCTATTGGTCTGCTGACTTAGTCCTCCTATAGAAAAGAAAGTTTCACAAATGAGCTTGAGACACAGAAAACCTGATCCAAGAATTAATGAGAACCCTGGCATTCAACAGCAAGAGGCCCCTGTGAAGGGTACTGCAACATGGAGGGAAGAGATGTAGTGAGCAAGAGTATTTCTGTCAGTTTAATGTGGATGGCTTTGGCAAGCTGACTGAGTTCTCATCCTTCCCTTTGTGGAATGAAATCTGTCATGGAAGATTGGGTTGATGTGAAGCTTTTCCAGACAGACCACACCCAAAAGCATATGTCCTTCTCCAGTGGAGTGTTGAAGCTGACTCCATGTCATGCACCTGTGTTGCTGAAGAGAATGCACCAAAGAGATCTCCACATTCCATCATTATTTATGTTAGTCATTGTTTTCCTATTTAAAATGAGTGAGTATTCTTTGGTTTCCCAGCCTGGCCTGAAGTGACTGTTCCTGAGAAAGAATTTACAGAAGACATCTGAGTCACCTTTGATGTTCTGGGCACTCAGATGCTGCCCATGGACATGTTGGGTCTCCAGAAAGCACAGAAGTGTCTGGGAGATTCACATAGCAAACAAGAAATTGCAGGATCAGCAGTGTGTGATAATTTATCAAAAGCTTCTCAAGAGGCACAAGGTTTGCTTTAGGAAATATCTCACTCTTAGTGTTAGTGAGGGCTTGACCTACAAAGCCTGTAGGAGGCATTACTATACTAGTTTTGAAGAGCCCTTTTTCATTTGCTGACTGCTTTCCAAGTCCAGCCACATGTAGGTTTTTGCTGCTATATGTGATGCAAGAGAATGTTTCTGAACTAATTTTTTTGTATGGTGTTTTGTTGGGTTTTGTTTGCTTTGGTTTTTTGTTTTTTTGTTGTTGTTGTCTTTGTTATGGTATGTGCTTTTGATATTTATTTGTTCTTTATTTGTTGTTGTTGTTGTTTTAATATTTGCTAAAGATATTCACTGTTTATGTTAACTGATCTATTAAAGCCCCTATTGAGTAAAATAACTGTATTTTTATTAATAATAAAATGATTTAGTACTTTTTTGTCTTAGAACCAATTTCTTTGGTCAGGAGTGTTATCTTAATCCAGTATACCCAGAAACACCTGGAATATCAGAATATTTGTGGGCTCAGCTTGCAATATATATTGAGGTCCCTGTCAAACAGGTCTACACAGGGATTTGATGTGGATACCATTTAATGTTGGGAAAAGTATTGATACTGTATCTCTGTGTCCATATATTTAGTTCTCCCTAAAAAATATTATTGTAGATACACATTTCCTGAAATTATCATGAGCATTCAATTAATGAGAATCACATCAGTATTGTTCTAAAGCCTCTCAAGATATGAAAACATTGATTAAGGGAGCTTTTCATAAATCCATGGCCTGCTTGATATCTGGGGTAATGATAATGTCCCTTCCTGGGCTCCTACCAAAGTCCATATCCTGTCGATGGCCCTGAGGAAGCTGTGGGGGTCTGTGTTGATATCCATATCTCCTTTTACCAGTGAGGGCCTTGCTACAACCTGCAGTCTGGGTCAACACCTTTGACCATGTTGGTGTCAAAAGGATATGCTTCTTAAAAGAGCAGGTGTGTCTTAGGAGCTTGTGTTTCCAACTAGGACCAATGGTATCTGGGCTAGAGCTGTTGCTGAGGGTTTTGTCAGGGTCCATGACTCTGTTGCAGCCAGTTTCTGTGTTGATGTCTCAGGCTCCTATGTCCATCAAAGTCAGTGCAGATGCCTGGAATCTAGGCCACTACCTGTGCACATGATGCTACTGGTTCCAATCCAATCTGAGTGTCCTACACTGCCAACTAGGCCTAAGGTCAAATCCAGGCCTGGGCTACTGTCTAGGACCATGTCTCAGTCAATGTTGCAAACACAGCCAGGATCTGGGTTCATGTACATGGACTATGTTGATAACAACGGCCACCCAGAAGTAGGTAGGAGTCCAAGCTTCCATCTAGGTCCATGTTAGTGTCCAAGGACTATGCTTCTGCTGTGGGCATACAGATCTGAGTGGCCAATGCTGCCAAGAGGGGCCCTGCTGTCCTCTGGGCCTAGATTGCTTACAGAAGACATGTCTGTATCTGTTGCACTGCAACTTCCTCGATCTATGTTGAGGTCAGTGGCTCCTGTTACCTCCAAAGACAGGGTAGGTTAACAAGAATTAACATTACCCTTCACAGTCTGAAGCACTGGGGGAGCTGGACCTGTCCCTTACCAATTGTAGCAGTTGGGTGGGTGGTTCCTGTTCATGGACTGAGCAGCACATTAGAGAGTACCTTATAAGTAGTGGTCCAGGTGAGCTATCTCTAAGGCTGTGAAAGCAAATGAACTGAGTCCACCTCCTCCTTCTCCCTTGTGTTGTTCATGGTGAGAGAAAGATGCCTGCCCTACCTAAGCATATGCTACCTACAACTGGTGGGAGAGTTGGCCTCTGGGGTATAAGAATAGAAGAGATGGGGCAGCCTCTCACCAACAGCATTAATTGGGATTGTGGGCAGGGCACCTCACCTGGACTAAACAGCAGAGCTCTCTTGTGGCCCGAGGGTGAGTAAGTTAGAAGCAAGGGCATGAGAGCAGGAAAACTGGCGTCTCTCCATTCTGCCTGCTGCATAGGGTGTACTAGGTGTAAAAGCTGGAGAGATTGCCTGGGTAGTGAGGTGAGGAAAGGTGGGGGGTTATCCAAACTGCTACCATCCAGGCTAGAACCAGGGCTGAGTTATCACACCTTAACATCATCTTTGTCTATGAACTGCTAGAGCTAATGAAAGGCCTATCCACAGCTGCAGGATCTGCATGACACAAGGCATCAATAGGATTTCCATGAAGAGTACAGGTGAAGGTCCATCACCTATAGTGTAGAGAAGCCAGAGAGTTCTGGAACACTCACAAGCAAAGATCTCTGAACTAACTGGTATACTACGTGGCTTACTGGGCCTCACTACAGCCTCCTCTCCAAGACTTTTGTATGTTTGTGTTTAATTTTGGGTTTTCAATGTTTCTTTTCATTTTGTTTTGTTTTGTGGGGGAGGGTTCAATGGCAGAGCTCATGTGAGGGAATGAGTTGGGGGGATAGTGAGATTTGGATGCATGATAAAAAACCAACAGAATCAATAAAACGTTTAAAATAAAAAAGAAATTAGGTAAACCAGTGCTGTATTCTGTAGACAGACTAAACTCTCCTGCCCACCTCTTCATAAATAACCTGTCAGAGGCTTAATATTAATTAAAAACTGTTTGATCTATGGCTCAGGCTTCTTACTAGTTAGCTCTGTCAACTTAAATGAACCCATTTCTATTCATCTGTCTTTTGTCACATGGCTGTGGATAGAACTAGGAAACACCATCCTGAGTGAGATATCCCAGATTTGTAAAGACAAACATGGTATGTACTCACTCATAAGTATCCACTTATATATTAGTTATAAAGCAAAGGATAACCAGACTACAACCCACAGCTCCAGAGAAATTAGGAACCTGGAAGGACCCTAAGAGGAATGCATGGATCACCATTGGAAGGGGAAACAGAGGAGATCTGCATGAGTAAACTGGGTTTTGGAGGATGTTATAGGATAGGGGTTGGGAGATGAGAATATAGGGAAAAAGGATGGTCAAGGTGAAACAGGGATGGATTGGGAGAGCAATGAAAGAGAAACCTTGATAGAGGGAGACATCATTGGGGTAGGGAGAAATCAGTTACTAGGGAAACTCCCAGGAATCTAAATTGATGACTCCAGCTTAGACTATTAGCAATAGTGGAGTGGTGCCTGAGCTGTCTTACCTAGGTAACTGACTTACCCAGGCAATCATATTGGAAAAACCCCTAACTGTCATCATAGTGCCTTCATTCAGTAAATGATGAAAGCAGATGCAGAGATCCACAGTCAAGCAACAGGCCAAGCTCCAGGAGTCCAGTAGAAGAGAGGGCTCAGGGATTCTATGAGCAAGGGGTATCAAGATCATGATAGGGACACCCACAGAGACAAACAAATCAAGCTAGTGGGAACTCATGAACTTTAGAGCAAGAGCTATGGAGCCTCCATGGGATTGGACTAGGCCCTCTCCATAAGTGAGACAGTTGGGTAGCTTGATATTCTTAAGGGCTCCCCTGGCAATGGCATCAGGATTCATTCTTGGTGCATGAGATGGCTTTTTGAAGCCCATTGCCTATCATGAGACACCTTGCAGAGCCTTGATGCAGGGAGAGGGGCTTGGATCTGCCTCATCTTTACGTACCAAGCTTTGCTGACTCCCCATGTGAGGCCTTACCTTTTTGGAAGAGGGAATGGGTGGTTTGGGTTGGTGGGGATGTTGGGGGGGTAGGAGGAAAGAAGAGAGGGGGATCTTTGTTTGGTATGTAAAATGAATAAGAAATTTGTTTTTATGTTTGTGGTTTTTCAAGACAGGGTTTCTCTGTGCCATTTTGGTGCCTGTTCTGGATCTTGCTCTACAGACCACACTGGCATGAAACTCACAAAGATCTGCCGCACCACCACAGAGAAGAAATTGCTTAATAAAGAAAAACAGTAAGATTTTAAAAAGCAAAAAAAATCTGTTTAACATATCTATTTTTTTAAAAAAGTTTTATACCAGGGATTGGTGGCACATGCTATTAATCCCAGCACTTGGGAGGCAGAGTCAGGTGGATCTTTATGAGTTTAAGGTCAGCACAGTCTATAGAGCAAGTTCTAGGACAGCCTAAGCTACAGAAACCCTACCTCAAAAAACACACAAAACAATGTTCTATAGTTAATTTGTAAAGAGTATATGTCTTATAAAATATTTCTAGATAAATTTTAGGCAAAATACTAGTAAGAAATAAACATACAATGCCTTAGGAAGGAAAGTTTTGATGTCATTGATTTGGATAGCAAATATAGTAATAAATCTACCAAGTGATGTACATGTTTAAGGCAAGAGAATAAAGGAAGGGATATAATATGTTTGAGAGTAGTACATAAACTACCAACCACCACTATGTACATAAAGGGGAATATGATTATAGTATAAATGAAGTGCAGGAATTTTTAAGTGTTGGATTCAAAACCACTGCCTCATACTAGGGAAGGTTTCCAACACTGGTCACATGAGACTGAAAAGCTTCTGAACAGTAAAGGACACCATCATTGGATAAAGTGGCAGTCTACAGAACGGGAAAAATCTATACTAGCTATACAGTTGTCAGAAGGCTGCTACCTAGAATATTAAAGTTAACTAGCTAAGTAACTTACTAACATCAAGCAAAAGAAAAACTCAGCTGGACAGTGGTGGTACACACCTTTAATTCCAGCATATGGGAGGCAGAGGCAGGCAGATCTCTGTGAGTTTGAAGTCAGAACAAGTTCCTGGATAGCCAGGACTACACAAAGAAACTGTGTTAAAAAAAAAGTTCCATCAACAACAACAACATGCAACCAAATTAAGAAAATGGGGCATGAAATGTTTCCAGAAGGTTTCCTGTGTCCACTTGGCTCCTGCAGCTGCTCAGACCCAAATAAACACACAGATGTTTATATTAATTAAAATTGTTTGGTTCATAATTCATGTGCTTCCATTTGTTTGGCTATCTGTCCCTCTGCTTTTTAAATCTGGTCTCAAAAATTCATACTCTTACTGTCCTTAGTGCATGAGCTGGCTGTTTGGACCCTTGGCCTTACACAAGGACACTTTGCTCACACTGGAAAGAGGGGACTGTATCTGCCTGTACTGAAGCTACCAGTTTTAAATGAAAACCCCAGGGGAGTCTTGGCCCTGGAGGAGATGTGAATGGAGGGGAGGGGCTGGGAGGAAGTTGTGGGCAGGGGCAGGAGTAGGGAGGACTGGGGAACCCATGGCTGATGTGTAAAATTAAAACACAAATACAATAAATATAAAAACATAAAATAAATATGTAAAGAAACCCCCCCACCCACACACAAACTGTTTACCCTAATGGCTCAGACTTCTTGCTAACTATATCTTGCTCTTAAATTAACCCATTTCCATAAATCTATACCTTGCCATGTGGCTCATGGCTTACTGGTATTTTAAATATTGCTTCTTTTGTGTCTGACTGGCGAATCCTGACTCTTCCCAGAATTCTCTTCTGTGCTTGTCCTGCATATACTTCCTGCCTGACTTCTGGCCAATCAGCATTTTATTTATCAACCAATCAGATCAACACATTCACAGCAAAAACAGCAGTATCCTCAGCAATGGAACTAAACAGATAGTTCCTAAAAGATGTAAACCAAATGGCTGATAAAGTTTTTTAAATGTTTGATTATCCTTAGCCATCAGAAAATACAAGTTAAAATTACTCTGACATTTCATCTTACCCCAATAAAAATGGATGAGGTTTCAAATATGAAAACAAATGCTGGCATGGATGTGTGGAAAGGTTTTTGCAGTTGGAAGGAGTGAAAACTTGTACAGCCAACTAAATAATCAGTCACTTTGTCAAAAAGCTAGAAATAAGTCTACCATGTGAACCAGCTATACCACTCCTGGGAATATACCCAAGGATTCTATATCTTACTACAGAGACACTCACTCATCCATGTTCATTTGCTGCCTTATTCCCAGTTGCCAGAAAAAGGTAAACAACCTAGATGTTGTCCATAAGGAGATGAATAGGGAATAAAAATGTGGTATAATTACACAGTGGAATTTTATGTAGTTGATAATAAAGTTATGAAGTCCACAGGTAAATGGATAGATCTGGAAACAGACATTCCAAGTGAGGTAACCAGACAAAGAAAGACAATACTGCATGCTTTCTTTCATTTGTAGATATTAGTGATGAATATTTACATATGCATGTTTCATTTGGAATACCCATTGAGGTCAGTATTAAACTGACTCCTAAGGACTTGCCTATCTCTTTCATTATGTCCATAGATTTGTGTTTCTAATACCTCTCATCAGAGCACCTTCTTTTTGTAGTAGATAGTAACTGACAGAGATCCACAACTGGCCTCTGCCAGAATGCTGAGTCCTAAATGAAATACCTATTTGCCATAATCTCTCCCAAGGCTCAGGTATCATTGTAGCTAAAGGGGCAGGAAGACTCTAGAAGCCAGAAGCAGTGGGTAACTACAAGGACACTGTGTTTTCTGGACAAAATAGGGTAGTGGCACATTTGAATTCAAAAGCAGTTATGTTAGCATGTGCAAGACCTGTGTGAGCTCAAGAGAGAAAAGCCCAGCATGCAGAGGGGAGGTGAACCTGAAGTCCCACCCTAGCAAAGGAGTTAATGACAACCATTGCTGGTAGAAGAGGGAGATCCAGTTTTCTTTGGGGGTATATGTAGCCCCAATAGGTAGACCAAATACAGTTGGTGGCAACATAAATTTGACAGGATGGAATTTAATGAAAAAAAATGAGGACACAATATTGAGTAGGCAGGGAAGGAGGATTTGATCAGGGAAGAGCAGTAGGATGTGATCAAAATACATTGTATAAAATTCTCAATGCATTAAATATGCAAACCTATACAGATTTCTGAAACATTTAAAGTAAAATTGGAAGAGACAAAAACATCAAAGATTCAGTTGTTCTCTTACATACATCTTTAGCTACAGAAATATGTCATCTTTTTTATTTCAGTCACCTGATTTCCTGCTTTGTGGTATGTAAACCACTGAACTTTGAGTTTAAAATATTTAGGCGTATGACTAATAGCAAATTTCCAATTACTTATATTTTAGTTTACATGCATCAAATATTATTTCTATCCTAAGGATGCCGTGCTCCCTTATTACTACTGTTGTTGTTATTATAATTTTGTGTCAGTGACAGAATTCTCATTCATGTTAAAACCATGCATGGTTTAAGGTCTGTTATTTCCATAGTATAAATTATTTGTGTGTGAAGCTGGGAAGGCTATCAAGGGTATTCCTGAGACTAAGAGAACAGGGAGGTGCACAGGCATGTTCAAGGCTGGGTTCTTCTGTCTGGAAACTCTTGACATCACCAGAGAGACACCTTCCATGTTCTTCATTCTCCTCATCATGACATAAGCCCCAGCTAATAAACAGCCAGCTCATGCACTAAGGAGAGGTCCAGGTCCCACTGCTTGGGTGCCTCCCAAACAGTTCAAGCTATTCTATTGTCTCACTTATTCAGAGAGCATGATCTAGTTGGGAGTTCCACAGCTTTTGATTCATAGTTCATGTGTTTCCATTAGTTTGGCTCTTTGTCCCTGTGCTTTTTCCAGTATTGATCACAACAATTCTTGCTATTACATTCCCTCCTCTTTCTCCACAATTGGACTCCAGGAGCTCCACCTGGGGCCTGGCTGAGTATCTCTGCATCCATTTCCATCAGTCATTGGATGAGAGTTCTAGGATGACAGTTAGGGTGTTTGGCCATCCAATTACCAGACTAGGTCAGTTTGGATTTTGCTCGACCATTGCCAGTAGTCTACAGTGGAGGTATCATTGTGGATTTCTGGGGATCTCTCTAGCATTTTGCTTCTTCCTATTCTCATGTGGTCTCATTTATTATGGTCTGTTATTCCTTGTTCTCCCTTTCTGTTCTTGATCCTGCTGGGAACTCCTGCTCCCATAAGCTCTCTACTGAGAGAATCAATCAAAAAATTGGACCTCTTGAAACTGAGAATCTTTCATAGAGCAAAGGCTGTGGAAACAAGACAAAGACAAAGCCTACAGAACGGGAAAAGGTCTTCACCAACTCCACATCTGAAAGAGGGCTGATATCAAGAATATATGAAGAACTCCAGAAATTAGACATCAAAATGCCCAACAGTCCAATTCAGAAACTAAACAGATAATTCTCAACAGAGGAAGCTCAAACGGCTGGAAGACATTTAAGGAATTTCTCACCATCCTCAATTATCAGGGAAATGCAAATCAAAATGACTCTGGGATAACACCTTACACCTGTCAGAATGGATAAGATCAAAAACACTGAAGACAGCTTATGCTTGAGAGTATGTAGAGCAAGGGGGAACTCTCCTCCACTGCTGGTGGGAATGCAAGCTTGTACAGCCACTTTGGAAATCAATGTGGTGCTTCCTTAGAAAATTGGGAATCCATTTCCCCAAAGACCCAGCTATAGCACTCTTGGGCATATACCCAAGGAATGCTTAATCATACTACAAGGGCATTTGCTCAGCTATGATCATATCAGCATTGTTCATAGCCAGAACCTGGAAACAACCTAGATGCCCTTCAAATGAAGAATGGATAAATAAACAAAATACATATACACAATGGAGAACTACTCAGCAGAGAAAAACAATGACATCATGAGGTTTGCAGGCAAATGGGTGGATCTGGAATAAATCATCCTGAGTGAGGTAACCAAGACTCACAAAGACTAACATGGAATGTACCACTCATAGTAGGATAAAAGATGTAAAACAAAGATGACTAGACTGCTACTCACAACTCCAGGGAAGCCACCTAGAAAACAGGACCCTAGGAAAGACACAGGAATCACCCAATGACAGAGAAATGGATGAGATCTACAGAAACAACTTGGATGTGAGTTGGGGTAATGAATGTCAGGGTTTGAGGGAAAATTATTTTTAAAACCACTACTCCATTAAGGTGTAACATCTAAAGAAAATGAATCAAATCTAAGATTCATCCAAACTCCCAAAATATAAACCAAAATGAGATCAACAACCTAAAAGGACCCATAACAAATAAAAAGTTTCAAACAATGATAAAAAGCTTTCTGACTAAATAAAGTCCAGGCTCAGATGGAGTAACAGCAGAATATCACTACAATTCAAAAGATTTACAGTCAATTCTCATAAAATAAATTAAAAAACCAGACACAGAAGAAGCCCTTTAAAATTGTTTCTGTGAAACCAGTATTACTATTATACTAAAAAGCATGAAAAATGCAGCAAAAATAAAATAAGATAATAGAAATACGACAAATAGTAATCTTAGCAAATGAGAAGTGTTTTTATATAGAAATAACAAGCATGTTCAGAAAGACATCATGGAAACACTCCCACTCACAATATCAAGAAAATAAATCTAGGAACAAACCTAACCAAGAGGCTTTGTTAATGAAAACATTAAGACACTGAAGGAAGAAAATGAGAAAGATGTTAGAACACTCAAAGATCTCTCATGGTCAAGGATGGAAAGAATTCAATATTGTGAGAAATGGCTATTTTACCAAAAGCAATCTAGAGATTCAATGCAATTCCAGTTGAAATTCCAGTGGCATTCCTCACAGAAATGGGTGAGGGTGTCTGAAGACTCATATAGAAGCACAAAAAATTCAGGATAGCAAATACAATCCCAAGTAAAAAGCACAATGCTCAGGTGTCACCATACATGATACCAAGTGATAGTGCAGAGCTCTAGTAAAAAAGCCTGCATGTTACTGTCACAACAGCAAGCTCACAGATAACTGGAATGGAAGAGATAACCTGGTTTTAAGGCCATGTAACTAAAGACACATATTTTTAAAACGACATCAAAACTACACATTGATGTAAAAGTTGTACAAAGGTTAATGACTTAACCTGCCACTTTTTGATTGGTTTTGAAGCCTGTTCCATAGGTGAGATTTCATACCAGAAACTGTAAATTGAATTGGGCTTAAAAGAAAGAACATTTGAAGTTGGCTAATGACAATATGAAAGTCACAGTTAGTAATGGTTTTGTTCATTAGGTGGGATAACTGTGACTAACTGCCCCTTTCCCTCCTAATGTTGAAGTGAGATGCTTCGAGGCAATGAGCTAGTTGCAGTGGAGATCAGAAACTGGTGAAAAGAAGGTATGCAAACAAGCCTATCTCTCCTGCTTGCTCTACACCTTCTGAGCAGAGTTTAAGACAGAAAATATGGCTGTTTCTTTTCTAGTTTCTGTGACAAAAATATGACAGAAATTAGCTAAGGGAGGAAGGCTGATGGCTGCAGGGAATGTCAGTCAATTACAGAGTGGGGGGCAAACAGGGTAGCTTGGTCTGTGGTAGTGATCTGTTGTTTCTCATACTGTGGTAGACCAGGAAGCAGACAAACTCAAAACTGGTTCCAGAAGTGGTGATTGCCATTAAGACCCATCACAGGCAACCTTCTTCTGTTAGCTAGGCCATGTCTTGAAGGTCAAACAATCTCCCAAAGTCAGAACCAATTGTTAAAGCATATGAGCACCAAGCTGTGTTGGTGTAATTTTTTTTTGTCAAAGTGTGTATCAATGGGCTAGTGAGATGGCTAAGTGAATAAAAGTACTTGCCAGGAAGACTTACATCCTGATTTTGATACCTGAGACTGTCATGATGGGAGGAAAAAATTGACTCTCAAAAATTAACCTTTGACCTCCACATTTTTTCAATGGCATACATGTACATTGCCTTCCCCCATCTCCCAAATCAATTGAGATCAGGATGGACTTGGACTCCCAAAGACCCACCATATCTCCTGAATACTGAGATTAGCATGCCCAACCTTCTTATTGCTGTTCTTACTACCTACATAGTCTCTGGATTTCAATTGTAAAACTAGCAAGCTGAGGATGCCTGGGACCCAGAAACTTAGCAAGCATCCTCAGACTGGCTACTCATTTCCACATAAAATATCTTGGCTTTCAACCTAATCATTTGCATCTCCAGCATTCATTCTAGGAGCTGGAAGGATGCTTCAGCAATTGAGAACACTTGTTCTTACAGAGGACATGGGATCGATTCAAAGAACCCACATGGTAGCTGACAACCATCTATAAGTCCAGTTACAGGAGATCTGATGTCCTCTCCAGACCTCTGTGGGCAGTGGACACACACATGGTGCACAGACAGAATGCAGGTAAACATTCATCCACATAAAATAAACAAGTCTCAAAAAACACAAGCATGTTGGTCATTTTCATGTTGACTGTAATTCCTCCAGGAGTCTAATTGTTTATTCTCTCTATTTTAATGAGTTCTCCTGACTTGTGTTAAAAGCATGTTTCCTTTCTGAGTTTTATTTCTTTTTTTAAAAAAAAAATTATAATTATTTTAATTGTACATGTCCATCATGGATTGCCCTGTCCTACCTTATTCCACACCCCCACTCTCCCCTCAATACACCCCCCATTCTCACCTCCTCCAAGGCAAGGACTTCCCTGGGGATTCAGCTCTGCCTGGTAGATTCAGTTGAGGCAGGTCCAGTCCCCTCCTCCCTTCACCTAGGCTGAACAAAGTATCCCAGAATAGGCCCTAAGTTCCAAAAGGCAAGTGCATGCACTAAAAACAGTTCCCAGTCTTACTGCCTGGGGTCCTTCTAAATAGCTCATGCTAATTGACTTTCTCACTTTTCCAGAGAGCGAAGACCAGTTCCAAAGGGGCTCCTCAGCTATTGGTTCATAGTTCATGTGTTTCCACCAGTTTGGCTATTTGTCCCTGAGCATTTTCCAATCATTCTCTCAATACTCTTGCTCATATAATCCCTCCTCTTTCTTGTTGATTGACACCCAGAGCTCCACCTGGGGCCAGACCATGGATCTCTGCATCTGCTTCCATCAGTCACTGGATGAGAGTTCTATGGGGTGTTCAGCCATCCTATCACCAGAGTAGATCAGCTCAGGCACTCTCTTGACCATTGCCAGTAGTCTATAGTGGAGGTATCTTTGTGGGTTTCTGGGGACCTTTCTAGCACTTTGCTTCTTCCTATTCCCATGGGGTCTTCATTTATCATGGTCTCTCTTTCCTTGTTCTACCTCTTTGTTCTTGATCTAGCCAGGATATCCCGCTCCCCTAAGCTCTCTTGCACCCGAACCTGGCCCTTTCCTCATGAGCAGAATAAAGGACTGAGTATTTATTTCTATGGTCTAATATATTTTTCACTTACACGATAGATGGTGACAGGCAAGAGTGTCCCTGGAAGTGAGGGTGTGAAGGAGGGTCAGGATATGTTTCAGGCTGGACTCCTCTTTTTTGACCCCATCTGCAATAATGCAGACATGGGCACACAGATGAATCTTTCCTCTCCCAAGCAAATAGGTTACTTTTCAAGTTAGTGGGAATTACCTGTAGAGGTGTTGGTTTTTCAGAGGTATTAGGTGGTGGCTCTCCCTGTGGACAAACATTAACATCTGGACTTCCAGAAATATTTTCTATTGCTCTTCTTCATGCACCTTTAGCAAGCTTGCTCTGATCAATATGAATACTGTGATGTAGTTTGGTCAAGAAACAGACACTGTTTCTTGTCCACAGAGATATATTCTCTGTCATTTATCTTCATTTCTGGATCTAGATATTTTTTGCAATGGAAAGGGAGAGGATTAACTTTTTTGGTTTGGTTCTTAAATTAAAACTATTGTTTTAGGGTGCATGTTCAAAACTATTTCATTCTTTAGTAGTCACAGGGTATTGACATGTAAACAGTAGAAACCAATAATTAACAGTGTAATATTTGCAAATATGCTTATCTATTCCCAAATTACTAGGATATCAAGAAGTAAAAAATGGTAACCTAGAATAAGGGAAAGTCATAAACTAAAAATCTTGGCCTTGATATTGACATTTGGATTAAAATTGATTCCTTATGTTTTAACAATTTTTAATTTGTATGAGGTAATTATTAACATTAATAGTACACTTCATCAATCGTTCCCTTCTTCCAAGGTTGGGAAGTAAAAATGCACATTGTTTTCCACTATTATTTTCCTTTTATAAATAAAGACTGATTGAATTACTAGTGTTATCTATATCATAGTACCTGTGAAACTTGCTTACACAAACTCATTTGTTCATCTATTCACATTCAAAATTAAAATGTTTATAATTCATGCACACCTTCATGCTAGGACTCCAGGTTATACACATCAGATATCGTGACCTTAATCAACTCATGGCTTTTAAGTAGCTTTAATATGCATACACATGTATCTAATTAAATGCCTTCTATTGGGCCAAGTGCTAGAATATGTACATAAACGACATGCAAGTGTATATTATTTTAAAATGTAAAAATCAGAAATCAAAATTTTATGATTTGGTACTTGAATCTTCATTTCCAGAACTAATGGCAGAGGGAAACACACACTGTTTAACTAGATGAAGAATTTTAAACATACACTTAGGGAAATCATATAAAAACAACCGTGCCACCTCTTGATATGGTAAATTTTAATGAACAGATGACATGTGTCTAAATTTTAACAACAGAAGTAGAGGAGATACTGTCATTTATGATCATAAAGTGAGAGTATCCAAGGGAAGATAAACTTTACCTGCTTTGAAGCTGAAGACAAAGGCACCTGGGAGATTCCCTGAACACTGAAATAACTAAGTGGACCCATTAAAATGTATTTAGGTGTGTTATCACCATCATGCTTTAAAATCACTCTAACGTGTTTATTTCTGCAAATATCCTTGGTCAAACACCAGACATCTTCTATTATGTGTTTATTTCTGCAAATATCCTTGGACAAACACCAGACATCTTGTATTATGTGTTTATTTCTGCAAATATCCTTGGTCAAACACAAGATATCTTCTCTTATGGGAGAATACTGCATTTAATATTCCACTCACTATGTGTTTGGCATTTTATTGATACTGATTTTCTCCCCTAATAGGTTGGTTTGGTAGATCATGAAATTGATTTCTGCCTCCAAGCATCCCCCTCTCGAGCATTCCCAAAAGCCACCACAACTTTCTGTATTTTCAAACTTCTTTTTAATAATCCATTGATGAATAAATGCTTAAACCACGACCTGGCTGTCGTTGTGTTCAACAAGCAATTTTGTGTAATGCTGAGTCCTTATAATTCAAAACCTATCCCAAAATTTACAGGAGGACAATAATTACCTTCAGCCCCAGGCCTTGGTGAGTACAGATAAGTTATCAGATACCAGGAGCTTTTGCTAGTAAAATCAAAGACAACAGCTTCATTTTATCTTCTACTTTGGGATTGACTACTGCTGAGTATCCTGTACACTGGGCTTTCAACTTGCTCTTCAGAATCATGTCCAAAGTGTCACTGTTGAATGAAAGCCCAAGGGAGCCTTGAAACTAGCCTTTCCTTTACTCTCATTCATGTCAGCAACTGCACCCCAAAACCATGAGCTCAGGGATGTCTAATGTTGAATGTGTGTATGTGTGTATGTGTCCGTGTCTGTATGTGCTGGTTGTATGAGATTTCCAGCTTCTACTTGTATGTGACACCCCGGCTAGCTCCCTGGGGAACTTCTAGGGCTTTCCTGTCTTCATCTCCAGTCTCTCAGTAGGCTCCTTAAGATACAGACACACCCTAGCATGAATAGCCTTGTGTTGTTGCTTCTTGATACTCAAGCTTGCTTCCTTACCAACAAGTGGCAAGTTTTCTAATGACTGAACCAAATCATAACCCTATATGTTTGGCATGATTTCACACTGTTTCCGGTGTGTGAAGTTTTCCCAAATGCTTCAAAATTGTAGCTTCTAACAAATTTTCATGAATCTTGTAATTAAAAAAGTAATACATGTAAAGGCTAAACAGGCCTACCTCCCAACATGAGGACCTAATTTTAAAATACAGAACACAAATGGTAGATGGAGAGAAGCAACTCCAGAAATTGGTCCTCTCATTTCCACACACACACACACACACACACAATGACACAACACAACACACTGAAGTTCATAAAAGGAGTTCATCATTCCTGACACTGAAGCAAAGGGAATCCTCAACAGACTGCCAACATTCTTGTACATAAACAATAAACCTTGACACATGCCCCTTAGTCCTCTTCAACACTGCCCAAACTGAGAACTATATTACCAATTTTTAACAAAACCTGTCCTGGTGAAGGTCTGCTTGTCTTCAAGGATATCTCAGCTTACTGTGTTCTCACTGACTCTTCAGCTGAGGGGCACATTTACCTGGAAAGAACTGCAGTTGAATATCTCCATTGTGTCTAAGTACACATAATAGAAACCACCTTCACACTCATTGCATCCAAAGCATGGCTTTGACCATGTTACCTTGTGATTAGTCCTTTTTCATTTTCACTCTCCTCTATAATTCCCCTCCATTGTTATCATAACAATCATCATCCCTACTATGAGTCCACTCTACCAAGAGCCATCAGCACACAATCACCAGCTGTTCAAGAACAAAGACACAACATAAAATCACAACACCCTACAATTCTCACAATCCAGCACCTGTCAAGACATCTTGAAATGCATGATGAGCAACCACACTCTACTGCTCCTATACCCAGGCTGTGATACAGGCCACAGACTCTGCTCTTCACAACTCAGAACATCCCGTGTACCCAACCCACTCCCACCCAGTCATCAATTTATGCCTCTCAGTACAACTCAGGAAAATTAGTTTCTGCATGAGGACACCAAAGAGGTCATTCTGCTGTCCCTGAGGAATGCTGTGGTTGACACAGTGGTTTGAAGATAGTCAACAGAGAAATATGCATAATGACTACCTGCTAGTCAAATCATTCTTAGTATAATGGTCTAAGATTCAATGCTGTTCATTCCTTTAACAGGTCACCATCTCTAGCTGAATGGTCAGTTTCTTCAAACTTGTTCATCTCCTGATACTGCTTAGTGACGGGGGAGTTGAAATGATGCCTTCCCTGTCATTCTTAGAGGTTGATTTAAAAAGTGTAATTACGTAGTTGAATTTCATAGGCCCAGGAGAGGTAATGCAGATTGTAGGGTAAAAGGGCCAAGGAAAGAACTTGACCATGAAGGCCCTGAGACCAGGGCAAGGAAAGAAAATTTTGACCTTGACGTGATTCCAAGCCAATGAACAGGGCCAGAAGAAAAACGCTATCAATATTTGAGCTTGTCCCCAAATCAGTTCACAAAAGACTCATCAATCCTACACCAAACTGGAAAGCTTCATGCCTCCAAGAAACCCGAAGTACGGACTAATTTCTGTTCAGTTTCCTGTAGCTTTTCACCTAAGGAGAGGAGCCACCCTCTAAAGGTTCCCATCTCAATAAGTATCTTGTGTGAGTTATGATTCATGTTATGACTTTGTGATATTTCTTGTTTCCTGATTGCCAGGATGCCTTTCAGAGTAGAGCTGTATCACTTTCATTGGGAAACCTCCCGTACCAGAGCAGAGTTGTTAAATTTGCACTGGGGAAACCTTGCCCACTGGGGCAGAGTTATAACACTACTGTAGGGGAAGCCATTCTCCCTATAGCTGTAATAATTACAATAAGTCCCAAGCACAGGCCTCAGGAACAGGAAGAGCTTGGAATCTTAGTAGCCCTGAAAGAACAGGGCAGCTATTTTCAAGCTGGGGCACATGTGCCATATCCGCGTCACCCACCACAATGGCTAGATATGTGCCTCAACACCCACTGCAGTCCCATGGGCCCTGGAAGCCATGCTGGTTTGAAGTACAAACTCAGCTCGTATCTGATATGTTTCAGAACAGTCCAAGAGTCCATAGTGCTTAGCAGCACCAAGCCTTGACTGTCTGTGTCTAGTACCAAGAGGAACTGAATGGCTGGAACCTTGGTTAAGGCCCAGGGGAGTTATTCTACCTGTCAATAGCATCAGATATCCATGGAACATAAAGGAATCCACTGAGGATGAAGTACAGTAACACCCTATCATGACAGGTTTTTCATCTATCATCCTGGTCCTCTTGCTAACCTGTTTCCACTCAGAATGAAATTAAGGAGCTTCCCCAGCATAGTAGATGCAGATTTGATAATTCCTGGATCTCTGCCAAACTAACCCTCAGAAATCCTTCTCTGTGTCTGGTATTTAGGAATCTAGAGAAGCAGCATAGTCCCATTGTTTCCCAGGGGCTCCCAGTTGTTGAATCTGATTACTGGAAGTACCAGCTCAAGTCCTACCTCCTCTAGGAAGCTCTCCACTCCCTGCACAAGACTCATTGTACCTTCCCCTGGAACATTTATTTCTTGATGTTTTACCCTGAGGCAGATGGCAAGCTTCCTTCTGCCTCTCTCTGTTCTCTAGACTGTCCATTCACTCTCCCAAGTAGCTTTCTCAATCTCACCAACATGTCTTTGTGAATCCCAGAGACACTGTACAAATGGCCCAAATGGCAGTTGGTGTTGCCTCAATAGTGGTGGAATCAAAGAGCATGCTCAGGGCTCTCCAGGGTACAATAGAATGTTCAGGTAAGACACTATTAGGGTCACTGCCCACAGCACTGACCTAAGTGCTCCTGAGCTCTTCCCCAATTAAGCAATAATTGCCCTTTCCAGGAGCATTCCCATGGACACAGGGGATGCCATTCAGTACCTCCTCCTTATAAAACCAGTGATCTCTCTCTGCCTCATTAGAAAATTTTCATTACTTATCTGTAGAGAGTTCAATACTCACTTTTCAAAAACAACACAGGGAATGGCTCTTCCCTTCCTAAGATCTCTAATCAATTCAATTGGAAATAAAAGTTTCTAGAAAATGAGGTTTGGAAGTATACTTGGTGACCAGAGAACAAGTGACTAACATGAGGTTTACTGTGTCCTTTTAGATGGTGTATTATACTGATAGGTCATACTAGCCAATGTTAGCTCCCCTAGGAATTTCCAATTCCAGAAGCCAAGGGACAGTGAGTGCCCTGCACACTACTTCATCTCGTCAAACCTGATACACAGAAGGATGTTCAGGAAGTGACTGGCAGATGAGACCCTGCCTTAGCAGGATCTGAAAGGCAAGTGTAGTCTCCCCAACTTGTGGCTATCAATTCTCTCATCCTTTTATAGGTAGGGAGCATCTCAGAGGTCAGCTGCTTTCTTCTGCATGCCCGCACAAGACAATCTCCTTGAACTGATTCACACTTGAACAGAATGCAATTTGGCTTCAGAGTCTTCAGTCCTCTTTTGACAGATCCAGAGGAAAATTGGTACTATCCACAGGCACACAGGTGGTGTGGGGGGTGCCCCAAGTCACTTCCTGGATGCTTCAAACCTTCATATTGTCATGCAGGACAAAACTTGGTCATCAGATTCACCAACCCTTCCTCACCCTGTGCTGTCAGGAAAGGGACAGTCTCTGTCCTAATACACTGCCTCCTAAAGCTCTCATGCTACACTGAAGATCTGGGTGCCACCCATGCAGCTGGGATCTCAGACACCTTAGGACTCACTGGCAGACAGCAATACTTGGTGACTCCTGCCCTGCTAGTGGTTGTGATGTAAAGGATGAGAACCTCAGGCTTTAACAGAGCAGTTTCCTCTCCGTTTTTAGTGAAACATTCCTAAAGGACCAGGGTGGGGATGAAGAGCAGTGATGGTACTAAAATAGTTCCCCTGATTCTTTCCTCACTCAGTGGGAAAGCAGATGTCCTGCAGCAGAATAGCCACAGCCTTGTCAACTTCTTGCTCTCTGCTAAACTAAACATCAGAAATCCTTGGCTCTGGGTCTGCCCTTTAGGAATCTAGAGAAGGGTATGCCCATTGCTTTCCAGAGGAGCTGCTAAGCCCTCCTCCTGGGAGACCCATGTCAATTCTAACTCCTCCAGGAAGCTCCCAAACTCCTGTCAGGGAACAAAAGTAACTTCCCCTGGATCATTCATTTCTTGCTGTTTTATACTGAGACCAAGCCCTCCTTCATTTAGTGTCTTTCTGGAATCTCTGTGCTCTCCATTCAATCTCTCTAGTAGCCTGCTCAGTCTTTTCAACATGTCTTTGGTTGAAACACATAGGCACTGGATAAATGCCCCAAGGGTCATTGGTATCTCCACAACACTGGTAATATCAGAGAAGATGCCAGAGCTCTCCAAAATACAAGAGACTGTATAGGGAAGTAATTGCCAATGTCATACCTTACAATCCTCACCTCCCTGCTAACTATCTCACACCTAATGGAGCTGCAGCCATGGTGTCATTTCCAGGAGCCTCTCCATGATCATATTGGAAGGATAAGAGACAAATTGTCACCAGCTAGACACAGATAGAGCACTGGGATCAACCAGATCCTGCCCCCCCTCAGTGAGCTGAAATGAGATAGAGTGCAGAAAGGCTGCAGGGACTGCTAGGGACTGCTGCTCACCTGTGCATTCTAAGGACTCCTGAGGCCCGTGATACCTTTCAGGTAGAAAATGTGCACTTGCTTTTGACACTTAGTGCTCCTGCTGCAGCAGCTCTGTGGGCAGAAGGCTCTTATCCTGAGCTGTGGACTGTTCCAGATCATGTAGGAGTTTTTCTGACCTAGAGGAGGAAGTTAGTAAGGGCAAAGTCCTGGTGGGGATCCACCATGTCACATATCATTCAGTGATATCACAAAAACTCAATTGTGCTGGAAGTCAACACTGATCTTTGGCAGCAGTCATTGTTTGTACCCCTAAGAAATAAGTGTCACAGAATAGCTGGGCCTTGAATTATTTTCTGCCCTTAACAAGTATCAGATGTTGATATGAGTACTGTATATACTGTGCTTTAATGAGAAAGAACAGGATTTATTCCTACAGTGTAGAGACATCATTTAAACAAAAGGAGTAGCATATTAAAGTCATACATAACAGCACAGTGGAGATACACAGATTGTTCATGATGAGTTTGTCATCAGCTACCTCATTTTTTCCTTGTCCAGTTTCTGTTTCTTTCTTTCTAGGAAGAGTTAAAATATGCATCTCTGGCTGATTGATACATATTCTAGGATGTCTACTAGAGGCCAGAGATTTCCTGTGCTCCCAAAGAGCTTGAATTAAAGACATGCACCATCATATACACCTGCCCTTATTCCTGATTTTAACTGATATTTATTTTTCTCTCCGTGTTGTCAATGCTTTCACTGGTTTGTTATACAAAACCTTAAAATTTCAAGCTGTGTTCCTTCTTATCTTTTTTTAGAGGGATTACATGAGCAAGGGTGGTAAAGTTCTTGTTGAGGAAATCTACAGAAACAACTGAACAAAGCTCAGAGGAACTCAGGAAATTAAGACCAACAGCTATGGAACCTGCATGGGAATGGACAATACCCTCTGTATATAGGAGACAGTTGTGGAACTGCGTCTGTTTGAGTGCTCCTGGCAGTGTGATCAGGATCTCTTCCTGGTGTATGTGCTGTCTTTCTGGATCCCATTACCTCTGGTGGGACACCTTTCTCTTACATGATAAAGTGGGGAGGGGCTTGGTCTAGTCTCAACAGAATGTATCAGGCTCAGCTGTCCTACCATGGTAGAACTTACCCTATTGGAAGAGGGACAAAGGTTTGGGGAAAGTAAGCAGCC
Source organism: Onychomys leucogaster (assembly GCA_949786385.1). Taxonomy (NCBI): domain Eukaryota; kingdom Metazoa; phylum Chordata; class Mammalia; order Rodentia; family Cricetidae; genus Onychomys; species Onychomys leucogaster. The sequence continues at coordinate 43,363,112 of OX460426.1, read as the reverse complement.
AGTGTGAGGAAGGAAGCCAGTGTGAGGATCTTTGTTTGTAATATAAAATGAATAAAAATAATTTTTAAAAGACCACCTCATTTTTATACATAGACTTAATACAACTTTGCAAACTAGACAGCTGAATAAGGTCATTTGAATATATCAGGACTCCTGCCCAGAAAGCACCTTGCACCTAGGTAATAAGCAAGATGGAGCCTGTCATGCTAGAGCAGTATTTGTTGAGCCTTGTGGCTGAGAACATTGTCACTGTGTGGTCTCTGGCAATAAACAAAAACAGCTGTGCTATCCTTAGGCTTATCACTGGGAATCTACATCCTGGTACTCTACAAGAGGGTGTTACACAACACTAGTGAAGGTTCTGAAGAATCCTCAGGAGAGACATCTGCCTGTGCTCATCATGCCAATGTCTAAATGTATTATATACCCAGTACACTTTACATGGGAAATGCTCAAAGAACAAAGACAGCAAGTGTGACATCACATAATGATAAGGGTGCAAATCTCATCCTACAGGTGTTAATCCTGAATAAAAATGTAATTTCAGTCAGATATGGTGAGGTACACTTTTAAATGGCATCACTTGTGAGACATAAGCAGGCAGAGCTCTGTGAGTTCAAGGAATGCCTGTAGAATACATACTAGAGAGACCAGAGCAGAGGGATGGGACACAATTCTGCAGATCCAGGGAATATCAGACATATTGTTTGCTGGACAGAAGTTCTTATTGATGGGACGAGCATAATACCCCGAATTCTGAGTTGGTCTATCCTTGCTTGGAGCAGGGAGCCTTGCTGATAAGCAAAAGCCCACAAATGACAGAGAGCCCTGGTACAGGGGACCCAATTGGCTCCATACCCCGACTTCAGCTTGGGTTCACACCTCATCTGGGAGACAGTCAAATGATGTTGCAGCTTTATTGCAAAGTGTTTCTGCTGTGTGACCAGCTTCTTCTGCTTCAGCAAGATCTGAAGTCTCTCTTCCATTATTTGCTGCTCCTGTTCATTAGAAGATTGTGTCCTTAGTGGAGGGTTGAGTATGGTATAGTCAATCTAATCTCACACAAGTGCAAGCACACACAGAGATTACCAAGAGCTTACTAGTCAGTAATTCTCAGCAAATTTCAAGCTCATGGGGACATAGAAAGCCTGCTTCAAGTTGATAAGACAGAGACTGAAAAAGAGAAACCCAGTGGTCTCCTCTAGCTGTCATCCACATGCAAAATGCATTGGACTCCTACATGCCTCTATTACACACAAACACACACACACACACACACACACACACACACACACACACACCACAGAAAGACAGAGAGAGATAGAGAAAGGGGTGAGACCAAAACAACAATGTGATAGAGGAGCAGTTATCTTTAAAACAAGCACAAAAGCCTTTAGGAAAAGTCCCAAAACTCACCTTTCCATTGCTGGGAACTAAAATAGCCTAGGGGAACATACTCATGAACTAGTGGAGATGGTTAGAGAATGTTTTTACTCTTGAACTCAAGTCTGTGTATAGCAATCCTCCCATCACAATGACATGTAGCTGTGTGATAAGTGATTGACCTGTTTCCCCCTTCTGACTACAGCTTCAAGAACAGCGTCAGGGATTGCATGCCAATGACCAAGATTCTCAGAGGAGACTCACTTTCCAGAAATACTAATGCACAGACACAGAATTAACAATTTTATGTCATGAAGTGGGTGGATTGATGGGTGAATGGATGAGGAAAGTGATGAGATAGAGTACAGGTGTCTGGAGGGGTAGACCTGGTAAGGTTACATAAGTAAATGATACTGGACATAACGGTGACTCAGCTGCCAATCCTACCTGCTGTTGCTGGTTCTGGAGGTCACTTGTCTCTCCTTGGTTCTTACTGAGCACTTGCAAGTCACTCAAGTGGTGCTTCAGCAGGACCCAATCCTCCAGTAGGTTCTCCTTCTCTTGCATCACCATGACCAACTTTTCCTTGAGGTGACTCTGCTCCATCAGGAGCCGGCTCTGCAGACCAATGGAAACACTCTCCAAATAGTAAAGTCTTGCCAACCACCTCTGGTCACCTGCAACACCATGCCTCAACAAGCCCACCCTATCCCAGGTTCACAGGAAGATGTAAACAAGAACCTTCAACAGTAAAGACAGTGGTACTCAAGGCCAAAAGCAGAGAACAGTTATTTTCTGCAAAAATCAAACTATTTTTGACACTCACCCCCTCCACTTATCCCCCCTCCACAAAATAACAGAAGTTCATGCACTTCCATAAACAAGAGGAGGACTCCACCTGTCCTAATTGGTCCAATGTCATTAGGAAACACCAGAAGGTAATGTGCAAGTATACCTGGGTAAGTAGGAGACCCAAAGGGTGCATAGATCCCATAGCAGTCTGCTCCTGCCTGACAACCCTCCTGTAATGTCCATTGCTCTTCTAACGTGTGGTTCTCAGTATGTGCGTTGTGAATGCTTTGGGATCTAAGGAGCCTTTCACAAGGCATACCCATTAGATGTCCTATGTAGACATTTACATTAAAATTATTAAAAGCAGCAATATAAAATTAAGACAATGCTACAAAATAATTTTATGGTTTGGGGTCATCAAAGCAATGAAGAAATGTATTAAAGTATCACTGCATTAGGCAGGTTGATAACCACTGATCTAGAGGCTAATGAGTATGACTATATGGTGCTTGGAAGAGCTAAAAGTCTCTTTAACCCTTAGCAAAACTGAGTAAAGAGGAATAAGACCAAAAGCTGATTTCTAATGCCGCTAGCTAACAAGCAGAAAAACTAGAAGCAGATCTACAGACCCTGAAGTTGAGAGACAAAGAAAATCAGAGTGGCCATGGTATGAGTTGGGGTCCCTGCCAAGACAAGCACTTACCAAAGGAAGACTTTGTCCTTGGTCAGCTCACTGAGCTTCTTTTTGGCCTCCAAAATCTCATTCTCAAAATTCTGCAGGTCTGACATATCCTGCTGGTGCTCTATCTTGAGGTTTTTATAGAAAGGATTTGGCCTGTGGTAGGGCCTGGTCCCAGAAGCAAAGAATTCCATGAATACAGGCCTCAAGGATAACATGAATTCAGGGTGTGTTCTATATTACTGGAATTAATAAGATGCCACAGCCTGGCTCCTATGTATTGGGACGTCTGGGTGCTTATTACACTTACTCTTCCTCTCTCAGGCCAGCAGCGTTAGGGTGTTAAGAGGGTTGTAGCTGGGACTGAATATGCTCCCTCAGGAGTCCTGCACAGCTTGCTATGGAGTTCCCACGAGTCTATCACAGGTCTAGGCTCACCAGAAACTGTGATGTTTCTACTGTCTTCAAATAAGTAATTCTCATTCCAGGGTGCTTATATTGACATGGAGGCTAAATCACATCATGAGCATTTCTGAGGATGGGACTCAATATTATGATAGCTTCATAAATTCCCCCAGAGCATTCCTAGTTGACACCAAGGTGAACACACTATTAAAGTGCTATGCTGCTCAAAATGGGGTTCCCAATACACCATATAGACAACACCTAGATACTGAGACAAGCAACACTTCATGCTTAGCCATAGAACCTTGATTGCAGGGTGAAGAGGGTCAAATGTGCACAAACACACAAACACGTGAATACAGAAAGAAGGAAAGAAGGAGGAGAGGGAGAGAGAGGGACACACACACACACATGCACAAGCACACAGACATCACACAGAAAGACGAGAGAGAGAGAGAGAGAGAGAGAGAGAGAGAGACAGAGAGACAGAGAGAGAGAGACAGACAGAGAGAGAGAGACAGAGACAGAGAGAGAGAGAGAGAAATAGTGGGAGGGAGAGAGAGAGGGAACGAGGGAGGCAGTGTTAGAAAGAGAAACTGAGAGAGGGAAAGGTGATAGAATACTCTCATTGAGATGCCAAATTAATGCATACAATTGTGTCATCTAAGAGAGGATGAAGAGCAGCACAAATGAGTACCAGGCCTTGCTGCCATATATTAAGATGTGGTACAAGAACTCTCCAGCTGCTACTAGAACCATCCAACACACAATGTCTTACAAAGTAAGTAAAATAAATAAATAACAGCAGTCTCACTCTAGACACCACTTGACAGGATCTCTCCAAATACATGCTGGGAACTCACACACTACTGCCTCAATTCCTGAGTTATGTGATTCAGACCACAGAGTCTAGTTTTCATTTGGAGGAAGCAGAACAGTCTATGTCCCCATCTCACTCATGCCCATGTGTCAGGTTTTGCTTCAGGGAAGAATTTAAAGAAATGGTGTTGGACATAGGGACACTCTGAAGGTGCACCCAGCCTCCCAGAAGCTTATTTTTAGACAAATAAACTAAGGGTGAAATTGTAGAACCAAGATATTCACCATGGAGTTTGAAACAGTAAATACCTGTTGTCTAAGGATCCTTCTGTTACTAAGATGAGGCGATCTCTCACATCTCATTCCATTGTGTGGTTATCACCTGGAGCTGAGTGGTCAGGGTCTCCACCTTCTGCTGCACTTCCCTCTTTGTGAGGCGTGTTGGAGTGGGTGGTGGCTCCTTGGAAGCCCCTGTGGGTAGATGAACACAAGTGAACTTGCATTGTGACAAGACAATAGAGAACGAACAGGTCATCCTGAATCCTAAGAAGGTGTTTGAGAACGGATGCAAGCAAGCAATTCAGTGACACCCCAAAGAATTTTGCCCTGGATTGAGATGCCCCTGCCAGGGGTCCAGGGCTCCCATCTCTCTGATGGGAGATAGGCATCTCTGCCAGCTGATTTCCTCTGCTCCTTTAGCACACACTTCAGATAACTAAGGAGAGAGCCTCCTCAGGCTTATTAACAACTCTGGACTCTGCACTGAACTTGGCTACAGAGTTCACTAGTCTGTGGCTTTCAAAGCCAAGATAAAATTGACACAAGCACTCAGGTCATTAAAGATGCATAAATATCCTGACAGGTTAATGTACTCTAAGCACATGGCAAAAATTGAGAAGCCCCACAAGAGCAGAATATTTTCACCATCCTCACCAAGATTCCTCAGTGACAGAGGAGGGTGCATAGGGCTGGTGGGCAGTAAATAAATGAAGCCACAGAGGTTGAAGTACATCGATGACCTGCCTTTTTCTGGGCATACTTCACTTGAACCACCTATCCCAATGCTAGCCTTTTTGTCCCCTCTCAATGCCTACCCTCATGTAGGATGGAAAGGCAAGAGCTACCAGCAAAACAGCTTTGGCCTTACACACTCCTGAATTCTGGGACAAATTACTCTTTTTTACAATCCTTGAATTTCAGGAGCCATGACAAGTATGGAAGTCCTGTTGGTTCCCAGAGATTTGTGCCTCCTGTGTCCCTTTATAGAAGATTCAGCTCAAGCCCACGTCCTGCTGGAAGATCCCAATTTCCTGACCAGAACTTACTGTACCATCTTCTGGACCACTTTTTTCTTGATTTTTTACATTGAGGCTGAAGGTCAGCTTCTGTCTGCCTTTCTTTGGTCTCTCTTCCCTCTCCTTTCTCTCTACACAATAGACTCCTGAGTCTTCCCAACATGTTCATGGCTGAACTGTAAGGGCATTGATTGTAGAGAGGTGCGTGTAGCTGCACCCTAAAGATGGTGCTGGCTTCTACCCTCTGCCTTCCCGATGGCAAACACTCTTTAGGGTAAACAGCTCCTTATTTGGCTATGGCTGGATTCGTGTGTTGCTGGCATATGCGTGAACCTGTGGACAGTGCCCACGTGGCTGCCTGGGGTTGGTAGCCCAGCCCTACTTAGGTGCTGGGAGAGGCTTGCCCCAGGAGAGAGAGAGAGAGAGAGAGAGAGAGAGAGAGAGAGAGAGAGAATGCAAGTAATCAAAAGTCTGATTAAACTGTAATAAGAAGGATCCTGGTGTTGCGTCTTCCTTGCTGGTCGAGTCGGGCCTGACAAGTGGTGGCCCTATGGGGACAATCACGTCTCTCTCCGGATTCAGAACTTATTACAGTCAGGCGGTATACCGGTAAATCCTCAGAAAAAAAAAAAAAAACTGGGGATCCGCGACAAAAGCGGGTAACGCTCACCTGTAGAAGGGAGAGCGGGATAGCAGAGCTGTGATAAAAGCAGACGGGTAATTCTAGAGCCGTGATAAAAGCGGACGGGTAATTAGACAAAACAAACAGGGAAACCGGAGGGCTGGAGCAATTCTGCAGAGGCTCTGAGAAACCTCCGAGAAACTTCTCAAATTGAGGAAAGAAAAAAAAAAAGTATACTAACCATGGGCGCTTCCTCCTCGCACCCAATTTTTCTGGCTCTTATCGAGCTGCTTCTGTCTAAGAAATTGAAAATAAAAGGAAACACCCTGGAGCAATTTTTACAACAATGTGATGTAGTTGCTTCTTGGTTTTGCAGTTTCAGGAAGCCTTACAATGCCTTCCTGGGAGAAATTGGGAAGAGACCTAGATTTGGATACTGGTGCAGATCGCAGTATCATAGCTAGCAAAGACTGGCCTTGAGGTTGGCCTATACAGGCTTCCTCACAAACATTGCAGGGACTGGGTTATGCCAGTGTTCCAAATGTTAGTGCAAATTTGTTAAATTGGCAAGATTCCGAAGGTCACTCTGGCATTATGCAACCCTATGTCCTTGAGCTTCCAGTGTCCCTCTGGGGGAGGGATCTTATGAAATCCATGGGCTTTCAGTTGAGTAATGAATACTCCAAAGAATCTAAAAATATTATGAAAAACATGGGGTGTCATCCTGATTTTGGCCTGGGAAAATTTTTACAAGGCAAAAAGGAGCCAATACAAACAGTACCTAGGAAACCCAAACAAGGGTTGGGTTTTTCCTAGGGGCCACTGAGGAGGGCATTCCCATATCCTGGGTAATGGAGGAGCCAGTTTGGGTTCCTCAGTGGCCACTCACCTCTGAGAAATTACATGCTGCATATCAATTAGTGAAGGAGCAATTGGAGAAAGGGCACATTAAAACCTCCCTTTCTCCCTGGAATACACCCATATTTGTCATCAAGAAGAAATCAGGAAAATGGAGATTGTTACATGATCTTAGAGCTATAAATGAACAAATGAGAATTATGGGACCTGTGCAGTGTGGTCTTCCATTGCTGTCAGCCTTGCCTGAAAATTGGCCTATTATTGTGGTAGATATTAAGGACTGCTTCTTTTCCATTCCACTGAATAGCAAGGACAGAGAGAGATTCGCTTTCACTTTACCGTCCACTAATCATGAGGAACCTGATAAAAGATATCAGTGGGTTGTATTGCCACAAGGCATGGCCAACAGTCCTACAATGTGTCAATTATTTGTAGCAACTGCTTTAGAAACTTTGAGAGCACGTTTTCCAGGCTTGAAATGCCTCCATTATATGGATGATATACTGTTAGCAGCTAAAGAAGAGAGCACTCTTCAAGAAGCATATAGCTCACTTGTAGAACTGCTAAAGCAAAAGGGACTCTGTATTGCCCCTGAGAAGGTGCAACAGAGCAAAGTTGTCAATTATCTTGGCTCTAAAATAACTAATCATTATATCATGCCACAAAAGGTAGAGTTAAGGAAGGATCATCTTTGCACACTGAATGATTTTCAAAAATTATTAGGAGATATAAATTGGATAAGAGGAAGTTTAGGAATGGCCAGTTATGAGTTAAAACCATTATATGATATTTTAATTGGAGATGCAGCCTTCGATTCACCGAGGCAATTAACCAATGCAGCCCGAGAAGCCTTAACAAAATTAGAGGATAGGCTACAAAGAGCTTTTCTTCAAAGAGTACAAAATAATGAGGATATTACCCTGTGTATTCTGCCTACCCAGATGCAACCTACGGGAATTTTATGGCAAAAAGGACCCTTGTTATGGATTTATACTAAAATCTCACCTGCAAAATCAATTGAGTATTATCCTACTGCTGTGGCATTACTTGCGCAACAGAGTATTCAACAATGTTTACAATATTTTGGGACATCACCACAAACGCTAGTTGTTCCTTATGATTCTACTCAAGTCAAGGTATTATGTGCTGCCATAGATGATTGGGCAATTCTGCATTGTACCTATCCAGGACACATAGATTGCCATTATCCTAAACATCCACTATTAACTTTCTTTAAAGAACATCCTGTAGTTTTCCCTAAAGTAACTGCTTCAAAGCCCATTCCAGGAGCAAGTGTTATATTTACAGATGGGTCTAAGACAGGCTGTGGTGCTTATATGGTGGATTCTAATGAACCTGTAAAGCATCAATTCTTGCCAGGTGCACCTCAACAGGTGGAGCTTTCAATAGTTCTTGAAGTTTTCAAGGCTTGTCCATTTGCATTTAATTTAGTGTCAGATTCTTGTTATGTTGTTAATGCTTTAAAAAGCCTTGAATGTGCAGGGCCCATCAAATCTTCTAGCCCGGTTAGCTCGTTATTTGGCCAATTACAGAAGCTGATCTGGCAACGTAAAAATCCCTTTTTTGTACAACACATCCATGCACATACCAGTCTGCCAGGTCCATTGGCTAAAGGCAATGATATAGTAGATCAGTGTACTAGACAGGAATGGATGTTTGTGGCTTCTGCCATACAACGAGCACATGCTTTCCACAAAGAATTTCATGTTAATGCAAGGACATTACAACAAAAGTTTTCTATGTCACGTGCGGAGGCACGAAAGGTGGTACTAGACTGTTCCCAATGTGTCATTTTTCATCATCCTTCTAGATTAGGAGTTAACCCTCACGGTTTGCTCCCCCTAAAAATATCGCAAATGGATGTTACACACATCTCTGAATTTGGACATGTCAAATATGTACATGTATCTGTTGATACCTGTTCTGGAATCATTCATGCCACCCCAATGGCAGGAGGAAAAGCCTCTCATGTCATTGCTCATTGCTTAGAAGCTTGGGCAGCATGGGGTAAGCCTCAACAGTTAAAGACAGACAATGGTCCTGCATATACCAGACAGAAGTTCGCTTCCTTCTGTCAACAGATGAATGTGCAACTTGTACATGGCCTACCATATAATCCACAAGGTCAAGGCATTGTGGAGCATGCTCATCGCTCCTTGAAGGAGTTGCTTCAAAAACAAAAAGGGGGAATAGGCTATGGCCGTACCCCTAAGGACAGACTTTCTCTTGCATTATTTACTCTGAATTTTTTGAATTTGGGTGCTTCCAATTGTTATGCTGCAGATTTATCTAAAAAGTTGTCTAGTTATCTTTTAGGCAATTGGACCGGAGAGTTTGATAACCTGATGGACCAGCTGAGAGTGGCTATTGTCACGGTGAATTCGACTCGAGTGGATACCGGACTGGTGGAGGGATTGTCTTCCTGGATTGCTACAGCCATGGACCACATAAAGGAGTGGGCGGGAATAGGAGCCCTAGTAGGCTTACTGGTGCTCACCTCCCTAGTATGCTTGTGGTGCATTTGTCGCATTAGGATCTCACAGTGTCGCCATGCAGCCATGATTGTCCAAGCCTTTATGGCCATTGATGCAGGGCAGTTCCCCCAAGCCTGGTTGGCTACTTTAAAAGATATTTAGGCACAGGATGCGAGGCCTGCGCACTGCACTTGAGGTTATGATACGCTGACCTCAAGTAGAGCAAGTCTGATTGCATGTGGGTTGGTACCCTAACTCCCACCTCTGTGAAAAGGGTATCGGACGGGTCTAGTGTTCTCTGGGTAGACGACGCCTGGACAAACATTAGTACATGTTCCATTTTAGCAGAGATCAGACCTCTACTCTTGCCTGTTGCTTTGTAAAACAAAAAGGGGGAAACTGTAGAGAGCTGCATGTAGCTGCACCCTAAAGATGGTGCTGGCTTCTACCCTCTGCCTTCCCGATGGCAAACACTCTTTAGGGTAAACAGCTCCTTATTTGGCTATGGCTGGATTCGTGTGTTGCTGGCATATGCGTGAACCTGTGGACAGTGCCCATGTGGCTGCCTGGGGTTCGCAGCCCAGCCCTACTTAGGTGCTGGGAGAGGCTTGCCCCAGGAGGGAGAGAGAGAGAGAGAGAGAGAGAGAGAGAGAGAGAGAGAGAGAGAGAGAGAAAGAGAGAGAGAATGCAACTAATCAAAGGTCTGATTAAACTGTAATAAGAAGGATCCTGGTGTTGCGTCTTCCTTGCTGGTCGAGGCGGGCGCGACAATTGACCCAACTGTCCAAAGGCAGTTGGTGTTGCTACAACACAGGTGACATCAGAAAACATTCTCCAGTCTTCAGGATACAATAGAATGTCCAGGGATGAGACCCCTGATGACATGGGGAACTGACATGGCCTCCCTGCTAACCAGATCTCCTCATAACTCTTCAGAAGTCAGGTTTCCCATTCTTGGAATCCCTCCTGGGACTCAAGAGAAATGCTTCAGTACCCTTTTGTTCCACAGCCATAGATTGCTCTCTGATTGTTTGGAAATTCCTCAGTATTTCCATGTGGGGAAGAAAATGAATGTTCATCTCGTCTTGAAAGTATATTTCCAGAAGTGAACAGTACTATAGACATTTATGTGAGGTATGATTCTGTACAAGTACCTGCATCTCCTATTAACCAGAAATGATAGACTTCATGATAATGGAAAGGACACTTTTTTTTCACAAAGTAATATTTCAATTTCATTTCCTGAGTTCTTAATAGGGTTGAGTATCTTTTCATTTGTTTGTTGGACATTGCAATTCCTATTCACTGAAAAATAATGCCATTTAATGAGGTAGAGCAGGATTTATGAGGAACTGATTGAGGGGGGGGGCGTGGTTCAGAAATTTGCTATACTTTACTATACCCAGGTTAGAGTCTAGAGTATAGTCGAAGGTTGGAGATGGAAATTTTGAGATTGGCAGTTTATAGGGAGTATATAAAACCATGAACCTGAATGCTGGGAAGAGTATAGATGATGAGAAGTTCAAGGATTGAAATCACTTTAAGAAAAATGAGCTCATTGTAAAGGATCAGTTTGTTAAGAGGCAGAAATGAAGTCAAAGTGAAGGAGGACTACAAGGAGAATTTACTATACATTTGCCAGTTAGTTTCATTAGTGATTTTTGGCTAGAATAGTTGGGTGCAGTGGCTGGAGGCAGGGGTGAAAAGCCAGATTGATAATGGGATTAGCAAGATTGGGAGGAGAAAAACCAGAGAAAATGACTATGGCCTATAGACTACCTTTTCCCTGCTTTAAATATATGTGTGTATTATAATTACATCATTTCTCCCTTCCTTTAACTTCTCCTAAATCCTCCTATGCACCCTCCTTGCTCTCTTAAATTCATGGCCCCTTTTTCTTTAATTGTGGTTACATATATACATGTATATTCCACTTTTTAAACATCTTCCTGGTATGGAGTCTACAGAAATTATTGCCAATATATAACATGCAGCTTATTTGATTTAAATTGATGACAACTGGCAGATTGCATTAGCATGTTACTCAGAATCTATAGATAGTCACTACCAAGTACATCAACTTTTAAGGGTTTTTGAAAATACTCAATGGTTATGACCCAAAATTACACCTAAAAATCCTGTAGTTTGCTCTTAGTGATTTTACAGATTGTTCTTTAAAAGACAAGGAGCAATACATTTTAAACACAAATTCTTCACACTCGTCAAAATGGATACTACCTTCCCATGACTGTACAGCCCAAAGTTAAAAACTTACTATATTCCATCAGTTTTTATTAGACAGTGCTCAGTCATAGGTTACTTTTAACTTACTTCATATATATACATTTGCACATGAAGGATAGAGTTTTACTAAAAATGGAAACTGGCTTACACAATAGAAAAGAATTGTTACAAAAGTGTTATAAATTTTAAAAAAGTGTAATGAAGGGATGAAAATCGCTAAGCTTTATATACTTTGTGCTCTAACACATTTTATCTCTAAATTCCTCTGTCCCCTAATTTCAAAAATAATATCTGATGACGTAATTTATTTACTTGGGATTTGCATTTTCCTGGGGCATTGTTAAAATATGTAAAATGCATAACAAAAATTAGCTGAAAACTTGTAACAAAAGGTTAACATTTTTAAACTCTTTATATAGGCAGCATGTATAAAAGTTATTATTTGTACTATCCCCTTTGCTATTACTATATCTCCTTTATCGACTAAATAGGCAATCACTGTTCCTCAACATATTTTTGAGAAAGATGGATTTTAATATCATGAGATATCTCTAAGTAAATATTGGTCTACTCAGGATAGAAGAACCTGACTCGAAAGGTATATGTCTAACCACTTATGTGTTTGCTAATTGTTCAACACCAGGATTCTGAAAAACTTAAATAAGAATCAAATATGTGATTGATAAATTTGGCATAGTTGATAAATAAGGCTCTTAAATACCTAAGGTCTATTTAGGCTAGCAGAATGCACTTGGGGATAATATATCTAGCCTTTGTCTTTCCTAACTTTGTTAAGCTTTAGCTCTTTGCATAATCTGAGACATACTAATGTGATATTCTATAATGGTACACCCTGAAAGAGTACAAATACAATAAATTTCAATTCTATGCACTGTATTTAAGTTTTATATTTAAGGCTAAAGGATCTTAAATTAAATCTTCAACCAAAATTTTTCAACCTCAAACTCAAAAGGGATAAAATTGTAAAATTTTAATTCTAGAAAAAGCTTCCAACTCTTTGTAAACTGTTAAACACAATTAGGTCATACAAGTTAATGATGATCACCACATAAATAATCAAATTCTTAATGTGTTTTAAAACTATGCTTGTAGTCATACTAATTACAAATCTAATTGATTTTACAAGGACAAGCTTCAGTTAAAATGCTGTTCATATTTTCAAGGTTAGGCCAAAACCAATGGTTAAAAAAAGAATGAAGTTTATTTACACAGACATATTACCTTGCTGACAGACTTTAGATTGAAAGAAATAATCCCTCATGATGAGTTTCAGTGGAACTTCTTACTATTCCTTTATTTCAGGGAACTTGCTTTGCAATCAGGTAAATACAAAAGTAATAAATACAATTCTATTAAAACATGACAGTAATAGTGAACTGCTGGATCATTTGTCTCCAGAGAACACAGAACAAAGAGCTTGCTTAGGAGAAAATCTAGAACAGCATTGACTCAGTTTGCTGGCAGGAGGCTTAACCAAAGGCTTAGTGCCATGATTTGTCTGATACTGAGAATATAGAAGCTTTCCCTGCTTATACCTCATACAATAATGCACACATCCAATGTGTACAGTGCTAGAAAAAAGAAATTTTTCCTTGTCTTTAACCTAAACAATGGACACATTTTCATTGTATGTCTTGCAGAAATTGAAAGCCAGGACACCACCCATATTTCTTGTATTTCTGATCACTAAAACTTAATTCTTTTAAATTTATATTTTTGTATATCATAAAAAGATAAAACAATGCAAACAGGCTTAGATGGGTTTAAAATAAGAGTGAATTTTTTAAAAAGAGTTTAAGGATATTTCTATTAAATAATATAAATATAGTAGCTAACAATGCCAAAATAATTCCCATGGAGGCCCAAATTGGGTTAAACAAAAATACAATCAATGGAAGTTAAATTATTTGGAATTTTCCATATAAAATTATTCTTTCTCAGCTGTCAAGAATCTAAGCTCTCTTTCCCATGATCCTTGCCCTTCATTGCTCCTACTCTCATCCAGGCTGTTTATGTAGATCTCATCTATTTCTCTGTCACTGGGCAATGCCTGTGTCTTTCTTATGGTCCTGTTTTTTAGGTAGCATCCCTGGAGTTGGGTAGCAGTCTAGTCATATTTGTTTTACATCTAATATCCTACTATGAGTGAGTACATACTAGGAGAGCAAGAGATCCCAGCTGGATCAAGAACAGAATGGGAGAACAAGGAATAACAAACCATGATAAATGAAGACCACATGAGAACATACTACACAATACTACATTTAGCCATGTTAACCATTAAATTTTCCACCTTAAAGTATAATTGTTTTCGGCATGGAAAGCATGTGGTAGCAAGCAATGTGGATGAGGACAAATCAGGATATATAGACACAGCAAGCCATCTGACCATTGAGTGTGCAGTCACCATTCACCTAGAGCAGACAAGGACACAAACCCTCAGGCAGCCTATCCTACCTCTCAGACACCTTGATTTGCCACAGTGACCTCCTCCTAAACTCATGAACAACATTCCTTTGGTTTGCTCCAAGGATTTCTAGGCAGATAGATATTTTTGCCTCTACAAACACATGAAAACTTTTGAGTTACAGTAGTTTTGTGTCTCTCTGTTCTAGTGAGATATGTGGACATGCAGAAAGATGGGCAGAAACATACAATAGTTGACGGATGCCAAGTTAGGGGCACGGTACTTTTACAACAATGTTGATTCCACTATCATTAAAGATGAGTAAGTGAACATATAAATATGCAGAAACATACACAAACAAGAGAGGTTAAGATTCGAACATACAAACACACTTGTACCTATAAGTACTTGTACTCACAAACACACACAAATACTTACCCTACACATACAGGAAACATGGACAAACACATATATACACTCACTCACACATATACATACCAAAAGGAACATTACTGTGCAAGCAATAGATAGTATTCCCACAAACACACACACAGAGGTTCACACACACACACTCACGTACACAGCGATGCACAGAAAAGCACACCACACTACACAACAGCGCCCCCCCGCATATGTATACACACACGCACACACACACACACACACACACACACACACACACACACACACACAAACACAAATACTTGTTCAACCTAGATTGGTCAGTGAGAAGACTGCTGAACCTTTTCTGATGTAGGTCAATGTAGTGGGTCCTCTATGCTGTCTATAAGGCTCTTAGACTCAGCAAGGCTCTGTTATACCAGCCTGCACTTACTTTTCCTCAATGTAATTTATCCATCACAAAACTCACTGATTCCACAGGTTCCAAATTCAACCTTCACAGTCTCTTCACTAAACATACCCTGGCTCCTCCACAGTTGACCTTCGTAGACCAAGAGAAAGGAAGTGACACATGGTCAACACCCAGGAAATTTTCAACAGATGTCAGTGCATAGAATATGAATTCAGCCCAATGTCAGTCAGGAGGCCAGGGACATCATCTGCAGTGCTTTTCAGGAATGCAGCACTCTACACATCTCTGAGCATAAATCTGTTCTGAGACACAGCCATGCATGTCAGCAACACAATGTCAGCAAGGAGATGCACTGTGGGATTCTATGTTGAGAAGGCAGAAACAGAACAGACATTTCCTGTGGTGTTAGCTCTGGGAAGTGAAAGGAAGAAGCCTAACCTTTATTTTTAAAATAGCTGTATTGTTTGCCATGTTATTTATAACATCAAAACGATAAAATAAAATAAACAAAAGAGAGACAAATGTATCCTTTCTCTTTCTGAGCAATGTAAACGTGTAACAATTGAATGAGAAAAAATAAGACAGAAGTTCTACACTGGAGGACAGGAGATCCAAACAGAAAATTTCAGGTTCACAAAAAGACCTGAGCTCAAGGGAACAAGGGAGTGAGCAATAGATGACAACATAAGATTTCATTATGTAGCCTCTGAACACACCCACCAATGTATACATTTATACATGCCTGCACAGGTCACACACAGACCATAGAAATCAGAAGTGAGCAGTAAATAATAAAGAGGATATCATGCAAAACAAACAATTGAATTTAAAATATGCACACCATGTGTTCCAACTGAGACCCACAGCATGGCTATCCATCCCTTAGATTCTAAAAATTCCTAAGGCAGGACATAGCCTATTCATACTATGTTGATGTGATACCAGAACATGTTCTCATATAGCCTCAAATCTGTCACACAAATACTCAGTCAATGGTTTTCCACATCTATGGTCATCCAGTCATCTCCAGACAGGAAGCTCCAGGATGGGAGAACTGTCCAGGACCATGTCCAGAAAAAGGCCTGACAAGGTCATACTCAGGCTTCTGTTACTTTGAACCAAGACTTTGGCAAAAGGAAGAGAACACATTGGGAGGCAGGAAGAAAGGAGAAGACCACATGCCACCAAAACGTTGACAATGAGAACCATGCACCCATCCTTCTAGATTCCCTAGGCACTGGCACTGGGAACTAGTCCTTGCAGGCTGCTTCCTACCTGTGATCTCACATGACCCTTGCAAAGCAAATGAGCCACATGCCACTGACGTCATCAATGAAAGCTTTGTGCTGTTCTATAAGTAGCCCCCTGCATAGCAGCCCTCTGATCATAATGACATGTAGGTGTGTGATATGTAACTGACACAGGTCTCTCAATGTACTGCAGTTCCTAGCAGAGCAGTAGGGTTTGCTTGCAAATTAAGCAGATCCTTGTAAGAGGCTAACTCTCCAGAAAGACTTGTGAATGATCAAATAATTAACAATTGGATGGTATGTAGGTGGGAATCTGGAGGGATGGGTGCATGGTTATTTGGATGTCTCAATGTTTAATGTTGGATAGTGGGCACCTGCCCCCACTGCCTCAGCCTACCTGCTGCTCAGCAGAAGCGTCACATATTATCTCATGGGCCTCATTCAAGAGCCTCTTCAGCTCCACACAGTACACTTGCAGTTCAATCTGCTCCTTCCACAGTGGTCTTTTCTTCAGTCTCAACATATGTACATTCTCCATCAGCTGAGTCCAATCTTGGAGGGCCTGGCCATGGAGATAACTGAACAACCACCAAAACATGGTGAACCCCAATCAGCCTCCTTTGCCATATCTACCTCCAAGTACCACCAGTGCTGAAAAGTCCAAGACTCCAAGTTAGCCCAAGAATGGAGTTCTCAGTAGCCAAGCCCCAGCACCACCTTGACACAGGCCAAATGCAGAGAATAACCAAATTTCAGAAAGATTCAAAGTACTTCTGAAAACCCTGATGCCAAAAGGGATCCTGTGCCTCTGAGAACAGGGTGCAGCTCACAAGTGTTCTTAACTATTCATGATATTGGGAAATATCAACAGGTAGAAATCAAACACTATCAGAAGAAACAAAGAATTCCCAACCAGAATCAGTTTTGTTCAAAGCTACCATGGAAACCACCTCTGTGAAGCCCTGGTTAGAGTAGAGGTACTAGGATACCTGAAACTCTCTTCATTTTGCAAACCATTTTTCTATCAAGGGTATCCTGAGGATGGAAGGACATCGTTTGAAGGGACTCGGTGTCTTTTAACACTTAGCAAAACTGAGTCTAACAGGCACAAGTCCAAGTACCATATGTCAGTCTTCATGCTAGGAGGCAGACAGGCAAGAGAAAGAGCTCTCACTTTGGGTCAAAGAGAAAGATGGCAGAATCAGTCCCTCCAAGGTAAACCAGGTATATACCTGTAGGATACATTCTCCTCAATAAGCTGTTTGATCTTATTCACATCACCTAAATCTGGGACCAGATTTAGGAAGACTTTATAAAGCTGCAGGCTATTACTTCACCCAAACACAAACACACCACAGTCAGAATGCCCATGAAATGCAGAGAAATGGAACTGCCTCAGAGTATAAGGAGGAGGACACAGGAGAAGCAGTGATAAGCATCCAACCACAAACTGAGATGGATGAATGGGACCAGGCCACTCCAGCTGCTGTGAAGTGCCTTCAGCACACAATCATCTGCTGGTCAAGTATAAGGACTCACCACAAACTCACAGAACCTAGCATCTCCCACAAGCCAACACACCTGCCAAGACCTTTGAAATGCATGTTGAGAGCTTACCCACTACTGTTCCTCAGGAAAGCTTAGCTACACACTGTGGAGTCAAGATGGTCAACAGAGAACTGCATATAATGAATACCTATTCTGCAAATCCTTGTCAGTATAACTGGCCAGGATTCCATTCAGTTCAATTACCTCCTATGTTATACTCTGTAGCTGAAGGGTGAGTTTCTCCAACTTTGTCATCTGCTGCTCCTGCTCAGTGGAGGTGGAGTTTTGGGTTGGTGCCTTCCCAGTAGTGTCTGCAGGAAGATAAAGTAAAGTGAACTTGTACACTTGAATGGCATAGGGTCAGAAAAAATCATGCTATTCCAAGAGGAAGCCCGAGGAAATGCTATCGATCCAATGAGGACCACAAAGAGTAGGGCAGCTATCTTGAAATTGGAACCTAAGGGATCATTGGAAGACATCAGCACTTGGGGGGTTGTGATGTCAAGAGTAAGAACCTCAGGGATTTCCAGGTTACTCTCCTTTTCCTATTATCACTGGCACATAACTATTGGACTCCCATGGCTGTAAAACACAGTTATGGTACAGAAATCTCATTAATTCCTCTGTGCCTCCTTCCAAGAAGTACCCAGTTCTTGTGCTCTTGCTCTGGAAAGTTGAAGCCCACCACATCCAGAAAGCTCCACAGCCCCTTCCCAAAAATCACTGTCTTCCCCAAGACCATTAATTCCTCCATGTTTTCCAGAGAGACATAGGACTGGCTTCTTTTTGCCTCACTCTGGTCTCTACATGCAGTCCATTCCCTCTCCCAAACAGACTTCTGAGTCTGGATAACATGTCTAGATGCAAAGTGGTCACTGCACAAATGTCCTCAAGGTAGTCAGTGTTGCTACAACACTAGTGACATCACTGTGGATTCCAGGAGATTTCCAGGATATAATAGAATGCCCAGCAAAGGGTTGATTGAGGTCATGGGGCATAGCCTTTGCCTCCTTGCTAATTAGTTCTCCCTAAATTCACCAGAGCTGTGTATCTGTTCTAGAAGTATCTCCTGTGACACAGGGGAAGTCATTCAGGACCTCCTCCATCCAATGCTAGAGATTTCTCTCTGCTTCATAAGTATTCTTTCAGTAATATACTAAGGGGATTTGAACATTCACATTATAAACACTGCCTAAAATTGGCACTTACCCTCCTCAAATCCATTCCCAATAATATGAAAGAGCATGCTGAGGAATTTGGTCCGGATCTTTGACGAGGAGGTTTGAGTTCTTGAAATAAGCAACCACCTTTGGAAGGCTAAGGTTACGAGAAGGTGACTATTGGGGATTTGGAAGTGAGTTGAGACTGTTATGAGCCCCTAATGTGTCTAGAATATCCTCTCTATATGTCTGGTGTCTTAGCCACCATTCTCCAGAAGTAATACAATGATTCTCTATTGAAAGGGTATTTGTTAGAATGGCTTACAGGCAGTGTTCCATCTAATCCAACAATATCTGGCTGTGAATGGAAAGTCCCAGAATCTAGTAGTTCACACTGTACAAGACGGGATGTCTCTTCTGGTCTGTAGTATATGCTGGAATCTTAAAGAAGTAGGCTTTAACCACAGTCAAGGAATGGATGTGCTAACAAGGAGAGAGCAAGTAGAAACAGAGAGTGAGAGAGAGAGAGAGAGAGAGAGAGAGAGAGAGAGAGAGAGAGAGAGAGAGAAGTTTGAGAATAATGGGACCAGAAGGAGAGGGACAGGAGAGGGCAACAGGGATGATAAACTTGGGTGTCACATGGAATGCTAGAGAGATTGCTTGGTGGTAACATTGCTTGCTGAACAAGCATCAGGACCTGAGTTCAAATCCCCAGGATCCACATACAAAGCCAGTCAGTGCCACAAGTGCCTGCAACCCCAGGACTGTAAGGTAGAGAGAAGAGGTCTACCGAGCTTGTTGAGTCTGGAGAGCTTTTGTGAGCTTCTTTTGCCCATTTCTCCTAAGAGCTGCTTCAGCCCACCCACCCACCGCCATCAGGTCACCTGACCTGATCTGCTGGAAAAAACAGAGCTGGCCCATAGCAAAGCATCCCTCTTCTCCAGCACCCAAACCAAAAGTCATGTCGAGGCTCAACCCACTTCTGGCCTGGGAAAACTTACTGCTATTCCCATCCCCTCTGATTTCTCAGAAAAAGGCTCTATCATTAATCCTTTACTTCAGTTTGTACTTGGTGAATATCAGCTTCAAAAACACTATGCTTTGGGCTGGAGAGATGGCTCAGTGGTTAAGAGCACTGGCTGTTCTTCCAGAGGACGCAGGTATGATTCCCAGCTCCCGCAAGGCAGCTCACAACTGTCTGTAAATTCAGTTCCAGGGGATCTGACACCCTTGCACAGACATACATTCAGACAAGACACCAATGCACATAAATAAAAAATAAATCTTAGAAAAATAAAAAATAACCCACTATGCTCCCAAGCCATCCTTGATGGGGCTTCCTTCCCTTCTGGTTACTTGAGCCCTCTTCTCTTTATCAGCAATTCCCCTTATACCTCCACTTGTATTATTTCAGTACACTCAACCCTGGCTTCTGACACTTCAGTCCTATGCAACTTATTCACCAAGGTCACCAAATATATGGTTGTTGCTGTATTCAAAGGTTTCTTTCAGAATTTACGACCAAGGATAAATTTTTGGCTCCTAGAAACCGGCTATCTGAAAGACATCATACAGAAGGCATATCCATTGTCTTGGTGTACCCAGCCATGCAATCAGACTATTGCTATTGCTATTACTGTTGAAAAGATTGATTCAGAGCAAATCAAGGCTTCCAGATATAAATATGACCATTTATCACCATACAGAAGACAAGGTGTGTGTGTGTGTGTTTTAATCTCCATCTACTTTGTAAAGACAAATAAGGCATTTCTTCAGTGACTCTTTTCCAGCATCTTTGGAATCAGGATGAATCATACTCTATTCCTACTACATGTCATCAAATGCTCTGTAAATATCTCACTTGTGGTTCAAGGCAGATTTAAAAATCATGAGGTATAATTACTTTTACTGAGTCTCCTTTAAATGGAACTCAATTACTGCAAAACTCTGAAAAAGAGGAACTACTTTGGGAAAGTGATAAAGCCAAAAACAAGTAGGAAATGCTTGGAAAAGAAAGAAGGGACGATGTACTCACCAGTTCTGGACTATCTACAGTCAATGCTGCTGCCTTTGCAAAGGACACGAGTTCTGATTCCTTTCATGTTCTGTTTTGCTGGAAGTAGACTTCATGACAGTATAGACAACTTTACTACCTTAGCTGCTCTGACTCTTTATGAAAAACCACCCCTGGGCTCCAACCAGACCAGTCTCCACACAATATAGCACATTAATTTTCTATTCAAACAGTCAAGAGCTAATTCAACTTCTAATCCCCTAAATTTTCTCTCTCACTCTGCCTGTCATAATGGTCCTTCTCTACTCAGCAATTTTGTGTATGTCTGTGTGTTGAGATGTGTGCATGCATGAGCACACATGCACATAAGCACCTGTACTGTCAAGGCCAGAGTTCATGATGTCCTGTGTTCTCACATTTTACATCATTCTTAAAAGACAGGGTCTCTCACTGAACCTTCAAGCTCATTAATTGGCTAGTAAGCAAGGCCCAGAGATCCCTGTCTCTGCTTCCTGAGTGCTGGGGTGACAAGCTTGTGTGAGTGCTCATCCTTTTACGTGGGTGCTGGGAAACTAAGCTCAGGTCCTCATGCACAGCATTTTCCCAGCCCCCCTACTAGACAGTTTGCACATGGTTTCTGACGATTGGATCATACACTATACTTTATACACTGATCATAAAATAGTACTTTTGTATTATTGGATCATACATTTCCTAAGTATGTTCATCATAAATTTTTATGCTGATGCTGTCACCAATAGACTTTGATCACATGATTCTGACTTGAAGGGAAGGCATAGTATTAGTCATTAAAGTTAAATACAAAATTACGTATTTACAAAGACATGTTTGTTAGAATATTTACACAAATACATCTTTGATCCAGACAAGCTTCCTATAACAGGTTTATCTTTCTATGAACTCTACTCATCTTTCAAAGTGAAGCCATGGTCCCAATGTTTCCTGATTATTTCAGATCTTGTCAATGTCTATCCCTGAAATATTCAAATCATCCTTCTTTAAAAATACTAACATAGGAGTTGCTATAATACGTTTGAATTGCTAAAGAAACTAATAATGACTAACACAATAAAGATGCTTTTTACAGATAAGAAAGGTTTTTTAATTTCTTGTAAAGATTTTTTTAAATTGCATGTTGTATGTATGTATGTATATATGAAGGTATCGATGTATGTGCATGTGCTCATGAGGAACAGAGAGTCATGTCCTTGGAGCTGTTATGAGTTACTTCATTGAACTCAGTGATCCTAACTTCTGAGTCATCTCTAACTCTCTAATGTGTTTTTAATTTCTATAACCAAAATTAAGTGGGAAAGTTCCTTAAATTTAACATTGTAAAGCCTATTGTGGAGCTTAAGTCACTGTTCTATGAAAACATGCATCTTGAAACTCTGAAAACAATGTCATTCTTTATTAGGCACATGATTATAGATTCAGGGTAATTCCCAGGCACTCACAACGGGAATAACAACAAGGCATTCCTGTGTGGCTGTGTAGCATGGTTGGATTGTTGGGTCTTCCATAATGACAACTGAGAACACTTGGCAAAAGCAGGAGTACTTTAGTGGCCAGCTTTGAAGAATGCTGGTCGACCATGAGTGCCCCAACAGGAGACTAGGAACTAATACAAAGCTCACTGCCACTGTAAACCATGACGCCTTGATACTATGAGGAAACAGGAAGACCCTGATGCACTCATTTCTAAGAAGGTCAGTGCTAAGGCTTGTGTTTGACTAACTCATCTTTCCTCAGCTTGGATAATGCCATGCCTTTCCTTCAAGCCCTATGCACACATACTTTATTACTTCACTTTGGCACTTTGGACCACATTTCACTTATTTAATCTTCTGGTAAAGGCCATTTAAAATTCTATGAGGAAAGAAGGATAATATGTTATAAATAACTGTGAATGAGGGATTTTTAAGCTTCTGTTGTATAAGCTTCTCAAAAGTTCTGTTGAGTTTCTCCATGGGATCCCATATTACTGATAATATCACAAAATTATCCCAAAGGACTGTGAGTGTGGGGAGACTAAATTATTTCAATCAAAGTGGCTTTTAATCTACATATAAGACAACACAATACAAATGCCTCAGATTTAATAACTAAGAAATTCTGTATCACTATCACACTGCCAAAGGCATGTTGCTTAAAAGTACATAAATAATGGCATAATACAGATTATTTTAAATATGACAAATGAATCATGAGAAATTACAGACAAACATTTATGTATTTATGAAAGAAAAGTATTTCAGTGCCCCCAAGAAATTACCCTGAGCAGCAGAGACCACGTTCATGGTCAAAGACAGAAAGGACTAACACACAAAAGAGTTTCCTATATTAGAATGGCAATATCAAAACATAATAAATCCATATTGTTTAATATGTAAGATAGCCTAAGCACAATGAAGTGAACAAGTTATGCATTTGGTGTTGTGTTTTGTGGAGCTGTTATGATTTACTTGAAAAGTAAAGGGCTGTGTGATTCTTTTGCATGCGCGTGCACACACACACCATCAAGACTTGAAAGTGCTATAATATTGTTTTATAATATTCCAAATAAGTTATGCATCTTAATGCAAGAAAGTGTACTATCTAGAAAAATGCAGAAAGAATATTTTGAATAAGAAAGTATTAAAATCTATAAGCCCAAAAGAGAAAACCTGCAACCTTCATTAAAAAAAGAAACCCACACACGTCCAAATTAACAACAAACAAGATAAACCTTTTTTGGACAAACCCAAAAATGAAACACAGCATGTTCACAATAAAGTTATGTACAAAACCAAAAGGCGGTCACATGCTCCTGTTAAAATGAATTCCTTGATTTAAGACTTCAGTGAGTTTATTATATTCAGGCCAAAATCAGACCTTTCTGAGAACCAATTTTCATGTGAACAGGAAGCTTGAGAGTATTGTTACATACACTTCAGATCCTTCCCTGCAGCTCTCCCCTAAGTCTTGTTTGAGGCCATTGCAAGGCATTGCCACGGCCATACACTCAGTGCCAGTGTGACAGTCCAGCACGGCCTCTACTGTGCTTCTTTTTCTCACTTTGGCCTTTGGAGGGAAGAGTGAGAGGACATGGCAGTGTATGTAACAATGCTTTCATGGTCAGCACACAGTACCACAAGTCACCACACAGAGGCAATACCACAAGTTGTACTTACAGATACTTCTTCTTCCACAATTCTGAATTTTAAAATAAACATTTCATAAATGTCAGTAATAAGCAAGTTCCAGGGTGCTACCCTTAATATACACATCCCAACAGGACACCAATATGTGGGGAGAGACAAGAGTTTGAAATGAGTAAAATGTATCAAGTATAAAATGTTCACTGTTTATAACACTGGTAACTCTGAAACACAGAACACATTCTGAGAATCTTTGTCAGTGGTGCTATGAAGCAAGCAGATCTTATATCCAGCCCTCCTTCCATTATATCCACATCTGTACCCTCCTCCCATTATATCCACATCTGTACCCTCCTCCCATTAGATCTGTATCCAGGCCCTCCTCCCATTGTATCCATATCCAGGCCCTCGTTCCATTATACCCACCCACCCACTCCTTTACATCTGACTGGTATTATGGAAACAGTATCTAACCAAGGACAAAATCTCTCCTACTGAAGGCTAGTGGGACAGAGTGACCCAAAGCTGTCCAACTGTCCCTGTGGCAACACCTCCAAACTGAAACTTGCGAACAGAATTTCTAACACTGGAAACATTAAGAACCACATTCCCAATGTATAACACAGGCTTGTTTGAAAATAGTCTTGTGTAATGAAGTACCGCGTCTGATGAAAATAAATAATGAAGGTATTTCTCTATGGATTTTTATATACCCAAATTCAACTACAGTTCCAGGAAACATGTTTCTACATTTCTCTTCTAAAAGTATACACAATGGGGGTGGGGATTCACTCTTTTCTCTGAAACAGTGGTCTTCCAGCTGCAGCCGCCTCACGTGGCCTTCCAGACTGCCATACATCTCACTTCACAACAGAGCCGTCATGCTGCATGAGTACCTGCCTAGTGTTCAAGTTCCCGAACAGAAGTGGCAGTGTACTACCGTTAAGTAGCAAGCAACTCTTTGCTCCGGTGACCTAGGTGGCACAGCCTTCGCTGTCCTTTTAGAAAGAGGTAGGATGAGATGGTACTAAAGCCGCTATTCAATAAAGATCAACTACATGGAATGCTCCATTAGACAGAAGAACAACCAGGGAACAGACTGGGGATGGGCATTAGAAGAGAGCGAAGAACTGTAGGATTTAATGTGGACAGTGACCAGAGGAAAAATTCAGACGCAACAGGGGTAACTGGGAATGGCCAAGTGATTCAACGTCTGGCTCACATTGTATGAAGGGACATTCAGATAGTGAATTTTTAAAAGTCAAATGGAGCGCCATCTCTTACAGACATGTCCACCTTCTTCATGTCCTTTGTGTCCCATGAGTGGCTCAGCAGTTAAGAGCACTGGCTGCTTTTTCAGAGGACCTGGGTTCCCAGACTAACACAGTGGCTCACAACCATCAGTAACTCTAATTCTAGGAGACCTAATGCCTTCTTCTTGACTCCACAGGCACTGCATACGTCATGCAGTGTACAAACATACGCACAAGCAAAATATCCACACATTAAAAAAGAAGATTCAAAAGTGACTTTCTTTTTTTTTGGGGGGGGGGGATTAGTTTTTGAGACAGGGTTTCTCTGTGTAGGTTTGCACCTTTTCTGGAACTCACTTTGGAGACCAGGCTGGCCTCAAACTCACAGAGACCCACCTGCCTCTGCCTCACAAGTGCTGGAATTAAAGGCATGTGACACCACTGCCCAGATCAAAAAGCGACTTCTTTCAATCATTAAAAACAAAAGCAGAATGGAACCAGGTTAAGACTTGGTCAAAGAATATGAGAGTGCCATCAATCTTTAAATGCCTTTCTGAACAATGCCTCCCTCTCTAGCTCTCACTTCATATGCTGCATGTCTTATGTCCCTAGGATACTTTCATTTTTACTTCTAATGACAACTCTACAGTCCTCAAGAAAATGAGTGTGCAAGAACATGTTCTGAACAGATCAACACATATGTGATGATCCTAGAGTGGTACATTACTGAAGGCAGCTGGTTGCAGTGTCTAGAGTGGGTTAGTAAAGGAGCCATCAGGGAAGGCAGTCAGAGCAGTAAGAACACAGAAAGGGAGAGACGATGGTACCCAACACCACCAGGACACAAAGGACATGGGAGAAGAGGCTGTGTCCGGAAAAGATGGCTCCAAGGCCTTCTCAGTGGAGCTGAGGTTCAAATAAAGGAAGCAAAAGGTTTTTCCAAAACCTGGAGAAAATTTACACATTTTGGCAATTAGGCTAAGGAAATTTCCCCCAAGAAGCTAATCATGAGGCATTATTGGTAAAGACAGGAAAGTTGGAATCTAGTTGAACAGTATTCTGATAGAGCAAAATGCATATATTAGCAAATGAAAGTCATGTTGTAAATTATTGATTATAACTTTAAAAACAGTTCTAAAACAGGTGCATGACTGGACCTAGTCTAGTTCGCTCTGTGCATACACTGAAGCAGACAGAGCCAGGAGAGAGAGTGTCTCTCAGAGGCGACCACTTAAGGCGTTGGCTGACTTTTCTTCTTCCTCATTTTCCTACTTGTAATAAATGTTCTTTCTATAATAAAAATAGACACTTTTATTTTTAATAGAAAGAGACCCTATATTGTAATATCAAGTTATGAGGCATATCTGAGATTTAGGGGCTAAAACAGGGGAAAAATGGAGCCCTGACATAAAAGAATGGGCACTTCAAATATGATTTTGAGATTGGTTGCAATTGTTTGTACTCTAGAAGAAATACAAAGCAAATACACAGAGATAATCAAGGACCTGGAATAAATGATGCAGTAATTCCAAAAAGAACCTATTTGTACAGTGTACTAGACATAATTGGTGTTATATTTCAAGGTAAAAATATTCCATTCCAAATGTTCACTGATCCTTAGAGAAATGGACTCGGTAAATAAAGGAATTAGAGCAAACAAAAAAGTTACTATAATGAGGCACCACCCCCACATACACACTTAAACAAAATTTATAATATACCCAAGAGCTCAGAGTGAAATCTTTGATTGGAGAGTTGCTGCAGGAACAAATTTTGTAGTATTTGTAGCAGAAAAACTGTGAACTTATATTGAGAAGTGCATGAGCTTTAGCATGAAGCAAACCTAACTTCAAATTACGATATTTCTACTCACCCACATAACCCCAGACATGTTGCTGAAGGAAGCCTGTCTGTGGAGGGATGGCACATGGCTCCGTTGGGAGAATTAAGCGTATGTGGGATAGTAGGTTGGGAGGCTGGGGACTATGAACCCAGGATGGCACCACCAGATGGAGTCAGCAGGTCTGCACCTGAAGCTAAGTGTCCATGTTTTTAAAATGCAGCACAACTGATTCTACTAGATAGGCAAGGGAAGGGAAATCATGTATGACTCTACGCCTGGAACATGATGGGTATCTGTTAACATTAGGAGAGTGTTTCATATAAACTAGATGATTTCCATCATTTTTCACAATGGTTCATTAAATGGGTTCATTAAAAGAAAAGACAGGCCGGGCGGTGGTGGCACACTCCTTTAATCCCAGCACTTGGGAGGCAGAGGCAGGTGGATCTCTGTGAGTTTGAGTCCAGCCTGGGCTACCAAGTGAGTTCTAGGGAAGGCACAAAGCTACACAGAGAAACCCTATTTTGAAAAACAAACAAACAAACAAACAAGACAAAGACAGAATCTGTCCATAATGAAAAGCTCAGGGTTTTTTTCTTCGTTTGTGTTTGTTTTTGTTTTTGCTATAGACAGGAGTTAAAAGGAACAGAGTCAACAGAAGTGCCATTTACAGTGTGTAAATAAAGTCATTTAAGTGGCCTGTGTGCTCACCCCACTGATCAGGACATAAATCTCCTCTTAGGTGTTGCTGCACTTACGTATCACAATCAACAGACAGGATTTGCTCCTTATGACATGACCTCAAAAGAAAGCCAACTGCTAATCTACAAAGATATCTGCAAATGTGGGGAAGCAGAATAGGTCTCAGAAAATATTCTTGCAAATGTCAAAGGTCTATTGTACAATCACATTTTTTAACATAACGGAAAGGTCTTGGCATATTTATAAATGGCTCTCAGCAATGAAGTGCCATGAAAGGTCAGGGTGCATGGTATTAGATGCCCCCAATATTTCAATTGTTTGTATGCCTGCCTGCCCTCCTTACCATTTTTCACATGCTGCTAAGAAGGGTGAAATTCCATCCTGACTGAAATAAATGGAGTGTTTGCTGCACAGTGCGGTGACCTATGCTGCCTTTACTTCTTCCCTATGTCCAGCCGCTGCAGCAACAGACCGTCAGCAGCAGGTAGGTGCGAACCAAGCTCCACGGTGAGGCACTTAAAGCCCCACAATGCTGCTGAAGCTGAGCTGCCTGTAATGTACGGCTGTTGCCTGCAGTTTTCTCACAGCAAAGGAGGGCTACAATAACCACCACAAGAGCCAGACACAGGTCCACAGATAGCAAATGTGCATAAAATCCAGCATTAAAAATGGGCAGTTCTCTTTTCCTGAACAAATCAAAGGGCTCTGTTCAGGTGTGCTGATCCAAATTACTCGGTGGGAATTTCTTTTATCTTTAGTGGGTAACTCGGTGCCAGCAAGGCTATATCCTCCATTTCCTCCTATGTAGATTTTATGCATATAAGCTAAGTACAAACAGAAACACAGACTTGTTTTAATTTTTAAATAGAAATGACTGACTTAAAACCTAAAACTTAAATATATCTACATGCTCATATGGAGCCTTAATAGATAAGCCAAGTTGCTTGATGACTCAACCTATTAATAGACTGAAGTTCTGACTACCTGAGGTATTCGTACATTTTTAACATTTGGGCTCCAAACAACATTATATTACCGACTGTTGCTTTGCAAGCTGTCTTCAGCTCCTGCAGGCTGATGTCTACAAGGTGACTGCTTGGTCCACACTGGCCCTGACTGTCCCTTTCTTGTACTCCCCTCAGTCATGAATGTTCTTCCTGCCTATCCAGCTCACAGTTTCCATTGTTTAAGAGGAATTCAGCTTCTTACAAGAGTCACCACAGGACCCTCTTAAATGAGTACTCTTCATACTGTTTAGCATAATATCTGCCTAAAACTTAGCACTTAACATACATGTTAATTTAGACATTTTTCACAGTGTGTCATTCATATCTCTATCCATTAGGACTACAAACTTCTTGAAGACAAAATCCTGTCTCAAACTGGACCATGCTTTAAAACAAATGCTTATATCTCCTTCCACTGCATAGTCAGGTGAGCCTTATTTCCAGGTTATTTCAACAGGACTCAGAGCTTTCAAATGAGCACACCTGTGCCTCCTACTGGTGAATATGACTATTAAAACTACACCATCTATGACAAAATTATAATGGTTGGTCCAAATCATTACTTGTTGAAATCAAAGAAAAATTACAAATCATCTGAGATTATAATGAATAGAGTGTTTGACGGCAATCATTTCAAGGTTTAAGATTGCATTATACATTTTATTATAAGTGATAATTAAAAATTTGAAGCCTCTTTCCTCTAAATTAGTAACTATTTTTGAATTTGGATTATTCCAGTATTTAAAAAAGAAACAACAATGATCATATATTGAAAGATTCTGTGATTAGGAGTCTGTGTGAATCACCCATACCGAATACCTACTAGTATAACATATAATGTTCTAGAAAGCATGCCAGGACACTAATTTGTATTACTTTTGGGGACATTTTAAAGATTCAGTGCAACTAATACTGACTCTCTTCATTTGTAGGGCAATTCCATTTTCCCAAGAAAGAATCCAGCAAGACAGTAAAACAAGCACACAGCACACAGATGGTAACAATGAAGTGATTCAAAGAAATCTCAATGACTACCACAGAAACAACCTACTTGCAAAACATTAGGTAATTAGTGTTCCATTCATAAGTTCGTTTTCCAAGTGTTCTCCATCCTGGTCAAACAGCCTCTAAGGAGAGCCCTGGGCTCCCCTGCCTTGTTCCCCCTTCCCCCTCTGCTCAACAATGCTGCTCTGGCTTTATCCTTACCTCCTGATGTTCTGAACCCATGTTTGCTGGCCTCTGCTGTCTGTGCAGTAGATAGCTGCAACACTAAGCTCAGCTGCAATTGAGAATCATGAAGATGGCACTTTATGTTGATCTGTTTTAATGTGCTGTCTCTGGGGTTCTATCAGAATACTAATTATAAGGTCATTTGTTATAACAGCAAGCTTGCTTTTCACAATGTACTGTCAAAAGCAGATCTCTGCAGTCTGAAGATCAGGAAGCCATGCTGGGCCTCCTTTTCTGAAGGAGCATTCTGGACTCAATGGCCTCTAAGACTCTTCACTGCTGAACTGGTGCAGATCTTCCTGTCTGTTCACTTCAACTCCTGTTGCCTCCCAAGAAAGCAAATCTGTCCCCGACCCTGCAAACTGAGCCTGCTCCTCCTGTCACCTCACACAGCATCCCAACCCCGACCTGTGGCCATTAGCCTTCCACCATCTGGCCTTAGCCTCCTGTGCCTTTCTCTCTCTTACATCCTCTCTTAAACCATGCAGCTCACTCTTGCTTGACAGTGTTTCTGTGGTTTGGAGACTAACTACCATTATGCTGTAAATGAAGGAGCATAGACTCCTCGGTTCAACACTGTTCCAGTGGCTGGTCACTCCCTTCCCCTTGCTGTCTGCCCCCATTTTGTGTGACCATGAAAACTGCTCTGCTTGTGAGGAGGAAGGGAACTGAAGACATTGAAAATACTCAGCACAATGCCTGATACTTGTAAACACTCAATGTTGGTGCTATTACTATTTTACCAATCAACATGTTTCTCCCTTTTCAGTACGGGTTCCTAGTCCACAATTAAATGAAATAAAAACAATTATGGTCTGGTTTTCTAGCCAAAGCAAATGAGATCATCATGAATCTCTCTCCCTCTTTTTAATGATATACAGGGTGAGGGGAGGGGAATGAGTCACCAGTTCTGGCAGGAAAAAAAAGACTGCATGTGGTTACTGACTAGTGCTCTGAGTGACAACTAAGCAATATACATTTCTCAAAGGTGCAACAAAGTTATCAGGTTGCTAGATTTCAGAACAGAACAAATATACTCTGATCAACTATAAAGTAATCTCTCCATTATCTTGTCTGTATTAAGAACAACCTTTGTAAGTAAAAGATAAGTCCCAAAGTCAAACTCTATTAAGTGAGAAATGTATTTCCTGAGTCATGTATACCTTTAAGGAAATTACTAAACACATACAATAGAAACCATATTGTCGAGTCTAAGTTAGATACTAAAGTGGTACGACATCAGAGAGATGAGAGGAGAGAGACAAGAGTGAACACACGGGTGTGAGCAAACCACCTGAATGCTTTTGCACCACTTTCCACAGATACAAAGAGGCCCACCCGTCACGAGCTTCTGATGGAGACAGGCAAGGCAGGCAGTGTCCACTGGCAGGGTAGAAGTCAACACCACAAATATTCATCATGTTAGTTATAATTATAGAGTCTCAAAAATAACCCAAACTGGCCATAGACAGTTCTGGTTTTACCATCCCAGTGTTATTTTGGACCAGTACCAAACATTTCTTCAAAATCATGGTACTTAGATGTAAAGAAGATTTCTTTTAGCAGATTATACCAGGTATCCTAAAGCACATCAGACTCTAGAAGAACGGTGATGCCACTTAGGGACCTTCTTCTTACATGTTTCAAGGCCTTTCATGTTGGCACAGGCAATTTTATGGCATGTAGCATTTAGAAGAAGGTGATTATTAGTCACAGGTCAACACTGTCCTAATAGGGCTCACTAGAGGTCAGAGAGCTACATATAAATCTCAGAAGAATGTGCCACATTTATTTTAAGACACATTTAAAGGTAAGTGCTTAACTTCTCTTAGACAGTCCACCACAAAAGTAAATCCAGCAGTTCTTGGATGTAAGACATATTTGTATTTTTGAAGTCCATTCTTCTCAGCAAATCATTACTCTGAACCTTGTTATTTTCTAAACAAAATAATAGACTGTTAGTAAAGTAAAAGATGATAGTGGGTAATGAAAATCAGTAAGAATTTCTTAGATAAAAATACCACTTATGAACAGGCATGGTAGGCACACCTTCAATCCCTGGACTCAGAAGGCAGAGGCAGGCAGATCTTCAGGAGTTCAAGACCAGCTTAGTCTACATAAATTCCAGGACAGCCAGGACTAACTGTGAGACTTTGCCTGCCCCTAAAAGATACTTACATATTCCATTGTTACAGACAGTATATAAAGATGATGTAAACATTGAATATGTATATGAATGCTTTGCTTCCATATATGTGTACCAGTGTGTGTGATGTCCAAGGAGGCTAGAAGAGGATGTCAGACTTCCTGAACGGGAGTTAGAGATGGATGTGAGTAGCCCTGTGAATGCTAGAGACCAAAGTGAGTCCTCTACAAGAGTATCAAATGCTCTTAACCACTGAGCCACTTCTCCAGCCCCAAAATGCAAACATTTGTGATAATCCCTTACAAAGAACTCAATCTATTGGTATGTATGTGGATATATGTAAATATATGTTAGGAACAAGGCCTTAATAAGTTCCCTTAAATTTATATCACAAAATTTTAAATTATTTAAAAGCCAGTATGTAACAAAAATTGAGATATAAAACACAAAACCTACTAAGCTCAAATGTTCATTAACCTTTATGTGAGGTGAGGATGTAATTCAGTGATAAAGCACTTGTCTACCATGTGCAGGGCCCTAGGTTCAATCCCAACTACCACCAATAATTAAAAAAATCCTTAAATAATAAAAGTTCAAGTATAATATAAAATGCTAATAAAACTGAACATTAACAAAAGTCAAGGATTTAGAGACATCCAGAAGAAATGGCCAGCAATCAAATATATCAGATGAATGTTTTCTTTAACCCAATAATTTAGACATTGAGAGCAAAGTGAAATATCTGCCTTGCTCAAGCACAGAGGGGCTAATATTACTAACCAAAACCACTGCACAACAAAATTAGCACATCATGTACAAACATCTGAACATGGTTTGGCCGAATATAGTTACAGAGACAAGTATATGTTCCAATTGTTGGCAATAACTTCTTTTTCCATTCCATGAGGTCACTTTACGAATTCCAAGAAGAACCAAACTCATTATTCAGCAAATACAATTGGAAAATAAAGTGTTCAAAACTTTGGCCTTGACTACAGATCATGAAATACCTTCTGATGACAGCAGACATTAGGGCCTGTAACCCAGCTCTATTTGGAAACCTACAGGCTAGTATAAGAAAAATATCTACATAAACACAGCTTTCCTGGGAGTAAATTTAAGATTGGGAGTTCTCCAGCCCTCCAGCAACCACAGATGTCTCCCCCAACACAACAGCCAGCAGCTACTCTTAGAGGCCTTGTTCATTTCTGACAGAGGCACCGAGTCCAGTGTCCTCAGCTTCCCCAGCGAGTAAAGGGAAAGGCCTTGGACATGAAAAACATCAGCTCTTCTGCACTAGTCTGTGACTGTCCTGGGCACGAGGCGACAAAACAGTACTTCTGGTTCACTGACTGGCAGACCTTAAATGGGATGAGCAGTCCCAGAGGCACCAGAGGAGTGAGCAGTCAGTTTTCCGGTTGTTGGTGACTTGGGGTTCTCAGGTAGAACCGAATTCTGTTGCAGATGTGAATACAAACACACACAACTCTAAAATGTACAGTCACACTGTGGAAAGTTGGAAATGATCAGACCAAGGAGTGTGACCATGTTCTCCCCCTCCTTCATCTTCCCATTCCCAGGCCGTCATTATTAGTAACTGCACTAGCATCCCATTTTCCAACCACAGCCTCTTGCCAGCTCACTGCCTGCAATGTTCCCACTCCAGCACCGCCTCCACCCATACCCACAGCACTGCCGGCCACTCATCTTCTCAAGCCAACCTGGCATTCTGACCTCAGGCCTGTGCAGCTGCTATCCAATTACCCAGAAGGCCTCCTGCTGCTGATGCAGTCTTCTGCCTTCTACATATGGCCCCTAATTTTTAAGAGAATCTTAATAGAGAGGCTTGCCCTGATCACTTTACAGACTAGCATGCTTTACTCTCTATCTACCCATCCTGCTTTATTTTTCTACAGAAACTCTTACAACATCTGTACAGATTATTATCTTATTCCTCATCTAAGATAAGCTCCAAAGATGGGAATTAATTTTGTATATAAAGTTTCAGACACTAGGATATTTACTACATAAAGAAACTTTATATACAAAAGTGTCAAATTGTATATAATCATTGTTAAAACCAGAAATAGTTTTTTCTTCCAACTCAGGAAAATGGAACTAAAAATTATACCCTAACAACTGTGATGCCTAATTTTGTGTAAAACTGACAAGGCAGCATGTGTTGCTTGTTTAACTGTCAACTTGTCACAACCTAGAAGAACCTGGAAAGAGTCTTAATGAGGAATTATCTAGATTTGTGGGCATGTCGAGGGGGACTGTCCCCACTTTGGGAGGCATCATCTCCTGGAGAGGGGTTCTTCAACAATATGAGAAGAAAGCGAGCTCACAGCAAGCAAGGGTGCATTATTCCCTCTCTGCTCTGAGTGTGGGTGTGAGTGGCTGTATGAAGTTCCTGCCCTGACTTCCACACAGTGATAGACTGTGAGCTGCAACTGTAAGCTATGGGACCGTTTTCTCCACTAAGCTGCTTTCAGTTAGAGTATTGCTCATTACAACAGAAGGGAAGCTAGGGCCATACAAACGTTGATTCCAGAGGCTTTGCGGGGGTGTTTTCAGATAGGATCAATAGCTCAATCAGTAGAGCAGCACGGCAGATTACTTATTCCACAATGCAGTGGGTCTCCTGTAAATCAACTGTCTCAGAAACAGGGTAGCCTTACCTGCCCTATGAGGAAGGAGACTTCTGCTGTGGACTACCTCCACAGCTGTTCCTCTTGTTGGAGTTGTGAACTTACCAGGTCAACCACCCCCTTAGAGCAAACAAACCTTAATATCTGCTCAAGCACATCTTAACCGAGCTTGCTTTAGAGACCCCCTCACACAATATAAAACCTAAAACCACAGTCTCCTCAAAGGACAAACGACGTGAAAGATCACAACAGGATAAGCTTGGGTATCATTAATTAACTGAGTGATGTTGGGGCTCATTGTTAGGGACCAAGATTTCGGGAACCAAACATGAACCATGGAAAGTACTAGCTAAGCCAGAGAACAAGTCATAAGCCCACTGCCCTTCCCCAGAGCAGTAACACCTGCTTATTAACCAGAGGCTCCCAAAGATAAGAACAGTCCACAGTCAGGTGCCATGGCAACCAAATGTAAAGAGCATTCCAGGGTCAGGTAGCCTAGCAACAGAACAAATGGCCCTGACCAGTGACCTTAGCCGACATCTTGCAGTTGCACGACCTGCAAGTCTCCCATGTTCTGCACGCCTTCCATGTCTCTTCCCCTTCCTTCCTTCCTGCACCCTCCCCTCTTATAAGCCTCGTGGAGAGAAATAAAAATTGCAGCTTGATCAGAATCTTGTCTTGCTGTCCATCTCTTGTATCCCCTGACTCTTTCATTCCCTCCCACAGGTGGGTCGTCCCCATTGAAACCCCACTGGCCAGGGCATCTGGCGCCCAATGTTGGGGCTTGAACCTCGCCTCGTCGGGAGTTGAATGTCCTTCTCCTGGAAAGTCCAGATGTCTGCTGGAGAGTTGAAGAGACTGCCCGACTCGGCATCCGGGTGTTCTGGGGGACAGCGGGAAGGATGAGGTGAGTCTGAGCTATAGACTTCACCATGGGACAGGGAACTTCTCAGGACTTGTTCGTAAAGGGTGTTAAAGAAGCCCTCCAGACACGAGGGATAAGGGTTTGTAAAAAAAGACCTCATAAAATTCTTTAGTCACTTAGAGGACTATTGTAACTGGTTTCTCCAAGAAGGGATGATTAATGAAAAATGCTGAAAAAAGAAAGGGCAGCCAGTGGCTCTGACAGGGTGTGAGGTGTGCAGTGTGCAGGGTGTGTGTGTGTGTGTGTGTGTGTGTGTGTGTGTGTGTGTGTGTGTGTGGTGGGGGGCAGCCAGGAGGGCAGAGGAATGAGAGCGCGTGGGGCCCTCTCTGTGGCTCCTTCACCTGGGTGGAAAGAGCCAAGCCAGCCCAGGCACTCCGTTAAAATGTTAAAATGTTAAAATGGTGCAGCGGCCGCAGTGTCTGGTCGGTGGTGGTGAAGTGACTTTGCTGCTTCTCTCCCTGCCACCCGGGCCTGGGACGTAAGCCTCATTTGGGGCCTTTGCCTAAGAGATTCAGGTGTCACCTTTATCATCAAACTTTTAAAACAACCTGTTAATTCCCCTAACCCTGTTTCCATCAGTCCCAATTCTCTTCTTGGCAACAATGATTTTCTTACAACCAATATATCTCAGACATCCATGGATTTTTCTCCCATGTTCCCACCTCCCCCACCAACTACCAAAGATATGATTACCACCCTTATCGCAAAAACCTACCAGGTACTTAATACCTCCAAGCCTGATTTGACTGACTCCTGCTTGCTTTGCTATCATTCTGCCCCACCATTTTATGAAGGAGCGGCTGTTGATTTAGATTTCTCCCTAACCACTGACCCACATGATTGTCGCTGGCAACAGCCACCCACATCTCGCCTTACACTCTCCCAAGTTATAGGCTCAGGCCACTGCCTTGTCACCTGAGGCGCTATCATTCCCCCTGTTTATCAACCACTTTGCAATGTCACAGACAAACTGAGTGCTTCCCTTAAGTCTGGATATCTTCTCCCTGCCAATCATACTTGGTGGGCCTGTACTGATGGCCTAACGCCATGCATTTCTCTTCACTTAAATAATCCCTCTGCCCCCTTATTTTGCATATTGGTTCAGCTTATCCCTAGGCTAACCTATTATTCTCCAGATCAATTCTCCGGAAGATGGGAAGAGAAGACTCTGGCAGAGATAGCTGCCCTAACACATCCCCATAGCTCAAAAAGGGAGCCTGTGACTGCAGTCACTTTAGCTGTCCTCCTGGGGGGTGGGGGCTGCAGGGGTCAGTACAGGCATAACCTCCCTGGTCTTATCTAATCAACATTATTCAGAGCTTAGAATTTCCATACATGAAGATATAGCGCAGCTCGAGCAAGGCATTTCCACCCTTGAATCCTCCCTCACCTCCCTTTCAGAGGTGGTCCTCCAAAACCGCTGAGGGCTAGACCTCCTCTTTTTACAGCAAGGAGGCCTCTGTGCTGCTCTTAAGGAAGAGTGTTGCTTCTATACTGATCACACAGGAGTAGCAAGAGATAGCATGGTTAAGGTCTGTGAAGGCTTAGAGAAGCACAGAAAAGAAAGGGATCAAGAGCTAGACTGGTTCCAAAATTGGTTCTCTACATATCCCTGGATAACCCCCCTCCTGCCGTCCCTCCTGGGACTCTTGGTTGGCCTCATTCTTGTCTTGACATTTGGCCCTTGGGCTTTGTCTCGACTAACTCAATTTGTGCACAGTCAGCTAGCTGAACTTCAGGCAAAACAAATTCAGGTTCATTACCATTGCCTAGACCTCTGTGAACGTGGTCTTGATGAACCAGATACAGACTCCATATCAGCACAGACCCCTCGGCCCAGGGGAATATGCACTTGTGCCTGGGAGCTGGAGCCCACTGCTTAGGGGATTGAGGGTGCAGCCAGAACTGCAGAAGGCAGGGAGACTAAAGTACTCCACCATCCTGGGTGCCTTGGATGACATGCTCTATTGCACAGCGGTTATGCAGACCCTGTACTCTTCCCTCCCGGATTAAAACCCGCACCCTGTAAAAAACTGCATTGTTCCAGCTTCCTTCGGGACATGTGTGGACACCTACATGAACTGACCAACTAACACTGGAACTGAACATATCAGGGATGGAGCCTCTGTCATCCCTCCCCCGTCATGGCGAAATATTTGGGCCTCCTTTGTTTGTTTTGCTATATGTATAGAAGGGGGAGATGTTAGGGACCAAGATTTCAACAACCAAACATGAACCATGGAAAGTACTAGCTAAGCCAGAAAAGAAGTCATAAGCCCACTGCCCTTCCCCAGAGCAGTAACACCTGTTTACTAACCAGAGGCTCCCAAAGATAAGAACATTCCACAGTCAGGTGCCATGGCAACCGAATGTAAAGAGCATTCCATGGTCAGGTAGCCTAGCAACAGAAAAAATGACTCTGACAAGGGACGTTAGCTGACATCTTGCAGTTGCACGACCTGCACATTTCCCACGTTTTGCATGCCTTCCACGTCTCTTCCCCTTCCCTCCTTCCTGCCCCCTCCACTCCTATGCTATATAAGCCTTGTGGAGAGAAATAAAAATTGCAGCTTGATCAGAATCTTGTCTTGCTGTCCATCTCTTGTATCCCCTGACTCTTTCATTCCCTCCCACAGGTGGGTCACCCCCATTGAAACCCTGCTGGCTGGGGCAGCTCATCCATTAATTTTGTTGATACTCACATACCTCATGTTAGGAAAAGAAGAGTTGCCTAGCGATTTCTAAGTTTTTAAATTCTATGATCCAAGCCCAGGCTGCCTTACCTGTAAGGTTAGTTCCTTCTGGAAGGATGAGAAGTTGTAGTGGTTCACGGATGTCACAAAAATAATCAATCATGTCTTCAAGATGGTTCTTATTGTCCTTCCACTTCCTATGGATGAAGATGAAGGCAGCAGCTTGCATGTTCCAGCCTAGGGAAAATTTAACAAGCATTTGCATGAACTTCAACAGTGATATCCACATCCTACTAATCATAATTTTCAGGTCTTCAAGTTTTGACTGTGTTTACTACCATAAGCATTCCATGACATACCATAAATTTAGCAGTAATCATGGATTAAACTGATAATAAATAAGCCACAGTATTTTTTAAAGGAGTTTGGTGATCCTGAGGTTTGCAAAATTCTTAAAATTCTCCTTTAAGCATAGCTTGTCACTATAATCTCAAGGCACTACTACTTACCAAGCAGTAAAAAAAAAAAAAAGAACTTCCTCAGGTCACAGAAGAATTCTCTAACATTTCATTTTCTATACTCTCAAACTAAACACAAGTACTATTTCAAACAGTAGTGCCCAGATTTTACTTAAATGGAAAGGGACATTCTGGAATGTTACTAAGTACACTACTTGGTGTGTGTATGTGGTCACATTGCCTATCTCAGAGGCAGACCCACCTTATTACTGAAAAGGTAGCCTCTGTGGGAGATGCCTGACTCAGGACAGCCTATGCAATCTCTGAAGAAGCTCACACAGCATGATCAGCTTGGGCCACACAGAGTAAAACTCTGTAGGCCAACTGAATGTCCACTCTGTCTTAAAATTATACCTAGGGCCATGGGAAATTAGAGAGTAGGAAGCAAAGACAGGCAGGCAGGAAAGACAGCATGTGTAGTGAAGGCCAAAGCCTCTTGCTGTTGAGACAAACAGAGCTGATGCTGATTCCCCACAAAGCACTTTGGTCCCCATTCTTGGCAGCCTATGTATGGGGTCCATCTCCACAATGCCCATGACAGTCTTCCTCTAACTCACACACAATGACTACAGCACTCATCTCAACAGCTAGGGATGAGGGGTAATGCCTTGCAAGCATGCAGTGCTGTTCTGGAATACAGATGTGCTACAGTTTACCTATCCCCTGTTCACTCCTAATTTAGGCTAACCCGAATCTGAGACTCTCTTACCACTACTAGAAATCTTTATTCTGGTCATATTTATTAGGGGTAAATGTTCCTGACCTTTTTCATGTTTTCCCGTTACACTTCTTGGTGTCCCCCTCTCCCACTGTTTCCTGTCTTTGGTTGAAATTAAAGATTTTTTGCCCCTTCTCTTGTTCTCTAAAATCCAGGCTTTTCTATAACTCAGCTGTCCCATTTGTTCATGAATACTATCAATGTCAGGGAGCACTGGGTGCCACAGGGACAATATGGCTGCCACAGGACAGTATTGCCCATAATATGAAACATGAACTTTCTACCCCATGGCAGACAGTGTGCTGACCTCAGCTTGACTAGCTTGGAAACTGAACATCCCATTTCATTCCTGGGCTTTTTTTCACCCTCCTATATTTGGTAAGCCTGCTGAACCACACAACCCCATCAACACTGAGTTCAATTATTAATCTCCACCAACCAAAACAGCTCCTAATTCTAGCACTGTGTAAACAGGAAGACTCCAGTTTAAATTTAAGTTTAATTTTTTGAAAGTAAAATAATGCCCAAAACGTATGCTTCTTTACCAACACCCTTCTTCAGAACTTGTAGGAACCACTCAATTGCTCCAAATACTGTTTACTTCTCTATTACATTCCTAAACTAGATGAAAATGTTTTCGATATTTAGATTTGACCCCAAGTTTGCTGACCTCTTTGCTTGTGCCCTTCTGTTAGTGCTTTCTTTTGAAAATTGTTTCTGTCCTCACATTCCTGAAATGTATTTTTGGTTCCTAACTTTGGATGCTGGTTTGGCTAAAAATAGAATCTGAGGTTCCAAATCACTGTTTCCTCAGAATTTCAGAACATTCCCACAGCCCTCTCTCCCTCCATGCAACCAGTGTGGCTAGCATCTAGGAAGAAGCCAAACCCAAGATCATCCATGCAACAGCCTACCAACCACTCCTTCAGCTTTTATTATTTTTCTCTTCTGTCCCAATAACTGAGTCAATTTCAACAATCATATTTTTGTTTTTAATATTGGCAAATGGTTCTTTCCCACACCAGCTATTTTATGAAAAAAGAGTGTAATTATAAAAATAATGTTTAGTGAATGCTAACAACGTGCTTGGTATTTATTACTCTGAGCATTTCATTTCATTAATTTTTACAACAACTATGAATCAGTAACAGTTACGATCTATCTTATCTACTGCATAGATAAGGCACTCTGAAATGCCTCTCACTATGTAGCCCAAGCCTGAGCTATCCTCAAATTCACTTAGTAGCCCAGGCTGGCCTTGAACTCACAATAATCTGATTCTCATAGCTGTCTCCTAGTATGCTATTTTATCCTTACTTTGTTGGCTTGAAATCATGGCATCAAATGTTTTAAATCAGTGTGAAGGGGCTGAAGAGATGGCTCAGTGGTTAAGAGAGTGCATACTGTTCCCTCAGAGGACCCAACTTTGGTTCTCAGCACCCATGTTGTGTAGTTTGTGACCACTTATAACTTCAGCTCCAAAAGAACTGACACCTCTAGGTATCCACAGGCATCTGCACTCCTGAGCACACACCTATACACACAAGGACACACACACACAACTTAAATATTAATAAACCTTTACAAAATCAGTGCAAGGTATATTCTAAACAGCTTGCCTCCAATGTGTACTTGAATTTCTCTAAGTATATGAAGTATAGCATATATGCTCAGAGAATTATTATTCATATTACAAGTCCAATTGTATAAAACATTCAACTCTTTAAAGCTGTATGTACAGTTTCTACAAATGTTTATTTGTACTGTGTTCACATTTGTAAAGAATGTTCTGGGGCTGGCAAGACAGCTCAGAAACTAAAGGCCCTCACGGCCAAGCCTGATATCTGAGTTCAATCCCAAGGCCTTGTGTGGTAGAAGTTGTCCTCTGACCTGCACATGTGCACCATGGCATCCACGTGTACACACGCACAGACGTAAGGAAAAGAAAACACAGTTGCACCGCCCACCTCTCTCCTCTCCCGAGACTACAGTCCTCCCTGGGGCCTCTGCCATTTCCTTTCCACGTAAACGCCAGACACCAGTGCTTTCAATCTCCTTCACACAAATTGTTGTGGTTGTCGTTTTCATAAAAACAAAAAATAACAACGTCTTGCAAGGAATTGTTTCCTCCATTTTACTGTCACAAGTGCATAATTGATCCATGTTTACAAATACTTGGATTTTACTTAACCTTAATGAAATTTTCTAAACATGTATTTTCATAACATTTACTTAAACTTTCAAGTTAGTTGACAGCAGTGCAATTTAAAATTACAAATCAATCTATGCCTCAAATTTTCACACTTCCCCATGCATTGTCTTCACCTGGACTTCTAAGGAAAGAATTGTGGTGTCAGCTAGCCCCACTAATACCATCTTCTTATACACCCAGTCTCAGCGTCAGCATCAATCACCTCTCAAGGAGAGGGGAGAAACCCCTGGGTTCTCTGTGTCCTACCACAGCCATAATCTATAATTTAGCTTTGTTCTTCTTTACACTTCTTTTTATTAAATGTAGAATTTGCTAGAAGAAACTATTTATTTGAATGTACTTTTGTTTCGTTTTGTTTTTTGTTTTGCTTCATTGTGTAGCCCTGGCTACCTGGAACTCCCTCTGTAGGACCTCCAACTCAGAGACCCACCTGATTCTGTCTCTCGAGTGCTGGGTTTAAAGATATGCACCCCCACCAGCTGGGTCAATTGAGTATATTTTTAACTTAACACATCTTTCCTTTTAAAAAAATATTTATTTTGTATACCATTTTCTGCCTGCATGCATGCCTGTGTGCTAGAAGAGGGCACCAAAGAGAGACACCAGATCTCATTATACAGGGCTGTGAGCCACCATGTGGTTGCCAGGAATTGAACTCACAGCCTCTAGAAGAGCAGCCAGTGCTGGTAACTGAGCCATATCTCCAGGCCCGATACATTGTTTCTTAATAAGTATACTTATATGCAATGTTTTTTCTAGCATTCATTTTTGGTACAGATGGCATACAGTTAAGGAGTCATAAAAACATCTGCGTTACTCATCTATTACTCTTAGACTGAACCTTGGTGATAGCTTAGGCATTATCACTGCTGTCTGTACACCCGCCAGTGCATGCAATAAGGTGTCTTCCGTAGCACTATGAAGAAAACATCAGAAACCAAAGTAGCTACACAATTGTTCCCTTCCATAGTATTTTCGGTTCTGAATAGAGGATAAGGAAGAAACCAAGAAATGCTACCTAAAGGCCTCTAATTAATTGAGAATGAAGAATATGAGCAGATGCAGACTTTAAGTGAAAACACTACAACAAAGTTCCAGAGATACATTGTGACTGAGTGGGTGCTTGTATTCAACAGCAGCTATACAAATAAATCCAGAAACTAATAAGCAGTCACAGTTCCCAGAATGCCAACCTCAGTCATCACAGTACTGCCACATAGACAAAGTCAGGGAAACACCATCTTCCTGGAACTTATGTAAAAAATGGAGTAATGCTCTCCACTACTCTTCTGAGAGGATCAATTTCCACAAAGCCTCTGGCTTT
Organism: Onychomys leucogaster; assembly: GCA_949786385.1. Classification (NCBI taxonomy): domain Eukaryota; kingdom Metazoa; phylum Chordata; class Mammalia; order Rodentia; family Cricetidae; genus Onychomys; species Onychomys leucogaster. Next base: position 43,319,923 of record OX460426.1, on the reverse strand, counting down.
TCAAAATATCTTGACTGGAGGCAGACCATTAATTTATGACCTCTCCCTTCCAGAATTCTATTGCAGTATGCCTGTTATGAGGCTTCACAGATGCCTGTACTCAAACAAAAGGCAAGGCATAAAATGCAAGTGAGCAAGTAAACAATCTTCTAAAGCAAACATTTTAAAACACAACTCCAAACTTAAAAACCACAAAACTGAGAAGGAAAACAAACCAAAACAACAACAACAACAACAACAAAACATGCATGGCACATCCCAATATATTCGACAAGAGCAGAGATTACACTAGAGACTACCCCCTCTCCTGGCAGCCTCGCACCCTTGTTTGACATTAAAGAAAAACAAACATCCACTGATGGCATTTGTTGGCAAGACAAGGATTCTCATTTGTGGTGCAATTTAAGGGTTCCATTCTAACACAGGCCAGTAGTTTTTCCATCCTTTAGATTTGCCATTGATCAATTTCTAGATACTTTATCATCTATCCATAACTTTATCGAATTCTCAAACTAAGTATATCACTAGCTCTGTAAGATCCAGACTATAATAGCACCTCCAGTGTGGAGGACAGAACCATGACAAATCCCTCAGCATAGCCACATGCCATCTCTTGAACATGTCACATTACAGACAATGGGCAGCAGAGGTTGCTACATAGATAATTTTAAACACTGGAAGATTAACCTCGATTAATTTAGTGAGCCAAAAGTAGTAATAAAAGCCCTTAAAAGTAGAAGAGATTGAGGTGCAGAAGGGAGACTTCAGTATCAAAATGAAAGGGTAAAGACTCAACTTGCCACTGCTGTCTTTTAAGACGGAAGAAGAAGCTATAAGCCAAGAAATGTGGTATCTACTAAATACAGGGAAAAGCCAGAAAACAGCTCCTACAGAGAGCATGTCCAAAAGGAAGCAGAGCCAGGCAGGGTGGTGCACAGCTTTAACTGTAGACTCAGGAGGCAAATGGATCTCTCTGAATTTGAAGCCAACCTGGTCTACATAGTGAGACCTTGTCAGAGGAGGAGGGAGGGGGGGCCTTAGAACACCAGAATATAAGCAGGTAAAAGAAACAAAATGGGTATATCAGCCTGCAAGAATTTCCAACATCCAAAGCTCAAAAGTTTTCAGTAATAAATTAAAAAATGATAGCACTAGACAATTAGCCAAATAATAAAACAAATATGATGAGCATGGATTTTTACTGATGAACTTAATATGATTACTGGTGAATACACAGAATATAGTATAATGAATATAGTACCAAGGCAGTAGAGAAACCTGGCTGACACCACACCACATCACTCAAGTGATTCAGATAAATGTCACCAATGACAGAGCACTTGCCATCATGAACCTCTCTGAGAAGAGATTGGCACTTGACCTCTGTGGTATTTATCCCCCAGACACTTGACCACCATCTAATGTAGAAACATGAAAAAACTCAACTTAAAATGAAGAAGATCCTACCCAGAAGCACCATGTAAAGCAAGTGCATAATGACATGAAGTGTGCCAGCAGCAGCCATGTCAGAGGAGCAGCAGGTGTCAACTGAAGTGCAGGTGTCAGCCACCAGGAGGCAATCACTGACAGGTGAATCTCAGAATGTCTTTTGCTTCTGCTGTGCCTTTACATGTTTGCTGCTGCCATCTTTCTCTGGTATCTGGCATGGTGTGAATAGGTGCGGGGAGATCCCCACTGCCTGTGATGTAGTGCATTTATCTCATGGAAACATCCTGTTCTATTAGGCATTTTTACCTGTGTATTATTAAGAAGGTGATTCCTTCCTAAAATGTACTGTCTAATTTGATAATAATAGTTAGTTTAAATAGAGTTTTGATGATAAAAATACAAACAAAGAATTATCGCACAGCCTAAACACAAAAGTTTCTAGTGAGGGACCATACAGACTGTGGCTTAGGTTAATGATTAAGAGAAACAACTGAGTTCCATTTTTAGTCCAGCTAGTTTAAACTCTTTTAATCTTAATGTTTCAAAGTGCATCATAGCTGAATCAAAGCTTTGAAAATAACTTAAGGTTAGACTAAGATGTTTTTGGTAAATAGCTTTGAGGTTAAAAAAAAAACAAGAAGACAATCAAAAGTTTTAGAAAGGCACAGAGTTGAAAGGGGAACTCATTAAGGTCAGAGAACAAGAACAAAGCAGCACAATTATCATTAGCTGACGTGCCTTTCTTGCTGGGATTAGTTGGTGATCAAAGGTGACGATTAATTCCTTGTACCCATGTCTGCCCTCGATCTCCTGATACAAGAAACTATTGATGAGTGGGTGGGCACCCCAAAGATTTAAAGTAGAGCTGACTGATTCTTTTTCATACATAAAAATTTAGATTTGTGATTCCTTTAAGATTCTTTAAAGGTTTACCTTTCAAGATAAGTAATAAAATGACTGGTCCTTTCTTTGTAACTGCAAAATGCAGCCTGCCAGTAAAAGAATACCTTGCTTGCTTACACATTGTGAACCTATGACAAGTTGCTTGGGAATGAATGTACATGAGTTCTTAGAATAATTTGTTTTTCGCCTGTAATTTGTAAAGCATTTAATCATGTAAAGGATATGGAAAACATGCTGTTTTTACTTCTATTTACTGAAATTGTTCACTTGAAAAACAGAATGCACCCACATTGTAATTGTTGTATTGACTGAAAGATTTTGCTGGGGTATGTAAGCTGTAAGGGAAAGAATAAAGGTAGAGTTTAAATGAGTTAGAAGGAAAACATCAAGAACAAGAGAGTTAGAAGGAATAAGATGGAAAAACATCAAGAATGAGAGAATAAGGAAAAAATAAAGATAGAAGGAAAACATCAAGAATGAGAGAAGGAAATCACCAGGAAAATAAAGAATGGAGAATGCAAAAGAAGAACAAAGAAAAGGTCTGAAGGAAACTGTCAAAAGAGGGTGTGAGTGTCTTTTCCCTTTACCCACTCAGAGAGAAAGGCACAGTAAGTGCAGACTGTGGATTCCCTTTGAGCCCTGCACTGCTGGAGGCTGGTCCCCCAGGCAGCGACACAAGTGGAGCAAGAATGGCTAAAAGAAAGGTGGTTCTTCAGAGGGATGGGGCCAGAAATGACATGAACAGACAGATGTGTTGACTGTTTATGACTTCTACAGTGCCAATCTAACCTTTCATTTGAATGAACTACTGCCATGAAAAAAACTAACAGCATGGGAGACTGGGTAAATGGGGACATCCTTACTACCTTTCTATTTCCAGTACATCTACAATTATTATATTATATAAAAGTGCTTCTTTCAGAACAATTACTTGTTGATGCAAAATTCTGCTTGATTAAAAATATTTAAGTAGTGACCATTTTCCATCTACTATCAAAGCCTAAATATCTTACTAGAAGTCATAGGAGCTATATTAATTGCTTTCAATAGTTAGAGAGTTATCAAGTAAAAATATTTTTTAAAAGATTTTTAAAATGTATTTAATTTTAAGTGCACTGGTGTTTTGTCTGTGTGTGGGTGTCAGATCCCCTGGAACAGTCGTGAGCTGCCATGCGGGGTGATGAGAACTGAACCTGGTCCTCTGGAAGAGCAGCCAGTGCTCTTAACCACTGAGTCATCTCTCCAGACTCAATGTTTGGTGGGGTTTTTATTTGTTTGTTTTTTGCTCTTCTTGAGACAGGGTTTCTCTGTGTGGCCCTGGCTGCCCTGTGGAACTCACTCTGTAGACCAGGCTGGCCTGGACCTCAGAGATCCTCCTGCCTCTGCCTCCCAATGCTAGGATTAAAGGCATGCACCACCATCACCTGATTTGAAACATAAGGAGACCATTTTCTATAAGATTTACTACAAAAAAATAACAAAAATGGCAGCGCCACACTTTAAAAACACTACATGCTTATAATAAACGTAACAGCTAATCCGTCACAGCACCAAAAATGCAATCAGTTTACATCCTTAGTCACAGGAAAAGGGATAATGACAAACACTGGTCGAATAATCCATTGGAACTCAGGTTAGCAAACAACTGTCAGGTACACACAGTCCATCTGGGTGTCCTTTTACTGTATTGAAAAGTTGGTCATTGCATTGTTTATGTCTCACCAAAAATACAAAGCAGACTAAAAGCCTTAAAGTTCACCCAAATAATTCCTTTACTGCTCTCCTAAAATGACTAACAGAAGCACACCTTAGAGATCACTTTAGAATGTAAGTACATATTCAAGGAAAGGAATTCTTTGATTTTTCAGCTGAACTAAGGATGCAAACTATGCTTGTTGCTTTCACATGCCCCACATGCAATGATGCACACCTGACTGAGGGATCAGCTGCAGCACACATCAACACGATATCCAAGTTAAGAAATGGACTGTAGTTCAGTAAGGGCTTGACTGGGTAAACCCTAAAGCCATTTCTCTGGACCAAGGAAACCTGTCAACTTCCACTCAGTTTTTATAAAACCCTTAACTCATGCCAAGCAGTTAACCCACCAATGAGCACTTCACAGCATGCAGAAATGGTGGGAAGCACATTATCCACAATGTTTATGGATGTCAGGAACAGGAGAGCCAGCTACCAGTCTAGACCTAAACAGGTGAGGCTTAAGTCTCCCACATGAAAGAAATCTGGCCCCAAGGCTGGCTCAGAGCCCAGGATGTCATTTCCTAGCTGCCATGCCTTCCTGTGTGTGTGTACCTCACCACTTTCTTGTTTTGTGGTTGGCCTTTCTGTTCCCCAACACACACAGCCAAGTCTTTTCATGTCCTATATACTGTTTTAACAGGCTTGGCTGGTCTACATTTAAGTTATGAATTCAGAATTGTCAGCTGGGCATGGTGGACACTATAACTCAAGCTCCACAGGAACAGGGTGTGAGAATGTGCGGGACCTTTTGTTCTTGGCTGTCCTGGTCTGGAGTGGAGTCTTTGAGAAGGCAAGGGATGGAAAAAAAGCCTTGGAATGAGAAATGTTTCTGCATTTGCTAGGAATTCTTGGAACTATTCCAAGGGACTTAAGGTAGTTCAGAATTTTCACCATGTCTTTTTTTTTTTTTTTTTTTTGGTTTTTTGAGACATGGTTTCTCTGTGTAACTTTGTGTCTTTCCTGGATCTCACTCTGTAGACCTGACTGGCCTCAAACTCACAAAGATCTGCCTGCCTCTACCTCCCGAGTGCTGGGATTAAAGGCATGTGCCACCACCATGTCTTCTGGGGAACACCTCTCTGGCTGATACTGCAAGCTGTTAAGTCCCTCCCAGCTCTCTATCATATCTTCAGTTATGGTTTAAGCATCACCATTGAAACATTTAAAGCCACACTGGTTTTCTTCCCGGAATGACTCCAAGTATTAGTTGAGTGTGCTTTGCCCTAAATGCTTGGTTCTGCAGATGGCTTATTTTGTGTTTTTAAAAAGTATTTTCATACACATAATTCAAACCAAGTCTAAATACAAAATTCACTTACTCGCATATAAATCTTATAATCAGAGCCTGAATTATTTTAAACAAGGGTTTTATTAATTTTGTGCTTTCTGAAAGCCACATGAGGTCAGGGATAGAATGTTTCGCTTGCGGTATCATGTTAGTATTTAAAAACTCAGACTTCTGAGCATTTCCAATTCCAGATCATCTAGGAAGGTGCTCAGGCCGATGCAGGTATGAGAAAACCTGTACCAACCTTCTACATCATCGCATCCCCTGGTGCCACTAATTGTTTCCTAATTTTGGTTCTCTTTGCCTTCCTTGTAAAGTACTATGAAATTTTCTTGATAGTATGCTTCCTGATATGATATTTTCCTCTATGTTCTTCTTTAACTCAGTGGATTCTCACATTTGATCTTATTTTCCTGTCAACTATCATTCTTTGTATTTCTCATTTAAAGGGTTTTATTCACATGCCTTCATCATAGTATTTGATTCATTTTATAGTGTTAGGGTTTTTTTCCTGCTTCTGTTCTACATATCTACAACAAATAAGACTGAAACTAATTTGAAATATCCCAATTTTAAAAAATAGCTAAAAACACTCTTCCAACTAAGAAAGTTGTGGCATCCCTATTTGCAGATATTAATTCTATATGTAGGAGCCTCTAAAGATTCCACCAGAAAACAGAGCTCATAAACACTCTCATCACAGTGACAGGATATGACATCAACATATAAAAATCAATAGCTTTTGTAACGAACCAATGACAAAAATAATCCCATTCCCAATGAACTCAAAAAAACTAAGATATCTTGGACAAAGCTAACTAAGGAAATGAAAAAAACCCTCTAAATGTAAAGTATAAAACACAAAAGAAAAACTGAAAAAAACACTAGCAGACTGAAAAGCCTCCCCATGTTCACGGATCAGAATAATTAATATTGTGAAAACAGCTGTCTTGAGCCGGGTGGTGGTGGTGGTGCATGCCTTAAATCCCAGCAATCAGGAGGCAGAGCCAGGCAGATCTCTGTGAGTTCAAGGCCAGCCTAGGCTACCAAGTGAGTTCCAGGAAAGGCGCAAAGCTACACAGAGAAACCCTGTCTCAAAAAAAAAAAAAAAAAGAAAGAAAGAAAGAAAACAGCTGTCTTGCTGAAAGCAACCCACAGATCAAATGCACTCTCCATCTACATTCCAGCACTATTTTTCATAGAAATAATGGAAGTGGGTCTTTAAATTCATAGGGAAGATGAAACACCTGATACCCAAAGAAATCCTGAGCAAAAACAGATACAGAAGGGAACCTCTGACTTTAAGTTATACTACTGAGCCATAGTAATAAAAGCAGCATGGCACTGGTACAGAGACAGACAAGAACGTCAGTGGGATAAAACAGGATCCAGAGATGAGCCAACAAAGCTACAGCTACTTAATTTTTGACAAATATGGCAAAAAACAGACAGCCTCTTCAACAAATGCTGCTGGGCAAACTGTACATCTACAAGTAGAAGAATGAATGGAGACCTTTATCTTCCACCTGCACAAATATCAGCTCCAAATGGAAAAACCTCGACATCAGAGCCAGAACTTGGAAACTGGTAGAGGGAAAGCAGAGAAAACACTCCAGGTACAGGTACGGGTAAGTACTTTCTCAGTAGGACTACAGCCCCTCACAAAATAAGGGGAACAATCATGAAATGAAAAGGTTCTGTGTCACAAGGACACAGTTGAGGGAGTGAAGAAATCCTCATGAGCACAAAACACACAAAGGGCCATATTAAACAAAATGAGAAAGCAGATTATTCAATTTTTTAAATTAACTAAGAGGTTGAACACACAGTTCTTAAAAACTGCAATGTAGGTGGCTAACAAACATTTGAAAACGTGTTCAATATCCTTACCCATCAAATAAATGAAAATTAAAACTACTTTGAGGGTCCGTGTCATTCCAGCATGAACGTTTGTTATCAAGGAGACGGGACAACAGACGCTGGTGAGGATGGAGAGAAAGGGAGAGTCTCAGTCAGCATCTGTGGAAATGTAATCTGGGGTGGTCCCTGGATAAGCAGGTGTGGAGGTTTCTACAAAACCTCAAAACAGGGATTCCAAAGACCCAGGCCATGTCTACAGGACTCCATATCCCACCTAGAGCCTTGTGCATCGATGTTCACTGCGGCTTTATTCACAAGAGCAAGGAGATGGAAACAGCCCAGATGTCCACCAACTGATGAATGGGCAGAGAAGGTGTGGTCATGCACACCACAGAACTCTACGCAGCCACAGAAAACTGAAATTATGAAACAGCATGAAAATAGATGGAGGAAGGAAATAATGTATTATGTGAGCTAACTTAGGGTCACATAGGCAAATTCAGCTTTTATTTTATGGATATGCGCATTTATGAATAAGTGAGGAAACTACAGATTCTTAAAGAGAGCTAGCTGTGCAGTGGACCACACGTGATGCGAAATCAGGGTAGAAACAGCAGGAGGGAGAAAGAGTTAAGTGGGTTGGAGGACGGAAGAGTGGGAAGGAGGAGGTGGGAGGGTCAACCAACTCTCATGATGTCTGGAAAAGAGGAGGAGGGATTCCGATACTCAATAGACTAATCTAAACATTTTCCTCTAAGTTTTTGAAATGAAAATGCCCTATGTGGGTAGATAAATCAGCTCACAGAAGCCACATGTTATTAAACAAAAATCCCAGTGCAAGGTATTCTCTCTCTATGAGATTTTCAGTCAGTCAGTGAGGGCCCAAAAGCTCTCAAACAATACAGGCAAATGTCATTCAATTGGTTCTTCTCCAAAATCAGAGCAAGACCCTATTGCTGAAAAATGCCACATACATTGATCACAGGACACAGAGAAATGAAGCTGGAAATGGTCTAATGCAACCTCCCTGCTAGCTGGCTTTCATAAAACTGCAGGGTGCCACGGAGATTGCTAGGGGGGAATTGTCATCAACAGTCTTACAGAGCGTGTGCATGTGTGTGTGTGCATGCCCATGCTTATCAACTGGCCAGGTAAGATGTGCCAATTACTGCAATAGTAGCAAATCATTTATGGAGATTACCAACTGCTTTTCTAATTTGATGTGATGCCTAATTCACAGGAAGGAATGCACATCTGATATGGTAAACTTGTCAAAAGCCCGTGGCTGGGAGGTCATAGGCTCTAGTGAGAAGCTACTGCTGATGTTTTACTAAATGGCTATGATGTTCCTTCAAAGTGTCGTCTAGTATAACTACATTCATGCAGCTGTCAGCTCTACTCAGAGAAGCTTCTTTTTCCAGGGATCTATGGTGACTGCAGGAACTCCTAATTGGAAATGTCTCTCAAATCTCCAGTTATAAATGAGACATCTATATTATCTCCCCAAGGCTCTGGAAATACCATGGAAGGAGCAGAAAAGATATAAGAGCAACAAGAAGGGACTGAGCAGTGTGGACCACTGACTTCTGGAATGGCACGACTACTGTACTGACAGCAGCTTTGATTACCTGCGTAAGACTGGGCCCTGTGGTGAAAGGGGTAGCCTCGTGGGACCTCAGCCCCTCTTGAGGATTTCTATGTACTCATAATAGGTGGAGGGACAGGTATTTTCCAGTGGTGCAGGCACTGGAAAGGCATCTACACTCCTGTGATCAAACTCTTACCTGTGCCCCTGTAAACAATTTTTATATTCGGTCATATCAAAATAGAAAGAGACACCAAAGTATGAAGTGGCCAACTCAGAAAATGGAAAAGGATTCATGAGAGTGGGGTGAGACAAAATAAGGAAATGGAGTGAACCTGATAAAAAATATGTGCATATATAAAAATGTCATAATGATATGCTAATAAAGTATTTTCAGCTGGGTGGTGGTGCACGCCTGTAATCCCAGCACTTGGGAGGCAGAGGCAGCTGGATCTCTGTGAGTTCGAGGCCAGCCTGGTCTACAGAGCTAGTCCAAGACAGGCTCCAAAGCTACTGAGAAACCCTGTCTTGAAAGAAAAAAAAAAAGAAAAAAAAGTATTTTCAAAAAGTGAAAGAAACAGAAAGCATGTGGTCTTGCCTTCAAGAAAGAAGTCCATTGCCAAAAGCCTCAACCAGCCTGGTGGTGCACTACAATCCTAGCACCTACAAGGCTGAGGCAAGAGGACTTGAGTTCGAGGCCAGCCTGAGGTTGTCTCATAAAAACAAACCAAGAAAACAAAAAAAAGATCAGACTCAAACAAACAACTAAGTAATACAGGACACGGTTCTAACAAGTGTGAAGAATAGAGAGGATGCTAAAATCAAGCCTGCCTCTGGAGGAGAACCTCAGTGGGACTGGTCTAGAAGCAGGCAAGCTGAGAAGAGATTGGCTAATTTTGGACTCCTGACTGCCTGAGAATGCTTTTGTGTCATTTTAATTTGTGAATGAAGTTTTACAAGAAAGCAACAAACTTATTAGATTCATGTCTTTCAATGTGGTGGTCCTAGGAAATGATCTATTTCCTTGATGATAGTTTATTTTCTCCTCTAGAGTCAAAATAGTTTTAAAACAGAGATTAAGATAAAATCACCATAACAAAGCCATTAAGATAAAAGTAGTCCAATTGTCGAGAAAGAGGAGGGACTGTAAGAGTGTGAATTGTTGAGACCAAGATTGGAAAAGCACAGGGACAAATAGCCAAACTAATGGAAGCACATGAATTATGAACCAAAGGCTGTGGAGCTCCCAGCTGGATCAGGCCCTTTGGATAAGTGAGACAACTGAATAGCTTGAACTGTTTGGGAGGCACCCAGGCAGTGGGACCCAGACCTGTCCTTAGTGCATGAGCTGGCTGTTTGGAAGCTTGGGCTTACACAGGGACACTTTGCTCAGCCTGGAAGGAGGGGACTGGACCTGCCTGGACTGAATCCACCAGGTTGAATTGAATCCCCAGGGGAGTCTTGGCCCTGGAGGAGATGGGAATGGAGGGGAGGGGATAGGGGAAGGTGGGTGGAGGGGGGAGGATAGGGAAAACCATGGCTGATGTGTAAAATTAAAACACAAATATAATAAATAAAAAAGGAGGGGAAAAGATAAAAGAAAAAAATAAAAAGAAACTAGAAATATTTTTAGCTTCATGAGAAAAGCCGAGAATAACATAAGTTCAATTTACCTCATTTTAGTCTTAGAACAGGTACATTATATACAAAAATGAGTTAATCACTTAAAATAACATATGAATAACATACCAAATCCAGGAACACTTTTGAGGCTGGATTTGAGGCAAATTTTCTCCAATCTGAGGTAGCTGTATCTCATTAGACAGTTCCACAGGAACATCCAGTCTACTCTTGTCCGATGGTTCATGATGATGATGCTCCTTTCTCCAGGTACAAACACATCATCTGTGATAACCACTTTTACACCAAACATAGTCTCCAACAACGCCTACCAAAAATGAAAAATGCACACATAGAGCATCTTAGGATTTCTAGGTTAAGAGCCAGATGTGAGATTTTTCTTAATCACGTTTATAAATTTATTAGATATTTACAATAGTCAAAATAAATGAAAACAATATTTAAGAGTTACGAATCTTTTTTATTCTTGCTAACCTTGTCATGGCTATACTATATTGCTTTTATAATACAAAAAAAAAGATGACACTTAAAAACTAAATAAATGAAAAAATTTGTCTTTGGAAAAGTAAATCTGAATCCAAACTAAATGATTTAATTATTTTTTAAAAATTACTGCAATTTTCCATAGATAAACTTTATCATGTTATATCCTATGATTTCTAACATATAAAACACAGTTTTCCACATTCTTGCTTTTGTTATAAATGTGGGGAGGTATTTATCAAGTATGAGAGAATGAAGTACCATATACACTTCTTCCACTGATTTTAATTTCTGGTAGTTTCATAATAGAAAAACATGAACTACATTTCAAATCTTCAGTTATACATTATTAAGTTCAAAGAAATACAAAAGATTCTACTAGTACTTTTAAGGATATAAAGATAAGATTATTACATAATTTTTCTCGAAAGAATAATAAAAAATATAACACTGTAGGACTGAAGGAACTAAATTTCATTTTTTTTCTGTAAGATGTCCTTTTCTTACTCAAAAAGAATACATTAAGACTAAAATAACTGTGTCTGCTAAAATCTTTTGGCCTACTACCTACAGCAAATGTCTGGCACATATGAATGCTCCAATGCTTGCTGAGTTTGTTAGCTAATATTTCTAAGACTGTGGATATAATCTAGACTAAATATTCAGAAGAAAAGTGTGTATTACATCTAGAGTTCTTAAGAAGTTTAGACTGTCCAGAATCTGCCTTCAAGCTCCCTCTACTAGTCTCCCAAAAGCCAAGACTACAGTGTCCATTACATTCCCAACTTCAGTCTCAATTCCAAGCTACTGTATGTAACATCCTACTTTAATTCATAACTAATCAAAAGAGGGTTGACAGAGAGGTTAAAAGCTAAGATAAGCAAACCTCTCAAACACCTCAAAGTCACTCAGCATTGACAGCAAAGAGCTCTGAGTATCTACAGTAGCATGGAGCACAAACAGCAGTGAAGGAAAGGCAAACAATCATGTATTCAAACATCCACGAGGAAGGCCTTCTGCAAGAGTAGGACAGTTTAGAGAGAAATTAACACAGGAAAGAAACAACTACTTAACAAGTTATAGTCATGGCTACTGCATCCCCAAAAGAGGGCATTTGGTTGGATGGCTGGGTAGAGCTACCACTAGAGCAGGCCACGATGCTCTTAACCTGCTGGTCAGTGACAGTTACTGTGAGGACCACGGAGACAGGAGGGTTGCTGGGGCTTGCTAGCTGCTAGTCTGAGAGAATGTGAGCCCCAGGTTCAGGGATAAAACCCTGCACATCAAGGGAGTAAGTGAACAGGGGTGAAGCAAAATACAGGACACACTCACTCTTCTGACCTACTTGTACACACCACACACACACACACACACACACACACACACACACACACACACACACACCAATACACACGTATTATTCATTAACATGTGCATTTGTGTTTATTAACTTTTGGATGTTTTTTCTATTTAAAAATTAAAAAGTTTTATGGGCTGGGCATGGTCGCACATGCCTTTAATCCCAGTACTTGTGAGGCAGAAGTAAATGGATCCCTGTTTCTGTGAAATAATAATATTAACAATCTACTTCTATTCCATAAGAAAGGAAAGAAGTTTTTCATTCAAGTGAAAAGTAGAACAGACAAGGTGTGTAAACTTACAATTGAGGACATTTTAGGTTAAAGGGTTGTCACCTCCACAAGGTAGATATCCTTATCTGTCCTGTTCATCATTACATCCAACAATCTGGCTCCATTCTGCCTGTGTCCTCAGAATGTTAGTGAAGGGGAATTTAAAGATAATGGACTAATTTATTTGGCAGAAGAAATTTTAAGACAAGAGAGCATTTACTCTGTGGCATGGCTGCTTTTTACCATATTTACCCATAGTTAAAAAGAGAAAAAGAGCTGGGAGGTGGTGCCACACACCTTTAATCCCAGCACTCAGGAGGTAGAGACAGGAGGATCTCTGTGAGTTTGAAGCCAGCCTGGTCTACAGAGCGAGATCCAGGACAGGCGCAAAGCTACACAGAGAAACCCTGTCTCAAAAAACAAACAAAAAACCAAAAAAACAAAAAGAAAGAGTATTCTTTGAAATGTGCAGTTTGTTGGGGGAAAGCGGTAAACTTTACAGCAAAGAACAACCACGTGGCTCTGGGCTGGGACAACAGGAAATGCCCCTGAAGAGAAAGACCACCCAATAAGGGTTCCAACTTGAGAAGATGAAAACTCACTGGAAAAGAGAAATCCTGACTGGAAATGTAGCTGCAGGTGTTCCCCACGCCTTGAAAGCAACTCTCTGGGAAAGTGCTCCACAGTGTCAGCACAGGGAAGCTGACAGCTGTGCTTCATGGGGACCAGGCTATAGCTCCCACTGGTAGAAGGATGTGACCACACTGACCATGTTACTAGCTTTGCAGGCATGAAAGATCCAAGACTGAAGAGTTCATGGAGTCCCCCTCAGAGAGCAGCTGAATGTGCACAGGGGCAGACTCTCCGTAAGGAACTGCTGTGAGGACACGTGTGAGGCTCTGAAGGTGAGCCTCAGTTTCTACAGAGACCCAAGATACTGAAGGTGTCAGGATCCTTTCTCCCTTCAGTGGTTTGTGTCAGAGTACTTCATCACAGAAAGAGAAGAGAACTGGTCCAGGAAGTGACTGGATCCCTAATGCTTCTACTTCCTTCTCTGTAAGACGCTGACTATGGCGGCACCGGAAACAAACCATCCTCCTCCAGCACTTACGGGGTCACATAAGTGGTCAACTGGTATTACTATCACTGCATCTGGATTCTTACACCGTTTTTCTTGTTAACAGAGCCTTCGAATTCTTATGTAACTGAGCTAAATATACAAGCACACCATGGTTACTCGTGCCCCAGGCCACTGGCAGCCTTGTGCCTGCAGAACAGATCACTTTAAGTGTGAGTGGAGAAAAAAGGTCAGAAGAGAGGAGGTCCAGGCTGGCAGCACTGCATTTCATAGAACAGATACATCTGTACAGAAATCTTAAAATACAACTTTATTTTATTTAAATTTTTGTCATTATCAGAAAGAAGTGAATCAATCACATCTCTGTCAGAAGTTTAAAAACATGGGTTATTATTCACATTTTTACTTAAAATTTTTTCATATAATATAACATGATATTCTTTCTCTTCCCCATAGGATCTTTTTGTTGTTGTTCTTTTGTGTTTGGTTTTTTGAGACAAGGTTTCTCTGTGTAGCTTTGTGCCTTTCCTGGAACTCACTTAGTAGCCCAGGCTGGCCTCGAACTCACAGAGATCCACCTGCCTCTGCTCCCGAGTGCTAGGATTAAAGGCGTGCACCACCACTGCCCAGCCCCATAGAATCTTAATATGTGTTACTGATTTGTAAAACACAAAATGGAAATGGAGAATAAAATTTAATGATGTAAAAATTCTTCAATGTTTAAAATTTACCTATGTTTCTAGATAAAAATTGTAACTTACATTATATAAAATATTTAAAAAATCATGAATTTAGGAAGAAGCTCTTTAAAATTAACTTATTTTTCTAGATAAAAATTAAACCTTATATTATATAAAATATAAAAGAAAATTCATGAAGAATTTAGAAAGAAGCTCTTAATTTTCTGTAAGTTTTTTTTAAATAAGGGTTTGCTTTAAGGACATGAATGCTTATATTTCTTTTTTTTCTATTTTTCCACTTCTTTTTTAAGTCAGATATGCCTACTATAAAACACCAGGGACTTCTGTTTCCCTGAAAACCAAATATCTGGTACTAAAAAAATACAAGAGATGGGCCACCCAATACAAGCAGACAAAGCCTTCTCTGGTGGGGAACTTACCACAGGAAGTGTGAGCCATGTAGCCACAAGTCGGCTGCTGATCCAGCCATACCATGACAGGCTTATAAACATCAAAGGAATAATGGGACCCAGCATAAAAATACTTCCAGAAAAGCTTCCCGAAAACAGGAAGAGTATAAAATAAGTCCCCTTCCATGACACCATGATTCTGAAACATAAAAAAAAAACAAAGATTATGTTTTATGCATTTAGCTGTTCCAATTCCATCAAAATTATAGATACAAATATCTTTAATGAGGCTACTGAACAACTCTGATGAAGGCTAGAGAAGACTGAATTCCCTGTTCTACAAGCCTAACAAGTTGCCAGTACACTAGAAACTGATCCTCTCAAAAGAGTATATAAATGTCTGTTCTCCAGAAACATATGCTAACTGGTGTGCCCTGAACTGTTACTCTGACATTGCTAATACACTGTTAAATTTTTTCAAAATAATGTATTTAGACAACTGGAGGAATGTGCTGTATTTTCTTGAACAGCACAGTGTATTTCTCAGGTCATCTAAGAGTAGATTTTAAAAGTTAAAAAAAAAAATCAAGGCACCGGTGCTTATTGACCCTTCTCCCTTGGGAAATGCAGGGAATGACCTCGGCTGAAAAGTCATGATGAATTGTCCAGCTGACTAGAGCTGGTTCAGGCCTTATAGCTGAAATAGCAGATCCCCGCAGTTCTGGTCGTTAACTGCCTTCCTCCTCTAGGTCAGAAAATCTCCAGTCTGAGTTTGAACAGGCCACTACTCAGGATGAGAGCCTCCTGCAGACAGAACTGCTGCAGCAGGAGCACTAAGCCTCTCAGGCAAGTGAGCCACCATTGCATTCCATCCCCAGCAAACATGGAATTGGTGGGAGACTGGGAGCTCTTGACCTTGGCTTCCAATGTGAATAGATCTTGATTTTTTTTTCTGGCCTGTGGCCCAGCCAGGCTGTTTCTGTGTCTGATTGCCTTTCCTTCTCATATAGGAGATCTTCAGAGATCTGAGGAGGCCAAAGAAGCCACAGATGCCTTGAACCCATGACATTCTAAACTGTCAGATCATGAATTCCTCCTCAGAAGACACTCCTTTAGAGCTGTGAACTCACCAGTGAGGAAAATACCAGCTGTCTTCCAGGTGATCCAGCCCCAATCAGATCTCTTGGTCTGCTGACTCAGTACTCTTAAAGCAAAGAAAGCATCAAAAATGAGCTTGAGATGCAGAAAACCTGATCCAAGAATTACTGAGAACCCTGACATTCAACAGAAATGGCCAATGTGAGGGGTACTAAAACATGAAGGAAAGAGGTGTAGTGAGCAAGACTATTTCTGTCAGTTTAATGTTGATGGCTTTGACAAGCTGACTGAGTTCTCAGTCCTCCCTATGTGGTATGAAATCTGTCATGGAAGACTGGGTTGATGTCACGCTTTTCCAGACAGACCACAACCAAAAGCATCATATTTCATTCTCCAGTACAGTGTTGAAGCTCACTCCATATCATGCACCAGTGTTGATGAAGAGAATGCACCAAAGAGATCTCCACAGTCCATCATTCTTCATGTCATTCATTTTTTTCCATATTGAAATGAGTGAGTATTCTTTGGTTTCCAAGCGTGGCCTGAAATGACTGGTCCTGAGAAAGGATTTACAGAAGACATCTGAGTCACCTTTGATGTTCTGGGCACTCAGATGCTGCCCATGGACTTGTCATGTCTCCAAAAAGCACAGAAGCATCTGAAAGATTCAGATAGTGACCAAGACATTGCAGGATCAGCAGTGGGTGATAATTTATCAAAAGCTTCCCAATGGTGCACAAAGTTTGCTCTAGGAAATATCTCATTCTTTGTGTCAGTGAGGGCTTTACCTACAAAACCTGAAGGAGGCATGGCTAAACTAGCTTTGAAAAGGCTTTTCACAATCACTGTCTTCCTACGGTGTTTCCAAACCCAGCTGCTAAATGCACAGCAAGAGAATGCTGCTGACCTTAATTTTATGTATGGTTTTTGGTTGGGTTTTGTTTGCTTTGTTTTTTTTTTTTTGTTTCTTTGTTATGGTTTGAGCTTTTGCTATTTATTTATTCTTTCTTTTGTTCTTGTTGTTTTGATATTTGCTAAGGATATTCACTGTTTATGTTGACTGATCTTTTAAGCCCCTATTGAGTAAAATAACTGTATTTTTATTTTAATAAAATGATTTAGTACTTTTCTGTCTTAGAACCAATTTCTTTACTCAGGTGTGTTGCCTCACTCAAGTAGCCCCAGAAACTCCTGTAACATCAAGAACTCTTGTGAGCCCAGCTTGGGCTATATATTGAGTTTCCAGTCAGCCAGGTCTTCACAGGGCTTAGGATGTGGATATCATTTTATGTTGGGAAAAGTATTGATACTGTATCTCTGTGTCCCTATATTTAGCTCTCCCTGAAAGACATTATTCTGGATACACATTTCCTAAAATGATGATGAGTACTCAATTAATGAGAAGCATAACAGTATTGCTCTAAAGCTTCTCGGGAAATGAGAATATTGATTGAAGAAGCTTTAAATAAATCCATGGCCTGTTTGCCACCTGGGGCAATGATAATGTCCCTTTCTGGGCCGCTGCCAAAGGCCATGTCCTGTCCATGGCCCGGAGGAAGCTATGGGGGTCTGTGTTGATGTCCATATCTCCTCTTTCCTGTGAGGGCCTTGCAACAACCTGCAGTCTGGGCCAACACCTATGACCATGTTTTTATCAAAAGGCTTTTTCCCAAAAAGAGTATGTATGTCTTAGAGGCATGTGCTGCCACATTGGAGCAAATGACATCCGGGCCAGGGCTGTTGCTGAGGGTTGTGTTTGGGTCCATGGCTCTGTTGCAGCCAGGGTCTGTGTTGATATCTCAGGCTCCTGTGGCCATCAAAGGCAGTGCAGATGCCTGGAATGTGGGCCACTACCTGTGTACATGGTATTGCTGGGCCTAATCCAATCTGAGTGACCAGTCCTGGGCTGCAGTCTAGCACCATGTCTGTGTAGATGTTGCAAACACAGCCAGGATCTGTGTTCATGTTCATGGCCTGTGTTTGCAACAAAGGCCACACAAAAGTACATAGGGGTCTAGGCTTCTATGTAGGTATCCAAGGGCTGTGCTTCTGTTGGCCCATACAGATCTGAGTGGCCAATGCTGCCACTAGGGGCCCTGGTGTCCTCTGCACCTAGGTTGCTTTCAAAAGACATGTCTGTATCTGTTGCCCTGCAACATCCTCCATCGATATTGATGTCAGTGGCTCCTGTTACCTCCAAAGACAGGGTAGGTTAACCCAGAATTATCTGTGGGAGCTGGACATGCCCCCTACCAACTGCAGCAGTCCAGTGAGTGGGTCCAGTACCAGGATGGAGCAGCAAATTAGAGAGTATCTTGTTAGTAGTTGTCCAGGTGAGCGGTCCCTGAGACTGTGAGAGAAAAGAACTGAGTCCACCTCCTTCTTCTACCTTGTGTTTTCAGGGTGAGAGAAAGATGCCCACTCCACCTAAGCACACACATGCTACCTGCAGCTGGTGGGAGAGTTGGCCTCTGGGGAATAAGAATAGAGGAGCTGAGGCAGCCTCACACCAACTGCAGCAATTGGCATTGTGGGTTTGGCACCTAACATGGACAAAACAGCAGAGCTGTCTCTAGTGGTCTGAGGGTGAGTAAGTCAGAAGCTAGAGCATGAGAGCAGGAAAACTAGCCTCTTTCCATTCTGCCTGCAGCATGGGGTGAGCTAGCTAGGCAGTCCTGGAGAGCTTTCCTGGATGTTGAGGTGAGGAAAGGTGGTGGGCTAACCAAACTGCTACCATGCAGGCCAGAATCAGGGCTGAGTTATCCTACCTTAATGTCATCTTTGTCTATGAACTGCTGGACATATGTGAAAGGCTGGGACATGCCTATCCAAAGCTGCAGGATCTCCATGACACAAGGCATCAATAGGATTTCCAAGAAGAGCACAAATGAAGGTCCATCATCTATAGTGTAGAGAAGCCAGAGAAGCCTGGAACACTCACAAGCAAAAGTCTATGGACTAAAGAGTACACTGTGTGACATACTGGGCCACACTACAGACTCCTCCAAGACTTTTGTTTCTTTGTGTTTAATTTTGGGTTTTCAGCTTTCCTTTAAATTTGTTTTGTTTTGTGGGGGAGGTTTCAAGGGCAGAGCTCAGATGTGAGGGAATATGTTGGGGGTGAAATGGGATTGGGATGCATGATGTAAAACCAACAGAGTATCAATAAAACATTTAAAATAAAAAAGAAATTAGGTAAGCCAGAGCTGTCTGCTGTGGACACACTAAACTCTACTGCCCACCTGTTCACAAATAACCTGTCAGAGGCTTAATATTAATTATAAACTGTTTGATCTATAGCTCAGGCTTCTTGCTAGTTAGCTCTTTTGACTCAAATGAACCTATTTGCATTAATCTGTGTATGGCCACATGGCTGTGGATAGAACTAGAAAATACCATCCTGAATGAGATAACCTAGACTCAGAAAGACAAACATGATATGTACTCACTCCTAAGTGGATACTAGATGTAAAGCAAACGATAACTAGACTACAACTCACCGCTCCTGAGAAGCTAGGAAACAGGAAGGTCCCTAAGACAGATGCATGGATCACCTTGGGAAGGGGAAATAGAGGACATCTCCAGGAGTGTACTGGGTTTGGGGGGATTTAAGGGCCCCCCTGGCAATAGGTTCAGGATCCATCCTTGGTGCATGAGCTGGCTTTTTGGAGTCCATTACCTATGGTGAGACACCTTGCACCCTTGCCTTGTTGCAGGGAGAGGGGCTTGGACCTGCCTCAACTGAATGTACCAGGCTTTGCTGACTCCCCATGTGAGGGCTTACCTCATTGGAAGAGGGAACGGTGGGCATGGGTTGGTTCTGTAGTTAATATGTCAAGAGTATATGTCTTATAAATATTTCTAGATAAATTTATGGCAAAATACTAGTAAGAAATAAACATGCAATGGTTTATGATGGAAAGTTACAATGTCATTGATTTGTATAACAAATATAGTAAGAAATCATCCAAGTGATGTGCATGTTTAAGGCAAGAGAATAATGGAAGGGATATAATATGTTTGAGAGTAAAGCATAAGCTACCTACTAGCACTATATGCATAAAGTGGAACATGATTATAGTATAAACGAAGTGCAGGAATTTTTTAAGTTTTGGATTCAAACACACTGTCTCATACTAGGAAAGGATTCCAAAACTGGCCATTTGAAACCAAAAAGCTTCTGAACTTCAAAGGACACCATCATTGGATAAAGAGGCAGGCTACTGAATGGGAAAAATCTTTACTAGCTATACAGTTGACAGAAGGATGCTACCTAGAATATTAAAACTAACTAACTAACCAACCAACCAACTCATTAGAAAAACAAACATCAAGGAAAAGAGCAACCCAGCTGGAGAGTGGTTGATACATGCCTTTAATTACAGCATAATGGAGGCAGAGGCAGGCAGATCTATGTGAGTTTGAGGTCAGCCTCCTCTCAGAGCAAGTTCCAGGATAGCGAGGACTACACAGAGAAACTGTATCAAAAAATGTAAGTGACAACAACAACAAAAATGGCAACCCTTTTCATTTGGTGTGATAAATGTGGCTAATCTGCCCCTTTCCCTCCTAATGTTGAAGTTAGATGCTTCAAGGCAATGTTCTAGCTGCAGTGGAGACCAGAAACTAGTGTAAGGAAGGTCTACAAACAAGCCTATCTCTTCCATTTGCTCTATACCTTCTGAGTAGAGTTTAAGACAGAAAATACGACTGTTTCTTTTCAAGTTGCGGTGACAAAAATATGACAGAAATCAGTTAAGGGAGGAAGCTGATGGCTGCAGGGAATGTCAGTCAATTACAGCGTGGAGGGCAAACATGGTAGCTTGGTCTGTGGCAGTGGTCTTCTTTTTCTTACACTGTGGTAGACCAGGAAGCAGACGACTCAGAACTAGTACCAGAAGTGATGATGGCCTTTAAGACCCATCACAGGCAACCTTCTTCTGCTAGCTAGGCCATGTCCTAAAGGTCAAACAATCTCCCAGAGGAGGAACCAATTGTTAAATCACATGAGCACCAAGCATCTGTGTGTTAGTGTAAAAAATGTGTTTAGTCAGTGTGTATCAGAGGACTAGTGAGATGGCTAAGTGAATAAAGGCACTTGCCAGGATAACTGACAAACTGATTTGATACCTGAGACTGACATGATGGGAGGAGAGAACTGACTCTGAGAAATTATCCTTTGATCTCCACACTTCTGCAATGACATACATGTTCATTGCCTTCCTCATCTCCCAAGTAAGTTGAGACCAGGGTGTACTTGAACTCCCAAAGACCCATCATGTGTCCTGAGTGCTCTGATTAGCATGCCCAGCCTCCTTACTGCTGTTCTTAGGACCTACATAGTTTCTGGATTTCAATTGTAAAACTTGCAAGCTGATGATGCCTGGGCCCCAGGAACTTAGCAAGCATCCTGAGAATGGCTAATACTTCCACTTAAAATATCTCGGCTTTCACCCTAATCATTTGCATCTCTAGCATTCATTCTAGGAGCTGGAAGGATGTTTCAGCAATTGAGAACACTTGCTGTTCTTGCAGAGGACCTGGGATTGATTCACAGCACCCACATGGTAGCTGACAACCATCGATAAGTCCAGGTCTAGGAGATCTGATGTCCTCTTCTGACCTCTGTGGGTAGTAGGCACACACGTGGTGCACAGACAAAATGCAGGTAAACGTTCTTCCACAGAAAATAAACAAGTCTCAAAAAACACAATCATGTGGGTCACTTTCATGTTGAGTGTAATTACTCCAGGAGTCTAATTATTTATTCTATTTT
The DNA here is from genome assembly GCA_949786385.1 of Onychomys leucogaster. Taxonomy (NCBI): domain Eukaryota; kingdom Metazoa; phylum Chordata; class Mammalia; order Rodentia; family Cricetidae; genus Onychomys; species Onychomys leucogaster. The sequence goes on along the minus strand of OX460426.1, from coordinate 43,298,280 downwards.
GATGAGTTCTCTTTACTTGTGTTAAAACCATGTATACATTCTGAGTTTTTATTTCTTTTTTTTAATTTTATAATTAATTTCATTTTATATATCAGACATGGATTCCCATGTCCTCTCTTCTCCTGCCACATCTCCGCCAAACTCCCCTCAATCCACCCCCCATTCCCACCTCCTCTAAGGCAAGGACTTCCCTGGGGATTCAGATCATCATGGTAGATTCAGTTGAGTCAGGTCCAGTCCCCTCATTCCTGCACCTAGGCTGAGCAAAGTGTCCCAGCATAGGCCCTAATTTCCAAAAGGCTAGCTCATACTCTAAAGAGAGGTCAAAGTCCTACTGCCTGGGGTCCTCCTAAATAGTTCACACTAATGGACTGTCTAGCTTATCCAGAGGGCCTGGTACAGTTTCATGGATGCTCTTCAGGTATTGGTTCATAGTTCAGATGTTTCCACCAGTTTGGCTATTGGTCCCTGTGCTTTTTGCATCATGGTCTCAATACTCTTGCTCATATAATCCCTCCTCTTTCTTGCTGATTGGACTCCTGGAGCTCCACATGGGGCCTGGGCATGTATCTCTGCATCTGATTCTACCAGTCATTGGATGAGTGTTCTATCACCACAATTAGGGTGTTTGGCCATCTGATTACCAGAGTTGGTCAGTTGGTGTTTCTCCCCACTATTGCCAGTAGTCTATAGTGGAGGTATTTTTGTGGATTTCTGGGGACCTCTCTAACACTTTGCTTCTTTCTATTCTCATGGGGTCTTCACTTATCATAGTATCTCTTTTCTTATTCTCCCTCTCTGTTCTTGATCCAGCTGGGATTTCCTGCCCCCCTAAGCTCTCTTTCCCACAACCCTTGCTCTTTCTACATGAGCAGATTGAACGGCTGAGTTTTCATTTCTATGATCATACTTATTTTCACTTATACCATAGATGGTGACTGGCAAGAGTGTCCCTGGAAGTGAGGGTGTGAAGGAGGGTCAGGATACATTGGAGGCTGGATTCCTGTTTTCTTACACCAGAAGCTTGCTCTCTTACAAACAAGTGGCAAGTTTTCTAATGACTGAACCAAATTATAACCCTATATGTTTGGCATGATTTCACACTGTTTCAGGTGTTTGAAGTTTTCCCATATGCCTCAAAATTGTAGCCTCTACCAATTTTCATGAAGCTTGTAAATAAAAAAGAAATACACATAGAGACAATTGGCTAAACAGGCCTGCCTCCCAACATGATGACCTAAGTTCAAAATCCAGAACACAAATGGTAGAAGGAGGGAAGCAACTCCCTGAATTGGTCCTCTCACCCCCCAACACACACACTGACACACCACCACACACTGGAGTTTGCTGTGCATATTGCTCTGTATAAATAAAATGCTAATTTGCCAGAAGCAAGGCAGGAAGTATAGGTGGAACAAGGAGAGAGTAGAATTCTGGGAAGTGGCAGGAGAGACCTGCCAGCTGCTGCATGTAAGAACTAGATAGCAAGAAGCCTGCCATGGCCATACAGTTTGTAAGCAATATAAGTTTCTGTGTAATTATTTTATATGTGGGTTGTGGGACAGGGGGTGGGGCTTGGTGGCACCTGGAGAGAAGCTCTCCAGCTACACAGGGCATCCAAAAGCTCAAGTTTGCACCTTAAACCTTAAATATTTAATAATCAATTCAAAATGGAGCTAAAAACAACTTACTAGTTGTCTCTCTTAAGTTGGCAGGTTCCTGGCATGTGCATTTGATCAGCCATATGGCAGAAATGAGGCGTCTGCAAGGGGCACAGTATGCTGCATAGTGGATTTAGCCTTTGCTAGTTAAAAAAAAAAAAGAGGTTTCTGGGCTATAAGCTGCTTTGATAAAAGCATAGAACCACTATTTCTAAGAGTTGATGGTGGCTCCCAGAGCTGGTAGTAAACATACCACCGCCATATTTGACAGCTGGGGTTGGCGGAGCCACCAGCCAAAGCTGCTATTTTAGACTTAGTAATGCTGCATTTTAAAACAATAGATTCATAATAAGACAGATTCAGATGAAGCAAGACTTTAAATGCTATACAATGTGTATAAAAATGTACTTAAGCTTGGAAGAGAAAGAAAAAGCAATATATACAGTTATATAAACAGATAAACAGATACTTTTTAAATATAAATTGTTTAAAGAGACAATAAAGGTAGCATAAAAAATAAGCCACATAAAGATGACTATTACACAGAGAATGTGGATTGTGTTGTCTTTGGGATTTTTAACTGAAGAGAGATATTTGATTGTCAGGGCAGCAGAGTTAAGCCAATCTGTATATTTTAAAGACACCTTGACTTCAAAATTTGAATACAGGATATGTTGCTTTGGAAAGGAGGCTCTGCTTTTGTTTCCACAGAAAGCAAGATGCTATGGATTTGTTCCAGATTAAGATACATCAGGTTTGACCAGCCAAGACCCCCTGAGAGGTCTCCAATGACACCATGGCCCAAATGATCCAACATCCAGAATGGTTTCAAGGCAACTGGCTCAGAAGATGTACCCTCATGGACAACTCCAATCAGCATTTTATTTATCAAACAAATCAGAGTAACACATATTTACAGAGTACAGAAAGACATCTCCAGCATATACTTAGGACTTTCATGTCCAGAGGCCCAACAATCATCTCCAAGGCCTTGGCTCTGCTTGGTGACTGGGAGGGTTCTGCCTGCTGCAGGAAATCCAGGCTGATCTATCAAATAAGAGACTTCACCTCCCCTACAGCTACATGTTCTGGAAACAGAACCAGAGAGCACACAGGGCAAAGTCAGACCATGTTTCTACATACTGCTCCATCAGCTATCTCTCCACTGAGAAGACGGGCTCTTTTTCATTTTTATTTATATTATTGTCTTAGGGAGGGTCTCTTGTAGCCCAAGGTTGCTTTAGACTCCTGATTGTTCTGTGACTACTTCACTGCTGCTAGGATCAGTAGCATGTCACCACACCACCATGCCTGGTAGCTCATCTTTATTGGATGTTCCCTTCAGTGTTACCCCTTTGTGCCTGCTGACACTTGTACACTCCCATAATTGTCAGCTGAATGAAACTATTATGGGAAGAAAAAGGAAGATTGTTAACAGCTAACAATAATACAAACAGAATGCAGCCAGTGTTAAATGGTAGTGGAATGTGACAGACACAGCAGGGAAGGAAGGGGGAAAGACTTTGTCTCCCCTCTACTGTCACAACATTGTCATTGTTTCCTTGCTGAGGGTCTCTGTCCATTTAGAAAACATCAGAGATGTGTGTGCATGTGTGTGTGCGTGTGTGTGCATGTGTGTGTGTGTGCATGCACGCGTGCCTATTGTCATGCATAGATCCAAGTCTTCATCCTTGCTCTATGTGAAAAAAAAAACCTTCCAGAACATCCAAAGCCTTTGTGGTCCCCTCCCTATCATCATTCTGGCAGCCTCATCTTCTTTCATCCAACATTTGTTTAAAATTCACAAGGAAAACATGGTTTTCCTTCATCAGTTCTCCATAAATGTCTATGTCACTAGACAAGATTAGATTGAGAGTTGCCTGGTATGGAATTCTGTTCTCAAAACTTCAATACACTTATGCATCTGTATATTTATATATGTGTTAGCACACATGTGTCAGAGCATGGTTCAGATTCAGTGGACAAGTTGCAGCCATTAGTTCTCTACTGTCACCATGTTCATCCCAGGATCATACTCAGGAGTGCTAGTTCTGTAGATTCCTTGGCTCTGGGTTGTGTATAGACTGCTCACAGCTAAGACGAACGTGGATGACAACAGAAAGCAGTGATGGTTACCTGGACCAAATTTGAATCATTTAGAACATGTCATCCTCATTAGGGGAATCTATCAGTGCAAGTGACTCATGGGCAAGTCATAGAGACCATCTTGACATTCACCACAACATATGGGCTCTTGGAGAGAATAAGAAAGAGACAATGAATAATAGTTAACCAGGCATCTACAGAGGATGTGTTGGGGAGGAACAAAGTTCTTAGCAAATCTTCAAATTCAAGATGACCACATTCTCTTAATCTGGTGTTGTTGTTGTTTTTCATTTTAATCTGATATTGGCCTTATTTCTATGGTTCCTTGTCACCAAACTAAAGTAAGAAAAAGCCCAAATTCACTCATATGTAACATGGAGTAATATATTGATATGAGTGCATCTGATGGAGATATTCTAGTATAAATGAGAAATAGGAAGACAGTTGTCTAAGTTTCAGAGGGTTAAGACCTGACACACTCAACTACATACCTCTCAGAGTACAATATATATGCATCCTTCATTGGAAGTATTCTTCTTCAAAATAAATGTTTGCCACAGTTAACAAAAGGCAAGAAATGGAGATGGGAGAATTTTAAAAGCTTCCACGATAACTACAGTTTGCTGTTATTTCACTTCATAGGATGTAACAGGGTTAATTTTCCATCCCCATCATCCATAATGTACTAATTTTGAACCTAATACATTGCACATGCCAGGGAAGTATTCTGTCTCTGAGTTATATTCCTGGTTTGTAACTACATTCATCTGCTACAACTACTACAGGGCAGACATCAAGAGGAGCTTTAACTGTCAATTTAGCCCTAATAAGATTGGCCATGTGAGTAGCTGACAGAATGCTTTGAAGACTAGGCATGCTTATCTGAGACAGAAGAGGCACCCCAGTCCAACAGCACACTCTATAAAGTTTAGTCTGAGAAAGGTTGATAGTAAACTGTTATCTATCTGCACAAATGCAAGGAGAAGATGCCATGTTAATCTTCCTGGTAGCATTTATCAAAAGAACCAAAACTATGCTGAGGATTCACATGGAAGTAAGGCATGACTGAACATAGGCTTCTTCCCAATAATGGAAAGATGGACAGGGAGACACATGCCACAAGTTGGTGAGTGGTGGTGTAGGATGAATGAAGTCTCAGCTGGTTCCAGTGTGTCTACAGGTTTTGTATCAGAATTAGTTCAGAATGAGAAAGTGACCAATGAAAGGGATGAATTTAAATGAACCACCTACTTCTCTGACCTTAGAGATCTTAAAAGCTTACATTTGAGTGAAAGAGACTGGAACTTAACAAGGATAATTCCTTCACACAATAACTCTCTGTGAGTCTCAGGTCAGATTTATTCCAGAAGAACAGCAGAAGAATAAAGCCCTCATCTGAAAGAAACCTTTCCTCAATACACTGTGACTTCTTCTGTGGTGAAAGAGTAGCATCAACCATTCCTCTCCTTTTCAAGCTTGCAGAGTCACACACTCAGGTTCCATCCACCCAGACAAAAGTGAAGTTTCCACTTAACACTGCTTAGCTGGTGCATCAAAGGAATATATTACCCCATCTCCATCCCCAGGGGTGTCTTAAAAGTGCATTTTATTTGATGGGCCACTTCTGCATTGTCATCTAGACGAGAGGTGACATAACTGCTCCAACTCTGACAGTAAGAGATGCTGAGTGATGATCCTGAACCCAGGAGCACTCTGCTTGAATGACTGGCATTCCAAGCATTTTCCCATGCCTACCTCATAGTCCTGTCCCTACAATTCTCCAGAAACACCTCTCTTTGGTTAGGTGTAATCCAGTCCAGCTAATTCACTAGAGAGGCTGGAAGGAAGAATGTCAATTGCAGAGGATGGAGGGATCACTCATCCTTTAAGAGGATGTATAGCTCTCCCAGAGGACCCAGAAATCAGCTAACAATCTCCTTGACTCTAGTTTCAGGTGGAATCCATTGCCCTTTCTGGCTTCAGTGCAAACTGCTTGCTTGTGGTGCATAGAAAACAGGCAAAATCCCCATATACATAAACACAAGTAAATGAAACTCAAAAAAAATTCCATGCAAAATGGATAGTCATGGCAATAGCACATTAACAAGACCACATCTCAATATGTCTTAGAAGGTTACTGGCCCTGCATTGCCAGTGTCACTGGTGGTGTATTTCAGGAAAAGAAAGGCAGAGAGCTATAGGTTTCCTCATTTATTCTATACTCCTGTAACCAATGGTCTCACTTCCTGAGATGCATTAGAAAACACAGGTGCATTTCTGAAAAATCTCATATGTATGAACATGTGTGTATCTATTTTCCATTTTTCGGAGTACATAGACATGTGAAGGCAATTGTTTCATATGGATCTTTTCCCATCATGAAGTGGATATCCATGGAGTAGGCCATGTAATTCAAACTCAGACATCATTCTGGTTTGTAACCCTGTCTGGCTGGGAACTCACAATGTAGCCTAAGCCTCCTAGAACTTGCAGAGCTACATCTCTGCCTGTTGAGTTCTATGGTTACAGAAGTGTGACATCACACCCGACTACAAAACGAATTTTAAGAGTGAAGAGTTGGAAATTGTCCTTTTATTCATGAAATTATGGAAATTTGACTGAATAGGGGCTTTAAGAAGGCATTTAGTATATTCAGTGTAGAACCTTACCAAAATATAAAATCAAAGAAAGAAGAAAAGAACCAAAAATACCAAAACATCAAAACAAAAGAAAGAACATCAAAACCTCAATTCAAGCAAAGATGAAAATAAACCAAAACTATTTTCACTGAGAAGCATTCTCATCATGCATATTAGTGCATGGTCTAACATCCTGTGGCTGGCTTTAGACATAAGTTGGAAGGCAACCATGAATTGAAATAACCTCTTCAAGACAAATATTGTCATGCCACTTTGGGGCTTTTAGGTTAAGACCTTGCCAAAGTTGATCTTATGCTCTGTTGGCCACTAAAGAATTCTGTCTGCCAGCATGTGTCTGAATGCCTATTCAAGACCAAAAATACACATGGGGAGCATCTGCTACCCAAAGACATAAAAGCTCATGGTGTCATCCTTTCTAAATCATCTCTCAGAACAATTCACTTCACCATCACATGTGCATAAAATTGAGTAACTCCAGTACTGGACTGGAGTGAGAATATGATGCATCTGTTGTGTGGTCTTTCTGGATAGCAGAATGACATCAACACAGTCTCCATTGACATATCTCTCTCCACATATGAAGGGCCGAGGGCTCAGTCAGCTACCAAAAGTTCATAGCAATAAACTTTCAGAATAACAGTGAGCAGAAACATATTCTCCCTCCATATTGTTGTGGCCCTCACTGGGAACACTTGCTGGTTGATGTCAGTTTTTCTGCATACTTCTTTTGTTTTGTTTTTTTTTATCTCAAGCATCTTATGACAGTTAGTGTTCCTGCTGCAGCAGCTCTGGGGGCAGGAGGCTCTCATCCTGAGCTGTGGACTGTTCCAGATCATGTAGGAGTTCTTCTGACATAGAGGAGAAAGTTAGTAAGGGCAAAGTCCTGGTGGAGGTCCACCATGTCACATATCATTCAGTGATATCACAAAAACTCAATTGTGCTGGACAGTCAACATTGATCTTTGGCAGTAGTCATTGTATGTACCCCTAATGAACAAGTGTCACAGATTAGCGGGGCCTTGAATTATTTTCTGCCCTTAACAAGTATCAGATGTTGATATGAGTACTGTATGCACTGGGCTCTATGGCAAAGAACAGGACTTTTTCCTACAGTATATAAACAAAAGGAGTAGCATATTAAAGTCATGCATAACAGCATAGTAGAGATACAGAGACTGTTCATGATGAATTCCTCATCAACAACCTCATTTTTTTCCTTGTCCATTTTATGTTTATTATTTTCTAGGAAGGGTAACAATATGCATTTCTGGATGACTTGATATATATTCTAGGATGGCTACAAGAGGCCAGAGATTACCTGCATATGCTCTCAAAGAGCTTAAATTAAAGACATGCACCATCACACACACCTGCCCTTATTTCTGATTTTAATTGATAATATTTTACTTTTCTCTCCATGTTGTACAATGCTGTCACTGGTTTGATATAGAAAACCTTAAAATTTCAAGCTGTGTTCCTTCTTGTCTTTTTTAGAGGGATTACATGAGCCAGAGTGGTAGAGATCATGATGGGGATATCTACAGAAACAACTGAACTAAGCTCAAAAGAACTCAGGACACTTAGAATGACAGTTGTGGAAACAGCATGGGACTGGACCAGACCCTCTGCATCTGGGGGCCTTTTGTATAGCTGGATGTGTTTGAAGGCCCCTGGCAGTGTGATGTGGATCTATTCCTGGTGCATGAGCTGTCTTTCTCGATCCCAATGCCTATGGTCAGACACCTTGCTTTTGCTTGATAAAGTCGGGAGGGACTTGGTCTTGCCTTAACAGAATTTCAGATATGGTGAGACACACCTTTAAATCCCATCACTTGTGAGGCATAAGCAGGCAGAGCTCTGCAAGTTCGAGGAAAGCCTGATGAGAACATATTAGAGAGATCAGAAGAGAGGGATGGGACATAATTCTGCAGACCCAGAAAGTATCAGACATATTGTTTGCTGGACAGAAGTTCTTATTGATGGTACCAGCATAATACCCTGAGTTCTGAGCTGGTCTACCCTTGCTTGGAACAGAGTCTTTCAGATAAGCAAAACCCCAAAAAGGACAGAGAGCCCTGGTACAGGGGACCCAATTGGCTCCATACTCCAACTTCAGCCTGGGTTCATACCTCATCTGGGAGACAGTCAAATGATACTGCAGCTTTATTGCCAAGTGTTTTTGCTGTGTGACCAGCTCCCTCTGCTTCAGCAAGCTCTGAAGTCTCTCTTCCATTCTTTGCTGCTCCTGTTCATTAGAAGATTGTGTCCTTAGTGGAGGGTTGAGTATAGTATATTCAATCTAATCTCAAACAAGTGTAAGCACACACAGAAAATCCCAAGAGCTTTCTGGTCAGTCAATCTCACCAAATTTCAAGCTCATGGGGACATAGAAAGCCTGCTTCAAGTTGATAAGATTGAGACTGAAAAAGAGACAAATGCAGTGGTCTCCTCTAGCTGTCATCCACATTTAATATGCATTGGACTCCCACATGCCTCTATTACACACACACACACACACACACACACACACACACACACACACACACACAGATACACACACACATACCACAGAGAGAGAGACAGAGAAAGGGCTGAGAAAAGAACAACAAAGTGATAGAGGGGCAGTTATCTTTAAAACAAGCACACCAGCCATTAGGAAAAGTCCCAAAACTCACCTTTCCATTCCTGGGGAACTAAAATAGCCTAGGGGAACATACTCTTGAACTAGTGGAGATGGTTAGAGAATTTTTTACTCTTGAACTCAAATCTGTGTATAAAAATCCTCCCATCACAATGACATGTAGCTGTGTGATAAGTGATTGACCTGTTTCCTCCTTTTGCCTATAGCTTCAAAAGAGCATCAGGGATTGCATGCCAATGACCAAGATTCTCAGAGGAGACTCACTTCCCAGAAATACTAATGCACAGACACAGAATTAACAATTTTATGTCATGAAGTGGGTGGATTGCTGGGTGGATGGATGAGGAAAGTGATGAGATAGAGCACAGGTGTCTGGAGGGGTAGACTTGGTTAGGTTACATAAGTAAATGTTGCTGGATCTCACTGTGACCAAGCTGCCAGTCCTACCTGCTTTTGCTGGTTCTGGAGGTCACTGGTCTCTTCTTGGTTCTTACTGAGCACCCTCAATTCACCCAAGTGGTGCTTCAGCAGGACCCAATCCTCCAGTAGGTTCTCCTTCTTTTCCCTCAGCATGTCCAACTTTTTTTTCCATTGACTCTGCTCTATCAGAAGCCAGCTTTGCAGATCACTGGAAACATCTGCTTGCCAGCCTCCTCCGGGAACCCCTGACTGCATGCCTCAGCAAACCAACCCTATCCCAGGTTCACAGGAAGATATAAACAAAAACCTTTAACAATTATGAGAGTGGCACTCAAGACCAAAAGCAGAGAACAGTTATTTCCTGGAAGAATCAATCTATTTCTGAAACCCCCCCAAAATAACCCCTCAATGCAGCTCAAAAAAACAAGAGGAGTACCTCATCTGTACTAATCGGTCCACTGTCATGAGGAAACACCAGCAGGTTATGTGCAAGTACACTTGGGTAAGTAGGAGACCCAAAGGGTGCATAGATCCCATAGCAGTCATCAGCTCCTACCTGACAACCCTATTGTGATGTCCATTGGTCTTCTAACAAGTGGTTCTCAGTATGCGGGTTGTGATCCCTTTGGGATGTAAGGAGCCTTTCACAAGGGACACATATTAGATGTCCTATGTAGACATTTATATTAAAATTATTAACAGTAGCAAAATAAAATTAAGACAACTCTACAAAATATTTTTATGCTTTGGGGTCATCAAAACAATGCAGGAATGTATTGAAGTGTCACAGTATTAGGAAAGTTGATGACCACTGATCTAGCGGCTACTGAGCATGACAATATTGGGCTTGGAAGAGCTAATAGTCACATTAAACCTTAGCAAAACTGGGTAAATAAGAATAAGTCTGAAAGCTGCTTGCTAATGCTGCTGGCTAAGAATCAGATCTACAGACCCTGCAGTCCAGAGACAAAGAAAATCAGTTGGGCCATTGTACAACAGTTGGGGTCCCTTCCAAGACAAACACTTACTAAGGGAAGACTTTGTCCTTGGTCAGCTCACTGAGCTTCTGTGAGGCCTCCATATTCTCATTCTCAAAATTCTGCAGGTCTAACAACCCATACTGGGAAAACTAACTAGGAAGAAGAACTGATTATTTTTATTATTTGGACAATTTTGTGACCAGAAGTTTCTGGATGGCTAGACTACAAAATGTACAAACAAATTGGAGCACTGCTTATTATATTAAATCTTTTTAAATGAGACTTTTCAGGAAAATGATTTCAGTGAATTACTATAGAATGTGAGGATTAAACTAACACAGGTGTTGAAAGTGTTGTCAGTAGGAAAAAAGCTGCAGTATAGAAGGTGGAATGGATGCATTCATAAACACCAAGCATGATACAAGAGACATTTCAAAGACAACATCCAAAAACTCATCTCTACTGCTCACATCACCAGTCTGTGAAAACCAGAAATGCTAGGTGACACTGACTGAACTGATCATGGACTGAGTGGATTTGGTGTGTGGGGAAAGCCTGAGGTAGATGGGCGTGCCCTTCTGTTTTAAAATACTGCTGAATGGGCCTAGGATGAGGTCAGTTGCCCTCCCAGCTATGAGGCCCCAGTTTCTTCTCTAGCACTGGGGAAAAATGAAAATTAAAATGCATAAAAGCAAACAGCAGATTCTTTTGCAGATATAAAAATGCTTTCTTTTTTCTTTTGCAGCTGTCTCTGACAGTAATATGGTAAGAGCTGGTGAGATGGCTCATTGGTTTGGTAAATGCACTTGCCAACAGGTTTGAGGACTTAAGCTCCATCACTGGAACTCAGTGTGGGAAGAACTGACTCCTGAAATTTGTTCTTTGACCTCCACATGCACACTCTAGGACATGTGCACTCACACTCATGCATGTGTACACACACATACACTAAAAATCAGAACAGATTACAGACAGTAACTCATGTACTTTATCCACCATCCCTTTAAAAACTTAAAAAGTTGAGCCAGGCAGGGAGGCACAGGCCTTTAATCCCAGTACTTGAGAGGCAGAGGCAGGAAGAGCTCTGTCAGTTCAAAGTCACCTCACTCTACATAGTAAGTTCCAGGACAGACAGCTACATAGAGAGAGACTCTGTCTCAAAAAACCAAACTACAACCAAACCAAAACCAAGACCACTTAAAAATAAACCTATTGGGTTGGGGATTTAGCTCAGTGGTAGAGTGCTTGCCTAGCAAGCACAAGGCCTTGGGTTTGGTCCTCAGCTCAAAATAAATAAATAAATACATAGATTAATAGATAGATAGATAGATAGATAGATAGATAGATAGATAGATAAAATAAAATAAAAATAAATAAAACTATTATTGAATATAGCTATTTTACAAGAACTGTCTCCTTAGAGTCAGTGAGATTACATTCATGATCTGTGTAGCAGGGTCTAGGTCAGTGGTCCAGTGATTACATGGTTGGCACACGTGGTCCCAAGCTGGATTTCTACCTCTTTAACAAATAAACAAATGAAAACCCAACAACCTCCAGCTACAACTATGACTGTACCCCTGAAAATGTTACAGAAGTTATGTGTGTTTAACAAAGTGGGATTAGTTGGAGAGATGGTTCAGAATTTAAGAGTACTGGCTGATCTTCCAGAGGTCAAAGTTCAATTCCCAGCAGCCACAGTGTAGCTCACAACCATCTATAATGGGTTCTAATGTCCTCTTCTGACATGAAGATGTACATGCAGACAGAGCACTCAGTTCAAAAACCATAAACAAAGTGAAATGAGATATTTTCAAAAAGCTTTGTGGGTTTCTGGGGACTTGCCTCTCTATATATGTAGCATGAACTATCCAAATGGAAACGCTGGATAGGAAACAAAGAACAGGAAAGCTGAAATGTATTTACCTTCTCAGCTGCAGGAAGTCCAGTCCTCCATGATCATCTGCATCTTGGCTCCCAAGATCCAGTGCAGATGTACAGAAAGATCAGAAACAAACCTGCTCTCTGAGTTTTCTTGCATTCTAGTGAGTCATCAACTCTAGATGCATGAAGTGCAGAATGCACAAGTTAATGGGAAACACTGATCTTTTTTATCACATCATTTAGGAAATTGATCTCTGTCAGTTTCATTGGCAGGTCTTCTTCATTGGATCCAGACTTCAAATCACTCACGACAGAGGGTCTGATACACAAGGGAGGCACCAAAAGTAGGGTGAGAATCAAATCAGAGGGCTTTCCAGCTTCTGGGTTCATCAGATGTAAAGGGACATCTTCAGTGGAGATGAGCTTAAACAAACTCAGAGCTACTAAAGGCTTCACATTCTCCTATAGGAAGTAGGAAGGAAGGGAGGGAAATGACAGGTTAGTTTCTTAGGGGTTGGTAAAGTTATCTGTTGTGTCATGTGTTGGCTCCACACTGTCCTTAGAAGAAGCAGGTGCACTCTAGGATGAATTTTAGCCTGCAGGGAAGTCAGCATCTGTCGAACTGACACACTGTAACTTTGCAAAGGGCTTTTTATGGTACACAATTCACATTTTTGGCAAGTTAATTTCTGCATACCAAAACCTCAGCCTGCCACCTAGCTGCTGTGAACCCACTTTCTAGCTGACAACCTTGGGTCAGCACACACTGTCTCCTCGTGCCAGGGGAAAGTTCCTGAGAGGAGTCAGCGTGGGGCTTCGGGAGGTGGCATCTTGGCTCAGGATGCCAGTTCTGACACTGCTCGGCCCATCTCACTTTCTCCGCCACAGTTCAGGGACCCTGTAAGATCTGAAATCCCATCCTGAAGCTTCTCTCTTCGCTCTCTTACCAACTGTCCCTCATGTGGAACCCTCTGGGACCCGGGACCCCAGTCTCCGCCGCCGGCCGCGTCTTACATTTCTTAGCTACATCCATCTCCAGGAACTGCTCCTTCACCATGGTGCCGGCTGCCAGGTGGCCTTCTCCAGGATCCGACTATCTGGATTTAGAGCTCAGAGAGCAGCAGCTGTCCCTCGGCCAGCATAGAGCACCACATGTGCCTTTTCCTCTTCTGCCACAGGTGTCTGTCCAGAGAGGCTTCGCACACGCGCTTTGAGACCTCCCGCTACACCGCCACCTACTGGAGCCTGCATATAATGCAACAGCGCGCAATAATGGAAAAAAAAAGAAAAAAATCTCCTTTCTGGTGGGTTTCTCTAAACAACAGTGAAATGCTGCACTTTCTTATCTCAAGGCAGATAGATAGATAGATATATGATAGTAGATAGATAGATAGATAGATAGATAGATAGATAGATAGATAGATAGATAGATAGATAGATAGATAGATAGATAGATAGATGATAGATAGATGATAGATAATAAATAAATACATCAAATGAAAACACAAAATCAATATTTTGTGAATGAAGAACATAGGAAACTAAAATCTGCCTGCCAAAGAAAATAGATTGTTACTTCACTAAATTTATTACTGAATATTCTTAGTTGTTTTATATATTTTTTTGTTTTATCTCTTTATTAAGAATTTTTTATTCACTTATATACCATCCACAGATTCCCCCTCTTATTCCTCCTCTTGCTCCATCCCATCCTCCCTGCCATGGAACCCCCCCACATTTCCACCTCCAAATAGGTAAGGCCTCCCATGGGGAGTCAACAAAGCCTGGTACATTCAGTTGAAGGAGGCCCAAGCCCTTCCCCCTGCATTAAGGCTGTGCAAGATGTCCCACCATGGATAATGGGCTCCAAAAAGCCAGTTCACACCAGGGATGGATCCTGATCCTACTGCCAGTAGCCCCATAAGCAGAACAAGCTACACAACAATCTTGCTTGTATAGAGGGCATAATACAGTCCCATGCTGGCTCCACAGCTGTTGGTTTAAAGTTCATATGGACAAAGAAAACCCAGGATAGCTTAAACAATTCTGTACAATAAATCAATCTCTGGAGGCATTACCACCCTGGAACTCAACATCTACTATAGAGCTATAGTAATAGAAACAGCTTGGTATTAGTATAAAATGGAAATGTAGACCAATGGAATCAAATTAAAGACCCTGATATAATATGCACACCTATGAGCACCTGATATTTGACAAAGAAGACAACAATATACTGTGGAAAAAAAGAAAGCATCTTCAACAAATGGTTCTGGCATAACTGAATGGCAACATGTAGAAGATTGCAAAGAGATCCATAGCTGTCACCATTCACAAGACTCAAGTCCAAGTGGATCAATGATTTCAATATAAACCCAGTTACAATGAAGCTGATAGAAGAGGAAGTGGGAGGTAGCCTGGAACACATTGGCACAGGAGACCGCTTCCTAAATATAACACCAGTAGCACAGACACTAAGAGCAACAATTAATAAATGGGACCTCCTAAAACTAAGAAACTTCTGAAAGGCAAAGGACACAGTAATTACGACAAAAATGCAGCCTACAGAATGGGAAAAGATCTTCACCAACCCCACATCTGACAGAGAAGTGATCTCCAAAATATATAAAGAACTTAAGAAACTAGACATCAAAATACTAAACAATCCAATTAGAAATCCAATTTAAAATGAGCTTTCATTTATTAACATTAATTTGGTCAAATCACCTTCAAACTCTGGAACTCAGCCACATTGCAAATCATTCTGTCCAAAAGACTTAAACTGCTACCACCCAGTCAAACCAAAGCTCAGTCTTCTATGATTCAGAGACAAGCACTTAAAGAAATGACGAACTTCTATGAAATTACAACCACCAAAGACACGTTCTAGAGCCAAGCACCTGTCAGGGTTCACAAAAAGCCAACCCTGAGGGCTTAGCTCACCCCTGGGGCCAGTGTGTGGGCTGTTGCTCTTATCCAACTCTTAGAGGCAGGTACTGCCAAGGTGGTTCTGGATCACTAATGCCTCCTTCACGATCAGGGACTAGGGAGAGGGATAGAGGAGGGAAGAATATGTAGTCTATGAGGTGCCAGGCTCTGGCTCTGCAGATAACAAACCTTCAATCCTATATTTATAGAAAACTGGAGAACATTTCATCAGGATGTCAGATTTCCAATCTATAAAGTTTCCTGAGCTAAGACAATCAAAAAGCCCAAGCTGTTTGTCTCTTTTCTGCTCCTTCTCCAAGCTGACTGTAGGTTGGGGCATAGTACTGTGAACCATCTTCCCCTAACCCCAAGCAGTACCTAGGCACTCCTAGAGCACACACACTGCTGGTGATAAATGGGCTGAGAATGGCATGAACTAAGTTACCAGTCAATTCTACAGGACTGTTTCTGAGCCTCTCAGTAGGGACCTAGAGGCTGAGCATCTTAAGGATTCTGTGTTGAATGTGGGTGGTGGTACAGAGCATCTGGGATGTCCAGAGCTGTCATCCATATCCACAAGCACAGGGGAAAGGAGAAGTTCAAGATTCTGGTAGAAGGCGACAACCTGCAGGCAGTCCTGGCCACCAATAGTGTGAAAGACACCCAAAACACTTCCAATAACACGTATGAGCTGCCATTGCATCTGGACCCCCAGTCAATACCCAGATGTTTCCTATCCCTGGGATTTGCTTCCCCAACAATTACAAAACAATCTTCTTGGGCAAATAGAGCAGTTTTTGCTTTGTGCTTGTCGATTGGGAGAAGTAGAGTGAGACAGAAAAGGTGAGAAAGAAAGAAGAAGAAGAAAGAAAGGAAGGAAGGGAAGAAGGAAGGGAGGAAGGAAGGAAGGAAGGAAGGAAGGAAGGAAGGAAGGAAGGAAGAAAAAAGATATAAAATAGCCCCCGGTCTTGCAAAATTGTAATGGCACCTTATGAAAAGTTCAAGGACAAGAGGCTTTCCTTTCTTAGTCCTTGATTAGGGGGATTCTGTAGCAAAGTGCCCCCCCCAGCTCCAGGTCAGATGAGGGACAATGTCCCAGGGACCTCGGAGTTAAGGGATTCCAAGCAGGTCTGCTGGGCTTCAGGACCCTCACCTTGATGCTAAATTCAGGGGAAATTAGAATATGAATTCACTTCCTTCCACATATTTAGTGTATTTTATTTTTGGTGCTAAAAATAGAAATAGGCCCTTCCATGTACTCTATCACAGAGCCATACCTCCAATCTGATTTGACAGTTCTTTTCTATTCCTTTTTGAAGATTTCTTTTCTCTGTTTCATTTTTACAAATTTTTATTCTGTGTATGAACACATGTGGGGGTCACAAGACAACTTGTTCAGTATCATTTTTATTTTCGCTCCACATTTAAGAAAATGCTGGGGATTGAAGTTATGTGTCCAGGTCTGTACAATAAACCTTTACCAGCTGAGCCATTTCATAAGCCCCTGACTTGCATTTGTTTGTATCTTATTTTAATTATTTTTTTCTCCATTTAAATATTTATTTCATTATTTTATGTATATGTGTGTTTTTCTTGCAGGAATGTTTGAGCACTGCATATGTTCCTGGTGCCTGATGAGGCTGGAAGAATGTGTTTGTGCCTCAGTACGGTGGCTGGGACTTAAACCCTTATCCTCCACAACAGAAGCCAGTGTTCTTAAGTGCTGATCCAACTCTCAAACCCACTTTTTCTTTGTTTGTTTTTGGAGATAATGTCTTACTGTGAGGCTCTTGATGTCCTGGACTCAGTAGACAAGGAGGCCTCAAACTCAAAGACATCAACCTACCTCTGCCTTCTGAGAGCTGGGATCAAAGGCATGGGCCACCATGTCCTACTTCTGACTTGCATGTTTAATGTGCTTAATGTACAGTGGTCCTGTGTTAGCATTGAGGATGAACACTATACAACAAATCAAACCTCACATTTCTTATATCTCCCTGGGGAGACAGATAGCAAGTGAAATGAAACAAACCCAGCATAGATGGAGACCCATGTCAGAAGGGCCTTTCCCACAGCACCTTCCCCCCATTCCCATCTTCTCCAGGGCAAAGATTCAGCTCAACCTGGTAGATACAGTACAGGCAGGTCCAGTCCCCTCCTTCCAGGCTGAGCAGCATGTCCCCACATATGTCCCAGCTTCCAAACACCTCATGCACTAAGGATAGGTCCGGGTCCAAATGCCTGGGTGCTTCCCAAACAGTTCAACCTATTCAATTGTCTCACTTATCTAGAAGGCCTGTTCCAGTTGGGGGCTCCACAGCTTTTGGTTCATAATTCATGTGTTTCCAATGGTTTGGCTATTTGTCCCTGTGCCTTTTCCAATCTTGGTCTCAACAATTCACACTCTTACATTCCCTCCTCTTTCTCACCAATTGGACTCCTGGAGCTCCACCTGGGGTCTTGTGTTGGCATTTTGCCTCAATATATATCTGTGTGAAGGTGTCAGATATCTGGGAATTGGAATTAAAAACTATATTGAGCTCCAGTGTGGGAGACAGGGATTAAATCCGTGCTCTCTGGAAAGCACCAGTTACTTGAAGGCTGAGCCTTATTTGGAGCCCCCGTTTATTTCTAATGTAAACCCCAGCTGATGATATCCAGTTCTGACTTAACTCTACTAGAGTCCAGTTATGCTTAATATATGAGCTGAATGAGTCAGCCAGGTCTGTTTGGCATGGGGACATGGGACAGTCAGAATGGCATGGGAACATGGTGAGTTAAAAATAAAACAAAAACAAAAACAAAACAAAACATGACTGAGCAAAGTCTAATAAAAACTGATGGAATATATTAAGTTTTGAAACTTGAGTTGTACAGTCAGGGAAAGGTACTATCCATTTTGTGGAACATGGGGATTGTGTATAAAATATATGCTCCTTGTCTTTTTGAAGAACAATCTGTAAAATCTCTATGAGCAAACTCTATAAGGTTTTTAGATGTAATTTTAGGTCAAAACCACTGAGTATTTTCAAAAACTATGAACAGGTGATGTACTGGGTAGTGATTATGTATAGATCCTGTGTAACATGCTAATGCAGTTTGCCAGTGGTCATCAATTCAAATCAAATAAGCTCCATATTATCTTCCGGCAGTAATTTCTCTAGGCTCCATACTAGAAAGTTGTTTATTTTTAATTTTATTAAATTTTCTATTCCTTTTGCCAAGTAACCACAGATTACTCCTCTCCTTCCTCCTCCATACCCCAGTTTTAGCCCCAACAACGTATCTCCCCTTCCCTCCTCCTCCAAGGGGAGTCAGCAGAGCCTGGTACATTCAGTTGAGGCAGTCAAAGGCACTCCTCCTTGCTCCAAGGCTGAAAAAATGGCTCACAATAGGCACTAGGTTCCAAACTCTGACTCAGGAACCAGGGATGCGTCCTGATCACACTGCCTTGTGGCCCACCAGCCATTTCAACCCAAATGACTATCTCAGATATCCAGAGTGCCTATTCCTATAACATGGGGGCTCCACTAGTATTGGTCCACAGTTCATGTTTTCCCACTAGTTTGGCTGTCTGTGTCTATACATTTTCCCACCATGATCTCAATGTAACTTGCTCATAGAATCTCTCCTCTCTCTCTCATCAATTGTACTCCTGGAGCTTGGCCTGGCCACCAGCTATTGATCTTTGCAGTATTTGCATCAGTCACTGGGTGAAGACTGATGTGGGCTCCAAAGCTACTGGTCCACAATTCATGCATTTCCACATGTTTGGCTGATTATCTGTACTTTTTCCCATCAGGACCTCAATGTCCCTTGCTCAGAAAAACTGTCCTTACTATTATCATGTAGTCCATTACTTCTTGGTAATAAGGAGATGCAGGTACCCGTGGAGAATCATACTTCACATAAATTTCTATGCTTCAGTAGGAGATGAACCCTCACTTTACAACATGGAAGTACTGAGGCATTTCCAAACATTCATCGAATTCAAGGGTGCTGAAGGATTTCCCTTGAATCCCAGGAGAGATTCCTGGAAAGGGAAACCTTATTTCTGGTGAGTTATGAGGAAAGCTGCTTAGCAAGCAGGCAATGTCAGTTTCCCATGACATGAAGGGTCTCTTCCCTGGACATTCTATTATGTTCTGGAGACTTAGAATGTTTTCTGATGTCATCTGTGTTGTAGCAACACCAACTGCCTTTGGATAGTTGGTTTACTGCCCTTGCAGTTCAGCCATGGACATGTTGAGAAGACTCAGGACTTTACTGGGTAAAGAGAAAGGAGAGGGAACAGAGACTGGAGAGAGGAAGACATGAGCGGACCTTCAACCTCCATGTAAAATGTCAAGAAAGGGATGGTCCAGAAGATGGCACAGTAAGTTCTGGGCAGAAAATTGGCATCTTCCTGAAGGACGTGGGCTTGTAGTGCATCTTCTAGTAACAGGAGATAGGAATCTCTGGGAACCACCAAGACTTCTCTGCGTATCATGTCTCCTAAAATTGAAGGATTCTAGATAAGTAATTTGTCTGTCCCAGAAATCAGGAGTAAGTAAGTCCTAAGCAGTTGTGCTGGGAGCTCTTGGCTTTCCATCATACAAGATGGTACAGGTTGATAAGGGACCAAAAAGACCAGAAATATGGTAGGAGGTTCAAGTGAAGTGTGCCCAGAAAAAGGCATGTCATCAATGCACTTTTTTCTCTGTGGCTTCATTTATTTACTGCCCACCAGCTCTGTGTATTCTCCTTTGTCACTGAGGAGTCTTAGTGAGGATGGTGACCATTTTCTGTCACTGTGTGGCTTCTCCATTTTTACCATGTGCTTAGAGTTACCTGTCAGTATATTTATGTACCTTGTATGACCTGAGTACTTGAGGACTGTGTCAAATTTACGTTGGCTTTGATAGCAACAAACTAGTGAACTCTGCAGCCAAGTTGAATGAAGTGTACAGAGTTATTTATAAGCCTGACAAGGCTCTCTCCTTCATTACTTGAAGCAGATGCTAAAGGCACACAGGAAGTCAGCTGGCAGAGACACCTATCTCCCATTCTGTTAGCCTGTGTCTTTTTATAGGTGAATTAAGTCGATTGCTATTAAGGGATATGAATGACCAGTGATTGTTAGTCCCTGTTATCTTTTGGTGCGTTGTGTGTGTGTGTGTGTGTGTGTGTGTGTGTGTGTGTGTGTGTGTGTGTGCTTCTCTTCTTTGGGGTTTACTGCTGTGGGGTTATCTTTTTGCTTGTGTTTTCTTGGGTGTATCTGACTTCCTTAGGTTGGAATTTCCCTTCTAGTATTTTCTGTAGGGCTGGGTTTGTAAGTAAGTATTGTTTGAATCAGGTTTTGTGTTGGAATGTCTTCTTCACTCTGTCTATGATAATTGAAAGTTTTGCGTGATATATTAGTCTAGGCTGGCATCCCTTGTCTCAGTGTCTGCATTACATCTGTCTATATCCTTCTGGCTTTCCAAGTCTCCATTGAGAAATTGGGTGTAATTTTGATGGGCTTGCCTTCATAAGTCACTTGGCATTTTTCCTTTGCTGTTCTTAATATTATTTCTTTATTCTGTATGTTTAGTAGTGTAATTATTATGTAGTGAGGAGACTTCTTTTGGGGGTCTAGTCTGTTTGGTGTTCTATAGGCTTCTTGTATCTTCATAGGCATTTGGAATGTTTTCTTCTGTGATCTAGTTGAATATATTTTCCTGTACCTTTTGGTATTTCTGTGCCAGTTGGTATTTTTCTCTGTCCTCTATCCTTATTATTCTTAGATTTGGTCTTTTCATGTTTCCCAGATTTCTTGGACATATTGCATTATGACTGTTTTGGCTTTGGTATTTTCTTTGAAATAAAAATTCGCTTTCAATAGATGATCATTGTATTAGTTCTGGAAAATGCTGGCTCAGACACCAGACATATCAAGAGGCCATTCTAGAGTAGTTCGTGCCTCATAACAGTCTCATTTCACTTACACATTCTGAATAGTGACAATTCCTTAACCTTAGCCTTCCCCCAATGGTTGCTTATTTCACAGAACTCAACCTTCTTCATCAATAATCAAGACTGAATCTGAATGACTTCCCCTGAGTCACAGGAGAGACTCCTGGAAAGGAAACCATAGCTTCTGATCAGTTCAAGGAGAACTCATTAGCAAGGAGGCAAAGGCTGTGCCCCATGACATCAGCAGACCCTTTGCTGGGCATTCTATTATATCCTGGACAGCTCTTGGAATCCCCAGTGATGTTGTTAGTGTTGTAGCAACACTGACTACCTTGAGGACATTTGTTCAGTGACCACAAGATTTGACTGTAGACATGTTATGCAGACTCAGAGGTCTGTTTGGGAGAGGGAATGGACCGCATGGAGTGAGCAGAGTGAGGCAGAAGGAAGCTGGTCCTAGGTCTCTCAGGAATACATGGAGGAATAAATGCTTCTGGGGAAGACACAGTGAGTTTTGGGAAGGGGCTGGGAAGCTTTCAGGATGTGGTGGGCTTCAGCTTTCCAGAGCCAGAACTCAAGAACTGGGAACTTCTCAGAAGGAGGCACAGTGAAATTAATGAAATTTCTGTACCATAACTGTGTTTTACATCCATTGGAGGCCTTTAGTTATGTGCCAGTGATTATTGAAAAGGAGAGTGCTCTGGAAAACCCTGAGGTTATTACTCTTGACAACACAGTCACTAGAAGTTTAGGAGCCCCCAAGTGCTGCTGTCTTCCAATGACCCCTGAGTTTTCTGAGTTATCAGCCATTGATGGCACACAGGTCACCACTTAAGCCTGACAGCTGTGAGATTCGGTGGACCTGAATTGAGACTGTCTCCTTTCTGCTAGTTCTGGGTGTTCTGCTCTGTCAGTGAAGATGGCTTGTGAATCTGATGACTATGTTTTGTCCCTGCATGTCATTTCCATTAACATGAGACTCTAAAGCACAGAGCAACCGACTTGGGCAACCCCATACTCCCAATGTAATTATAACTGTAGCGTTTATATCTATGCATCTGACAGCATATGGCTGAGGGCGCTGCAGCCAAGGTTCATCCTCTACAGTGTGAGTAATCCTTAAGAGGCTGTCCACTGGGTTCCCTTGTGCAGAGAGACAGAGGAAACCAACTGACTTCTAAGATATCCACCTACCTATAGAGACATCCACACAGGGGAAGACTCAAGTCTGAGCTTTCAGAACCTGCCTGGGCAAATTCTCATCTGTCAGTCACTTTTTGTGTGTCCTTTAGAATGTAAGGATTAACTGAGATTAGGTAGTGTGTAGGGCAGGTGTGTGCTTTGAGTTCTAGAATTGAGTAGTACTGAGATAGCTAATCTTTTGAATCATGACTTACTGTGAAAAAAACATCTGAAAGACATAGTTTGCCTCACATCATTCATTTGTTATGAGATTCATCTAGCACACTTCTGAAGCCACAGTCTAGACTTCTGATTAATTTTCAATCCAGACCAAACATGGTGCTAGTTCTTCATTTCAGGACAGTCAGTAAATTCAAAAGTTTGAAATGGGGCTCTGGGAATGGTCTATGGTATCTGACTACTAATAATCTGCCCTCTTGTGTTCTTTGCCCGCCTCTCTCATGCTCTGATGGATGTTGTAATTTAAGCTGGCTGTGTCACCTTCCCTAAGGGAATGCACATTGTCACAGGAGGCTCTAGATCAAGAAATTTAGCTTTCATGTAGCTCTAGGTGAAGTACCACAGCAGTGACACAGTACATACTGTTCCCATACTGTGACACATTTGATTTTCTGTAAATGACTTTGCATATCTGTGTGTGGCCTCTCAATAGCCATTCATCTTTCGTCAAACTTTAATGAAGTAATGGCCCATCATTCTTCATAGGAGTTTATGCTCTTGTGTCTGAGGACTACCCTGGGGAACACTGGTTCTTACAACTGCAGCCTGACATGTCACTAGTTTATCACACTTTTTGTATATATAATGGCTGAAATGAATTCTGCTGAAGTTCAGGTATACTTTTCATCAACTGTGGGACTTACCTTTGTTCTGACAAGACACTCATATTCTCCCACCATACTAAGAGCCTTATGCATCCTCCACAATATGCTTGTTGCTTTCAGGGGACTGAACTTTCCTCCCTACCATCCTTACTTAGTTACCTAGAAACCTTTATTTTTTCTTGTGCTATTGACTAGAGGTTTCAAGAGTTGGATGAGCCATTTCCTCAAATGTGTTTGGAAGTGAGTGTTCAACTTCCTGTACATGAAGTAGTGAATAAATTCTAATGAAGGAAAGAGAAAACCCTGGGTTTGTAATGAGGACGTGATGAAGGTGTTTGTGTTTTTGAGAAGGCTCCTGGGAAGGGCAGTACGGCACCAATGTATTGCAGATGATGTAATTTGTAGGTAGGTGAGGGCAACCGCTGGTGAACCAAATAGTCCCTTCTCATTACTAGCTACCAAATTCTGGGGAGTCCTTGGCATTCTCTTGATGTCACCAGTGTTTTAGGGACATCAAGTGACTTGGGTATTCTTTCACTGCCCATAGACATGTCGGCAACCCGAGACTGCTGCTTGAGAGGGAGAATGGAGAACATGGGGAGACCAGAGAGAGGTGGAAGGAAGCTGGTCTTCAGTCTCAGTATAAAACATGGAAAAATAAATGGTTCTTGGGAGGGCACAGTGAATCCTAGGAAGGGGGTGGTGAGCTTCCTGGAGGAGTTGGAGCTTGAGTTCGACCTTTCAGTACTGGGGCTAAGCATCTGGGAACTTGTTGGAAGCAATGGACTTATCCAGCTTGACTGGGTGCCCAAAGAGCAGACTCAGCGTAAACTATTTCTGATGGTTAGGTTGGGAGAGCCATGAATTTTCAAGCCTGCAGCTGCTTTTCTGGGACATCCCTAACCTAGTTCTGAGTGGAATGAAGGCCAGCAGGCACAAAGTGGTACTTAATTAGGTGTCCTTCTCCTTGTAGGATGTTGCTGTACTTCATCCCAATGGATTCCTTCAGTTTTGATGGGAATCTGAAGGCAATAAGGAGGGAAGGAAACTCCCTGACAATCCACCAAATTATTAGACATTCAGATATTTTGAACCTGGATACATGCTATGAAGGCTTAGTGCTGCTAAGCTCTAAGAACACTAGGATTTACCTGCACTACATCAAATATGAGCTGACATTGTCCTCCACATCTACATGGTTGCCTTCCAGGGCTGGTTGACTGCATTAGAGAGGGAGACACATGCCTAGCCATGGCAGATGAGGACAGATACATACCAATGGAGGATAGCTGCCCTCCTCTTTGGGGCTCCAGCATTTCCTCTTCCATGGGCATTCTCTTGGGACTAGCATGGATTCTCCAGGCCCTATGTCATTAAAGTATGCAAGTCACTTTGCTTTATCTTCCTGCAGGGACTACTGGGAAGGCAACAACCCAAATCTCCACCTCCAACGAGCAGGAGCAACAGATGACAAAGTTGGAGAAACTCACCCTTCAGCTACAGAGCATAACATATGAGCTAATTGAACTGTATGAAGTCCTGGCCATTTATACTGACAATGATTTGCAGAACAGGTAGTCATTATGTGCAGTTTTCTGCTAAACATCTTGACCCCACAGTGTGTAGCTTAGTTTTCCTGAGGAACAGGAGGCTGGACATCCAGGGTGTCCTGGTGCCTAAATTAGTTTTCCTGAGTACATTGGAGAGGCAGAATTTGGAACCTGGGTAGGTGTGAGATGGAGACACAGGCTATTCTTATTCATCCAAATGAAAAGCAAAGCCTATAGTCTGAATTACACTCTGAGCATAGGGATTGTAGTGTATGAGCCCTCAACATGCATTTTAAGAGGTTTGTGTTAGCTTGGCATGTTTTAGCTTGTGGGAGATGTTTGGTTCTGTGAGTTTGTGGTGAGTCATTGTACTTGACACGCAGATTGATTGTGTGCTGAAAGTTCCTGGCTGCAACTGGAGGGGACTGGTCCCATTTATCCATCTCCCTTTTCTGGCTGAAGGCCTGATGCTTATCACTGCTTCTCCCTTGTCCTCCTCCTTACACTCTGAGGCAGTTCTAGCTCTCTGCATTTCATGGGCATTGTCAATATATATGGTGTGTGTCCATGTTTGTGTATGTGTGTGTGTGTGTGTGTGTGTATGTGTACTCCTGAGATTCTAGGGTCTGTGGCATGGCCTGAGGATTTGCCATTTTCACATTTTCCAAGGGATGCCAGTGATCATGCAAGGGATCTCCTCTTTGAAAAGAACATGTCTTTGCCACTCTTCTTACTTTGATGGAACATTGAAATCCTCAGTGGAGTTTATAAAGCCTTCCTGAAGTTGAGAATCCTACCTGGAAATGCTCAATGTATGCTCTAGTTCTGTGTGTAGCAAAAGACAGCCTGACATGGGAGTTGGTGTTGTAAAGACAGGAAAAATGTCACAAGAGATTTCTGGAGGCACCAGATAGGTGGCAAAGACTCCTGGGATCTTCTTAGAGACATACTCTATAGCTCCAAGTCCAGTGAGGGTGCTCATGGATAACTCTCTTGGAAAACCTTCTTCTTCTGACCTGAGGACATGATAGGAAGTTTAATAAGCACCAGGAGGTCCCAGTGTATAAG
Source organism: Onychomys leucogaster (assembly GCA_949786385.1). Taxonomy (NCBI): domain Eukaryota; kingdom Metazoa; phylum Chordata; class Mammalia; order Rodentia; family Cricetidae; genus Onychomys; species Onychomys leucogaster. Next base: position 43,272,421 of record OX460426.1, on the reverse strand, counting down.
AGCCATGCTGTGGCTTCCATGGGGCTGAGGAGTCCAGAACATAGCCTGATTCCATATGATTCTTGTGCTCATGGAGTCCTTTCCTCCTGGGCCCATGCCCTAACACAGGCTGAATTCTTTTGACATGCTGAAAAAGGAGCATAAGCAGATGGTATTGGACTTGCAGAAATTGCCCATGGAGATCAGTGATGGTGTGAACAAGGTCAAACAGCTGATTGATGAGAATGTATCCTACAGGTATGTGATTGATTTACCTTGGGAGAGACTCATTTGGCCATCTTTCTCTTTCACCCAGAATGAGAGCTCTAGTTCTTGCCTGTCAGCCTCTAGGCAAGCAGCCTGACATATGATCCTTGGATTTGTGCCCCTTGGACTCAGTTTTGCTAAGTGTGAAAAGTCATTGACCCCTCCAATCCTTGTCCTGCCCTCCTCAGAAGCCCCTTGATAGAAAAATGGTTTGCACGATGAAGAGAGTGTCAGGTACCCTAATACATCCGGGGCTCTGTCCAAGGATTCACAGAGCTGGTTTCCATGATAGAAATAGACAGAACTGACTCATATGGGACTTCTTCCCTCCTTCCAAGAGTGTTTTCCCTCTACCTGCTGATGCTTTCCCAATACCATGATCAGTGAAGCACAGGTGTGGGGTGTACTCTGTTCTCATGGGGACAATATACCTTTTGGCATCAGGGTTTTCAAAAGTACTTTGAATCTTTCTGGAATTTGGTTATTCTCTGTATTTGGCCTGCATCTAAGTGATGCTGGATTGACTACTGAGAGCTCTATTCTTGGGCAGTCTGTGGGTCTGGGACTTTTCAGCACTGGTGGTACTTTGAGATAGGAATGGTAAAGGAGACTGGCTGGGACTCTCCATGCTTTTGTGGTTGTTCAGTTACCTTCACAGCCAGGCCCTCCAAGACTGTACTCAGCTGAAGGAGAATGTACATGTGTTGAGACGGAAAAACAGACTGCTGTGGGAGGAGCACATTGAACTGCAGGAGTCCTGTGAGGAGCTGAAGAGGTGCTTGATGGAAGCCCATGAGATGATCTTTGAACCCTCTGCTGAGCATCAGCAGGTAGGCTGAAGTAGTGGGGGCAAGTGCCCCCCTGTCCAACTATAAACATACAGACATCCATATAACCACCCACCCTTCCTTACAGACTCCCACCTACATACCATCCAAGTGGTGATTTTTGTGATCATTCACAGGTGTTTCTGGAGAGTTAGCTCTTGCAAAAATTTGGATTATTGGCAAGAAAATCCTCCTGCTCTCCTAGAAGCTGCAGTACATTCAGAGAACTGTGTCTGTGACATATCACACTCCTACATGTCTTGATGATCAGAGGGCTGCTATGCAGGGAGCTACATACCTTTCATTGATGATTTCCTTTGTTGTCCTCTGTTGCTCACTCCCTTATTCCCTGGAGCTCAGATCTTTTTCTGAACCTGGAATTTTATTTTTGGGCAAATTTGGCTGGCCAGCACTCTTTGGATACCCTGTCTTCCAAGGAAGACTTTCAGTCTTGTTTTGTCTTATCCAATATCACAAGTTCAAATGGCTCACAAAGAGGAAGGATACATTTGCTCTCTCTTTTGCCTATTTACTTTTATTGTTTTGATACTAATGTTTTTTCTAATAAATCACAAAAATCAAACAATACAGCTGTTTTAAAAATAAACAGTAGACTTCTCTCCTTCCATTGCACAGTGCTAACACCACAGGAAATGTCTGGTTTGTCTCTTACTTCTCAACAGAGAATCCCACAGTGCATCTCCTTGCTGACATTTTGTTGCTGATTGTATCATGTATATGGCTGTGTCTTAGAACTTATTCCCTCTCATAGTTCTGTAGAGTGATGCATCCCAGAAAGGAACTGCAGGTGATGTCACTGGCCTTCTTCTGACTGACATTGGGCTGAATTCATATTATATGCACTGTCATCTGTTGAAAACTTTCTGGGTGTTGACCACGTGTCACTTTATTTTTCTTAGGCTATCAAGGTCATCTGTGGAGGAGTCAGGGTAAGTTTAGTGAAAAGACTGTGATGGATGAACTTGGAACCTGTAGGATCTGTGGGTTTTTTGATGGATAAAGTTCATTCAAGGAAAAGTAAGTGCAGGCTGGGGTAGCAGAGCCTTGCTGAGTCTAAGAGCCTTGTAGACAGCATAGAGGACCCACTACCTAATACACATCAGAAAAGGTTCAGTAGTCCCCTCACTGTCCATTCTAATTTCAGTAAGTATTTGAGACAGAGAGAGAGAGAGAGAGAGAGAGAGAGAGAGAGAGAGAGAGAGATTGTGTGCTGGGGGTGTTCTGTGATGTGTTGTGCTTTTCTGTGCAACTCTGTGTGTGTTTATGTAAATACTGTCTATTGCATGTGCAATATTGTTCTTTTGTGTCTGTTAGTGACCATGTGTGAGTGAGTGTAGATATGTGTGTATCCACATTTCCTGTAAGTACAGGGGTAAGTACTTGTGTGTGTTTGTGAGTATAGGTATTTATAGGTGCAAGTTTGTGTTTGTATGTGTGGATTTTGTCCTCCCATGTGTGTGTTTCTGCATATTTGTATGCTCACTTGATCATCTTTAATGATGATGGAATCAACTTTGTTGAAATAGTACTGTGCCCCTCACTTGGCATCCATCAAATATTGTTCACTGCTGCCCATCTTCTTCATGTCCACCAAGCTCACTAGAACAAAGGGACACAAAACTACTCTAACCCAATGGTTTTCAGGTGATGGTAGAGCCAAAAATATTTATCTGCCCAGAAATCCTTGAAGCAAACCAAAGGAATGTGGTACATAAAGTTTAGAAGGAGGTCACTGTGGCAAATCAAGATGTCTGAGAGGTAGGATAGGCTGCCTGAGGGTTTGTGTCCTTGTCTGCTCTGGGTGAAAGGGGACTACAAACTAAATGGCCAGGTGGCTTGCTGTGTCTTCTCTATATCCTGTTTTGTCCTCATCCACACTGCCTGATTCCACTTGCTTTCCCCATTTGTCTAACCAAGGCTCAGTTAACCTTGTCCTTGGATATTGGGCTGGATGTTATTCCTTGAGAGATTCTAACTTGCAGTGTGATTCCAGCTGCATCTCAGTCCAGCAGAAGTTCCCTAGCCATGCTGTGGTGTGAGAACAGGGCTGTCTCAGTGCACCCCACTCAGGTCCCTTAGGGTCTAAAGTATCCACCATGTACTGTGTCTGTAACACTCATTAACTGATTTTCTTCAAAGTTGTTTACTCAGAGTCAAAGTCACCCTCATGGAGGGTTTTGAGAAATGAGGACCCACAGACATTGCTGGTATTGTAAAATGGTATAGCACATTGAGAAGCCACATGCAAGTCTTCAGAAATTTGAACTGTAATCTCCAGATGTCCCAGTGATTCCAGAACATGAAATAGGTGTCCACAGAGAAGCTAGGGACATCAAGGTTTTATCAGCATTCCTGGGAGCAGCCTCCTGATGCCCATCATTCAAATTTTAAAAAGCACAATGTTTTTGGTGTCTTCCATGGAATATTGTTCAGCATAAAATAATACATAAAATTATTTGGCACTGGTTTAGTCACCATTTGTTACTCAAACAAATCCCTGGCACAATCACCTCACAGGAAGGAATTGTTTCTTTTGGATCCTGGTAATGGAGATTTTCTAGTTTCCTGAGATCCTTGTTTTGGGTTCAAATGAGGCAACCTGTGGTAAAGGGAGCTCATTTTGAAGGATGTTCTTCACCTTGCTGGCAACTGCAAAACAGTATACAAGACCAGTGGGATAGTCCACCACCATCAAGTAGTCCTTTGCTAGGGAATATTCATATACTGCACCTCTAAAGAACTTCCTAAACACAGTTAAGGGGCCAGCACCACAAAGGGCCTCCTGTCTGCGCATTAGGTTACAGGATAGGCCCTTGAATGACTGAACTGCCTACCTCTCATGCCCTCTGTGTTCTTCTCTCATCCAACAGGTTTACCTTCTTTTCCTTAGTATCCCTGGTGGTTGCTACTTATTTTAATTTTGTCTGAGAAGCTAAACATTGACTGCATGACAGTGTGCTTATATGTGTTTGTGCATGTGAGAGAGCAACCATCCACTTAGAACACAATCTTTTAATGAACAGGATCTAGAGCACCTGGATGAAAGACCGAAGGATCTGCTGAAGCAGAAGGAGCTGGTCACCCAGCAAGAGGATTGGTATACAAGCTCCAACATCACTTCAATGTCTCTGAGATGAGGTAGGAGCCCAATTGGGAGGAGCAGTTAGAACAATGTAGGTCACCTGTCCCTGGATCTCTGTCCATTTGGGATTCCCACCATCTGAAAAGCTCTAAGACATGGCAAGGGAAAGAACACCTCAGGATATTGTACTGGCCTGGTTAACAAGAACTTCTCCAGAAAACACTATGTTTGATCTTAGAGGTTCTGGTGTTTTGTACACCTTATTCTGTCCTGAGCTCTCTGGAATCTTTCAGTGTCCCCTGTGTCTCTTCATAAATTTCCCTATGACAGTCGTCAACCTAGCAGGAGGATGGTTGGTTGTGTGTGTTTCTAGCAGTTTATTTTTTCCTTCTAGAATATTACCTTTAGAGAGAAGTTGCTAACTTTGAACAGCTCTGTATGCTATACACTCTTGAAGATTACAGGTTCTCTGCAGTGTGCATCTGTTTCCTGTGAAAAGATTTTTTTCTTAAAAAAGGATTTAGGAGTTGAGGAGTTGAACCGAGGTTGGTTTCTGTTCTTTAGCAATAATCAGATCCTTCACTGCTTTTATTTTGTATGCTCCCCTAGAGATTCTACATTCAATTTCCATGGTTTCTCATATTAACCTGTATCTAATCAAGGCCAATTATTTCTGCCCAGAACTGTTACTCAGTCATTACTACATTGCTAATTTTCCTCTCAAAATAATGTATATAGACTCCTAGAGAAATGTGCTGTATTTTCTTGCCCAGCACACTCTATTTTTCACCTAATCTCCCAGCAGATTTTAAAAGCTGAGAAAAAAATCAATACCTAGGTGCACTCTGACCCTTCTTCCTTGGAGAATGCAAGAGATGATCACAGCTGAAATGTCACGATGGATTGCACAGGTGAGTAGAGATGGTTAAGGCTCTATATCTAACATAGCAGTTCCCCACAGGGCTGTTCCCTAACTGCCTACCTCCTCTAGGTCAGAAAATATCCATTCTGAGATTGAACAGACCACAGCTCAAGATGAGATCCTCTTGCAGACCAAGCTGCTACAGCAGGAGCACTAAGTCTCCCAGGCATCCCATACCTAGCAAACATGGTAATGGTTGGGGACTGGGGGCTCTTGACCTTGGCTTCCAGGGTGAATAGGTCTTGATTTTTTTCTGCCCTGTGGCCTAGCCAAGCTGTTTGTGTTTCCTACTCATATAGCAGTTCTTCAGAGAACTGAGGAGGCCAAAGAAGCCACGGATGCCTTGAACCCATGACATTCTATACTCTCAGATCAAGGCTTCCTCCTCAGAAGACACTCCTTTAGAGCTGTGAACTCACCAGTGAGGATAATACCGGCTGTCTTCCAGGTGATCCAGGCACAATCACATCTATTGGTCTGCTAACTTAGTCCTCCTAAAGAAAAGAAAGCTTCAAAAATGAGCTTAAGACACAGAAAACCTGATCCAAGAATTACTGAGAACCCTGACATTCAACATTACTGTGGCCCCTGTGGAGTGTACTACAACATGGAGGGAAGAGATGTATGTAGTGAGCAAGACTATTTCTGTCAGTTTAATATTGATGGCTTTGACAAGCTGACTGAGTTCTCACCCCTCCATATGTGGTATGAAATCTTTCATGGAAGACTGGGTTGATGTCAAGCATTTCCAGACAGACCACACCCAAAAGCATATATATTTCCTTCTCCAGTTGAGTGTTGAAGCTGACTCCATGTCATGCACCAGTGATGCTGAAGAGAATGCACCAAAGAGATCTCCACATTCCATCATTATTTATGTTAGTCATTGTTTTCCTATTTAAAATGAGTGAGTATTCTTTGGTTTCCTAGCCTGGCCTGAAGTGACTGGTCCTGAGAAAGGATTTACAGAAGACATCTGAGTCATCTTTGATGTTCTTAGCCACTGAGATGCTGCCCATGGCCTTGCTGGGTATCCAGAAATCACAGAAGTTTCTTGAAGATTCACATAGTGACCAAGACATTGCAGGATCAGCAGTGTGTGATAATTTACCAAAAGCTTCCCAAGGGGCACAAGGTTTCCTCTAGGAAATAGATCACTTTGAGTGTTAGTGATGGCTTGACCTACAAAGCCTGAAGGAGCCATGGCTATACTAGTTTTGAAAAGGCCTTTTACATTTGCTGACTGCCTTCCTGGTCTAGCCACAGTCTGTAGGTCCGTGCTGCTATATGTGCAGAAAGGGAATACTTTTGATGTTAATATTTTTGTATGGTTTTTGGTTGGGTTTTGTTTGCTTTGTTTTTTTGGTTTTCTTTGTTATGGTTTGAGCTTTTTTGGTTTTGTTCTTGTTGTTGTTTTGATATTTGCTAAGGATATTCACTATTTATGTTAACTGATCTCTTTAAGCCCCTATTGAGTAAAATAACTGTATTTTTATTAATCGTAAAGTGATTTAGTACTTTTCTATCGTAAAAAAATTCCTTTGATCAGGAGTGTTATCTCAATCCTGTAGCCCCAAAAACCACTGGAACATCAGAACTCTTGTGGTCCCACCTTGGGCTATATATTGAGTTCCCTGTCAGCCAGGTCTACACCTTAGAATGTGGATATAATTTTATGTTGGGAAAGTATTGATACGTTATCTCTGTGTCCAGATATTTAGCTCTCCCTAAAAAATATTATTCTGGATACACATTTCCTGACATGATCTTGAGCAATCAATTCATGAGAAACATAACAGTATTGTTCTAAAGCCTCTCAAGAAATGAAAACATTGATTATGGAGCTTTAAATAAATCCATGGACTGGTTGCTATCTGTGGTAATGATAATGGCCCTTCCTGGGCTGCTGCCAAAGGCCATGTCCTGTCCATAGCCGTGAGGAATCTATGGGGGTCTGTATTGATATCCATATCTCCTCTTACCAGTGAGGGCCTTGCAACAACCTGCAGTCTGGGACAACACCTATGAACATGTTGGTGTCAAAAGGATTTGCCAGCAAAAGAGCATGTGTGTCTTGGAAGCCTGTACTGCCACCTAATACCAAATGACATCTGGTCCAGGGCTGTTGCTGAGGGTTGTGTCTAGGTCCATGACCCTGTTGCAGCCAGTTTCTTTGTTGATGTCTCAGGCTCCTATGGCCATCAAAGGCAGTGCAGATGCCTGGAATCTAGGCCACTACCTGTGCACATGATGCTGTTGGGTCCAATCCAATCTGAATAACCTACACTGCCAATCAGGCCCATGGTAACATCCAGGCCTGGGCTGCAGTCTAGGACCATGTCTGAGTCGATGTTCCAAACACAGCCAGTATTTGTGTTCATGTCCATGGCCTATGTTGCCAACAGTGGCCACACAGAAGTAGGTTGGGGTCCAACTTTCAATCTAGGTCCATGTTAGTGTCCAAGGACTATGCTTCTGATGGGGCCATACAGTTCTGAGTGGCCAATGCTGCCACTAGGGGCCCTGGTGTCCTCTGAACCTAGGTTGCTTGCAGAAGACATGTCTGTATCTGTTGCCCTGCAACTTCCTCGATCTATGTTGATGTCAGTGGCTCCTGTTACCTCCAAAGACAGGGTAGGTTAACACAGAATTAACATTACCCTTCACAGGCTGCAGCACTGGGGAAGCTGGATCTGCCTCTTACCAACTGTAGCAGTCAGGTGGGTGGTTCCTGTATGTGGACTGAGCAGCACATTAGACAGTACCTTGTTAGTGGCGGTCCAGGTGAGCTGTCCCTGAGGCTGTGAGAGCAAAAGAACTGAGTCCACTGACTCCTTCTGCCTTGTGTGATTCATGGTGAGATAAAGATGTCTGCCCCACCTAAGCACCAGCTACCTGCAGCTGGTGGGATAGTTGGCCTCTGGGGAATAAGAACAGAAGAGCTGGGGCAGACTCATACCCACTGCAGCAATTGGGACTGTGGGCATGGCACCTCACCTGGACAAAACTTCAGAGCTGTCTCTTGTGTTCCAAGTGTGAGTAAGTTCGAAGCCAGGGCATGAGAGCAGGAAAACTGGCTTCTGTCCATTCTGCCTGCAGCATGGGTTGAGCTAGCTGGACAGTGCTGGTGATCTTGCCTGGGTGTGAGGTGAGGAAAGGTGGTGGGTTAACCAAAATGCTACCATCCAGGCCAGAACCAGGGCTGAGTCAGCCCACCTTAACATCATCATTGTCTATGAACTGCTCGAGGAAGTGAAAGGCTGGGACATGCCTATCCAAAGCTGCAGGATCTCCATGACAGAAGGCATCAATAGGATTTCCATGAAGAGTACAGGAGAAGGTCCATTATCTATAGTGTAGAGAAGCCAGAAAATTCTGGAACACTCCCAATCAGAGATCTATGGACTAAAGAGTACACTGTGTGACTTACTGGGCCACTCTACAGCCTCCTCTCCAAGACTTTTATTTGTTTGTGTTTAATTATGAGTTTTCAGTTTACCTTTTAATTTTGTTTTGTTTTGTGGGGTAGGGTTCAAGGGCAGAGCTTAGATGTGAGGGAATGAGTTGGGGGGAGTGTAGGATTTGGACGTATGATATAAACCCAAAAGAGAATCAATAAAACGTTTAAAATAAAAAAGAAATTAGGTATGCCAGAGCTGTATTCTGTAGACAGACTAAATTCTCCTGCCCACCTGTTCACAAATAACCTGCCAGAGGCTTAATATTGATTACAAACTGTTTGATCTATGGCTCAGGCTTCTTGCTAGCTAGCTCTTTCAACTTAAATGAACGCATTTCTATTAATCTGTGTTTTGCCACACGGATGTGGATAGAACTAGAAAATACCATCCTGAGTGAGATAACCCAAATTTGGAAAAGAACATGGTATGTACTCACTCATAAGTATCCACTTATATACTAGTTATAAAGCAAAGGATAACCAGACTACAACCCACAGCTCCAGAGAAGCTAGAAACCCAGGAGTACCCTAAGAGGAATGCATGGATCACCATTGGAAGAGGAAACAGAGGAGATCTGCATGAGTAAACTGGGTTTTGGGGGATGGTATAGGATAGGGGATGGGAGATGAGAACATAGGGAAAAAGGATGGTCAAGCTGAAACAGGGATGGAGTGGGAGAGCAATGAAAGAGATACCTTGATAGAGGGAGACATCATAGGGATAGGGAGAAATCAGATACTAGGAAAACTCCCAGGAATCTAAATTGATGACCCCAGCTTAGACTATTGGCAATAGTGGAGTGGGGCCTGAGCTGGCTTACACAGGTAACTGACTTACCCAGGCAATCAGATTGTAAAACCCCAAACTGTCATCATAGTGCCTTCATTCAGTAACTGGAAGCAGGTGCAGAGATCCACACTCAAGCACCTGGCCAAGCTCCAGGAGTCCAGTTGAAGAGAGGGCTCAGGGATTCTATGAGTAAGGTGTATCAAGATCATGATAAGGACACCCACAGAGACAACCAAATCAAGCGAGTGGGAACTCATGAACTTTAGACCAATAGCTATGGAGCCTCCATGGGACTGGACTAGGCCCTCTGCATAAGTGAGACTGTTGGGTAGCTTAATGTTCTTAAGGGCTCCCCTGCATCACGATCCATTCTTGGTGCATGAGCTGGCTTTTTGAAGACCATTGCCTATCATGAGACACCTTGTACAGTCTTGATGCAGGGAGAGGGGCTTGGATCTGCCTCAACTGAATATACCAGGATTTGCAGACTCCCCATGTGAGGCCTTACCTTTTTGGAAGAGGGAATGTATGGGGTGGGTTGGTAGGGATGTTGGGGGGTGGGAGGGAAGATGAGAGGGGGATCTGTGGTTGGTATATAAAATGAATAAGATTTTTTTGTTTGTGTGGTTTTTCAAGACAGTGTTTCTCTGTGTAGTTTTGTTACCTGTTCTGGATCTTGCTCTATAGACCAGGCTGGCATGAAACTCACAAAGATCTGCCTGGGTCTGCCTTATGAGTGCCAGGATTCAAGGCATATCCCACCATCACAGAAAAGAAATTACTTAATAAAGTAAAACAATAAGTTAAAAAAAGCAAGAAAAAAATCTGTGCTACATCTCTAGTCCTTTAAAAAAGTCTTATACCAAGGGTTGTTGGCACATGCTGTTAATCCTAGCACTTGGTAGGCAGAGTCAGGTGGATTTCTATGAGTTTGAGATCAGCATCATCTATAGAGCAAGTTCCAGGACAGCCACAGCTACAGAAACCCTACCACAAAAAAACAAACAATACAAAGTTCTATAGTTAATATGTAAAGAGTATATGTCTTATAAAATATTTCTAGATAAATTTTAGGCAAATTACTAGTAGGAAATATACATACAATGTTTTAGGAAGGAAAGTTTTGATGTCATTGATTTGGATAGCAAATATAGTAATAAATCTACCAAGTGATGTACATGTTTAAGGCAAGATAATAAAGGGAGGGATATTATATGATTGAGAGTAATGCATAACCTACTTACCAGCACTATATGCATAAAGGTGAATATGATTATAGTATAAATGAAGTACAGGAATTTTTTAAGTGTTGGATTCAAACACACTGACTCATAGTAGGAAAGATTTCCAACCTTGGCTATATGAAGCCGAAAAGCTTCTGAAGAGCAAAGGACACCATTCTTGGATAAAGAAGCAAGCTACATAATGGGAAAAATATATACTAGCTATATAGTTGACAGAATGCTGCTACCTCGAATATTAAAATTATCTAACTAACTAAGTACCCAACTAACTAAATAAATAAACAAACATCAAGCAAAAGAAAAACTCAGCTGGATAGTGGTGTTACACGCCTTTAATTCTAGCATATGGGAGGCAGAGGCAAGCAGATCTCTATGAGTTAGAAGTCAGCCTCCTCCCAGAGCAAGTTCCTGGATAGCCAGGACTACACAAAGAAACTGTGTCCCCCAAAAAAAAAAAATCCAACAACAACAACAACAGGCAACCAAATTAAGACAATGAGGCATGGAATGTAGCCAGAAGTATTCCTGTGTCCACTGGGCTTCTGCAGCCACTCAGACCCAAATAAACACACAGATGTTTATATTAATTAAAACTGTTTGGTTCATAATTCATGTGCTTCCATTTGTTTGGCTATTTGTCCCTCCGCCTTTCTAATCTTGGTCTCAACAATTCATACTCTTACTGTCATTAGTGCATAAGCTGCCTCTTTGGAACCTTGGGCTTACACAGGAACACTTTGCTCACCCTGGAAGTAGGGGACTGGAGCTGCCTGTACTGAAGCCACCAGGTTTCAATGAATCCCCAGGGGGGTCTTGGCCCTAGAGGACATGGGAATGGAGGGGTATGGCTGGGGGAAGGTGAGGACTGGGGCTGGAGGTAGGAGGACAGGCAACCCATGGCTGATGTGTAAAATTAAAACACAAATATAATAAATTTTAAAAAACTGAAATAAAAATGTAAAGAACCCTCTCCCCCCCCCAAAAAAAAAACTGTTGGGCCCAGTGGCTCAGACTTCTTGGTAACTATATCTTGCTCTTAAATTAATCCATTTCTATAAATTTATACACTTCCTTGTGTCTACTGGCTTACTGGTATTTTAAAATCTTGCTTCTTTTGTGTCTGACTAGGGAGTCCTGAGTCTTCCCAGAATTCTCTTCTGTGCTTGTCCTACCCATACTTCCTGCCTGACTTCTGGCCAATCAGCACTTTATTTATTAACCAATCAGTGCAACACAAATCACAGCAAAAACAGCAGTATCCACAGCAATGGAACTAAAAAGATAGTTCCCAAAAGATGTAAACCAAATAGCTGATAAAGTTTTTTTAAATGTTTGACTATCCTTAGCCATCAGAAAATACATGGTAAAACTACTCTGAGATTTCAGCTTACCCTAGTAAAAATGGATGAGGTTTTAAATATGAAATCAAATGCTGGCATGCATGTGTGGAAAGGTTTTTGCAATTGGTAAGAGTGAAAACTGGTACAGCCAACTGAATAAACAGTCCCTTGTCAAAAAGTAAGAAATAAATCTACCATGTGAACCAGCTATACCACTCCTGGGAATATAACCAAGGATTCTATATCTTACTACAGAGACACTCACTCATCCATGTTCATTTGCTGCCTTATTCCCAGTTGCCAGAAAAAGGTAAACAACCTAGATGTTGTCCATCAGGAGATGAATAGGGAATAAAAATGTGGTATAATTATACAGTGGAATTTTATTTAGTTGTTAATAAAGGCATGAATTCCACAGGTAAATGGATGGATCTGGAAACAGTCATTCCAAGTGAGGTAACCAGACTCAGAAAGACAATTACTGCATGCTTTCTTTCATTTGCAGATATTAGTGATGAATATTTACATATGCATGTTTCATTTGGAATACCCATTGAGGTCAGTATTAAACTGTATCCTAAGGACTTGCCTATCTCTTTCATTATGTCCATAGATTTGTGTATCTATTAACTCCCATCAGAGCACCTTCTTTTTGTAGTAGATAGTAACTGACAGAGACCCACAACTGGCCTCTGCCAGAATGCTGAGTCCTAAATGAAACACCTATCTGCCATACTCTATCCCAAGGCTCAGAAATCATTTCAGCTGAAGGGGCAGTAAGACTTTAGAAGCCAGAAGCAATGGATAACTACAAGGATGCTGTGTTTTCTGGACAAAACAGGGTACTGGCACATATGAATCCAAAAGCAGTTATGTTAGCATGTGCAAGACCTGTGTGAGCTCAAGAGAGAAAAGCCCAGCATGCAGAGGTGAGGTGAATCTAAAGTCCCACCCTTGCCAAGGAGTTAATGACAATCATTGCTGTTGGAAGAGGGAGAGCCAGTTTTCTTTATGGGTGTATGTAGCCTCACATAGGTAGACCAAATCCAGTTGGTGTCAACCCAAATATGACTGGATGGAATTTAAAGGAAAAAATGAGGACATAAAATTGAGTAGGCAGGGAAGAAGGATTTAATCAGCAAAGAGCAGTAGGATATGATCAAAATACATTGTATGAAATTCTCAATGCATTAAATAAAGATGTAAACCTATACAGATTTCTGAAACATTTAAAGTAAAATTGGAAGAGACAAAAACATCCAAGGTTCAGGTGTTCCTGTACATACATCTTTAGCTACAATAATATGGCATCTTTTTTATTTAAGTCACCTGACTTACTGCTTTGAGGTATGTAAACTTTGGGTTTACTAGATTTAGGCATATGACTAATAGCAAAATTCCAATTACTTATATTTTTGTTTACATGCATCAAATATTATGTCCACCCTAAAGACGCCCTGCTCCCTCATTACTACTGTTGTTGCTGTTCTAATTTTGTGTCAGTGATAGAATTCTCATTCGTGTGAAAATCATGCATGGTTTAAAGTCTGTTATTTCCATAGTATTAATTATTTGTGTGTGAAGCTGAGAAGACTAACAAGGGTATTCCTGAGACTAAGAGAACAGGGAGGTGCACAGGCATGTTCAAGGCTGGGTTCTTCTGTCTGGAAACTCTTGACATCACCAGAGAGAGAGAGACCTTCCATGTTCATGTTTCTCCTCATCATAACATAAAGCACTTCTCAAATTAGTGTTGTGTGTGATGTTCCTCCAGAGGTACTAGGTGGTGGATCTTCATCAGAAGCATCAGATTCAGAGTTTTCAGTACCTTCTTTCATCCTCTCCTTTAATCTTTCTCTGAAGTGCTGGTTAAGAAATGAATACTGTGTTGCAACTAGATGGGTCTGTGTTTCTTTGAGTCCTCAGAGGGAAACTGGAAATGGACAGTTTTATATCCTCACTCAGGTTTAGTTTTGTCTTGGTTGAGTTACTTTCTACAGATAGGAAAGGTAGAATGTACTTTTGTCTGGTTGTGCTCTCAACATTTATTTTTGTTTTTGTTGTGGGTGTCCAAGTCTTCAAGCAAATCTTTTTGTTTAGTAGTCACCAGATATTGTAACAAAAAAGACAACAATAATCATTTGATAGCTACATGTTCTCATAAATGCTCAGCTACTCACAAAAAAACTGACCTGTCATTAAGAAGTGGAAACAAACAGTCACATCCAGGCCTCACTGCTCTCATCTGGACACTCGAAGTCCTACTTTGGACCCTCAGGCTGTGACTTTGTCTGGTGAGTTCCTCTCAACACTTCCACCGCTGTGCTCTGCCATATTCACACCCATAGGCACAGCTCAGACAATTGCTCACAGTGGCTTTGCTTGGTGTAGATCCAGTCAAGCAGGAAATGCAACAGGTTTCAATAGCCTAACTCCAGTCCCACAGCTCTGGCATTGTCCCTATCTAAGGCAGACACATAACCCAAGAAAGAAGTCTGCCCACTCAGAGATTAATGAAATAGAAACCAATAAAACAATGGAATAGAATCTGAGAACTGGTTCTTTAAGAAGATAAATTAATAAACCTTTGACCAATGAACTAAAGAAGAAGAGAGGTGAACAGGTTAACACTAACAACAGGTACCATGAAATTCAGAAAAATAAAGGAATGCTTTCCCAAGTCTGTGTTCTGGAGATGGAGAGGTGGCTCAACAGTTTAGAGCACTGGCTGCTCTTCCAGAAGTTATGGGGTTTCGTTCCATCCCCAGTACCCATATGATTGCTCACAACAGTCTGTAATATCAGTCCCAATTTAATTGATGTCCTGTTCTGGACTCCATGTATACTGTATGGATGTGGTGCAGAGACACACAGTCAAGTAAAACATTATATATATAACTAATAAAGTGGCCATAATTAATATTTTTTATTTTTTTCATTTTTAAGTTTCATCATTTTTAATATTTCTTTTTTTAAATTTAATATGATTTTACATATCAGTCATGGATTACCCTGTCCTCCCTCTCCCGCCCCTACTCCCTCTCCCCCCACATTCCCATCTCCTCCAGGGCAAAGACACCCCTGGAGATTCAGATCAACGTGGTAGATTCAGTCCAGACAGGTCCAGTCCCCTCCTTCCAGGCTGAGCACAGTGTCCCTGCATAAGCCCCAGGTTCTAAACAGCCAGCTCAAGCACTAACGACAGGACAAGGTCCCAATGCCTGGGTGCCTGCCAAACTGTTCAAGCTATTCAATTGTCTCACTAATCCAAAGGGCCTGATCCAGCTGGGCGCTCCACAGCTTTTGGTTCATAGTTCATGTGCTTCCATTCATTTGGCTTTTTGTCCCTGTGCTTTTCCAATCTTGGTCTCAAAAATTCTCGCTCTTACAATCCCTCCTCTTTCTCGACAATTGGACTCCTGGAGCTACACCAGTGGCCTGGCTGAGGATCTATGCATCCACTTCCATCAATTATTGGATGAGAGTTCTAGCATGACAGTTAGGGTGTTTGGCCATCCAATTACCAGTCTAGGTCAGTTCGGGTTTTCTCTCGACCATTGCCAGTAGTCTACAATGGATGTATCATTGTGGT
Source organism: Onychomys leucogaster (assembly GCA_949786385.1). NCBI lineage: Eukaryota > Metazoa > Chordata > Mammalia > Rodentia > Cricetidae > Onychomys > Onychomys leucogaster. Next base: position 43,256,897 of record OX460426.1, on the reverse strand, counting down.
TTTCTGGGGACCACTCTAGCACTTTGCTTCTTCCTATTCTCATGTGGTCTTCATTGATCATGGTCTGTTATTCCTTGTTCTTCCTTACTGTTCTTGAAGATGCTGGGAACTCCTGTTCCCATAAGCTTTCTCACTGAGACAATCAATCAAACAATTGGACCTCTTGAAACTGAGAAGCTTTTGTAGAGCAAAGGCTGTGGTCAACAAGACAAAGCACCAGCCTACTGAATCCACCAGGTTTAAATGAATCCTCAGGGGAGTCTTGGCCCTGGAGTAAATGGGAATAGAGGGGAGGGGATGGAGGGAAGATGGGAGTGGGTGTGGGAGGGGGGAGTACAGCGGAACCCATGGCTGATGTGTAAAATTAAAACACAAATATAATAATAATCAAAATAACTCTGAGATACCACCTTACACCTGTCAGAATGGCTAAGATCAAAAACACTCAAGACAGATTATGCTGGAGAGGATGTGGAGCAAGGGGGAACTCTCCTCCACTGCTGGTGGGAATGCAAGCTTGTACAGCCACTTTGGAAATCAATATGGTGCTTCCTTAGAAAATTGGGAATCCATCTCCCCCAAGACCTAGCTGTAGCACTCTGGGGCATATACCCAAGGAATGCTCAATCATACCACAAGGGCATTTGTTCAACTATGTTCACATCAGCATTGTTTGTAATAGCCAAAACCTGGAAACAACCTAGATGCCCTTCAACTGAAGAATGGATAAATAAACAAGGTACATATACACAATGGAGTACTACTCAGTAGAGAAAAACAATGACATCATGAAGTTTGCAGGCAAATGGATGGATCTAGAAAAAATCATCCTGAGTGAGGAAACCATGATCAGAAAGACAAACATGGTATATACTAACTAATAGGAGGATACGAGATGTAAAAAAAAAGTTGACTAGACTGCTACTCACAACTCCAGGGAGGCCACCTAGAAAACACGGAGGCCCTAGGAAAGACACAGGGATCACCCAATGACAGAGAAATGAATGAGATCTACATAAACAACATGGACATGAGTGGGGGTAACAAATAGCAAGGTTCAAGGGAAAATTATTTTTAAAACAACTGCTCCATTAAGATGGAAAATCTAAAGAAAATGCATCAATTTTCAGATTAATCCAAACTAACAATTTTTTTTTGTATATGGAGCTGAGGATCGAACCCAGGGCCTTGTGCTTGCTAGGCAAGCCCTCTACGACTGAGCTAAATCCCCAAGCCCGAAACTAACAAAATTTTAAACCAAAATGAGATCAACAACCTAAAAGGACCCATAACAAATGAGAAGATTCAAATAATGATAAAAAGCTTTCTGACTAAATAAAGTCCAGGCTCAGATGGAGTAACAGCAGAACATCACCACATTTCAAAATTTACAGTCAATTCTAATAAAATAATTTAAAAAATAACAGACACAGAAGAAGCTCTTTAAAATTGCTTCTGTGAAACCAGTATTACTATTATACTAAAAAGCATGAAAAATGCAACAAAAATATAATAAGGCAATGCAAATACAATAAATAGTATTCTTAGTAAATGATCAGTATTTTTATACAGAAATAAAAAGCATTCTCAGAAAGACATCATGGAAACACTGCCACTCACAACAACCTCAAGAAAATAAATCTAGGAACAAACCTATCCAAGAGGCTTTGTTAATGAAAACATTAAGACACTGAAGGAAGAAAATGAGAAAGATGTTAGAACACTCAAAGATCTCTCTCATGGTCAAGGATGGAAAGAATTCAATATGGTGAGAAATGGCTATTTTACCAAAAGCAATCCAGAGATTCAATGCAATTCCAGTTGAAATTCCAGTGGCATTCCTCACAGAAATGGGTGAGGGGGTCTGAAGACTCATATAGAAGCACAAAAACTCTGAACAGCAAATGCAATCCCAAGTAAAAAGCACAATCTAGTTTGTCACCTTACATGATACCAAGTGATAGTGCAGAGCTATAGCAAAAAAGCCTGCATGCTACTGTCACAACAGCAAGCTCACAGATAACCGTAATGGAAGAGAAAACCTGGTTATATGGCCATGAAACTAAAGACACATGTTTTTAAAAAGACACCAAAACTACACATTGATGTAAAATTGGTGGTACAAAGGTTAATGGCGTAACCTGCCACTTTTGGACTGGATTTGAAGCCTGTTCCATACGTGAGATTTCATACCTGAAACTATAAATTGAATTGGGCTTAAAAGAAAGAACATTTGAAGTTGACTTATGACAATATGAAAGTAACAGTTAGTAATGGTTTTGTTCATTAGATGTGATAACTGTGACTAACCTTTCCCTCCTAATGTTGAAGTGAGATGCTTCGAGGCAATGAGCTAGTTGCAGTGGAGATCAGAAACTGGGGTAAGGAAGGTCTGCAAACAAGCCTATCTGACCTGCTTGCTCTACACCTTCTGAACAGAGTTTGAGACAGAAAATACAGCTGTTTCATTTCTAGTTGCTGTGACAAAAATATGACGGAAATCAGTTAAGGGAGGAAGGCTGATGGCTGCAGGGAATGTCAGTCAATTACAGAGTGGAGGGCAAACAGGGTAGCTTAGTCTATGGTAGTAGTCTGTTTTTTCTCACACTGTGATAAACCAGGAAGCAGACAACTCAGAGCTGTCACCAGAAGTGGTGATGGCCATTATGACCCATCACAGGCAACCTTCTTCTTCTAGCTACTCCATTTCCTAAAGGTCAAACTATCTCCCAATGTCAGAACCAATTGTTAAAGCATATGAGCACCAACCCTCTCTGTGTTAGTGTAAAATGTTTTTTGTCACAGTGTGTATCAGAGGACTAGTGAGATGGCTAAGTGAATAAAAGCACTTGTCAGGAAGACTGACATCCTGATTTTGATCCCTGAGACTGACATGATGGGTGGAGAGAATTGACTCTCAAAAATTATTCTTTGACCTCCACACTTCTGCAATGACATACACGTACATTGTCTTCCCCCATCTCCCAAATAAAATGAGACCAGGATGGACTTGAACTCCCAAAGACCCACCATGTCTCCTGAGAGCTGAGATTAGCATGCCCAACCTCCTTATTGCTGTTCTTACTACCTACATAGTCTGTGGATTTCAATTATAAAACTAGCAAGCTGATGATGCCTGAGAACCAGAAACTTAGCAAGCATCCTGAGACTGGCTACTCATTTCCAGTTAAAATATCTTAGCTTTCATCCTAATCATTTGCATCTCCAGCATTCATTCTGGGAGCTGGAAAGATGACTCAGCAACTGAGAACACTTGTTGTTCTTGCAGAGGAACAGGGATTGATTCACAGCATCCTCATGGTAGCTGACAAACATCTATAAGTCCAGTTCCAGGAGATCTGATGTCCTCTTCTGACCTCTCTGGGCAGTGGACACACACATGGTGCAGGTAAATGTTCATCCACATAAAATAAACAAGTCTCAAAAAACAGAAGCATGTTGGTCATTTTCATGGTGACTGTAATTCCTCCAGAAGTATAATTGTTTATTCTCCCTATTTTAATGAGTTCTCCTGACTTATGTTAAAAACATGTTTATTTCTGAGTTTTTATTTCTTTATTTAAAGAAATTATAATTAATTTACTTGTACATATCAGTCATGGATTTCCCTGTCCTCCCTTCTCCCACCCCACCCCCCCGACTCTCCCCTCAATGAACCCCCATTCCTCCCTCCTCCAAGGCAAGGACTTCCCTGGGGATTCAGCTCAGCCTGGTAGATTAAGTTGAGGCAGGTCCAGTCCCCTCTTCCTCCCTTCACCTAGGATGAACAAAGTGTCTCAGCATAGGCCCTAGGTTCCAAAAAGCCAGCTCATGCACTAAAAACAGTTCCCAGTCCTAATGCCTGAGGTCCTTCTAAATAGTTCATGCTTATCCACTGTTCCACTTATCCAGAGGGCCTGGTCCAGTTCCAAAGGGGCTCCTCAGCAATTAGTTCATAGTTCATGTTTTCCACCAGTTTGTCTCTTTGTCCCTGAGCTTTCTCCAATCATTGTCTTAATACTCTTGTTCATATAATCCCTCCTCTTTCTTGCTGATTGGACTCCCAGAGCTCCACCTGGTTCCAGGCCATGGATCTCTGCATCTGCTTTCATCAGTCACAGGATGAGAGTTCTATAGGGTGTTCAGCCATCCTATCACCAGAGTAGATCAGCTCAGGCACTCTCTTGACCATTGCCAGTATTCTATAGTGGAGTTATCTTTGTGGGTTTCTGGGGACCTCTCTAGCACGTTGCTTCTTCCTATTTCCATGGTGTCTTCATTTATCATGGTCTCTCTTTCCTTGTTCTACCTCTTTGTTCTTGATCCAGCCGGGATATCCCGCTCCCCTAAGCTCTCTTCCAGCTGACCCTTGCCCTTTCTACATGAGCAGAATGAAGGGCTGAGTTTTTAATTTCTATCGTCTAACATATTTTCACTTATACCATAGATGGTGACTGGCAAGAGTGTCCCTGGAAGTGAGGGTGTGAAGGAGGGTCAGGATATGTTTGAGGCTGGACTCCTCTTTTTTGACCCCATCTGCAATACTGCAGACATGGCCACACAGATGCATCTTTCCTCTCCCAAGCAAATATGTTACTTTTCAAGTTAGTGGGAATTACCTGTAGAGGTGTTGGTTCTTCAGAGGTGTTAGGTAGTGGCTCTCCCTGAGGACAAACATTAACATCTGGACATCCAAAAAGTTTTCTATTGCTCCTCTTCAACCACTTCTGGCAAGCTTGCTCTAATCAATGTGAATACTGTGATGTAGTTTGGTCAAGAAACAGACACTGTTTATTGTCCACAGAGATATATTCTCTGTCATTTATCTTCATTTCTGGGTCTAGATATTTTCTGCAATGGAAAGGGAGAGGATTAACTTTTTGGTTTGGTTCTGAAATTGAAACTTTAGTTTTAGGGTGCCTGTTCAAAACTACTTTATTCTTCAGTAGTCACAGGTTATTGACATGTAAACAATAGAAACCAATAATTAACTGTGAAATATTTTCAAATATGCTTATTGATTCACAAATTTCTAGGATATCAGGAAGTATAACATGGTAACCTAGAATAAGGGCAAGTCATAAACTAAAAACCTTGCTCTTTTCTATTGTCATTTGGACTAAAATTGATTCATTATACTTTAAAATTTTTAAATTTTTATGAGGTTATTATTAATATTAATAATACCCTTCATCAATCTTTCCCTTCTTCCAAGGTTGGGAAGTAAAAATGCACATTATTTTCCACTATTAATTTCCTTTTATAAATAAACACTGATTGAATTACTAGTGTTATCTATATCATAGTACCTGTTTACAGAAACTCATTTGTTCATTTATTCACATTCAAAAATTAAAATTCAGCTTATAATTCATACAAACCTTCATGCTACGACTCCAGGTTATACACATCAGATATTCTAACCTTTATCAACTCATGGCTTTCAAGTAGCTTTTATATGCATACATATGTAACTAATTAAAAGCCTTCTAATTGGCCAAGTGCTAGAATATGTACATAAACGACATGTAAGTGTATATTATTTTAAAATGTAAAAATAAGAAATGAAAATTTTACTATATGGTACTTGAATCTTCACTTCCAGAACTAATGGCAGAGGGAAACACACACTATTTAACTAGATGAAGAATTTTAAACAAATACTTAGTGAAATCATATAAAACCCACCGTGCCACCTCTTCATAATGTAAATTTTAATGAATAGATGACACATGTCTAAATTTCCAGATCTTCTTGTACAGAAGCAAAGACAGAAATAGAGGAGATGCTGTCATTTATGATCATGAAATAGGAGTGTCCCGAGGAAGATAAACTTTACCTGCTTTGAAACTGAAGACAAAGGCACCTGGGAGATTCCCTGAACACTGAAATAGCTAACTGGACCCATTAAAATGTATTTAGGTGTGTAATCACCATCATGCTTTCAAAATCACTCTAACATGTGTATATTTCTGCAAATATCCTTGGTCAAACACCAGACATCTACTATTATGTGTTTATTTCTGCAAATATCCTTGGTCAAACACCAGACATCTTCTCTTATGGGAGAATGCTGCATTTACTATTCCACTCCCTATGTGTTTCCAGCACATTCTCTTCTTCAGCCACCACTACCTGCAAGGACTGCTCACTCAGAATTTACTTGAGGGCTGTAAACAAACAATGTCCCAAATTCATCTGTGCAGAAGGGCAGGAGATACATGTCAGATCCAGGACCATGGGGCCAAACAATCCAGCTCTCAGGACGGCAGCTGTCTAATTAGCTCTAAAGGTGTTATAATAGCATAGATACTTTACAAAATGCCTGTGGAGAATCTAAGTCTCAGCAGGCATGGAGCACATTGTATCATGTCTGCCTCCAGATACACTCAACACTCTTGCTTCCTTGTCTTGGGGATCACTGATAACTTCCTGTATTTTAAACTATATTCTTATCTGGATAAAGACTTCTGTTGGGCAATGTTGTCCACTTCTATAGGTAAATGAAAACTGTATAACAATTATAGAAAATTGTATCTATGAAGATGACAAAGTTAGTGTTTGGTTTACACTCCAACACATACACACAGGAAGAGGGAGAGAGGTAGTTCTTCTACAAGCCTTGTGCTGATGACTGTAGTAATGGATGGTTTTCTATTTCCATGCTCATGTAGTTAGAACTCCTATTTCATTTGTCCACCTGGCCCTTAAAGCAAGACAGCCTTGTTTGTGTCATGAGAGTGTATTGGCATTTCATTGGGACTGATGTTCTCTCCTAAGAGGTTGGTTTGGTAGACCATGAAATTGATTTCTGCCTCCAAGCCTCCCTCTCTAGCACTCCCAAAAGCCACCACAACTCTTTGTGTTTTCAAACTCCTTTTCAATAATCCATTGATGAATAAATGCTGAAATCACCACTGGCTGTTTTTGTGTTCAACAAGCATTTTTGTGTAATGCTGAGTCCTTATAGTTCAAAACCTGTCCCAAAATTTACAGGAGGACAATAATTTCCTTCAGCACAAGGCCTTAGTGAGTACAGCTAAGAGATCCAGATACCAGGAGCTTTTGTTAGTAAACTCAAAGACGACAGCTTCATTTTATCTTCTACTTTGGAAATGACTACTGCTGGGTATCTGGTACACTGGGATTTGAACTTCCTCTTCAGAATCATGTCCAAAGTGTCCCTGCTGAATGAAACCCCAAGGGAACCTTGAACCTAGCCTTTCCTTTGCTCTCATTCATGTCAGCAACTAACTCACCCCAAAACCAAGAGCTCAGTGATGTTGAATGTGTGTGTGTGTGTGTGTGTGTGTGTGTGTGTGTGTGTACATGTGTGTATGTCTGAATGAACTGGTAGTGTGAGATTTCCACCTTGTTCATTTATGTGACTACCAGGCTAGCTCCCTGGGAACTTCTAGGGATTTCCTGTCTTCATCTCCAGGCTCTCAGTAGGCTCCTTCAGATACAGACACACCCTAGCACAAATATCAGGCCTTATGTTGCTTCCTGACACTCAAGCTTGCTTCCTTACAAACAAGTGGCAAGTTTTCTAATGACTGAACTAAATCATAACCCAATATGTTTGACATGAATCCACACTGTTTCAGGTGTTTGAAGTTTTCCCAAATGCTTCATAATTGTAGCTTCTACCAATTTTCATCTTGTAATTAAAAAAAGAAATACATGTAGAGACAATTGGCTAAACAGGCCTGCCTCCCAACATGATGACCTAAGTTCAAAATCCAAATCACAAATGGTCAAAGGAGATAAGCAACTCCATGAATTGGTCCTTTCATCTCCATACACACACAACACACACACACACACACACACACACACACACACACACACACACGCACACAAATTCATCATTCCTGACACTGAAGCAAAGGGAATCCTCAATAGACTGTCAACATTCTTGTACATAAACAAAGAACATCGACACATGTTCCTTAGTCCTCTTAACCACTGACCAAACTGAGAACTAAATTACCAATTCTTAGTAAAAACCTGTCCTGTTGCAGATCTGCTTGTCTTAGAGGACATCTCAGCCTACTGCTTTCTCACTGACTCTTCAGCTGAGGGGCACACTTACTTGACTTACTTGGACAGTACTGCAGTTGAATATCACCATTGTGTCTAAGTACACTTAATAAAAACCACCTTCACGCTCATTGCATCCAAAGTATAGCTTTGAACAGGTTACCTTCTGATTAGTCCTTTTTCTTTTTCACTGTCTTCTATAATTCCCCTCCTTCGTGATCATAAAAATCACCATCCCTTCTATGAGACCACTCTACCAAGATCCCTCAGCACACAATCACCAGCTGGTCAAGTACAAAGACTCAACATGGAATCACAATACCCTATATTCCTCATAAAATAACACCTGTCAAGACATCTTTTTTTTTCTTTTTTTTTCCTTTTTTAAAAATTCATTATATTTGTGTTTTAATTTTACACATCAGCCATGGGTTCCCCTGTCCTCCCCCTCCTGCCCTTGCCCCCCACCTTCCCTCCAGCCCTCCCCTCCATTCCCATCTCCTCCAGGGCCAAGAATCCCATGGGGATTCATTTAAACTTGGTGGATTCAGTACAGGCAGGTCCAGTCCCCTTCCAGGCTGAGCAAAGTGTCCCTGTGTAAGCCCAAGATTCCAAACATCCAGCTCATCTACTAAGGACAGGTCCCGGTCCCATTGCCTGGATGCCTCCCAAACAGTTCAAGCTATTCAATTGTCTCACTTATCCAGAGGGCCTGATACAGTTGGGGGCTCCACAGCCTTTGGTTCATAATTCATGTGCTTCCATTAGTTTGGCTATTTGTCCCTGTGCTTTTCCAATCTTGGTCTCAACAATTCATGCTCTTACACTCCCTCCTCTTTATTGACAATTTGACACCTGGAGCTCCACCAGGGGTGTGGCCAGGGATCTCTGCATCCACTTCCATCAGTTATTGGATGAGAGTTCCAGCTCACCTGTTAGCGTGTTTGGCCATCTGATCACCAGACTAGGTGAGATGAGGCTTTCTCTTGACCATTGCCAGCAGTCTACAGAGCATGTATCATTGTGGATTTCTGGGGACCTCTCCAGCACTCTGCCTATTCCTGTACTCATCTTGAAATTCATGTTTAGCAATCACACACTACTGCTCCTATACCCAGGCTGTGTTACAGGCCACAGGCTCTGCTCATCATGCAGCAGGATATCTTGCGTCCCAATCTCACTCCCACCCAGGCATCAATTTCTGCCTCTTAGAAGCACTCAGGAAAATTAGTTTATGCATGAGGACAACAAAGAGGTAATCCTCCTGTCCCTGAGGAACACTGAGCTTGACACAGTGTTTTGAAGACTGTCAACAGAGAACTAGGCATAATGACTACCTGCTGTTCAAATCATTTTTAGTATATTGGTCCAAGATTCAATGCTGTTCATTCTTTAATAGGTCACCATCTGTAGCTGAATGGTCAGGTTCTTCACCTTGTTCATCTCCTGATACTGCTTAGTGAGGGGGGAGTTGAAATGATGCCTTCCCTGCTGTTCTTTGTGGTAGATTAAAAAATGTATTTATGTAGTTGAATGTCATAGTGTCAGGAAAGGTAATGCTAAGTGTAGGGTAAAAGGGCCAAGGAAAGAACTTGACCATGAAGGCCCTGAGACCAAGGCAGGGAAAGAACATTTTGACCCTGACTTGATTCCATGCCCATGACCAGGGCCAGAAAAAAATCCTATCAACATAGGAGTTTGTCTCCAAATCAGTTCACAAAAGTCTCATCAATCCTACGCCAAACTGGAAAGCTCCACACCTCCAAGAAACTGCAAGTATAGACTGCCTTCTACTCAGTTCCCTGTGACTTTCACAAAAGGAGAGGAACCACCGTATTGAGGTTTCCCTCTCAATAAGTATCTTGTGTGAGTTATGTTGTGTGGTGTGACTTTGTGGTATTTCTTGTTTCCTACCTTTCAGAGTAGAGCTGTATCACTTTCATTGGGAAACCTCCCCCTACCAGAGCAGAGCTGTTAAATTTACACTAGGGAAACCTTGCCTACTGGGGCAGAGTTATAACATTTCTGTTGGGGTAACCATTCCCCCTAAAGCTGTAATACTTACAATAAGTCCCAAGTAGAGACCTGAGGAAGAGGAAGTGCTTGGAACCTTAGTAACCCTGAAAGAACAGAGCAGCTATCTTCAAGCTGGGGCACATGTGCCATATCCAGGTCCCCCACCACAATGGCTAGATATGTGCCTCAACACCCGCTGCAGTCCCATGGGACCTTGAAGCCATGCTGGTTTGGCGTACTAACTCAGGTCATATCTGATGTGATTCAGAACAGTCCGAGAGTCCATAGTGCTTAGCAGCACCAAGCCTTCACTGTCTGTGTCTAGTACCAAGAGGAATTGAATGGCTGGGACCTTGGAGAAGTCCGAGGGTAGTTAATCTACCTGTCAATAGCATCAGATATCCATGGAACATAAAGGAGTCCACTGAGGATGAAGTACAGTAACACCCTATCAAGACAGGTTTTTCATCTATCCTCCTGGTTCTCTTGCTAACCCATTTCCACTCTGAATGAAATTAAGGAGCTTTCCCAGCACAGTAGCTACAGATATTATAATTCCTGGATCTCTGCCAAACTAACCCTCAGAAATCCTTCTCTGTGTCTGCTATTTAGGAACCTAAAGGAGTAGCATACCTCCATTGTTTCCCAGAGGCTCCCAGCTGTTGAGCCCGATTACTGGAAGGCCCAGCTCAAGTCCTACCTCCTCTAGGAAGCTCTCCACTCCCTGCACAAGAATCATTGTACCTTCCCCTAGAACATTTATTTCTTGATGTTTTACCCTGAGTCAGATGGCCAGCTTCCCTCTGCCTCTCTCTCTTCTCTAGGTTGTCCATTCTCTCTCCCAAGTAGCTTTCTCAGTCTCACCACCATGTCTTTGTGAATCCCAGAGGCACTGTACAAATGCTCCACATAGCAGTTGGTGTTGCCTTAACAGTGGTGGCATCAGAGAGCATCCTCCTTGCTCTCTCCAGAGTACAATAGAATGTTCAGGGAAGGTAGTGTTAGGGTCACTGCCAATAGCACTCACCTATGTGCTCCTGAGATCTTCCCCAATTAACCAATAATTGCCCTTTCCAGGAGCATTCCTATGGACATAGGGCATGCCATTCAATACCTCCTCCTTATAAAAACAGGGATCTCTCTCTCTGCCTCATTAGAAACTTTTCATTACTTATCTGTAAGGAGTTCAAGACTCACTTTTCAAAAACAACCCAGGGAATGGCTCTTCCCTTCCTAAGTTCTCTAATCAATTAGATTGGAAATAAAAGTTTCTAGGAAATGAGTTTAGGAAGTGTACTTGTTTGACCCCAGAACAAAAGAGAAACATGAGGTTTATTGTGCCGTCTTATATGTTGTATTACATTGACAAGTCATGCTAGCCAAGGTTAGCTCTCTTAGGAATATCCAATTCCAGAAGCCAAGTGACAGTGACTGCCCTACACAATACTTCATCTCAGTCAAACCTGACACTCAGAAGGATGTTCAGGAAGTGACTGGCAGATGAGAATCTGCCCTAGAAGGATTGGAAAGCCCAGTGTAGTCTCCCCCACTTGCGTCTATCAATTCTTCCACCCCTTTATATGTAGGAAGTGTCTCAGAGGTCAGCTGATTTCTTATGCCTCCATGCACAAGACAATCTCATTGAGCTCATTCACAGTTACACAGAATGCAATTTGGCTTCAGATACTTCAGTCCTCTTTTGACAGATCCAGAGGAAAACTGGTACTATACACAGTCACACAGGTGGTGAGGGGGGTTGCCCAAGGCAAACCCTGGATGCTTCAGACTTTCACATTGTCATGCAGAACAAAACTTGGTCATCAGATTCACCAAACTTTTGTCACCCTGTGCTGTCAGGAAAGGACAGTCTCTGTCCTAATACTCTTCCTCCTAAAGCTCTCAGGCTACACTGCACATCTGGGTTCCACCCATGCAACTGGTATTTCAGAAACCTTAGGATCCACTGGCAGACAGCAATGCTTGGATGACTCCTGCCCTGCTAGTGGTGGTGATGTAAAGGATGAGAACCTCAGGCTTTGACAGGGCAGTTTTCTCTCCCTGTTTTTAGAGCAGCATTCCTAAAGGAATGGAGTGGGGGTGAAGAGCAGTGATGGTGCTAAAATAGTTCCCCTGATTCCTTCCTCACTCTGAGGGAAAGCAGATGTCCTCCAGCAGAACAGGCACAGCCTCTGTGAACTCTGAGGACTCCGGAGGCCCACAATGCCTTTCAGGTAGAAAATGGGCATCAGGTAAGGCTGTGTCTTCTCCAGCACAACCTTCAGGTACTAGAAGTGGTACTAATGCCCCCAGCTATAATCTTCTTTATATTCACAATTCCCTGTCACAGAAGAAGGAACTACTTCTATGGTTTTATAAAGCAGCCAGAGAAAACTCACTTTGATGTCCCTAAAAGAGGTGGCAGGTAGGGGCTTGCCATAGCTCCAATAATTATCAGGTCTGCCATCACTGGTGAGCAAGATAGCAGCTGCACTCCCCTTCCCTACAGACTCAAGTACAGAAATATGGCTAGAATATTCTGCTAAAGGTAAGTCCCTGTACTCTTGCTGTAAAGAGACACTATGACCAAGGCAACTCTTATAAAAGACAGGATTTAATTGTGGTCTTCCTTACAGATTCAGAGGTTTACTCCATTATTGCAGCAATAACTGAAAGCCAAGTCTTCATCTGCCAAGAGAGAACTGAGCCACCCATAGCTTCTGAAACCTCAAAGCCTATCCCCTAGTGACACACTTCCTCCAACAAGGTCACACATCCTAATCCTTCTCCAATGATTCCACTCCCTGATGATAAGCATTCAGATATGTGAGCCTAAGTGGACAATACTTATTTAAACCACCACAATGCCCCTGTTCAGAATGCAAGATAAATCTCATCCTCAGCATAAGTCACTAGGCATCCCTGGATGGCACAGTTGTCTTATCTACAAAATAGAATGATAATCCTGAAGACAAATCTTGTCAGAGAAAGATGTCTTGGATGATTGGGGAGCCACCTGATACTTCCCAACTTCCCGGTAACCTCTAACTTCTTTCCAGCTGCCATGTAGCATACTTCCCCTTACTTTGAGCATTCCAAAGGTCTGGTTACTTTCCTTTTTATTTGTGTAAGTAACCTGGCCTCCAGGCAGGTAATATGCTTGCTATTGAATGTGGTGCAGGTGTTACAGCTCTGGAGGGAAAGGTATCCTGACTTGTCAGGAAGTCAAAACCATACCAGCAAGTGTTACAAATCTGAAGGATATGGTATCCTAACTTTTAGGTTAGTCAAGCTGTACCTACAGCTAAGAAGGGAGGAATCCTGGATATTTACAACTCTGAGGAGAAAGGTTTACTGACTTGTTAGAAAGTCATGGTATAATTGAAGCTGGGATGCAGTTGAAGATGGTCTCCAGATAGGATGTAGCAATGCTACTTCTCTCTGAGAGAGAGCCATAACAGATAATCACCCTGGTTTCAGGGCCACGGTGATTTTCTTTGGCTGGCCCTTCACCCTTCAGGCAAGCTCTCCAGAGGTCTCTACAAAACCAGTCTTGGTCCTGGCACTCCTCTCTACAAATTGGCCAGAAAAACAAGCTCTTGAGAGTTATGGGAAATTTTGGCTATTTGAGTTTATTCCAATGATGAGAAGGAAGACGGATCAGAGCAGGCACAGACACACAGACATGAGTGACCCTGGGAACGTTTCCACAACAATATGAAAGCAGTTGCTTGAGAAAAGAGTGTTGTCATTCCATGTCATTTCATTTCTCTGGTTTAAGAGATTGTGAACAATACCTGGTCTCTCTATGCTTCCTTTATTCATGCAGGCATCTTCTCTCTCCTGGAGTGACATCTATGACAGTCTGTCACAGCATTAGGAAAGTTGATAGATATCCCCATCCACAGAGGGTGATGTTGACATGAAGATTCCTGGGCTTTGGCTTAGAATCTATGGCCAGGCTAATAGATAATAAGCCTTCTCTGCACACTGTTCAATTTATCAATAAAACGCCAATGAAACAGGACCCCATGAAGGTTCTCTAAGAAGGGTCTAGTAGCTTATGACTACATGTATGATAGAAGAGTATCCATAACTTATACCTGTAACTGAAGATTTCCTGTGTAGGTCAATGCTGTAGGTCAAGCCCACACACCACAAACCCTCCATAGAGAAGCTCAAGCCTGCAGGCTTCAGCTAACTTGAGAGAGACAACTAGGAAGCTGTTTTTAGCTCTGTTTTAGAATCTACTTTCTCAGGTTTTAGGTGGAAACTCTTGCCCCACATTCTGTCACTGTTTGTAGCTGAAGATTTTCTGTGTCCCAGCCTCCTAGTGGTCAGGACAAATCTCTCTCACCCTCCACTCCCACAGCCACTGAGACCCAAATAAACAAACAGAGGCTTATATTATTAACAAAGTGTATGGTCATTAGCTCAAGTTTATTACTGACTAGCTCTTCCACTTAAATTAACCAATAATTCTTATTTATGTTTATCCACGTAGTTTGGTACCTTTTCTCAGTTCTGCCTTCACATTTTGCTTCTCATAGTGGTGGCTGGCAGTGTCTCCTGACTAAGCATTCTTATTCTCAGAATGCTCTTCTGTTTTTTGTGCTGCCTATACTATACTGCCTGCCTGACTACTGGCCAATCAGCCTTTTATTTATCAACCAAATCAGAGCAACACATGTTTAGAGTGTAAAGAAAGACATATCCAGCATATACCTAAGGCTTTCATATCCAGAGGCCCAGCAATCATCTCCAGGGCCTTGGCTCTGCTGAGTGGCTAGGGAGGATTCTCTGTGCTACAGGAAATCCAGGCTGGTCTATCAAATAAGAAACTCCAGCTCCCCAACTGCTACATGTTCGAGGAGACAGAAATGGTGTGCACACAGGACCAAGTCAGGCCATGTTTCCACATACTGCTCCGTCAGCTCTCTCTCCACTATGATGACAGGCTGTTCTTCATTTTTATTTATATTATTGTCTTAAGGAGGTGTCTTGTAACCCAGGCTTACCTCAGATTCATGATTGTACTGTGACTACTTCTCTGGTGCTGGGATCAGTGGCATGTCAACACACCACCATGCCTGGGAAGAGGGAGCCTCAATGAGGAAGTCTTTAGATTAAGTTGGCTTTGAGCACATCTGTTAGAGATTTACAGATTGATAATCAGATGGAGGTCCCACCCTAAAGTGTGCAGAACCACTTCATTTCTGGGACCTGAACTGTGTAACAGTGAAGAAACTGGAGCATATGCAGAGACAAGCAGGCAGTATGGCTGCATTTGTATCTCTCTGCTCTTTTCTGTGGATATGATATGACTGAGTTCCTGCCTTGAAGTCCCCCAAAATGGACTATTACCTGGACCTTTAGGCTAAAATCAATTCTTGTCCTGCTGTGCTTGGGAAATTAAAATAAACAAGATGCTAAGAAACCACCCTGTGACACAGGGGTTTGTAAAAGTCAGGGAGATGGGAAGGTAATTCATGACTTGCTCAACAGTAGCATATCTGTCCAAGAGCAGGAGATCCTGTCTTTTCCTGAACCCAACATGTGTTTCACTATCACAAATTTACAAAGAGAAACCCATTGACTCAAACACCATCATCGTGTCAAGCAATAACTCTGGGTAGTGTCTTGCCCTTTCAAGTGCTGTTCTAAATTCCTCTCATCTATAAATAATTCAACATTAACTTTAATGTAATATACTGTCCTATGGGTTTCCTGACTATTAAAATTTGGGGATATGGGGAAATGGGTCTGAAATCAGAGCCCTAGAGATGAATCTCACCCTTATTCTATGTCCTTTTTTGGAGGTCAGGAGAAGCTCCTGACAATTCAGTTCAGGGAAGTGCCTTAACTGCCAGATATGTGGGGAGTTAGAAATGATTGGCAAACCTTGGAAATCAGTATTACAGTTTCTCAGAAAATTGGGAATAAGTCTTCCTCAAGACCTGTTATACTGCTCTTGGGCATATACCCAAGAAATGATCAATCTTACCACAAGCACACATGCGCAACTATGTTCATATCAGCATTTTTCATAATAGCAAGAACTTGGTAATATCCTAGATGCCCTCAACTGAAAAATGGGTAAAGAAAATATGACACTTAGACACAACGGAGTAAAAGACAATGATATCATGAACTTCTCAGGCAAATGGATGGAACTAGAAAATATCATTTTGAGTGAGATAACCCAGGCTCAGAAGGACAAACATAGTGTGTACTCACTAATAAGTGGATACTAAATGTGAAGGAAGGATGGCAAGACTACAGCCCACAATT
The DNA here is from genome assembly GCA_949786385.1 of Onychomys leucogaster. Classification (NCBI taxonomy): domain Eukaryota; kingdom Metazoa; phylum Chordata; class Mammalia; order Rodentia; family Cricetidae; genus Onychomys; species Onychomys leucogaster. Next base: position 43,240,550 of record OX460426.1, on the reverse strand, counting down.
CCAGAGAGGATAGCTAACAGGGAAATACCCTAGGAGGGACAAATGGATAACCCTGTGAAGGAGAATTGGATGAGATCTACATGAGTGGACTGGGTGTGGGGGGTGGCAGAGAGCGAGGAGTGGGGTATAAGAACATGGGGAAATGGAGGGGTCAAGCTTGAAGAGGAACAGAGTGGGAGGGCAGGGAGGAATATACCATAATAGATGAGGACATCATGAGAATAGGAAGAGGCACAGTGCTGTCAAGGTTCTCAGGAATCCGAACGGTTGACAACCCTTTGGTCTGATGACAGTGGTCCAGAGGGTGACTGGTCTGATCTACTCTGGTGACCAGCCTAGCAAATAACTTAGATGTCATCATAGAGCCTTTGTCCAGTGACTGATGGAGGCAGATACAGAGATCCATGGCACCAGGCTGAGCTCCGGGAATCCAACTGATGAGAGAGAGGAGAGATACTGCAGGCCAGGGATGTCAAGATCATGATTGGAAGATGTGCAGGGAAGACTGGCCACACTAGTGGAAGCACATGAACTGTGGACTGATGGCTGTGAAGCCCCCATGGTACTGGACTAGGCCTTCTGGATAGGAAAGACAGTTGTTTGGCTTGAACTGCTTGGGGAGCACCCAGGCAGGGGGATCTGATCTGTCCCTGGTCTATGGGCAGGCTTCTAGAATCTGGTGCTTGTTGTGTGACACCTTGGGCAGTGGGAAGGGGCTTAGACCTGCCAAAGTTCAGTGTGCTGGGCTCTTCTGATTCCCCATAGGAGACCTTGATTTGGGGGATGTGGGGATGTGGGGTGGGTTGGGAGAGAGGGCTGGGTGTGGGAGGAGGAAGGAGGGAGGAGGGAGGAGGGGGGATCTGTGGATATAGTATGTGGAGTGAGTAGAAATTTTCTTAATAAAGAAAGATGAAAAAGAAAAAGAAATGAGTGGCAATATGTCCACTAGTTAGTTACCTTAGGTCAGAGATTAACCATAGGGCTGATGCACACACATCCCTGTAAATAACTCTTGTTTGCCCTCTGAATCTGTGCTTCTTCAGCAAGATTTCTGGAAACAGGTCTTTGAAAATCTTCCTTCTTCAGAAATAAATAGAACTACTTATAAGGGAAAAGTCATTTTGATTTTGTCCTTCTCTTTCTAGAACATGTGACATCCCCTTCTGAGCAACTTCAAAGGGCTATAGCAGGGGACTAAGGTTTTGGCCCAGGAACTGCAATAACCATTGTTACAGGGACAGAGTGTAGATCTGAGGAAGAGTGCAAAAGCCAAAATTTCAAGGAGGAGACAGCAGGGACACTCAAGAAATGCTCTGTTATGTGGTTACTATTTTAGCCTCTCTGTATGTGAATTTCTTCTACCTAGAGAAAGGAGGGTGGAGATCGAGCACGTAGATAGGTGCTGCAACCAGGAAAAACTTGTAAAATAATATCCTTCATCATGGTCACAGAAACGGTTTTTCTTAAACTAGAGCCCACTAATTGCTAAAAGATTTTGGTTTTGTTTTGTTTTTTGTTTTTACTTTTTATTCTTTTTTTCCAGCTCCCTTCATTGTCTTTCCTTGATAAGGTTATCATTACTGATTTTTTATGTGGATTAATTCACACTTAACAAAGGCAGGAACCACAGAAGAAAAATGAAACAGAATGACCATTCAGGTACCTCTGTACTGAGAACTTGGCCAGAGGCAAGGGGGAAGAAACATTCAGCTCAGATTTCAAAATAAATTCAACAGAAGGACAGTGCTGGACATAGAACAATTCAGTGCAAGCATTCATTACAAGACAGTTCCTCTTTATTCTCCTGTTCTACTTTATATAAGTGCATTTTACTTTCATGTCCCTTTTGAAGAAAGAGAAAGCAATACATTTTCATGGAGAAATGGAATCAGAGCTCAAGTGATTTCATTTTGTTAGGATTGTTAGCACAAAATCACACAGGCCTACTGCTTTTGCTGCTCATCATCTCCATATTCTCTGTGGCCTTGCTTGGCAACTCAGCAGTGATCAAGCTCATTCGTGTGGATCCCAAACTCCACATACCCATGTACTTTCTCCTCAGTCGGCTCTCTCTCATGGACTTGATGTGTATTTCTACCACTATTCCCAAGATGACATTCAACTTCCTCTCTTGCCAGAAAACATTACCTTACTGGGCTGTGGAGTGCAATCCTTTTTTTTTCTGACCATGGCAGGTTCTGGGGGCTTGCTCCTGGCCTCCATGGCCTATGACCATCTCATGGCCATCTGCCACACTCTTCAATATCCTATTCACATGAGCTAAATGATGTGTCTAGAGATGATCTTGGACACTGGGATCCATTTACTCCTTATCAGACACAGTCTATCTCCTTCACAATCTTTGGTCCATTAACCATTTCTTCTGTGATGTCTCTACCATGTTGCCCCTGTCCCGTATGGACACTTGGGTTTATGAGTACATGGTATTTGTGAGTACAAGCCTTTTTCTTATATTTCCTTTCCTTGGCCTCACAGCTTCCTTTGGATGGGTCCGTTTTGCTGTCTTCTATATACGCTCAAAGGAAGGAAAGAAAAAGGTCTTCACCACATGTTCAGCTCACTTAACTATGGGAACAGTTTACTATGCACCTTTTTTTCTACACTTAATCTCATCCCAGGAGTCTCTGTTCCCCACTGAAGATAAGATTCTGGCTGTTTTCCACACTATCCTCACCACCATGCTCAACCCCATCATCTACAGACTGAGGAATAAGGAGGTCCTGGGGACCATGACAAGAGTCTTTGGGACATTCTCTTCCACAAAAACTTGATCATTTGCCTGGAGAATGTCAGAGTAGTGTTGCCTATTGGAAATGTAGTGTGTCCCTAACACATGTCATACATTTCTGGTGACTCATTCCTGGTAAAGATTAATAGTATATTCATTATTACACACTAATACAATTATTCACATGTTTCATTCATAACATTACAGTCAATTATATCAAAAACAGAAATTTCACAATTACTATTCTAACAATTTGACACATTCCTTATGAGTGTATAAATATTATTTTATAGTGATACTATGTATGCTGATATTGACTTGTTTCTCCTTAATACCAGATGCCTAACTGTTAGTATGCCCACTGTACCTTCGTAGAGTGCCTTCTTTTTCTTTGTGCTACAGCAGCAGTAACAACAGGTGTAAACACGTATAGCAGAAGCAGCTGCAGCAGAGGCTGGAGACTCTGGAGAGGAAGCAGAAACTTGAACCAGGAGCAACAGCAACAGATGTGGAAGTGGAAGCAGAGGCAGAAACAACAGTTCAAGCATGTCTGTGATCAGAGTTCTCTAGTGTGTCCTCAGGTTTCTGGAGTTGGTACTTACTGTCTTCTTGAGCCTTTAAGGAATATTTCAGTTGTGTTATTTTTCATTAAAATGGGAATTTTACACTTTCATTTCTTTTATCACTTTTCAGTGCCATGGTCTTGAATTTAGTCCACAAATATCTGTATATTATTTTCAATTTTATCGTTAGAGACCACTAACATTTTTTTACCACTGCTTCATTTCTACTTGAGTGAAAGACCAATGGTTTCATAAATCTCAAAAGCATAAATCTGGCTTTTAAAAAATCTGCACTTTGTTACCTAACACATTCATTTCCTGCATGATGGAAAGAAGTATACAGAAAAAGTCCAAATGTGTCCTCTCCAGTCTGCACGACCTGTTTGTTTAACAGCCAGATTGAGAGAAGGTGACAGTGAAGGGCTTCTAGAAAGAAAGGAACCTCTCCCTTCTGCACTCCATTCATCCTTTCACATAGCCTTTCACAATTGCCCATTGGGATCCTGGGATAGCAAGAGTGAAGGTGAACTCAAATTGCATGAACAAAGTGTGCCAACAGCTGCTGAGCTGCAAGTATGCATTCTGTAGATGCCGTCTGGTTTCTCAATCCTTTCCCATGACTGTTAAACCTGTGAAATGTAGAATAATGGCCTGCTCCAGCAACATCATCTGCTTTGAATAGGAATATTGTGAACAAAGGCTCAAGAATTTATTCAAAGCTCAGAGATGGTGCTATCCATCCATTTATGTCACAAAAGAGTTGATAAAATTTCCACAAATCTGACTCACATAGGTTACCCCAAAACCCTAAATTCTACCTGCTAAATTGAAGATGTGTGTTCTCAGGTCTTAGAGTGATCACTTGGCATTTAAGATTTCTTGAATTTGGATCCTGGCACCCAGCAGGGGGATCATATCTGTCTGAAACTCTAGTCCTAGGGGATCCAGTGCATTCTTCTAACCTCAGTGAGTACTAAGCTTGCACAGGGAGCAGAGACATACATACAGGAAATCACTCACACATAAGCCTGCATGAGAGTAAAATCGAGTGGGAGTTTGACAAATTGACTCAATGCTACTTGACAGCTGAGCAGCTCCTCTACTTGTACTTTCACATAATGCCTCTAGATTTCTGTCAGCCTTCACTACTCAGTCAATGTCAGAATTAGGATCCTATTTTGGCATTATATGTAAAATTTGCTCATTTTATATGCTACCTAAAGTTTTAAAAAATCCAAATCTTGCCCCAATAATATAGCCTAAAATGGTTATAAAACAAAAAAATTAAGATACATTAGTCCTAAAATTAACACATGAAAGTGTATATACTTGTTAAAAGTACTTACCATGGTTGTGGTAAATGATATCAAAAGTCCTAGTGAGAGATGAACTTAAACCACTATGGACACATGAATTTCATGGGAGATTTGTCAACCTTAGATACATTTTTATAGTTCTCTGAGTCAGTATTTCCTCTTCATTATGCAGTTTACCATAGGACAATAATAAGGAAACCTGCATTTAAAACACTTTTTGCATCTCCCTCTAGTATTTAGTCAGAAGAGCCCATGGTACAGGCCTCTAGGTACCTCACCATGCCATACACCAGTTGAAAACAGAAACAATAAAGTCAGTCAAGATATATTTTCCTCAACTCCTGTGTGAAGGTCTACACCTTTAATCTTAGCACTAGCAAGGCAGAGGCAGGTGGCAATTTCAGAGTTCAAGGACAGCCTATTCTACACAGCAATTTCCAGACTACTTAGGGATATATAAAAAAGGATATTTCAAAAACAAAGAAATCTATATCTAGACATAATTTCTTGAACATATAAAGTAGGTGATTTCTGTAAGCAGAATACAATTGACAGAGAAAATTCAGGACCAGCTGCTCCACCAATACAATGAACTTTCTCTTTTCACAAAGCTAGGAACCATGCTTAAATAGTCCTGTGTTACTATCAACTTTACCTCTCTTGCTGTAATCCTAAATGAAGACAAAACATTTGATGCCTTGTTAGAGTTCAGTGGAGAACGGACAGTGTCTGTCTTGATCCATTAGTTTACATTTTGCATGCTGCCTATACCAGGTAATCTTTGCTACTCCAAATCTTGTATTGGTCTGGGCTTAAATGTGTTGAACTGCAGAAACATGGTTACTTTGATATCAGTATCATGATACTCTTACAAAGTGTGTAAACCACTGACATGTTGGTTTACTAGATTTACATATATATTTACTGTCTACATTTCAATTAGTGATATTTTGGGGTGTTGATATATCATTTGGATAACTTTGTAAAGGAAATTTCACTGGGGGAAAACTACCAAATATTAACAATACCTTGAGTAGAGTCACAATTTGTAGTCAAATGATTCCACAAATATATTATCTTAAAGTGACTTATCTTGTTACATTCAAATCCTACTGCATTCAAAGCAGTCCAGATTCCACACAGGGTGCTCCAACTGTACCTACATACAAACCAAGAGACTGCTCATTCATCCACCAGCCAGTAAAGCCTTAGAGACATTCCTATCAATTGACATTGAAAAAAATGACATTACAACTTTTGGACTGTCAATAAGAAGACATATTCATGTACTACAGACCATTTCAGCACTAAGAGATGACCTCTCCATAAAATGCAGTTATATTAAAAAAGTGGTAAGAAATATTTTCCATTTGTACAGGTGAACCCCTTTGGCATTCCAATTATATCAGAATCTAAAGAAATATTTTCTGGTTGAGGAAAATTTAAGGCAAGTTCCATCCCTATGAAGGCTCTGAGATGATTTCCCCATTATTGCTACACATCTTTACACTCAATGTCACAGTAGAACTGGTAAATTCAGCAACCATTTTTTTCTTGCTGGTTTATAAAGCTGGAAATAGAAAAGCAAGGCACATGTGATCCAGACTGGAAAGTATGTGGTCGTTCTTTTTTCTATTTAATTTCTGATGGGCCACAAACATTCTACATTCTAAGAAAAACTCAAAATGCTCCTCACACTACTTCCAGAGACTCAAGATTTCATGAAGGCTGGGTATGGTGACACATGCCTTTATTCCTAGCACTTGGGAGGCAGAGACGCAGATGTGTGTGTATTCAAGACCATCTTGGTCTTCAGAGCCATGTTGGTGATAGTCAGGCCTACACAGAGAAACTCTGGCTAAAAAAGCAAAAACAAAAGGAAAACACAAACCACCACCACCACAACACCGAAATAGGGAATAGTGCTTGGTAGCTACTGGTGTTAGGCTGATTTTCTAACATTGTTTCAAACTCATCTGAGGCCTAAGCAAGTGTTTGGTCTGTTTTCTTCTTCCTGCATCACAGCTGCCCTGTTGTGGAAATTTTGTTCATCCACAGGAAAGGTTTTCTGGCTTTTATGTGTCCCTTAACAAAACTTTGTAATTACTACTACTGATGATGATGATATTAATAATGATGATAATAATAATAATATTGAAAGAGAAAACTAAAAGGGAAGGGGTTGATCCTCTCCTAAGAGTGTTTGAGTCCAAGGCCAGCAAGTTTTCCTTCTTTGCGCGGTCCTGGCCCAGTGCTGCCTGCAGCATCTCTCCCATCCTATAGAGGGCGCACCCTTGCCTCAGTCCTTCCAGATGGAGAGGTGGGTGAAGATGGGCAGGCTGAGACCTGGGACCAGGCTGCAGGAATCAACACTGTTGAGGAGCCTGAGTTCTGCAAGAGGCTCATGTAGCTGTCTTGGTCCCACAAGTCCTGCATTTCTAGGCAGCACATTAATCACGAGCAGATGGGACAGATAGCTAGGCAGCTGGAAACCAAAGTTAGGCCAGGACATGCAGGTTGAGGGAGATTTAGTAGGGGGTAGCACCTTGCATGACATCCCTGCTGTCTGCTGTGGTAATCAGTAGGATGCAACCATAGCCTCTAATCATTGGGTCTAGTTGGTCTTGCATTTGATGAGATGCTTGGCCCTGGCCCAAGGAAAAGACTTATATTTATTTATTTTTAGGTTTTATTTATTTATTATGTATACAGTGTTCTGCCTGCATGTGCCCTTGCAGGCCAGAAGAGGGCACCAATCTAATTGCAATAGAGCCACCATGTGGTTGCTGAGAATTGAACTCAGGACCTCTGGAAGAGCATTCAGTGGTCTTAAACACTGAGCCATCTCTCCAGCCCCCCCCCCCCGCAAAGATTTATTATTATGCAAGGCCACATATCTGCTTGCTGACAGGGCATCATGGAGGAACAGCAGGTTTGAGGCACCCAGTGGGGGTAAATTCACTGAAATGGAGCAGAAGAAAGAGGTAGATTTGAAAGAGGATAATCCCAAGGAGCATGAGCTTGGCAGTGGCATGCAAAAAGTAGGGCTTTCTAGCAACAGGAGCAACTCCAGATCCTAGGCAGTTGGTGCTGGCTGGATTGGGAGTCTGAGAACTTGAGGCTGTGCTGCACACCAAATGCAGGCCAAAAGCTCACAGGTCTGTGGAGGCACCCCTACTCCACAAGTTCCCACAATGGTTCGAGCTGCTGCTCCTCTGCTGTCTGGATGATATAGCAGCCTGGATGATATAGCAGAATGAACTAGAGGGCAAGGGGTGTCTGTGGAAAGTGTAACAGAGCTCAGTCATCCTTTTAAAGACAGGGTTTCTCTGTGTAGTTTTGGTGCATGTTCTTGATGTTGCTCTGTAGATCCTCCAGGCTCTGCCTCCCAAGTGCTGGGATTAAAGGCCTGTGCCCCTGCTGCCTGGCTGCAAAGCTCAGTCTTATACATGGAGGCCAAGTGAGCCTGCCCAGCTGGTGGAAGTGCCCTGTGAACTGGCATGTCACCCCTTACTTGCATGTGCTGCTCTTCTTGAATGCTTGGAACAGCTTGGTCTTGTAGTGCATGATGTTAATCTGGGATCCATTGCTCAGCTAGTGCTGCTGCTGCTGCTGTGAAGGAGGGAGTGCTGGATGTGATTGGTGTCCTTGCTGAACAAGCAGTTGAGGAATTTGCTCTCCTTGTTTGCCAATGCCATGCCACTGCCCACTAAAGCCTCCTTGAGCTGGCAGTTGGTTGCTTGGACACTTGTACCTCCATTGTCTCTGTAGCCTCATTAGGGGTGATTGGGAACATGGGTGAGCAATCCCAACTTGGAGCTTGGTGGGTGAGCACATGGAGGTTGCTGGACATGGCTCAGCAGTTAAGAGCACTAGCTGTTCTTCCAGAGGACCTCTGTGTGAATACCAGATTCCAAGTAACAGCTGACAAATACCTGTAAATCTAGGTGCAGGAGTCTGTCACCCTCTTATTACCTCTGTGGATACCAATTGCACATGGTACACAGACATACAAAAAGGCAAGATTGTAATAAAATAGAAATAATAACAATTTAAAAATTATTGTTTCTCATTCTCTTTGTTGTAATCATAGAATAATTTATGTTTACCTTAAAATAACTGGAAAGATATAAAAAACAATAAAATATACTAGAGAAATTATTGTTTACTTAGAAAGAATGTGGTAAAATTGAAACCTTGCAGCATAAATAGGCCAGATAGAGAAAACGTGGTTGAGGTTGAGAAAATGTAGAGTTAAGCAAAGAAATGCAGTCTTTAATGATCTGTTATGGACAGCCCTATAAAGAACTCTGTGTAACTGAACTCTGAGGGAATCAATGCAGTGAGGACATTGTGGCTGAATTCTGAAATATAAAGCTTGACTAAAGTTCAGAAATGACATAATAGGATTAGAGATGGGGGAAAGAACTTCTCTGTAATCCCTGTCTTAAAGAATGCAAGAGAATATGTAAGTATGCTATAATATTGAATGGGAAATAGTCACTCGTTATCTTTATTAAACTGTTGGTCTGTGATTATAACTTTGAGAGCAATGGCCTAGAATGACTGGGTTAGATGAGGCAGAGTATCTCTTGAAAATACCAGCAGAACCTTTAGAACAGGGGCACCTTCTTGTAATTCCCATTATCCTTTTTTCTTTAGAAATAGGGTCTTCATGTTCAGGGGTACTTTTATATTTGTGAGTTTTAGACTGATTGTTGAATCTGCACTAAGGTAAGCCTCCAGGTGCATGTGTAATGTAACCTTTTTTTATTTAAACCCCACAATGCCCCTGTCACAGTGCAGGCCAGGTCTAACTCTCAGCATAAGCATCTAGGCACAGCTGTGTCCCTCACAGGCTCCTGGTACCTTCTAACCTCTGTTCAGCTGCCATATAACACACTTCATCTTACTCTGAGCATCTGTGAGGTTTGCTTCCTTTCTTTGTTATTCGAGCATGGAGCCTGGTATCTAGGCAGGAAATAGCTTTTCTTATTACAGGTGGGATTCTCCAGAGGTCTCTAAGCAACCAGACATGGCTCTGGCTTTCTTCTCTGCTGATTAAACAAAAGAGCAAGATGATGACTATTATTGGAAATCCTACATGTGTCAGTGTAGTCCTGTGGTGAGAAGTAAGGTTGCTCAGAGCAGACACACAAGAGAAATGTGTGTATACAGGTGCTTCCCAACACAAAAATGCCAACAGTAGCTTTGGAAAGGAGCATTTTCCTCGAATGTCATTTGTTTGCCATATTTCCAGGGTAATGAACTGTACCTGGCTTCTGAGCTACTCAAATTCAGTCAGGCACCTTCTCCCTCAGACTGCCACAGCATTAGGAAGGTTGAGAAACATTGCACTAGGGGGTCTTGTTTACATGCAGATTCCTGTGCTTTGGATTAGACCCTCTGGGCAAAGCCATTACTATATTAAACCTGCTTTTGTACACTGAAAAGTTATCAGTAAGACTCCAGTGAGCCAGGATCCAATGAAGTCCTTCTATGAAGTGTCAATGTTGCTTATTACTTACTGCTTGTGTGTGAGCTAAGAGAGCTTACCTCTATTTTTACCTTAGTCTTCCCCTGGCTTGGGAATAGACTACTCACATCTAAGAAGAATGTGGATGAGAGAAGAAGACAGTGCAGGTTATCTGGACCAATTTTGAATCATCCAGAACATGTCATGCTCATTTAGGAGGCTGTTAGATCCAATGAAGCATAAACAAGCCTTAGAGACTCTCTGGACTTTGACCAGAATGTTTGTGCTCTTGGAGAGAATAAGAGGTAGAATAAATAATGGTTAGCCAGGCATCTATAGGAGACATTTTGTTTCAGTTTGTGCCTAACAACAGTCTTAACACATTTATAATTTCCAGAGTCCCACATTCCCTTATGTTGTTAATAAGCCTGAGGAGACTCTCTCCTTAGTTACCTGAAGTGTGTGCTAAAGGAACAGAGGAAATCAGCTGGCTGAGACTTCTTTCTCCTATCTGCTAGCCTGTGTCTTTTTATAGGCAATTAAGTCCATTGATATTAAGGGATATTAATGACCAGTGATTGTTAGTTCCTGTTATCTATTGGTGGTAGTGTGTGTGTACTTCTCTTCTTTGGGGTTTACTGCTATGGAGTTATCTGTTTGAGGCTCGCATCCATGGTCTCTTAGTGTCTGCATTATATCTGTCCAGATCCTTCTGGCTTTCAAAGTCTCCATTGAGAAACTGGGTGTTATTTTGATGGGTTTGCCTTTATAGGTCACTTGGCCTTTTTCCTTTGCTGTTCTTAATATTCTTTCTTTATGTTGTAGGTTTAGTTGTTTAATTAGTATTTGGCAAGGGGACTTCTTGGGGGGTCTAGTCTGTTTGTTGTTCTGTAGGCTTCTTGTATATTCATAGACATTTCCTTTAAGTTGGGAAAGTTTTCTTCTATGATCTTGTTGAGTATATTTTTCTGTACCTTTTGGTATTTCTGTGCCAATTGGTATCTTTCTCCAACCTCTATCCCTATTATTCTTAGGTTTGGTCTTTTCATTGTATCCCGGATTTCTTGGACATTTTGTGTTATGAATATTTTGGCTTTGGTATTTTCTTTGACTGATATATCTATTTCCTCTATTGTGTCCTCTGCACCAGGAATCCTCTTTTCCATATATTCTGTTGGTTATGCTGCATCTTTTTTTCTTGTTTGTTTACTCAGATTTTCTATTTCTAGCATTCCATCTGTTTGTATTGTCTTCATTGTTTCTATTTCCCTTTTCATGTATTGAACTGTTTCCTTCACCTGCTTCATTGCTTTTACACGATTTTCTTTAAGGGATTTATTGCTTTCTCCAAATTTTTTGTTTGTCTTTTCCTCTATTTCTTTATAAATTTCATCCAATTGTTTACTTGTCATTCTTTCAATTTCTTTTTTGATTTCATCCACTTTTTTGTTCATCTTTGCCTCAATTTCATCTTTCATTTTTTTCTTGAAAGGTCTCTAGCATCCTAATGATGCTATTCTTAAGGTTACTTTCTTCTGCTTCTTCTTCCTTATGATGTTCAGGTCTTGATTTGGAGGAGGGCTAGGTTCTGGTGCTGCTTTCTTATTCCTTATATTGTTATTTGTGCTTCTGCCTTGACGTCTGTGCATGTCCTCATGTAATAGGTATAAGAGGTGCCTGTGTCTGAGCAAGTTGCTGTTGGTCCACCCTGTGATTGCTGTATCTGTGTCTCAGGGGGCCCTTCTAGATCTAATCTTAGCTCTTGGTCTAACTGGAGTAGGCAGCTACTGTGTCTCAGAGAGCTGCTCTGGGGTCAACCAGACTAGTTGATTCTTTGACTCACGGATTTGTTCTTGGTCTTATCAGGGCTCTTGGTCCAGTCAGAACTGACAGATTCTGCATTTCAGGAAGGCTCTCTTGGTCCAATGAAAAGTGACAAATTCTACTTCTCAGAAAGCTGCTCTTGGTCTAATGAGGGCTAGCAGATTCCTTGTCTCCTGAGGGTACTCTTGGTCCAGTTACAGCTTTTTGTCCAAGGAGAGCTCTCTCTCTAGGCCCAAATAGAGCGAGCTCTCTCTCTCTCTCTCTCTCTCTCTCTCTCTCTCTCTCTCTCTCTCTCTTCCACATAAGAGCTGGGAGTTGGTTTCCAAGCCTCAGGAAGTGGTCCGGGTCTCCAACAGATGGGTGTGTGGCCAGGGCATGTAGACTGCAGGGTCTGCTGGGTGGTCTTGAAGAAGAAGAACCTTCCTGCAGGAACCTAGTCATATGGCCAGCAACTGGGACTGAGTTGTGTGGCTATTCCCCAGAAAAGGCTGGGGCCAAGGAATGAAACTTCAAATATTAATAAATCATTTTGTTCTTAAAGCAGCTGGAGGCTCCTAGCTGCTGTTCAAAATGAAGACCCCACGGAAGTTTTCCTGGGTCTTCCTTTTAAGCAGGAGTTTTTTTCCTTTCTGAAAATGCATGGAGTGAGCAAGATGTGTTCTGGAGGAGTTCAAGTCCACTCTTTCAACAGGTGCAGTGTGTGGGTTTTCTTCTCTTTTCTTTGAAGAAATCACTTTTTCTATCTCTTGGACTCTTTTTAACCAGTTACTACCATCCATAACATAATTATTTGAATTTCAAATCCACAGTTTTAGAGAGAGACCAGATTGTTTTGTATCTGGCTTTCTAGCTAATCCCCTCCTACTCAAGACAGAAGAGACTGGTATTTCATCCTATTATAGATATCCATGACCAAAAAAAGGCCACTAAGAGTCATCATGACTGTGAGATTTACAGGGGACTCAGGTGTGATTTTAATTATTGTCACTCCTTCCTTTCACTCTCTGTTTGAGCCTTTTTCTCATGAATATTAGTGATGAGAGGAATCAGACTGTGATGACTATTCTTGGTTGTCAAAGTGACTCTATCTGGATTAACAAACAACAAAAAACTAGAGAGCACAGCTGTGGTAGATGTCTACTTATTCTGAAGTATGAAGATCTAATTCTATTTGGATCTTTGAGGGATGAGTTTACACATTTAATTCAGATCTTTAATCCAGATGTAATCTGGACCACTCCAATTGTTGGAAGGACTTGGAAGAATGAAGCGCTCTCTCTGTCTCTGTCTCTCTCTCTCCCTCTCTCTCTCTATCTCTCTCTCTCTCACTTAGTCTCTCTCTCTCTCTCTCTCTCTCTCTCTCTCTCTCTCTCTCTGTGTGTGTGTGTGTGTGTGTGTGTGTGTGTGTGTGTGTGTGTGTGTCTCTACTTGCTCTCTCCTTGTTAGCACATCCATTCCTTGACTGGCGTTAAATCCTACTTCTTTAATATTCCAGCATATACTACTGACCAGAAGAGATATCCCGTCTTGTACAGTGTGAATCTACTAGATTCTGGGACTTTCCATTCACAGCCAGATATTGTTGGATTAGATGGAACACTGCCTGTAAGCTGTTCTAACAAATACCCTTTCAATAGACAATCATTGCATTACTTCTGGAGAATGGTAGCTAAAACAACAGACATACAGAGAGGACATTCTAGAGAAATTAGGGGTTCATAACAGTCTCAGCTCACTTCCAAATCCCCAATAGTCACCTTCTCTTAATCTTAGCCTTCCACAGGTAGTTGCTTATTTCAGAGAACTCAACCCTCCTTGTCAATGATCAGGACCAAATTCCTCAGCATGCTCTTTCATATTATTGGGTATGGATGTGAGGAGGGTGAGTGCCAATTTTAGGCAGTGTTTATAATGTGAGTGTTCAACTCCCCATGGGAGTTCTTATGAAGCAAAGAAAAATCTGTAGTATTGGAAGGAGGAGGTCCTGAATGACTTCCCCTGTGTAACACGAGAGACTCCTGTAAAGGAAACACAGCTTCTGGTGAGTTTAGGGAGAACTAATTAGCAAGGAGACAAAGGCTGTGCCCGTGACATCAGCAGACCCTTTACTGGGCATTCTATTGTATCCTGGACAGCACTTGGAATCCCCAGTGATTTCACTAGTGTTGTAGCAACACGGACTACCTTGAGGACATTTGTTCAGTGACCACTTTGCATGGGGAGACCATAGTGAGGCAAAAGGAAGCTAGAAGTAGGTCTCTCTGGAATACATGGAGGAATAAATGGTCCTGGGGAAGACACAGTGAGTTTTGGGAAGGGGCTGGGGAGATTTCTGGATGTGGTGGGCTTCAGCTTTCCAGAGTGAGGGCTCAAGATCTGGGTACATCTTGGAAGGAGGCACAGAGGAATTAATGAGATTTCCGTACCAAAACTGTGTTCACAGTCACTTGAGTCCTTTACTTATATGCTAGCAATAATAGGGAAAGGAGATTACCCTGAAAAACCCTAAGGTTCTTACTCTTGACATCACATCCACTATCAGGGCAGGAGCCCCGAAGTGCTACTATCTTACAATGACACCTGAGGTTTCTGAGTTACCAGCCATTGATGGCACACAGGTCTCCAGTTCAGCCTGAGTGCTATTAGATTCAGTGGACCTTGACTGAGACTGTCTCCTTCCTGCCATCTCTGGATGTTCTGGACAGTCAGTGAAGATGTCTTTGTGAATCTGACTACTATGTTTTGTACCTGCATGGCTTTTCCATTAACTTGAGACTCTGAAGCATAGAACAAGGGACTTGGGCATCTGTACACTACCAAAGTGATTATAACAGTAGCAACTATATCCAGGCTTCTGAAAGCACATGGCTGAGGGTTCTGCAGCCAAGGTTCATTCTCTACAGCTGTGAGTAAGCCTTAAGAGGTTATCCACTTGGTCCCCTTTTGCAGATAGTCAAAATGACATCTAAGACATCTACCTCCCTATAGAGAGATGGGAAACTGACATCCACAGAGGGGAAGAGTCAAGTCTGACCTTTCAGAGCCTGCCTGGACAAAGGCTCATCTGTCAGTCACTTTCTGTGTGTCCTTCAGTGTGTAAGGATTAACTGAGATGAGGTAGTGTACAGGGGAAGTGCTGTGCTTTGAGTTCTAGAATTGGGTATAACTGAGATAGCTCACCTTGTCTAGCATGACTTAGTATGATATAACATCTCAAAAGACATAGTTTGCCTCACATCAGTAATTTGTTCTCGGGTTCACAAAGTACATTTCTGAAGCCACAGTCTAGACATCTGGTGAATTTTCAATCCAGACTACACATGGTGCTAGTTCTTCATTTCAGGACAGTCAGTAAATTCAAAAGTGTGAAATGGGGCTCTGGGAAAGGTCTATGGTGAAGGACCCCTAATAATCCATCCTCTTGTGGCCTTTGCCTGCCTCTCTCATGTCTGGATGGATATTGTAATTTAAGCTGGCAGTGTCGCCTTCCCTAAGGGCATGTCCATTGTCACAGGAGGCTCCAGATCAAAGAATTTGACTTTCATGTAGCTCTAGGTGAAGTAACACAGCAGTGACATATTACATATTGTTCCCATGACTGTGACACATTTGATTTTCTGTAAATGTCTTTGCATACCTGTGTGTGGCCTCTCAACAGCCATTCATCTTTGTTCAAACTTTAATGAAGCAATGGCCCATTGTTCATCATGGGAGTTTTTGCTCTTGTGTCTGAGGACTACCCTGGGGAACACTGGTTCTTATAACTGCAGCCTGACAGTCAATAGTTAATCTCACTTTTGGTATTTATGATGACTGGAATGAATTCTGATGAATTCAGGGGTAATATTAATCAACTATGGGACTTATCTTTCTTCTGATAAGACACTCACAGCTCCCCACCACACTAACAGCCTTGTGTATCCTCCACAATGTGCTTGTTGCTTTTATGAGACTGAACTTTCCTCTCCACCATCCTTACTTAGTTGCCTAGAAACCTTTTTTTCTTGTGCTATTGACTAGAGGTTTCATGAGTTGATGAGCCATTTCCTGGAATGTGTTTGAAAGTGATTGTTCAAATTCCTGTACATGAAGTAGTGAATAAATTCTAATGAAATAAAGAGAGATCTCTGGTTTGTAATGATGAGGTGATGAAGGTCTTTGTGGTTTTGAGAAGGCTCCTGGGAAGGCCAGTATGGCTTTCAATGAATTTTAGATTATGTAGTTTTTAGTTAGCTGAGGGCTACTGCTGGTGAACTCAATATTCCCTTATCATGATGAGCTATTATATTCTTGGGACTCCTTGGCATTCTCTTGATGTCACCAGTGTTTTAGGAACATCAAGTGACTGTAGGGAATTCTTTCATTGCCCATACATGTTGGCAAGACCAAGAAGGCTGCTTGGGAGGGAGAATGGAGAACATGGGGAGACCAGAGAGAGGTGGAAGGAAGCTAGTTAAAAAAAAAAGGAGGTTTCTGGGCTATACATTGCTTGGATAAAAGCGTAGACCCACTATTACTAAGAGTTGATGGTGAATCCCAGAGCTGGTAGTAAACATACCACCACCATATTGGAAAGCTAAGGTAGGTGGTGCCACCAGCCAAAGCTGCTACTTTAGTCCTAGTAATGCTGCAGTTTAAAACAATAGATTCGTAACAAGACAGATTCAAATGAAACAAGACTTTAAATGCTATACAATGTGTGTAAAAATATATGTAGGCTTGGAAGACAAAGAAAAAGCAATATATACAGTTATATAAACAAATTGATAGTTTTTAAAAATAAAGTCTTGAAAGAGACAGTAAGGGTAGCATGAAGAGAGATATTTGATTGTAAAGGCAGTGGAGTTAAGCCAATCTGTATATTTTAAAGACACCTTGACTTCAAGGATATGTTGCTTTGGAAAGGAGGCTCTGCTTTTGTTTCCACAGAAAGCAAGATGCTATGGATTTGTTCCAGATTAAGATACATCAGGTTTGACCAGCCAAGACCCCCTGAGAGGTCTCCAATGACACCATGGCCCAAGTGATCCAACATCCAGAATGGTTTCAAGGCAACTGGCTCAAAAGATGTACCCTCACGGACTACTGCATAATGCTAAAGTTTTCTTTGTGCCCCTATTAGTTACAGTGCCCCCCTCCAGCAGGAAGTAGTAAGAGAAACTATGCCCAAATTCCTGAATATATCAAGCTGGCTTTGGAGATGGAATTGGCTCACTCCATCTCTAACCCCAGGCATATTGATTTAAGAAAAAAACAAAAAGGTTAAGAGATTCTTCTGTCCCAAATCAGAAGAGCCTTTGGTGTGAAACAGAGAATAACCAATATTTTTAATTAAATAAGGTTGATTATAAATGCGACCTCTTTCTAAAGAAAAAAAAAGGGATATGATATAGATATAATGAAAGAGTAGATTAATGAACTTATTTTTAAAGAGCAACAATTTATTTAAAATGTTTTATATTGGTACAGATTTTAGTCTATTGATACAAACTTAAAGTTAATTTTGATATACCGTGTGTATATTTCTAATCTGTTTAAGGTATTGTATTTGTAAAACTCATTTAAAATTGTAATGGATAATTAAAAAATAGATTAATAATTAGTCATCATTGATAATCATATTTGTAGCCATATTAGTTAAGTCTTCTAGGTATTCATAGATATATTTCAGATATATAGGTAATCTTCAAATACAGAATATGGCATTTAAAATATTTTTAAAATTTTATAATTCTGGACAGTGAGACATATCTGTTCCTGGTAGCAATGATTTACTTCAGAGAGGAGGATGGGTATCAAAACACTCCATATAGAGTTTATCTTCTTCTTGGCAAAAATAGCCATTTGGACAGGAAACTGTTCTTGCCTGGACTGCTTAAAAAATGTATCAACTGGACATGCAGGACTCATAAGAAGGTGGCAACTGAACTTTGCTAGGCAAAATGGTCCTTCAGATTCCTGCTTTACAGAGGAAACTGCCAGACACTCTACAGGACACTGAGAGAAGTGACTGAGAGACTCTAACCCTGTGGGCCGAAGATAGATGCTCCAACTTTACAAAAGAACTTTAGATGACTTTCCAAGCTGCCAACTGTCTCTGTCTACTCTTGCAAGACTCCCAAAAGTTGATTGCATCCTTTTCCCATTTCTCAGGTAATAGTATATCCTTCTGAGGTCTTTGATATAGTTGAAGCTAGATAGTGACAATTTGCCTTAGTTAAGAGAAAAGATAAGTTAGATATGAAACCTTAGACTCACAAATATAGGATACATAGGATGTCTTCTTTAATTTTGCCAAATACCGATAGACTAGATATTGTAACTGTAATTCTTGCTTGGTAATTGTTTTGTTATATGTAATTTTACTATGTGAAATTTAAAACCTTCCTTTAAAAACAAAGAAAGGAGAAGTGCTGTGGATATTGCTCTGTATAAATAAAATGCTCATTGGCCAGTAGCCAGGCAGGAAGAATAGGTGGGACAAGGAGAGAGGAGAATTCTGGGAAGTAGAAGGCGGAGGCAGGGAGAGACCTGCCAGCTGCCAATATGAAAAGTAAGATGTAAGGTACTGGTAAGCACAAGCCACATGGCAACTCATAGACTAACATAAACAGGTTGATTTAAGATATAAGAACTAGATTGCAAGAAGTGTGCCATGGCTATACAGTTTGTAAGCAATGTAAGTTTCTGTGTGATTATTTTATATGTGGGTTGTGGGACCTCAGAGTTTTGGTGCCACCTGGAGAGAAGCTATCCAGCTACAGGAGTTCATAAAAGGAGTTCATCATTCCTGACACTGAAGCAAAGGGATTCCTCAACAGACAACCAACATGCTTGTACATAAGGAATAAAACTCGACACACGCTCCTTATTCCTTTTAAACACTGTCCAAACTGAGAACTAAATTACCAATTCTTAGTAAAACCTGTTCTGTTACAAGATGCCTGTCTACATTTCAGCCTAGTACTTTCTCACTGACTCATCAGCTGAGGGGCGCACTTACCTGGACAGAACTACAGCTTGGTTATCAACATTGTGGCTAAGTACACATAATACAAACCACCTTCACACTCATTGCAAACAAAGTATGGCTTTGACCATGTTACCTTTGGATTAGTCCTTTTTCTTTTTCACTCTCTCCTACAATTCCCCTCCTTTGTTATCCTAACAGTCACCATCCCTACTATGAGACCACTCTACCTAGAGCCATCAGCACACTCACCAGCTGGTGAAGAACAAAGACACAACATAAAATCACAACACCCTACAATTCTCACAATCCAACACCTGTCAAGACATCTTGAAATGCATAATGAGCAACCACACATTAGTGCTCCTATACCCAGGCTCTGCTCTTCATGAAGTAGAATACCTTGTGTCCCCATCTCACTCACACCAAGGTATCAATTTCTGCCTCTCAGAAGCCCTCAGGAAAATTAGTTTGTGCATTAGTACAACAAAGAGGTCATCCTCTTGCTCTGGCGGAAAGCTGTGCTTGACACAGTGGTTTCAAGTCAGTCAACAGAGAACTAGGCATAATGACTACCTGCTGTTCAAATCATTCTTAGTATAATGGTCCAGGATTCAATGCAGTTCATTCCTTTAAAAGATCATCATCTGTACCTGAATGGTCAGTTTCTTCAATTTGTTCATCTCCTGATCCTGTTTAGTGAGGGGAAGTTGAAATGATGCCTTCCAGTCGTTCTTGGAGATAGATTTAAAAAGTGTATTTACATAGTTGAATGTCATATGGCCAGGAAAGGTAATGATAAGTGTAGGTAAAAGGGCCAAGGAAAGAACTTGACCATGAAGTCCCTGAGACCAGGTCCAGGAAAGAAAATTTTGACCATGACTTGATTCCAAACCTATGACCAGGGCTAGAAAAATAATCCTATCAATATTTGAGCTTGCCTCCAAATCAGTTACCAAATTCTCATCAATCTCAGGCCAAACTGAAAAGCTCCATACCCCCAAGAAACCCCATGTATAGACTGCCTTCTGCTCAGTTCCCTGTGGCTTTTCACCAAAGCATAGGAGCCACCCTCTTGAGGTTTCCATCTCAATGAGTATCTTGTGTGAGTTATGTTGTGGGGTGTGACTTTGTGGTATTTCTTGTTTCCTGATTGCCAAGATACTTTTCAGAGTAGAGTTGTATCACTGCATTGGGAAACCTTCCTCTACCAGAACAGAGCTGTTAAATTTGCACTGGGGAAACCTTGCCTACTTGGGCAGAGTTATAACACTTCTGTTGGGAAAGACACTCATCCCAAATCTGTAACAAATACAATAAGTCACAAGAAGAGGCCTGATAAAGAGGAAGTGCTTGAAACCTTAATAGCCCTGAAAGACCAGGGCAGCTATCTTCAAGTTGTGGCACATAAGCTATATCTGGGTCCCACACCACAAGGGCTAGATATGTGCCCACTGCAGTCCCATGGGCCCTGAAGTGCATACTTGTTTGGAGTACAACCTCAGCTCATATCTGATGTGATACAGTAAATTCCCAGAGTCCATAGTGCTTAGCAGCACCAAGCCTTGACTGTCTGTGTCTAGTACCAAGAGGAACTGAATGGCTGGGACCTTGGTGAATGCCCAGGGGAGTTAATCTACCTGTCAATAGCATCAGATATCCATGGAACATAAAGAAATCTGCTGAGGGTAAAGTTCATCAACACCCTACCTGACAGCAAACCCTCATCTATCATCCTGTGTCTCTTGTTAAACCATTTCCACTCTAAATGAAATTAAGGAGCTCCCCCCAGCACAGTAGCTGCAGATTTGATCTTTCCCGGATCTCTGCCAAACTAACCCTCAGAAATCCTTCTCTGTGTCTGCTGTTTAGGAACCTAGAGAAGCAGCATAAACCCATTGTTTTCCAGAGGCTCCCAGCTGTTGAGCACCACTACTGGAAGGCCTAGCTCAAGGCCTGTCTCCTCAAGGAAGCTTCCTATTTTCTGCACAAGACTCATTGTACCTTCTCCTGGAATATTTATCTTGATTATTTTTACCCTGAGACAGATGGCCAGCTTCATGCTGCCTCTCTCTCTTCTCTAGGCTGTCCATTCTCTCTCCCAAGTAGCATTCTCAGTCTCACATGTCTTTGTGAATCCCAGAGGCATTGTACAAAAGCCCCAATGGCAGTTGGTGTTGCATCAACAGTGGTGGCATCAAAGAGCATGCTCAGTGCTATCCAGGATACAATAGAATGTTCAGGGAAGGTACTGTTAGGGTCACTGCCAAAAGCACTCACCTATGTGCTCCTGAACACTGCTACAATTAATTAATAGTTGCCCTTTCCAGGAGAATTCCCATGGACACAGGGGATGCCATTCAGTACCTCCACATTACAAAACCAGAGATCTCTCTCTGTCTCATAACAATCTTTTCATTACTTATCTGTAGGGAGTTCAAGACTCACTTTTCAAAAACCACCCAGGGAATGGCTGTTCCCTTCCTAAGATCTCTAATCAATTAGATTCTAAATAAAAGTTTCTAGTAAATGAGGTTAGGAAGTGTGCTTGTTTGACCCCAGAACAAATGAGTGACATGAGGTGAACTGTGTCCTTTTAGATGTTTTATTACATGTACAGGTCATACTAGCCAAGGTTAGCTCTCTCAAAAATCCGCAATTCCAGAAGCCAAGGAACAGTGCCTGCCTTGCACACTACTTCATCTCAGTCAAACCTGACACACAAAAGTATGTTCAGGAAGTGACTGGCAGATGAGACTCTACCCTAGCAGGATCTGAAAGGGCAGTGTAGTCTCCCCCAATTGTGGCTATCAATATTCCCACCCCTTTATAGGTAGGGAGTGTCTCAGAAGTCAGCTGGTTTCTTCTGCCTCTGCACAAGACAATCTCTTTGGGCTTATTCACAATTTCACTGAATGCATTTTTTTTGTCAGAGCCAGAAGAAAACTGGTACTATACACAGGCACACAGGTGGTGTGAGGGGTGCCCAAGTCACTTCCTGGATGCTTCTGACCATCATATTGTCATGCAGGACAAAACATGGTCACCAGATTCACCAAACCTTCCTCACCATGTGCTGTCAAGAAAGGGACAGTCTCTGTCCTAATATACTGCCTCCTAAAGCTCTCAGGCTACACTGTGGATCTGAGTGCCACCCATGTAGCTGGGAACTCAGACACCTTAGGACTCACTGACAGACAGCAATGCTATGTGACACCTGCCCCGCTAGTGGTTGTGATGTAAACTATGAGAACCTCAGGCTTTGACAGGGCAGTTTTCTCTCCATGTTTTTAGAGCAACATTCCTAAAGGAATGGAGTGGGGATGAAGAGCAGTGATGGTGCTAAAATAGTTCCCCTGATTCCATCCTCACTCAGAAGGAAAGCAGAAGACCTCCAGCAAAGCAGTCACATCCTTGTGAACTCCTGGCTCTATGCTAAACTAAACATCAGAAATCCTTGGCTCTGGGTCTGCCCTTTGGGAACCCAAAGAAGGATAGTCCCATTGCTTCCCAGAGCAGCTGCTGAGCCCTCCTCCTGGGAGGTCCATGTCAAGTCCAACTCCTCGAGGAAGTTCCCAACTCCCTGTTGAGGAATCCAGTGCCTTCCCCTGAACACTTATTTTTTGCTATTTTACACTGAGACCAAAGCCCACCTTCCTTTAGTGTCTCTGGTATCTCTGTGCTCTCCATTCCATCTCTCTAGTAGCCTTCTCAGTCTTTTCAACAAGTCTTTGGTTGAAATACATAGACACTGGACAAATGCCTTAAGGATCATTGGTATATCCACAACACTGGTACTATCAGAGAAGATGCCAGAGCTCTCCAAGATACAAGAGACTGTCTAGGGAAGTAATTGTTAATGTCATGCCTTACAGTCCTCACCTCCCTGCTAACTATCTCACATCTAATGGACCTGCAGCCTAGGTGTCATTTCCAGGAGCCTCTCCATGATCATATTGGAAGGATAAGAGACAAATTGTCACCAGCAAGACACAGATAGAGCACTGGGATCAACCAGATCCTGCCCCCACCCTCAGTGAGCTGAAATGAGATGGAGGGCAGGAAGGCTGCAGGGGCTACTAGGGACTGATGCTCACCTGTGCACTCTGAGGACTCCTGAGGACCGTGATACTGAAAGACCCCAGACCCCTGGGATACTTTCGTCTGCGAGAGGGCCCCCCCACAAACCTAGATTCCAAACCAGCAGATGTATTCAGCACTGGCGCAAGTGGGCTCTCTGCCCTGGTAAGTCTGAGAGCCCTGAGCAGTGATTACAAGCATTTTTAAAGGCAGAAACTACAAAATTAGCATAAGATACCAGGTGCCCCTGGTTTTGGCACAATTTAAAAATCATCATATATTTCAGTAATCATTTTGTTATGAGGGAAATTTTATAACACTCGTCATAAACTGGTTGGCTCAGTGGAGATCTAGGGGGAGCAGTAACTCTGGAGGGGAGTTCACATAGTTACAGGCTTATGATTGGCTGACATTTGACCTAGTTTGCTGGACTCGCCAGATGGTCCTTATCTTGCGTCCCATTTGGGGAATTTTTAAACAGAGACTTATTTTTTTTTAATCTGTAATTACAGACCTTGTCCCAAGGCCGACAGCTGGCCTCTGAAACTTTTTACTTATTTCCAGGGAGAGGATGGGTCAGTGTCTAATGCAAGCAAGTTCACAGAAGCAAAGTCAGCAAATTGCAATTGTAAAATGTATCTCTAATTTTTCCTCAATATCTTTCAGGGAGAGCATGGGCATCAGGCAGAATGTGTTTCCTCCAGGACAGCATTCAGGTGCTAGAAGTGGTCCTAATGACCCCAGCTATAATCTTCTTTATTTTCCCAATCCCCTAGCACCTCTACAAAAATAACCTGTCAATGAGTAAGGAACTATTTCTCTGGTTTTATAAAGCAGCCAGAGGGAGGTTTGGTGGCAGGTCGGGGCTTGCCATAGTACCAATATTTATGCTGGACTCAGATCTGCCATCACTGGTGTGCATTACAGCAGCTGCGCTCATCTTCCCTACAGATTCAAGCACAGAAATATGGCTAGAACATTCTGCAAAAGTCTAAGTCCCTGTACTCTTGCTGTGAAGAGACACCAAGACCAAGGCAACTCTTAGAAAAGAAAGATTTAATTGTGGGCTTGCTTACAGATTCAGAGATTGACTCCATTACCATCATGGTGCAGTAGCACCAATGCTACTGCAGCAGTAACTGAGAATAACATCCTGATCGGCCAAGAGAGAACTGGACCATACCTGGCTCTAAAACCTCAAAGCCCATCCCCTTGACACTCTTCCTCCAACAGGCCACACATCCTAATCCTTCTCTAATGATGCCACTCCCTGAAGACTAAGCATTCAGATATGTAACACTAAGGGGACCATTCTTATTTAAACCACCACAATGCCCCTGTTCAGAATGCAAGACAGATCTCATCCTCAGCATAAGTCACTAGGCATCCCTTGATGGCTCAGTTGTCTTATCTACACAATGGAATGATAAACCTGAAGACAAATCTTGTCAGAGAATGATGCCTTGGATGTTTTGGAAGCAACTTGATACTTCCACACTCCCTGGTAGCCTCTAACCTCAGTTCAGCTGCCATATAACATACTTTCTCTTACTTTGAGCATTCCAGAGGTCTGGTTACTTTCCTTTTTAGTTCTTTTTTTTTAAGATTTATTTACTTGTAATGTATACAGTGTTCTATCTTCATGCAGGTCTGCAAGCTAGTAGATAGCACCAGATCTCATTATAGATGGTTGTGAACCACCATGTGGTTGCTGGAAATTGAATTCAGGGCCTCTGCAAGAACAGGCAGCTCACCTAACCACTGAGGCATCTCTCTAGCTCCTCCTTTTTTATTTCTGCAAGGAACCTGGCCTCCAGGCAGGTAATGTGCTTGCTATTTAATGTTGCGCAAGTGTTATAGCTCTGGAGGGAAAGGTATCCTGACTTGTCAGGAAGTCAGGCTATACCTGCAAGTGTTACAGCTCTGCAGGGAATGGTATCCTGATTTGTAGGGTATTCAGGCTATACCTACAGCTGTGAAGGGAGGAATCCTGGATACATACAGCTATGAGGAGAAAGGTATATTGACTTGATGGAAAGTCAAGGTACAATTGCAGGTGGGATGCAGTGGAAGATGGTGTCCTGATTGGATATAGCAATGCTAATTCCCTCTGAAAGAAAGCTATTATGCATGAGCTCTGCTCTGCCCCTTCCCCCTCAAGAGAGCTTCCAGGCAAAGGCATCCTTTTCTTATGCTGCTCTGCTACTCTATGGGAATGTCCCAGCAGAGATACCATTTCCTCTCATCTCTGGTCCAAGGTGTTACTTCTTATGCTTTGCTCTGCAAAAGGGGAATGCTACCCTACTCCCACAGAAATGTATCAATCTGCTCAGGCTCTGGCAAAAAGTTGTTAATTCTGCCCCCTGCCAAGGGAGCTTCCCAGCAGAAGTATCTGTTTCTTAATTCTGCACAGCTCTGTTACCAAGGCAGATTCCCAGCAATTGAAAAATCTTCACCCAAAACTCTTTTATTAAAGAGATTTATTTGGGAAAGAACAAATCCAGGAGAAGAGCTGCTTCTGCAAGGTTGGAGAAGGACAGCTGATAATGGAGCAGACTTAGGGGCTTAGGGATGGAGTTTTTTTAGGGAGAAGATTTTCTGCTCAGGGATTGGTTGGTTTTCCTGCTCAGTGATTCCTTGGTTTAGTTGGTCAAGGGCAGAGTTGGCTCTGGTTTCAGAGCCAAAGTATATTTTTTTTTCTTTATTATTATGTGTTTTAAATTTTATACATCAGCCATGGGTTCCCCTGTCCTCCCCCTCCCTCCCCTACACCCACCTTGCCTCCAGCCCATCCCCTCCATTCCCATATCCTCCAGGTTCAAGGCACCACTGGGGATTCATTTAAACCTGGTGGATTCAGTACAGACAGGTCCTGTCACCTCATTCCAGACTGAGCAAAGTGTCCCTGTGTAAAACCAAGGTTTCAAACAGCCAGCTCATGCACTAAGGACAGATCCTGGTCCCACAGACTGAGTGCCTCCCAAACAGATCAAGCTATCCAATTGTCTCACTTATCCAGAGGGCCTGATCCAGCTGGGGGCTCCTTAGCCTTTGGTTCATAATTCCTGTGCTTCCATGCATTTGGCTATTTGTCCCTGTGCTTTTTGCAATCTTGGATTCAACAATTCACGTTCTTGCAGACCCTCCTCTTTCTCGACAGTTGGACATCTGGAGCTCCACCTGGGGCCTGTCTGAGGATCTCTGCATCCACTTCCATCAGTTATTGGATGAGAGTTTCAGCATGACAGTTAGGGAGTTTAGTCATCTGATCACCAGACTAGGTCAGATCATGCTTTCTCTAGACCATTGCCAGCACTCTACAGAGGCTATATCATTGTGGATTTCTGGGGACCTCTCCAGTACTCTGCCTATTCCTGTTCTCATGTGGTCTTCATTTATCATGGTCTGGTATTCCTCATTCTCCCTTACTGTTCTTGATCCAGCTGGGATCTCCTGCTCCCCTAAGCTTTCTTTCCCTCAAATCTTGCCCTTCATTACTCCCACTGTCGTCCAGGTTGTTCATGTAGATCTCATCCATTTCTCTGTCATTGTGTGGTCCTTGGGTCTTTCCTGGGGTCCCATTTTCTAGGTAGCCTCCCTGGAGTTGTGTAGCAGTCTAGTCCTCTTTGTTTTACATCTAGTATCCTCCTATGAGTGAGTACATACTGTGTTTGTCCTTCTGAGTCTGGGTTACCTCACTCAGGATGACTTTTTCTAGATCCATCCATTTGCCTGCAAACCTCATGATTGATGTCATTGTTTTTCTCTGCTGAGTAGTACTCCATTGTGTATATGTACCATATTTTCTTTATCCATTCTTCAGTTGAAGGGCAACTAGGTTGTTTCCAGGTTCTGGCTATTACAAACAAAGCTGATACAAACATAGCTGAACAAATGCCCTTGTGGTATGATTGAACATTCCTTGGGTATATGCCCAACAGTGCTACAGCTGGGTCTTGGGGGAGATGGATTCCCAATTTTCTAAGGAAGTGCCATATTGATTTCCAAAGTGGCTGTACAAGCTTGCATTCCCACCAGCAGTGGAGGAGAGTTCCCCTTGCTCCACATCCTCTCCAGCATAAGCTGTCTTCTGTGCTTTTGATCTTAGCCATTCTGCCAGGTGTAAGATGGTATCTCAGAGTCATTTAGATTTGCATTTCCAGGATAATTAGGGATGTTGAGCAATTCCTTAAATGTCTTTCAGCCATTTGAACTTCCTCTGTTGAGAATTCTCTGTTTAGTTCTATAGCCCATTTCTTAATTGGACTATTGGGCATTTTGATGTCTAATTTCTTGAGTTCTTTATATATTCTGGATATCAGCCCTCTGTCAGATGTGGGGTTGGTGAAAACCTTTTCCCATTCTGTAGCCTGTTGCTTTGTCTTGTTGACCATGTCCTTTGCTCTACAAAAGCTTCTCAGTTTCAACAGGTCCCACTGATTGATTGTTTCTCTCAGTGTACATGCTACTGGTGTTATATTTAGAAAGTGATCTCCAGTGCCAATGCGTTCAAGAGTACTTCCTACTTTCTCTACTATCAGGTTCAGAGTAGCTGGATTTATGTTGAGGTCTTTGATCCACTTGGATTTAAATTTTGTGCATGGTGACAGATATGGATCTATTTGCAGCCTTCTACACATTGACATCCAGTTATGCCAGCACCATTTGTTGAAGATGCTTTCTTTTTTCCATTGTACATTTTTGGCTTCTTTGTCAAAAATTATATGTTCATAAGTGTGTGGGTGCTGTGGATATCGCTCTGTTTAAATAAAGTTCTGATTGGCCAGTGGCCAGGCAGGAAGTATAGGCAGGACAAGAGAGAAGAGAATTCTGGGAAGTAGAAGGTTGGGGAGAAACACCGCCAGCTGCCGCCATAAAAAGCAACATGTAAAGATACTGGTAAGCCACAAGTCATGTGGCAAAGTATAGACTAACAAAAATGGGTTAATTTAAGATAAAAGAAGTAGATAACAAGAAGCCTGCCACGGCTATACAGTTTCTAAACAATGTAAGCTTCTATGTGTTTTCCTGGTTGAGTCTGAGCGACTGTGGGACTGGTGCGTAAGAGTGATTTGTCCTGACTGGGCCAGGCAGAAAATCTCTAACTACATGCGGGTTAATGTCAGGGTCTTCAATTCGATTCCATTGGTCCACATGTCTGATTTTATGCCAGTACCAAGCTGTTTTTATTACAGCAGCTCTTTAGTAGAGCTTGAGGTTGGGGATTGTGATGCCTCCAGAGGTTTTTTTATTGTACAGGATTCTTTTGGCTATCCTGGGTTTTTTTTCCATATGAAGTTGAGTATTATTCTTTCCAGATCTGTGAAGAATTGTGTTGGTAATTTGATGGGAACTGCGTTGAATTTGTAGATTGTTTTTGGTAAGATTACCATGTTTACTATGTTAATCCTGCCTGTCCATAAGCATGGGAGATCTTTCCATTTTCTGACATCTTCTTCAATTTCTTCTTTCCGGGACTTAAAGTTCTTGTAATATAGGTCATTCACATGCTTAGTTAGAGTAACCCCAAGGTATTTTATATCATTTGTGGCTATTGTAAAGGGTTATGTATCTCTGATTTCCTTCTCAGCCTGTTTGTCTACTGTATATAGAAGGGCTACTGATTTTTTTGAGATGATCTTGTATCCTGCCATGTTGCTAAAGGTTTTTATTAGCTGTATCAGTTCCTTGGTTGAATTTTTGAGGTCACACATGTATACTAACATGTCATCTGCAAATAGGGAGAGTTTGACTCCTTCCTTTCCAATTTGTATCCCCTTAATCTCTTTATGTTGTCTTATAGCTCTGCTAGAACTTCAAGTACTATATTGAATAAGTAGGGGGGAGGGGACAGCCTTGCCTTGTTCCTGATTTTATTGGTATTGCTTTGAGTTTCTCTCCATTTAATTTGATGTTGGCTGTGGGTTGCTGTAGATTGCCTTTATTATGTTGAGGTATGTTCCCTATATTCCTGATCGCTCCAAGACCTTTATCATGAAGGGGTGTTGGATTTTTTCAAATGCGTTTTCTGCATCTAGTGAGATGATCATGTGGTTTTTTTCTTCGAGTTTGTTTATATGGTGTATTACATTGACGGAATTTTGTATGTTGAACCACCATTGCATCCATCCCTGGGATGAAGCCTACTTGATCATGGTGGATGATTGTTTTGATGTGTTCTTGCAGTCTGTTTGCCAGAATTTTATTGAGTATTTTTGCATCAATGTTCATAAGGGAGATCACTCTCTAGTTCTCTTTCTTTGTTGCATGTTTGTTTGGTTTAGGAATCAGGATAATTGTAGCCTCATAGAAAGAATTTGGTAATATACCTTCTGCTTCTACGGTGTGGAACAATTTAAAGAGTATTGGTATTAAGTCTTCTTTGAAGATCTGGTAGAATTCTGCAGTGAAACCATCAGGTCCAGGGCTTTTTTTGGTTGGGAGACTTTTTATGAATGACTCTATTTCCTTAGGGGTTATTGGACTATTTAAATGGTTTATATGGTCTTGATTTAAGTTAGGTATGTGCTACCTATCCAGAAAATTATCCATTTCTTTTCGATTTTCCAGTTTTGTGGAGTAGAGGTTTTTGAAGTATGACCTGATGATTCTCTGGATTTCCTCATTGTCTGTTGTTATGTCCCCCTTTTCATTTCTGATTTTGTTAATTTGGAAGCTCTCTCTCTGTCTTTTCGTTAGTTTGGATAAGGGCTTGTCTATCTTGTTGATCTTCTCAAAGAACCAACTTTTTGTTTCATTAATCCTTTGTATTGTTCTCTTTGTTTCTATTTTATTGATTTCAGCTCTCAATTTGATAATTTCCTGGCGACTGTTCCTCCTGGGAGACTTTGCTTCTTCCTGTCCAAGGGCTTTCAGGTGTGCTGTCAAGTCACTAGCGTGAGATTTCTCCAGCTTCTTTATGTGTGCATTCAGTGTTATGAATTTCCCTCTTTGCACTGCTTTCATAGTATCCCATTTTCATTGATCTCTAGGAAGTCTTTAATTTCTTTCTTTATTTCTTCCTTAACCCATTGGCTATTCAGTTGAGCATAAGATTGTAGGATTTCTGTAGTTTTTTCTGTTGTTGAAATCTAACTTTAAACCATGGTGGTCTGATAGAACACAGGAGGTTATTCCAATTGTTTTGTATGTATTGAGATTTGCTTTGTGGCCAATTATGTTGTTGATTTTAGAGAAGGTTCCATGGGGTGCTGAGAAGAAGTTATATTCTTTTTCATTTGGGTGGAATGTTCTGTAGATATCGATTAAGCCCATTTGAGGCATAACATCAGTTAAGTCCATTATGTCTCTGTTAAGTTTCAATTTGGCCGATCTGTCCAGAGGTGAAAGTGGGGTGTTGAAGTCTCCCACTATTAATGTGTGGGGTTTTATATGTGATTTCATCTTTAGTAATGTTTCTTTTACATATGTGGGTGCCCTTGTGTTTGGGGCATAAGTGTTCAGAATTGAGATTTCATCTTGGTGGATCTTTCCTACAATGAGTATGTAATGTCCTTCATCATCTCTTTTGATTGATTTTAGTTTGAAGTCTATTTTGCTGCATATTAGGATGGCTACCCCAGCTTGCTTCTTAAGACCATTTGATTGGAAAGTGTTTTCCCAGCCTTTTATCCTTAGGAAGTGTCTGTCTTTTAATTTGAGGTGTGTTTCTTGTATGCAGCAGAAAGATGGGTCCTGTTTTCTTATCCATTCTGTTAGTCTGAGTCTTTTTATAGGTGAATTAAGTCCATTGATATTAAGGGATATTAATGAGCAGTGATTGTTCGTTCCTGTGGTTATTTTTATTTTTTGGTGGTAATGTGTGTGTACTTCTCTTCTTTGGGATTACTGCTGTGGTGTTATCTATGGCCTGTGTTTTCATGGGTGTATCTGTCTTCCTTAGGTTGGAATTTTCCTTCTAGTGCTTTTTGTAGGGCTGAGTTTGTGGATAAGTATTGTTTAAATCTGGTTTTGTCTTGGAAGGTCTTGTTCAGTCCATCTATGATGATTGAAAGTTTTGCTGGGTATATTAGTCTAGGTTGGCATTCATAGTCTCTTAGTGTCTGCATTATATCTGTCCAGGTCCTTCTGGCTTTCAAAGTCTCAATCAGGATCCCAGAGCATGGAAGGCATCAGTGGTGCAGCAGAGATGACACCAACTGCAAAGAACGGTAGTGGCCCTCACCAAACACCCTTCCTTAGCTCCTGTCTTCCAGCCATGAACACCTCCCTACCATCTCAGAAAATAAGGTAGGAGATCTTGAAGAACATTGAGAAATGGTAGGAAGAGAACAGAGGCCAGACCTCAGCTGAGGATCTGTCAGAGCTGGACAGGACACTGGCATGCCAGGAAACTAAAAGGCCAGAGGACTGCAAAGTCCAGAAACCACTTACTAGCAAGAGCAGTTCTCCAAGAGTGACACAACATCCTGCCAATGGGCACTGGTCATGTACAAGCTTTCTACTTTTTATTTTTCCCCAAAAAAAACCTATCAACAAACAAACAGAAACAAACCAACATGGGCTGGAGAATAAAAATGACATAGAATGGTGTAGTCTAGGGGAACAATGGTGTCTCTGTGGAAAGATTCTCTGAAAATCTGACCTTCCAGCTGAATTCCAAGTGAGAATGGAGCCCATACACAATGTAATTAGAAGAAAAAACATTGGAAGCAGAAGACAGATCCCTGGGACAACACACTCTGGGTATCATCAAACAACCACATTCAAGCAGCATAATGGGGCACAGACAGCTAGCTAAGGTTGCATGATGGCTCTAGTGAGGCCTGCAGGGGGGCCAAAGCTTGGGAATCAGGAGAGTATGAAGTGTCAGTGTCATAGAG
Organism: Onychomys leucogaster; assembly: GCA_949786385.1. NCBI lineage: Eukaryota > Metazoa > Chordata > Mammalia > Rodentia > Cricetidae > Onychomys > Onychomys leucogaster. The sequence goes on along the minus strand of OX460426.1, from coordinate 43,208,729 downwards.
AACTACTGGAAGATACAAGTGACATAGATCTAGTTTTCTTTTGAAATGAAGGCTATTGCTATGTGGCTCCAACTAGCCTCAAATTTATGATCCTCCTGCCTTGGCCTGAGTGCTGGGATTATGGGCCTGTGCCATCACAATTGACATCATCTGCATTCTAACAGTATCCTGGGGCTGCTGTGAGAGGAAGGATTTTATAGGGTGGATGTGAAATACTGGGATGGGTGAATACTGAGAACAACTGGGGTTCACCCAGGTTAGACATCTGTTCTAGTGAATGTCAACCACACACATAACAATGTCCATCTCATTTCTCTCTTACCTCCATCTCTACTCTTTTTTTCTTTCGACTTTACACACTAAGCCTCTTTGAATCCCCTTCTCTCCATGTCCCTACACCATCCTCCGGTCTCCATCCCCAGTTCAGACCATGATCATTCCCAGTCTGAAACAACAATCTTACTCAAATGTTGTCCTGGTCAAACACTTTAAGAGTCTGACCCTCCTTGCAAGACTCTCGTAATGTAAGTCCCCTGCTTCACCTCTGTTAGCCCAGCCTGTCCATCCAATAGCTTTTTGAAAAAGGCTTGGTCTGTGGTGAGCCTAGACTTATTATTATATGTGCTCCCGTGATCCCCCTCTGAGTGTGGTTGCATTTGCTGCAACCATGGCTGATTTGACTACTCTCCACTAGACCAAGCAGCAAATGCTGCATTCATGCGGAATCTTTAGTGCTCAAAACTGACCTCAGGAGTCTTTCCTGCTCCTTAAAAATGAATGAATCTGCCTTAAAAACAAACAAACTGAAAACTCAGAAGGAAGGTCTAATTATGGTTTAATTAAATAAGCTTTGAAGCCTAGGGCCCAGAATAGCAGCTTGGATCTCAGCCTGCCACCTAGCTCCTGTGAACCCACTTTCTAGCTGACAACCTTGGGTCAGCACACACTGGCTCCTCATGCCAGGGGAAAGTTCCTGAGAGGAGTCACCCCGGGGCTTCGGGAGATGGCATCTTGACTCAGGATGCCGGTTCTGACACTGCTAGGCCCATCTCACTTTCTCCCCTGCAGTTCAGGGACCCCATAAGATCTTGAAATGCCCCCCGTCTCAGTAACTTAGCCTAAGAAACGGCCTTGAGAAAGATAATTGAAAAAATAACCTTGAGTCAAGACAGGAGATATCAAACACCCGGTCTTGGGAGGAAAAAACCTTGAGTCAGAACAAGATATCTATAATTGGCTACCTGGCCTTGGAGAACAAACAGCTGCACATTTCTGAAAATTAAAGATAGCCCCCAAGTTCACCCTGGCCTTATTTGAATTAACCAATGGGGACCCTGTAACTATGCTTCTCGCTTCTGTAACCGTGCTTCTGCCCCCAGGATTCTATAAGAAGTCCCCCTTCCCCTAGAAAGGCGCGCAAGTCCTCGGAGAGACTTGTCACCCCAGGTACCTGTGTATTCGAATAAACCCTCTTGTTGTTTGCATCTGATCCGTGGTCTCGGTGTGTTCCTTGGGTTTGGGGTCTCTCTTGAGGAAATATCCCCAGTGGGGGGCTTTCTTTCATTGGAGGTCCCACCGAGATTGAGACCCCTCCCCAGGACCACCGACCCACCGTCAGGAGGTAAGCGGGCCAGCCTCACTATATGTTGTCCCGTCTGATTGTTGTTTGTCAGTCCGCGCGCCTGATAATCTATCTGTGGTGGGGCCAGAAGGAGCTGACAGGCTCAGACTTCGCTCACCATGACCCTGGAAGACGTTCCACGGGTGTCTGAAGTCCCCTTTGGGGCACGGTTTTTCGGGGCCACTCACGAATCCGAGGGATACGTGATGTTGGTTGGAGAGGAGGGATCCGGACCCTCGCAGCACTCTCCGTCTGAGTTTCTGCTCTCGGTTTGGAGCCGGAGCCGCGCAGCGCGTGTCAGTCTTGTTTGCGTTTGTCTGTCGTTTGTTATTTTCTGTCTGAGCGCTCTCTTCCTAGAAACAGCTATGGGACAGACTGTGACCACCCCCTTGAGCCTCACACTTGACCACTGGTCAGACGTGAAAGCATGAGCCAACAACGAGGGACTTATGATTGAAAAAAAGAAATGGATCACCCTTTGCGAGGCTGACTGGGTCATGATAAATATAGGATGGCCTCGCGAGGGAACTTTTAACCTCAGTCTTATCTTACAGGTGGAGGGAAAAGTCTTCGCTCCGGGTCCCCATGGCCACCCGGACCAGGTTCCATACATCGTCATATGGAAACTCCTAGCGACCGACCCCCCCCCCATGGGTTAAGCCGTTTCTCTCCCTTCCAGTGCCCCAGGCCTTCCCCCTTCCCGGGCCGGCACTTCCTGGGCCGGCCACGGCAGCAGCGGGGGCGGCGGGGCCGGCACTTCCCGGGCCGGCCACTGCGGCGGAGGTCCCTGTGCGAGCGCCGGGAGCGGCGGTTCCCGGGCCGACCACCACGGCAGCGGAGGCGGCGGAAGCGACGGCCCCCATGCCAACAGCGGCAGCGGTCGCGATGCCCATGACGGCCCCCATGCCGACAGCTGCATGCAGTACTGGCCGATTTTCGGCCTTTGATCTTTACAACTGGAAACAGCATAATGCATAACCCTCCTTTCTTTAAGGACCCTGTTGCCTTGACTAACTTGATTGAGTCCATTTTAATAACCCACGCCTAACCCACCAGCCTACATGGGATGACTGTCAGCAGCCTTTCCCCTCACCCGCCCAAACTGGGACTTCAGGACCCCAGAAGGTAGGGAGCACCTACGTCTCTTTTGCCAGTTGTTCTTAGCGGGTCTCCGCGGGACTGGGAAGCTTCTGTAAGGCAAAGGACACAGTAAATATGGCAAAAAGTCAGCATACAGAATGGGAAAGATCTTCACCAATCCCACATCTGACAGAGAGCTGATCTCCAAAATATATAAAGAACTCAAGAAACTCAACATCAAAATACTAAACAATCCAATTAGAAATCCAATTTAAAAATAAACTTTCATTTATTAACATTAATTTGGTCAAAGTGCTTTCAAACTATGGAAGTCAGCCATACTACCAATCATTCTGTCCAAAAGACTTAAACTACTACCACCCAGTTAAACCAAAGCTCAGTCTTCTATGATTTAGAGATAAGCACTTAAAGAAATGAAGAGCTTTTATAAAATTACAACTACCAAAGATACATTCTAGAGCCAAGCCCCTGGCAGGGTGCACAAACAGCCAACCCTGATGGCTTAGCTCACCCCTGGGGCCTGTGAGTGGGCTGTTGCTCTTATCTGGCTCTTAGAGGCAGGAACTGCCAAGGTGGTTCTGGATCACTGATGCCTCCTTCAGGATCAGGGACTGGGAGAGGGACAGAGGCAGGAAGAATATGTAGTCTATGAGGTGCCAGGCTCTGGCTCTGCAGATAAGAAACCTTCAATCCTACATTTATAGAAAATTCACGTACTTTTCTTCAGGATGTCAGATTTCCAATCTCTAAAGTTTCCTGAGCTAAGACAATCAAAAAGCCCAAGCTGTTAGTCTCTTTTCTGCTCCTTCTCCAAGCTGACTGTAGGTTGGGGCACAGTCCTCTGAACCATCTTCCCCTAACCCCAAGCAGTACCTAGGCACTCCTAGAGCACACACACTGTTGGTGATAAATGGGCTGAGAATGGCATGAACTAGGTTACCAGCCAATTCTTCAGGCCTGTTTCTGAGCCTCTCAGTAGGGACCTAGAGGCTGAGCATCTTAAGGATTCTGAGTTGAATATGGGTGGTGGTATAGAGCATTCTGGGATGTCCAGAGCTATCATCCACATCCACAAGCACAGGAGAAAGGAGAAGTTCAAGCTTCTGGTAGAAGGAAACAACCTGCAGGCAGTACTGGCCACCAATAGTGTGAAAGACACCCAAAACACTTCCAATAACACGTATGAGGTGCCATTGCATCTGGACCCCCAGTCAATACCCAGATGTTTCCTATCCCTGGTATTTGCTTCCCCAACAATTACAAAACAATCTACTTGGGCAAATCAAGCAGTTTTTGCTTTGTGCTTGTCGATTGGGAAGAAGTAAGAGTGAGAGAGAAAAGGAGAGAAAGAAAGAAAGAAAGAAAGAAAGAAAGAAAGAAAGAAAGAAAGAAAGAAAGAAAGAAAGAAAGAAAGAAAAAAGAAGAAGAAGAAGAAGAAGAAGAAGAAGAAGAAGAAGAAGAAGAAGAAGAAGAAGAAGAAGAAGAAGGTGGAGAGGAGGAGAAGGAGGAGGAAGAGGAGGAGGAGAAGAAAAAGAAGGAGTAGGAGAAGAAGAAGAAGAAGAGAGGAGGAGGAGGAGGAGGGATGGAGGGAGGAAAGAAGGAAAGAAAGAAGAAAGGGAGAAATCAAACCTCATGTTGCTTATATCTCCCTGGGAGACAGACAACAAGCAAAATGAAACACACCCAGTGTAGATGGAGACGCCAGTGTCAGAAGGGCTGAAGATGGTCAGATCAGCTGCAGCACACAATGACACCAGTGCTGTGATCCTTCAGTATTGTCATAGCCATGGTCATGGGGATCAAGACAATTCTCGACTGGGAGAAGGTAAAGGGATGAGGTAAGAACTGACCAAGACTTGATACAAAGAAATGATGACCAGTATGTATTCTGCTAAATCCTACACACAGACTTACAGCTCTGGATGACACCCAGGGCATGCAGAGTGGTGACTAGAACTTGAGACTTGGACATTCTGGTCTAGGTCCATTTCTGCTGCGCCACTGGATTGAATGTCAAAATTGAAAATTTGTACGTCTACCAGGTAGTATTTTAAAATGCCTGAATGAGTTGTGACACAGTGCAGGCTAGCTCAGGAATTTTGCTGTTGTTTAAACTGTCGTGTGCATATGTGTTTGTGTGAGTGGGAGCATGGGTATTATGGTCAATGGATGGTCTCAGGTGTCTGTGATTACCTTCTAAGAAGTGACAGGTACTTTTAGTCTGTATAGGGAGAGGTGTGTGCATGCCATTGCTTGCATGAGAAGATCAGAGGAGAACTTTGGGAGTCTATCCTCTTCTTCCAGCTTTACAAGAGTTCAAAGGAACAAACTTAGGTCATCAAGCTTCATGGTAGTTCTTTCACCAGCTGAGCCATCTAAGTTGCTCCTTTTTATTGTGTTTGGCACCGTGCATGCCTGGAAAACTAGGCTGTGTTTCTATTGGTCCTCTTGTTTCTGTCCCCAGCTCAGCATAGGAACACTAAGATTAGAGATACAACAGCTTCCACACTCAGCTTTACACAGGTTCTGGGATTCAAATGTAGGGTTCATGCTTGTGTGGAAAACACTTTACATAGGGAGCCATTTTCCCAGCCTGGCTTGTTTTCTCCTCCTTCTCTCCTTCCTCCTTCTCCTCCTCTTGTACAGTTTTTCAAGACACAGTTTCTCTTTTTTTGCCCTGGCTGTGCTGGAAATAGCTCTATATATTATGCTAGTCTCCAGTTCTCAGAGATCTTCCTTCCATTGCCTCCTGAGTACTGGGATCAAAAGTGTGCAACACTACTGCCCAGATTTTTTTTGTTTGAACATTTATTTATTTTTCTGTTTATTTTTTTATTTTTTAGTATATTTATTTTTCATACAGATATTTGTGTTTTAATTTTACATATCAGCCATGGTTTCCCCTGTCCTCCATCCTCCCACCACCCCCTGCCTTTCCCACATCCCTTCCCACCATTCCCTTCTCCTCCAGGGCAAAGATTCACCTCAACCTGGTAGATTCAGTACAGGCAGGTCCAGTCCCCTCCTTCCAGGCTGAGCAACATGTCCCCACATGAGCCCCAGGTTCCAAACACCCAGCTCATGACTAGGGATAGGTCTGGGTCCAAATGCCTGGGTGCCTCCCAAAGAGGTCAAGCTATTCAATTGTCTCAGTTATCTAGAGGGCCTGATACAGTTGGGGGCTTCACAGCTTTTGGTTCATAATTCATGTGTTTCCATTAGTTTGGCTATTTATCCCTGTGCTTTTTCCAATCTTGGTCTCAACTATTCACACTCTTACAATCCCTCCTCTTTCTCGACAATTGGACTCCTGGAGCTCCACCTGGGACCTTGTGTTGGCATTTTGCCTGAATATATATCTGTGTGAAGGTGTCAGATATCTGGGAACTGGGATTAAAGACTATATTGAGCTCCAATGTGGGAGACACGGATTAAATCCGAGCTCTCTGGAAAGCACCAGTTACTTAAAGGCTGAGCCTTATTTGCAGCCCCGGTTTATTTCTAATGTAAACCCGAGCTGATGATATCCAGCTCTGACTTAACTCTATTAGAGTCCAGTTATGCCTAATGTATGAGCTGAATGAGTCAGTCAGCTGTGTTTGGCAGAGGACAGCCAGAATGGCAAGGGAACATGGTGAGTTAAAAAAAAAAAATGACTGAGCAATGTCTAATGTACAGTCAAGGAAAGGTACTATCCATTTTTTTTAATGTGGGGAATTTGTGTATAAAATATATGCTCCTTGTCTTTTTGAAGAACAATGTGTAAAATCTCTATGAGCAAACTCTATAGGGTTTTTAGATGTAATTTTAGGTCAAAACCATTGAGTATCTCCAAAAACTCTTAACAGGTGATGTACTCGGTAGTGATTATCTATTGATCCTGTGTAACATGCTAATGCAGTCTGCCAGTGGTCATAAATTTAAATCAAATAAGCTGCATATTATCTTCTGGCAGTAATTTCTCTATCCTCCATAATAGAAATTTATTTTTTATTTTATTAAATTTTCTATTCCTTTTGCATACTAACCTCAGATTCCTCCTCTCCTCCCTCTTCCCTATCCCAGTCTTTGCCCCAACAACTTACCTCCCCTTCTCTCCTCCTCCAAGGCAAAGTCTCCCATGGGGAGTCAGCAGAGACTGGTACATTCAGTTGAGGCAGTCTAAGGCACTCCTCCTTGCCCCAAGGCTGCAAAAATGTCCCACCATATGCACTAGCTTCCAAATTCCCACTCAGGAACCAGGGATGGATCCTGATCACACTGCCTTGTGGCCCACCAGCCAGTTCAAGGCAAATGACTTATCTCAGATACCCAGAGTGCCTACTCCTGTAACATGGGGGCTCCATAACTATTGGTCCACAGTTCATGTTTTTCCACTAGTTTGGCTGTCTGTATCTATACATTTTCCCACCATGATCTCAATGTCCCTTGCTCATAGAATCTCTCCTCTCTGTCATTGGTTGGATTCCTGGAGCTTGGCCTAGCCCCCAGTTGTTGATCTTTGCAATGCTTGCATCAGTCACTGGGTGAAGGCTCATGTGGGTTCCACAGGTACTGGTCCACAATTCATGCATTTTGACAAGTTTGGCTGATTATCTCTGTACTTTTTTCCCATTAGGACCTCGATGTCCCTTGCTCAGAAAAACCATTATCATGAAGTCCATTACTTCTTGGTAATAAGGAGATGCAGGTACTCGTAGAGAATCATACTTCACATAAATTTCTATGCTTCAGTAGGAGATGAACACTCACTTTCCAACATGGAAGTACTGAGGAATTTCCAAACATTCAAAGAATTCAAGGGTGCTGAAGGATTTGCCTTGAGTCCCACGAGAGATTCCTGGAATGGGAAACCTTACTTCTGGTGAGTTATGAGGAGGGCTGATTAGCAAGGAGGCAATGTCAGTTCCCCATGACAGGAAGGGTCTCTTCCCTGGACATTCTATTGTATCCTGGAGACAGAATATTTTCTGATGTCATCTGTGTTGTAGCAACACCAATTGCCTTTGTACAGTTGGTTCACTGCCCTTGCAGTTCAGCCATGGACATGTTGAGAAGACTCAGGACTTTACTGGGTAGAGAGAAAGTAGAGGGAAGAGAGACTGGAGAGAGGCAGACACAAGCTAGCCTTCAGCCTCCATGTAAAATGTCAAGAAAGAGATGGTCCAGAAAATTGCATAGTAAGTTCTGGGCAGAAAATTGGCATCTTTCTGAAGGACATGGGCTTGTAGTGCATCTTCCAGTAACAGGAGATAGGAATCTCTGGGAACCACCAAGACTTCTCTGCTTGTCATGGCTTCTGAAATTCAAGGATTCCAAATGAGTAATTTGTCTGTCCCAGAAGTCAGGAGTAAGTAAGGCCAAAGCTGTTGTGCTTGGAGCTTTTGACTTTCCATCATACAAAAGAGTACCGGTTGAGAGGGGACCAAAAAGACCAGAATTATGGTAGGAGTTTCAAGTGAAGTGTCCATTTTAAGTTGGCTTTGATAGCAACAGAACAGTGAACTCTGCAGCCAAGTTGAATGCAGTATACATAGTTGTTTATAAGCCTGGGGATGCTCTCTCCTTGTTACCTGAAGCAGATGCTAAAGGCACAGAGGAAGTCAGCTGGCAGAGACACCTTTCTCCCATTCTGTTAGCCTGTGTCTTTTTATAGGTGAATTAAGTCGATTGATATTAAGGGATATGAATGACCAGTGATTGTTAGTTCCTGTTATCTTTTGGTGCGTAGTATGTGTGTACTTCTCTTCTTTGGGTTTTACTGCTGTGGGGTTATCTGTTTTCCTGTGTTTTCTTGGGTGTATCTGACTTCCTTAAGTTGGAATTTTCCTTCTAGTGCTTTCTGTAGGGCTGGGTTTGTAGGTAAGTATTGTTTGAATCAGGTTTTGTGTTGGAATGTCTTCTTCACTATGTCTATGATGATTGAAAGTTTTGCTTGGCATATTAGTCTGGGCTGGTATCCTTGGTCTCCTAGTGTCTGCATTGCATCTGTCTATATCCTTCTGGCTTTCAAAGTCTCCATTGAGAAATTTGGTGTAATTCTGATGGGTTTGCCTTCAAAAGTCACTTGGCATTTTTCCTTTGCTGTTCTTAATATTCTTTCTTTATTCTGTATGTTTAGTTGTGTAATTATTATGTGGCAAGGGGACTTCTTTTGGGGGTGTAGTCTGTTTGGTGTTCAATAGGCTTCTTTTATCTTCACAGGCATTTTTCTTCTGTGATCTAGTTGAATATATTTTCCTGGGCCTTTTGGTATTTCTGTGCCAGTTGGTATTTTTCTCTTTCCTCTATCCCTATTATTCTTAGATTTGGTCTTTTCATGGTTCCTACATTTCTTGGACAATTTGTATTATGACTTTTTTGGCTTTGGTACTTTCTTTGAAATACAAATACACTTTCAATAGAAGAACATTGTATTAATTATGGAAAATGCTGGCTCAGACACCAGACATATAAAGAGGAAATTCTAGAGCAGTTAGTGTCTCATAACAGTCTTATTTCAATTACACATTCTGAATAGTGACATTTCCTTAACCTTAGCCTTCTCCAGGTGGTTGCTTGTTTCACAGAACTCAACTCTCCTCTTCAATGATCATGACTAAATCTGAATGACTTTCCTTGTGTCACAGGAGAGACTCCTGGAAAGGAAACCATAGCTTCTGGTCAGCTCAAGACTAAATAATTAGCAAGGAGGCAAAGGCTGTGCCCCATGACATCAGCAGACCCTTTGCTGGGCATTCTATTGTATCCTGGACAGTTCTTGGAATCACCAGTGATGTCATTAGTGTTGTAGCATCACTGACTATCTTGAGGACATTTGTTCAGTGACCACAAGCTTTGACTGTAGACATGTTATGCAGACTCAGAGGTCTGTTTGGGAGAGGGAATGGACTGCATGGAGAGACCAGAGTGAGGCAGAAGGAAGCTGGTCCTAGGTCTCTCTGGAATACATGGAGGAATAAATGGTCCTGGGGAAGACACAGTGAGTTTTGGGGAGGGGCTGGGAAGTCTCAGACTTGACTCTCCCTCATTGTGGATGTCAGTGTCCCATCTCTCTATAGGGAGGTGGATATCTGAGAAGTCAGTTGGTTTAACTGAGATGAGGTAGTGTGTAGGGCAGGTGTGTGCTTTGAGTTCTAGAATTGGGTATTACTGGGATAGCTAACCTTTTGAATCATGACTTAGTGTGAAAAAAACATCTGAAAAGACATAGTTTGCCTCACATCACTCATTTGTTCTGGGATCCATCAAGCACACTTCTGAAGCCACAGTCTAGACTTCTGATGTTGTGGTGGGCTTCAGCTTTCCAGAGACAGGACTCAAGAACTGGGAACTTCTCAAAAGAAGGCACAGAGGAATTAATGAAATTTCTGTTCCATAACTGTGTTTTACATCCACTGGAGTCCTTTAGTTATGTGCTAGTGATAATTGAAAAAGGAGAGTACCCTGGAAAATCCTGAGGTTCTTACTCTTGACAACACAGCCACTAGAAGTGTAGGAGCCCCCAAGTGCATCTGTCTTCCAATGACCCCTGAGGTTTCTGAGTTACCAGCCATTGATGGCACACAGGTCTCCAGTTCAGCCTGACAGCTGTGAGATTTAGTGGACCTGAATTGAGACTGTCTCCTTTCTGCTAGCTCTGGGTGTTTTGGTCTGTCAGTGAAGATGGCTTGTGAATCTGATGACTATGTTTTGTCCGTGCATGGCTTTTCCATTAAAATGAGACTCTAAAGCATAGAGAAAGGGACTTGGGCAACCCCATACTCCCAACGTAATTATAATTGTAGCTTATATATCTATGCATCTGACAGCACATGGCTGAGGGCTCTGGAGCAAAGGTGCATCCTCTACAATGTGAGTAATCATTAAGAGGCTGTCCACTGGGTTCCCTTGTGCAGAGAGACAGAGGAAACCAACTGACTTCTCAGAGATCCACCTCCCTATAGAGAGATGGGACACTGACATCCACAGTGAGGGAGAGTCAAGTCTGAGACTATCAGAACGGGCCTGGGCAAATTCTCATCTGTCAGTCACTTTCTGTGTGTCCTTCAGTGTGTAAGGATTAACTGAGATGAGGAAGTGTGTAGGGCAGGTGTGTGCTTTAAGTTCTAGAATTGGGTATTACTGAGATAGCTAACCTTTTGAATCATGACTTAGTGTGAAAAAAACATCTGAAAAGACATAGTTTGCCTCACATCATTCATTTGTTCTGGGATCCATCAAGCACACTTCTGAAACCACAGTCTAGACTTCTGATGAATTTTCAATCCAGACCAAACACAGTGCTAGTTCTTCATTTCAGGATAGTCAGTAAATTCAAAAGTTTGAAATGGAGCTCCGGGAATGGTCTATGGTATCTGACTACTAATAATCTGTCCTCTTGTGTTCTTTGCCCAGCTCTCTCATGCTCTGATGGATGTTGTAATTTAAGCTGGCTGTGTCACCTTCCCTAAGGGCATGCACATTGTCACAGGAGGCTCCCAATCAAGAAATTTAGCTTTCTTGTAGCTCTAGGTGGAGTACCACAGCAGTGACACATTGCATACTGTTCCCATACTGTGATACATTTGATTTTCTGTACATGCCTTTGCATATCTGTGTGTGGCCTCTCAATAGCCATTCATCTTTCTTCAAACTTTAATGAAGGAATGTCCCATCATTCTTCATAGGAGTTTAGGCTCTTGTGTCTGAGGACTACCCTGGGGAACACTGGTTCTTATAACTACAGCCTGACATGTCACTAGTTTATCACACTTTTTGTATCTATAATGGCTGGAATGAATTCTGCTTAAGTTCAGGTATAATTTTCATCAACTATGGTACTTACCTTTGTTCTGACAAGACACTCACAATCTCCCACCCTACTAAGAGCCTTATGCATCCTCCACAATGTGCTTGTTGCTTTCAGGGGACTGAATTTTCCTCCCTACCATCCTTACTTAGTTACCTAGAAACCTTTATTTTTTCTTGTGCTATTGACTAGAGGTTTCATGAGTTGGAAAAGCCAGTTCCTGAAATGTGTTTGGAAGTGAGTGTTCAACTTCCTGTACATGAAGTAGTGAATAAATTCTAATGAAGCAAAGATAAATCCCTGGGTTTGTAATGAGGAGGTGGTGAAGGTCTTTGTGTTTTTGAGTAGGCTCCTGGGAAGGGCAGTATGGCAACAATGTATTGCAGATGATGTAATTTGTGGGTAGGTGAGGGCTACTGCTGGTGAACCCAATAGTCCCTTCTCATGACTAGCTATTATATTCTGGGGAGTCCTTGGCATTCTCTTGATGTCACCAGTGTTTTAGGAACATCAAGTGACTGTAGGGTATTCTTTCACTGCCCATAGACATGTCAGCAACCCGAGACTGCTGCTTGAGAAGGAGAATGGAGAACATGGGGAGACCAGAGAGAGGTGGAAGAAAGTTGGTCTTCAGTCTCAGTATAAAACATGGAAAAATAAATGGTTCTGGGGAGGGCACAGTGAAACCTAAGAAGGGGGTGGTGAGTTTCCTGAAGAAGTTGGAGCTTGAGCTGGGCCTTTCAGTCCTGGGGTTCAGCATCTGGGAACTTGTGGGAAGTAATAAACTTACCCTGCTTGTCTGGGTGCCCTAAGAGCTGACTCAGCATAAACAATTTCTGATGGTTAGTTTGGGAAAGCCATGCATTTTTGAGGCTGTAGCTGCTTTTCAGGGACATCCCTATTCTCATTCTGAGTGGAATGAAGGCCAGCAGGCACAAAGTGGTAACTATTTAGGTGTCCTTCTCTGGGAAGGATGTTGCTATACTACATCCCAATGGATTCCTTCAGTTTTGATGGGAATCTGAAGGCAATAAGGAGGGAAGGAAACTCCCTGACCATCCACCAAATTCTTAGACATTCAGATACTTTGAACCTGGATACATGCTATGAAGACTTAGTGCGGCTAATCTCTAAGAACACTAGGATTTACCTGAACTATATCAAATATTAGCTGTCACTGTCCTCCAAATCTACATGGCTCAGATATCTTATGCCTTCCAGGGCTAGCGGTCTACATTAGAGAGGGCCATGGCAGTTGAGGACAGATACATAGCTCATGAGTACCAATAGAGGATAGCTGCCCTACTCTTTGGGACTATAGCATTTCCTCATCCTTGGGCTTCCTCTTGGGACTGGCATGGATTTTCCTGACCCTATGTCATTAAAGTAAACAAGTCACTTTACTTTTTTTCCTGCAGGGACTACTGGGAAGGCAACAACCCAAACCTCCACCTCTACCATGCAGGAGCAGCAGATGACAAAGTTGGAGAAACTCACCCTTCAGCTACTGAGCATAACATATGAGCTAATTGAACTGTATGAAATCCTGGCCATTTATACTGACAAGGATTTGCAGAACAGGAAGTCATTATGTGCAGTTCTCTGCTGAACATCTTGACCCCACAGTGTGTAGCTAAGCTTTCCTGAGGAACAGGAGGCTAAACCTCCAGGGTGTCCTGGTACCTAAACTAATTTTTCTGAGTACATTGGAGAGGAAGAATTTGGAACCTTGGTAGGTGTGAGATGGACACACAGGCTATTCCTTTTCACCCAAATGAAAAGCAGAGTCTGTGCTCTGAATTAACACTCTGAGGATAGGGAGTGTAGTGTGTGAGCCCTCAACATGCATTTTAAGAGGCTTTGTGTTAGGTTGGCATGTTTTAGCTTGTGGGAGATGTTAGGCTCTGTGAGTTTGTGGTGAGTCTTAGTACTTGACCAGCAGATGATTGTGTGCTGAAAGCTCCTAGCAGCAGCTGGAGGGGCCTGGTCCCATTCATCCTTCTCCCTTTGTGGCTGGAGGGCCTGATGCTTATCACTGCTTCTCTCTTGTCCTCCTCCTTATACTCTGAGGCAGTTCCAGCTCTCTGAATTTCATGGGAATTCCCAATGTATGTTTTGTGTGTGTGTGTGTGTGTGTGTGTGTGTGTGTGTGTGTGTCTGTGTGTCTGTGTGTGTGTCTGTGTGTGTCTGTGTCTGTGTGTGTCTGTGTGTGTCTGTGTGCGCGTGCACATGCATGCTTGGGCATATGCAACCCACACACATTAGAGTACAATGGGTGGGTGTGTGTACTCCTGAGAGTCTAGGGTCTATGGCATGGCCTGAGGATTTGCCATTTTCACATTTTCCAGGGGATGCCAGTGATGATGTCAGGGAGCTCCACTTTGAAAAGAACGTGTCTTGGCCACTGTTCTTACTTTGATGGAACGTTGGAATCCTCTGTGGAGTTTATAAAGCCTTCCTGAAGTTGAGACTCCTCTCCGGAAATGCTCAATGTATGCTCTGGTCCTCTGTGGAGCAAATGAAGCCAGACATGGGAGTTGCTGTTGTAAAGACAGGAAAAATGTCACAATAGGTTCCTGAGGCACCAGATAGGTGGAAAAGTCTCCTGGGATCTTCTTAGAGAGATATTCTATAGCTCCAAGTCCACTGAGGGTGCTCATGAAGTCCTGCAAAACTCCCTTGGACAACCTTCTTCTTCTGGCCTGAGGACATGATAGGAAGTTTAATAAGCACCTGGAGGTCCCAGTGTATAAGTGCCATGCTGCAGCTTCCATGGGTCTGAGGAATCCAGAACATAGCCTGATTCCATATGATCCTTGTGTTCATGGGGTCCTTTTCTCCTGGAGCCATGCCCTACCACAGGCTGAATTCTTTTGAGATGCTGAAAAAGGAGCATAAGCAGATGGTGTTGGAGTTGCAGAAATTGCCCATGGAGATAAGTGATGGTGTGAACAAGGTCAAACAGCTGATTGAGGAGAATGTATCCTACAGGTATGTGCCTGATTTACCTTGGGAGAGACTCATTTGGCCATCTTTCTCTTTCACCCAGAATGAGAGCTCTAGTTCTTGCCTGTCAGCCTCTAGGCAAGCAGCCTGATATATGGTCCTTGGCCTTTGCCTCTTGGACTCAGTTGTAATAAGTGTGAAAAGTCACTGACCCCCCAATCCTTGTCCTGCCCTCCTCAGGAGCCCCTTGATAGAAAAATGGTTTGCACCAGGAGGAGAGAGTCAGGTAACCTAATACATCTTGGGCTCTGTCCAAGGATTCACAGTGCTGGTTTCCATGATAGAAATAGACAGAATTGATTCTGGTTGGGACTTCTTCCTACTTCCCAGAGTGTTTTCCCTCTACCTGCTGATGCTTTCCCAATACCATGATCAGTTAAGCACAGGTGTGGGCTGTACTCTGTTCTTATGGGGACAATATCCATTTTGGCATCAGGGTTTCCTGAAGTACTTTGAATCTTTCTGGAATTTGGTTATTCTCTGTATTTGGCCTGCATCTAAGTGATGCTGGATTGGCTACTGAAATCTCTATTCTTGGAATGTCTATGGGTCTGGGACTTTTCAGCCCTGGTGGTACTTTGAGATAGGAATGGTAAAGGAGACTGGCTGGGACTCACCATGTTTTTGTGGTTGTTCAGTTACCTACACAGCCAGGCCCTCCAAGATTGTACTCAGCTGAAGGAGAATGTACATGTGTTGAGACGGAAAAACAGACTGCTGTGGGAGGAGCAGATTGAACTGCAGGAGTCCTGTGAGGAGCTGAAGAGGTGCTTGATGGAAGCCCATGAGATGATCTTTGAACCCTCTGCTGAGCAGCAGCAGGTAGGCTGAGTTAGCGGGGGCAAGTGCCCCCCTGTCCAACTATAAACATAGAGACATTCATATAACCACACACCCTTCCTTACAGACTCCCACCTACATACTATCCAAGTGTTGATTTTTGTGATCATGCCCAAGACTTTCTGGAGAGTTAGCCTCTTGCAAGAATCTGGATAATTGGCAAGAAAACCCTCCTGCTCTCCTAGAAGCTGGAGTACATTCAGAGAACTGTGTCTGTGATATATCACACTCCTACATGTCTTGAAGATCAGAGGGCTGCTATGCAGGGAGCTACTTAGGGAACAGCATATAACTTTCATTGATGATGTCCCATGTTGTTATCTGTTGCTCACTTGCTTTTTCCCTGGAGCTCAGCTCTTTTTCTGAACCTGAATTTTTCTGTTTTGGCTAATCTGGCTGGCCAGCACTCTTTGGATACCCGGTTTTCCAAGGAATACTTTCAGTCCTGTTTTGGCTCATCATCATCTTTGGGTGGCATGTGGTCCTCTCCTTTCTTCCTGTATCCCAATGTCTCCTTTGACAAGTGCTTGGTTCATAGTGACAGATGTCTGAGTAGCACCTTATCAACCCTTTTTCTTGGTATGGTGCTAGACAGTTCTCCCATCCTGGAGCTTCCAGTCTGGAGTTGCCTGAATGACCATACATGTGGGAGGACTTTGACAGGCTGAGGGTTGTCATGAGAGAGTTGAGGGTTCAAGAAAGTATTTTCTCCTTTCAACTAATTTGTGTGCTCTCCTAGGAATTTTTAGTCCCCAAGGGATGGATAGCCATGTTGTGGGTCTCGGTTGAAACACCTGATATGCATATTTTAAATTCAACTGTTCATTCAGCATGATGTCCTCCTTATTGTTTTCTGCTCACTTCTGATTTCTATGGTCTGTGTGTGATCTATGCAGGCATGTGTAAATGTGTACATTAGTGGGTGTGTTCAGAGGCTGCATAATGAAATCCCGAGTTGTCATCTGTTTCTCACTTCCTTATACCCTGGTGCTCAGGTCTTTTTCTGAACCTGAAAATTTCTGTTTGGGCCAATCTGGCTGGCCAGCACTCTTTGGATACATTGTCTTCCAAGGGGGACTTTCAGTCTTGTTTTGTCTCATCCAATATCACAAGTTCAAATTGTTCACAAAGAGGGAGGATACATTTGCTCTCTCTTTTGTTCATTTACTTTTATTGTTTTGATACTGATGTGTTTTCTAATAAATAACAAAAATCAAACAATACAGATGTTTTAAAAATAAACAGTAGACTTCTCTCCTTTCATTGCACAGAGCTAACACCACAGGAAATGTCTGGTTTGTCTCTTACTTCTCAACAGGGAATGCCACAGTGCATCTCCTTGCTGACATTGTGTTGCTTACTATATAATGTACATGGCTGTGTCTCAGAACAGATTCACTCTCATACTTGTATACATTGCTACATTCCTGAAAAGCAATGCAGGTGATGTCTCTGGCATCCTTCTGACTGACATTGGGCTGAATTCATATTGTGTGTAATGTCATCTGTTGAGAACTTCCTGGGTGTTGACCACATGTCACTTCATTTCTCTTGGGCTATCAAGGTCACTTGTTGAGTTAGGGTAAGTTTAGTGAAGAGACTGTGATGGGTGAACTTGTAACTTGTAGTGTCAGTGGGTTTCGTGATGGATAAAGTTCATTCAAGGAAAAGTAAGTGCAGACTGTTGTAGCAGAGCCTTGATGAGTCTTAGAGCCTTGTAGACAGGATAGAGGACTCACTACCTGATATACATCAGAAAAGGTTCAGCAGTCCTCTCACTGTCCATTCTAAGTTCAGTAACTATTTGAGACAGACAGAGAGAGAGACAGAGAGACAGAGACAGAGAGACAGAGAGAGACAGAGGGACAGAGAGAGAAGGAGACACGGAGAGAGAGAGAGAGAGAGAGAGAGAGAGTGTGTGCTGGGGGTGTTTTGTGGTGTATTGTGCTTTTCTGTGCAACTCTGTGTGTATGTGTATATGGAATCAACTTCGTTGAAAAAATACTGTGCCCCTCACTTGGCATCGATCAAATATTTTACGCTCCTGCCCATCTTCCTCATGTCCACCCAGCTCACAGGAACAAAGGGACACAAAACTACTCTAACCAAAAGCTTTTCAGGTATTTATAGAGACAAAAATATTTATCTGCACAGAAATCCTTCAAGCAAGCCAAAGGAATGTGGTACATAAAGTTTAGAAGGAGGTCACTGTGGCAAATCAAGGTGTCTGAGAGGTAGGATAGGCTGCCTGAGGGTTTGTGTCCTTGTCTGCTCTGGGTGAATGGGGACTGCAAACTCAGTGGTCAGGAGGCTTGCTGTGTCTTCTCTATATCCTATTTTGTCCTCATCCACACTGCCTGCTACCACTTGATTTCCCCATTGGTCTAACCAAGGCTCAGTTAACCTTGTCCTTGGATCTTGGGCTGGGTGTTATTCCTTGAGAGATACTAACTTGCAGTGTGCTTCCAGCTGCATGAGAATCTAGCAGGCATTCCCTAGCCATGCTGTGGTGTGAGAATGGGGCTGTCTCAGTGCACCACACTCAGGCTCCTGAGTGTCTAAAGTATTCACCATGTGCTGTGTCTGTAGCACTCAGTAACTGCTTTGCTTCAAAGTTGTTTACTCTGAGTTAAAGTCAGCCTCATGGAGGGTTTGGAGAAATGAGAACCCTAGACATTGCTGGTAATGTAAAATGGTATAGTACAGTGAGAAGCCACTTGCAGGTCTTCAGAAATTTTTAACAGTAATCCCCAGGTGACCCAGTGATTCCAGAACATGAAGTAGGTGTCCACATAAAAGCTAGGGACATCAAGGTTTGCTCAGCATTCCTGGGAGCAGCCTCCTGATGCCCATCATTCAAAAGTAAAAAAGGACAATGTTCTTGGTCTCTTCCATAGAATATTGTTGAGTGTAAAATAATACATAAAATTATTTGGCACTGGCTTAGTCTCCATTTGTTACTCAAACAAATCCCTGGCACAATCACCTCACAGGAAGGAATTGTTTCTTTTTGGATCCTGGTTATGGAGAATTTCTAGTTTCTTGAGATCTTTGCTTTGGATTCAAAATGAGGCAACCTGTGGTAAAGGGAGCTAATTTTGAAGGATGATCCTCAACTTGCTGGCAACTGGGAAACAGTAAACAGGATCAGTGGGCTCATCCACCACCATCAAGTAGTCCTTTGCTGGGGAATATTTTTATACTGTACCATCTAGAGAACTTCCTAAACAGAATTAGTTAAGGGGCCAGGACCACAGAGGGCCTCCTGTCTGTGCATTAGATTACAGGATAGCCCCTTCAATGTGTGAACTGGCTATCTCTCATGCCCTCTGTGTTCTTCTCTCATTCAACAGGTTTACCTTCTTTTCATTAACATCCCTGGTGGTTGCTAGTTATTTTAGCTATATCTGTGAAGCTAAACATGGACTGCATTACAATGTGCTTGTATGTGTGCACACTTGTACTTGTGTGTGTTCATGAATTTGTGTGTGTGCATGTGAGAGAGCAACCCTCCACTTAGAACACAATCTTTTAATGAACAGGACCAAGAGCACCTGGATGAAAGACAGAAGGATCTGCTGAAGCAGAAGGAGCTGATCACCCAGCAAGAGAACTTGGTAGACAAGCTCCAATATCACTTCAATGTCTCTGAGATGAGGTAGGAGCCCAATTGGGAGTAGTGGTTAGAAGCATGTAGGTCACCTCTCCCTGGATCTCTTTCCTTTAGGGATTCCGACCATCTGAAAAGCTCCCAGACACAGCAAGGGAAAGAACTTCTCTGGATATTGAACTGGCCTGGTCTACAAGAACTTCTCCAAAAAACACTATATTTGATCTATAGTGGTTCTCGTGTTGTGTACCCCTTATTCCTTCCTGAGCTCTCTGGAATCTTCTCAGTGTCCCCTGCGTCTCTTCACAAATCTCCCTATGCCAGTCCTCAACCTAGCAGGAGGATGATTGGTTGTGTGTATTTCTGGCAGTTTATTTTCCTTCCAGAATGTCACCTTTAGAGAGAAGTTCCTACCTTTGAGTAGATCTACATGCCACACTCTTGAAGATTACAGGTTCCCTGCAGTATGCATCTGTTTCCTGTGAAAAGATATTTCTATTTAAAAAAGATTTAGTAGTTGAAGAGTTGAATGGAGGTTGGCTTCTGTTCTTTATCAATAATCAGATCCTTCACTGCTTTAATTTTGTATCCTCCCCTAGAGTGTCTACATTCAATTTCTATGGTTTCTCATATTCACCTGTATCTAAACAAGGCCATCTATTTCTGCCCTGAATTGTTAGTCAGTCTTTACTACATTGCTATTTTTCCTCTCAAAATAATGTATATAGACACATGGAGAAATGTGCTGTATTTTCTTGCCCATCACACTGTAATTTTCAGCTCATCTCCTAGAAGATTTTAAAGGCTGAGAAAAAATCAAGATCCAGGTACACTCTGACCCTTCTTCCTTGGGGAATACAAGAGATGATCGCAGCTGAAAGGTCATGATGGATTGCCTAGCTGAGTAGAGCTGGTTCAGGGCTCTATATCTGACATAGCAGTTCCCCACAGGGCTGTTCCCTAACTGCATTCCTCCTCTAGGTCAGAAAATCTCCAGTCTGAGTTTGAACAGACCACAGCTCAGGATGAGAGCCTCCTGCAGACCGAGCTGCTGCAGCAGGAGCACTAAGTCTCACAGGCAAGCTAACCATGATTGCATCCCATACCTAGCAAACATGGTATTGGTTGGGGATGGGAGCTCTTGGCCTTGGCTTCCAGGGTGAATAGGTCTTGAGTTTTTCTGGCCTGTGGCCCAGCCAGGCTGTTTCTGTGTTTGATTGCCTTTCCTTCTCATATAGCAGATCTTCAGAGAACTGAGGAGGCCAAAGACTCCACAGATGCCTTGAATCCATGACATTCTATACTCTCAGATCAAGGCTTCCTCCTCAGAAGACACTCCTTTAGAGCTGTGAACTCACCAGTGAGGAAAATACCAGCTGTCTTCCAGGTGATCCAGGCACAATCACATCTATTGGTCTGCTGACTTAGATATCCTAAAGAAAAGAAAGTTTCAAAAATGAGCTGGAGACACAGAAAACCTGATCCAAGAATTACTGAGAACCCTGACATTCAACAGCAAGAGGCCCCTGTGAAGGGTACTACAACATCGAGGGAAGAGATGTAGTGAGCAAGACTATTTCTGTCAGTTAAATGTCGATGGCTTTGGCAAGCTGACTGAGTTCTCATCCTTCCCTATGTGGTATGAAATCTGTCATGGAAGATTGGGTTGATGTGAAGCTTTTCCAGACAGACCACACCCAAAAGCATATTTCCTTCTCCTGTTGAGTGTTGAAGCTGACTCCATGTCATGCACCAGTGTTGCTGAAGAGAGTGCACCAAAGAGATCTCCAAATTCCATCATTCTTTATGTTAGTCATTTTTTTCCTATTTAAAATGAGTGAGTATTCTTTGGTTTGCCAGCCTGACCTGAAGTGACTGTTTCCAGAGAAAGGATTTACAAAAGACATTTGAGATATCTTTGATGTTCTTGGGCACTCAGATGCTGCCCATGGACATGTTGGGTCTTCAGAAAGCACAGAAGTGTCTGGGAGATTCACATAGTGACCAAGACATTGCAAGATCAGCAGTGTGTGATAATTTATCAAAAGCTTCCCAAGGGGCACAAGGTTTGCTCTAGGAAATGTCTCACTCTTAGTGTTAGTGAGGGCTTGACCTACAAAGCCTGTAGGAGGCATTGCTATATGAGACTTGAAGAGCCCTTTTACATTTGCTGACTGCCTTCCAAGTCCAGCCACAGTCTGTAGGTCTGTGCTGCTATATGTGTCACAAGAGAATGCTGCTGACCTTAATTTTTTTGTATGGTTTTTGGTTGGGTTTTGTTTGCTTTGGGGTTTTGTTGTTGTTGTTGTTGTCTTTGTTATGGTTTGAGCTTTTGCTATTTATTTGTTCTTTCTTTTGTTCTTGTTGTTGTTTTGATATTTGCTAAAGATATTCACTGTTTATGTTAACTGATCTATTTAAGCCCCTATTGAATAAAATAACTGTATTTTTATTAATAATAAAGTGATTTAGTAGGTTTTTGTCTTAGAACCAATTTCTTTGGTCAGGAGGGTTATCTCAATCCAGTAGCCCCAGAAACTCCTGGAACATCAGAACTCTTGTGACTCAGCTTGCACTATATATTGAGGTCCCTGTCAGCCAGGTCTACACAGGGCTTTTGATGTGGATATCATTTTATGTTGGGAAAAGGATTGATAGTGTATCTCTGTGTCCATATATTTAGTTCTCCCTTAAAAATATTATTCTGTATACACATTTCCTGAAATTATCATGAGCATTCAATTAATGAGAAACGTAACAGTATTGTTCTAAAGCCTCTCAAGAAATGAAAACCTTGATTAAGGGAGCTTTTCCTAAATCTATGGCCTGCTTGACATCTGGGGTAATGATAATGTCCCTTACTGGGCTGCTACCAAAGGCCATGTCCTGTCCATGGCCCTGAGGAAGCTATGGGGGGGTCTGTGTTGATATCCATATCTCCTCTTACCAGTGAGGGCCTTGCAACAACCTGCAGTCTGGGTCAACACCTACGAACATGTTGGTGTCAAAAGGATATGCTCCCTAAAAGAGCAGGTGTGTCTTAGAAGCTTGTGCTCCCTCGTAGGACCAAATGGCATCTGGGCCAGTGCTGTTGCTGAGGGTTGTGTCTGGGTCCATGACTTTGTTGCAGCCAGTATCTGTGTGGATGTCTCAGGCTCCTATGGCCACCAAAGGCAGTGCAGATGCCTGGAATCTACACCACTACCTGTCCACATGATGCTACTGGGTCCAATCCAATCTGAGTGACCTACACTTCCAACCAGGCCCATGGTCAAATCCAGGCCTGGGCTGCAGTCTAGGACCATGTCTCAGTCGATGTTGCAAACACAGCCAGGATCTGTGTTCATGTCCATGGCCTTTGTTGCCAACAACTGCCACCCAGAAGTAGGTAGGAGTCCAAGCTTCCATCTAGGTCCATGTTAGTGTCCAAGATTTATGCAGCTGCTGAGGCCAAAAATTCTGAGTTGCCAATGCTGCCAAGAGGGACCCTAGTGTCCTCTGGGCCCAGATTGCTTACAGAAGACATGTCTGTATCTGTTGCACTGCAACTTCCTCGATCTATGTTGATGTCAGTGGCTCCTGTTACCTCCAAAGACAGTGTAGGTTAACAAGAATTAATATTACCCTTCATAGGCTGAAGCACTGGGGGAGCTGGACCTGCCCCTTACCAATAGTAGCAGTCAGGTGGGTGGTTCCTGTTCATGGACTGAGCAGCACATTAGAGAGTACCTTATAAGTGGTGGTCCAGGTGAGCTATCTCTGAGGCTGTGAGAGCAAATGAACTGAGTCCACCTCCTCTTTCTGCCTTGTGTTGTTCATGGTGAGAGAAAGATGCCCACCCCACCTAAATACATGCTACCTGCAGCTGCTGGGAAAGATGGCCTCTGGGGAATAAGAACAGAAGAGCTGGGGCAGCCTCTCACCAACTGCAGTAATTGGGTTTGTGGGCATGGCACCTCACCTGGACTAAACAGCAGAGCTGCCTCTTGTGGCTCAAGGGTGAGTAAGTTAGAAGCAAGTGCATGAGAGCAGGAAAACTGGCCTCTCTCCATTCAGCCTGATGCATAGGGTGTGCTAGCTGGGCAAGCTGGAGAGATTGCCTGGGTAGTGAGGTGAGGAAAGGTGGAGGGTTATCCAAACTGCTACCATCCAGGCCAGAACCAGAGCTGAATCAGCCCACCTTAACATCATCTTTGTCTATGAACTGCTCGAGCAAGTGAAAGGCTGGGACATGCCTATCCACAGCTGCAGGATCTCCATGACACAAGGCATCAATAGGATTTCCAAGAAGAGTACAGGAGAAGGTCAATCATCTATAGTGTAGAGAAGCCAGAGAGTTCTGGAACACTCACAAGCAAAGATCTGTGGACTAAAGGGTATACTGTGTGACTTACTGGGCCACATTACAGCCTCCTGTCCAAGATATTTGTTTGCTTGTGTTTAATTTTGGGTTTTCAGTGTTCCTTTTAATTTTGTTTTGTTTTGTGTTGGAGGGTTCAAGGGCAGAGCTCGGATGTGAGGGAATGAGTTGGAGGGATAGTGGGATTCGGATGCATGATATAAACCCAACAGAGAATCAATAAAACGTTTAAAATAAAAAAGAAATTAGGTAAACCAGAGCTGT
The DNA here is from genome assembly GCA_949786385.1 of Onychomys leucogaster. Classification (NCBI taxonomy): domain Eukaryota; kingdom Metazoa; phylum Chordata; class Mammalia; order Rodentia; family Cricetidae; genus Onychomys; species Onychomys leucogaster. Next base: position 43,185,136 of record OX460426.1, on the reverse strand, counting down.
CTGCTGTCGACAGACTAAACTCTCCTGCCCACCTGTTCGCAAATGATCTGTCAGAGGCTTAATATTAATTACAAACTGTTTGATCTATGGCTAAGGCTTCTTGCTAGTTAACTCTTTCAATTTAAATGAACCCATTTCTATTAATCTGTCTTTTGCCACACGGCTGTGAATAGAACTAGAAAATACCATCCTGAGTGAGATAACCCAGATTTGGAAAGACAAACATGGTATGTACTCACTCATAAGTATCCACTTATATACTAGTTATAAAGCAAAGGATAACCAAACTACAACCCACAGCTCCAGAGAAGCTAGGAACCTGGGAGGACCCTAAAAGGGATGAATGGATCACCATTGGAAGAGGAAACAGAGGAGATCTGCATGAGTAAACTGGGTTTGGAGGGATGGTACAGGATAGGGGATGGGAGTTGAGAACATAGGGAAAAAGGATGGTCAAGCTGAAACATGGATGGAATGTTAGAGCAATGAAAGAGATACCTTGATAGAGAGAGACATCATAGGGATAGAGAGAAATCAGATACTAGGGAAACTATCAGGAAGCTAAATTGATGACTCCGCAGGTGTGACTATTAGCAATAGTGGAGAGGGGCCTGAGCTGGCTTACCCAGGTAACTGACTTACCCAGGCAATCAGATTGGCAAAACCCCTAATTGTCATCATAGTGCCTTCATTCAGTAACTGATGGAAACAGATGCAGAGATCCACAGTCAAGCACCAGCCCAAGCTCCAGGAGTCCAGTTGAAGAGAGGGCTCAGGGATTCTATGAGCAAGGGGCATCAAGATCATGATAGGGACACCCACAGAGACAACCAAATCAAGCTAGTGGGAACTCATGAACTTTAGACCAAGAGCTATGGAGCCTCCATGGGACTGGACTAGGCCCTCTGCATAAGTGAGACAGTTGGGTAGCTTGATGTGCTTAAGGGCTCCCTTGGCAATAGCATCAGGATCCATTCTTGGTGCATGAGCTGGCTTTTTGAAGCCCATTGCCTATCATGAGACACCTTGCACAGCCTTGATGCAGGGAGAGGGGCTTGGATCTGCCCCATCTGAACGTACCAATGTGAGGCCTTACCTTTTTGGAAGAGGGAATGGGTGGGATGGGTTGGTGGGGATGTTGGGGGCAGTGGGAGGAAAGAAAAGAGGGGGATCTGTGTTTGGTATGTAAAATGAAAAAGAAATTTGTTTTTATGTTTGTGGTTTTTCAAGACAGGGTTTCTCTGTGCAGTTTTGGTGCCTTTTCTGAATCTTGCTCTACAGACCAGGCTGGCCTCAAACTCACAAAGATCTGCCTGGCTCTGCTGTGGATATCGCTCTGTGTAAATAAAGTTCTGATTGGCCAGTGGCCAGGCAGGAAGTATAGGCGGGACAAGAGAGAAGAGAATTCTGGGAAGTAGAATGTTGTGGAGAGACACCACCAGCCGCTGCCATGAAAAGCAACATGTAAAGACACTGGTAAGCCACAAGCCATGTGGCAAAGTATAGACTAACAGAAATGGGTTAATTTAAGATAGAAGAAGTAGATAACAAGAAGCCTGCCACAGCCATACAGTTTCTAAACAATGTAAGTTTCTGTGTGCTTTCATGGTTGGGTCTGAGCGACTGTGGGACTGGCAGGTAAGAGAGATTTGTCCTGACTGTGGGCCAGGCAGGAAAACTGTAACTATAAATGGCGCCCAACGAGGGGCATGAACCCACGACCCTGAGATTAAGAGTCTCATGCTCTACCGACTGAGCTAGCTGGGCTTTTTTTTTTTAATAATTGTTTTGTTATATGTAATTGTACTATGTAAAAGTTAAAACCTTCCTTAAAAAAAAGAAAAGGGGAAGTGCTGTGGATATTGCTCTGTGTAAATAAAGTTCTGATTGGCCAGTGGCCAGGCAGGAAGTATAGGCGGGACAAGAGAGAAGAGAATTCTGGGAAGTAGAAGGTTGTGGAGAGACACCACCAGCCGCCGCCATGAAAAGCAACATGTAAAGACACTGGTAAGCCACAAGCCATGTGGCAAAGTATAGACTAACAGAAATGGGTTAATTTAAGATAGAAGAAGTAGATAACAAGAAGCCTGCCACGGCCATACAGTTTCTAAACAATGTAAGTTTCTGTGTGCTTTCTTGGTTGGGTCTGAGCGACTGTGGGACTGGCGGGTAAGAGAGATTTGTCCTGACTGTGGGCCAGGCAGGAAAACTCTAAGTACATGGCTCTGCCTTATGAGTGCTGGGATTAAAGGCATGCGGCACCACCACAGAAAAGAAATTGCTTAATAAAGAAAAACAATAAGTTAAAAAAAAGCAAAAAAAAAATCTGTCCTACATATCTAGTTTTTTAAAAAAGTTTTATACCACGGGTTTCTGGCACATGCTGTTAATCCCAGCACTTGGGAGGCAGAGTCAGGTGGATCTTTGTGAGTTTGAGGTCATCATAGTCTATAGAGCAAGTTCCAGGACAGCCAAAGCTTTAGAAACCCTAACTCAAAATACAAACAAAACAATGTTCTATTGGTAAATAGAGTATATGTCTTATAAAATAATTCTAGATAAATTTTAGGCAAAATACTAGTAAGAAATACACATACAATGTTTTAGGAAGGAAAGTGTTGATGTCATTGATTTGGATAGCAAATATAGTAATAAATCTACCAAGTGATGTACACGTTTAAGGCATGAGAATAAAGGAAGGGATATAATATGTTTGAGAGTAATGCATAAACTACCCACCAGCACTATATGCATAAAGGGGAATATGATTATAGTATAAATGAAGTTCAGGGATTTTTAACTGTTGGATTCAAACTGACTGTCTCATACTAGGGAAGGTTTCCAACACTGCACATGTGAAACCGAAAAGCTTCTGAACAGCAAAAGACACCATCATTGGATAAAGTGGCAGGCTACAGAATGGGAAAAAATCTATATTAGCTATACGGTTGACAGAAGGCTGCTACCTAGGATATTAAAATTAACTAACTAACTAATGAACTAACCAAATAACTAACTACATAAACAAACATCAAGCAAAACTCAGTTGGACAGTGGTGATACACACCATTAATTCCAGCATATGGGAGGCAGAGGCAGGCAGATCTCTGTGAGTTCGAAGTCAGCCTCCTCCCAGAGTAAGTTCCAGGATAGCCAGGACTACACACAGAAACTGTATCAAAAAAAAATTCCAACAACAACAACAGGCAACCAAATTAAGAAAATGAGGCATGACTTCCTGAGATTCCTGAGACCAGCCCCCAGCTTCTGTCTACCCCAGACACTAGCAGAAAGAATGTTGGAAATAGAAAATCTGAGCAAACAAACAGGAACTTCAGAGGCAAGTATAACCAACAGAATGCAAAAGAAGGAAGAGAGGATCTCTGGTGTTAAAGATACGGTAGAAGAAATAGATTCATCAGTCAAAGAAAACACTAAAACCAACAAAGTCATGACCAAAAATGTCCAACAAATTTGGGACACCATGAAAAGACCAAACCTATTAATAATAGGGATAGAGGAAGGAGAAGAATACCAACTCAAAGGCACAGAAAATATATTTAACAATATCATAGAGGAAAACTTTCCCAACTTAAAGAAGGAAATGCCTATGAAGATACAAGAAGCCTATAGAACAACAAACAGACTAGACCCCCCAAAAAAGTCCCCTAGCCACATAATAATTAAACAACTAAACGTACAGAATAAAGAAAGAATATTAAAGGCAGCAAAAGAAAAAGGCCAAGTGACTTATAAAGGCAAACCCATCAGAATAACACCCGATTTCTCAATGGAAACTTTGAAAGCCAGAAGGACCTGGACAGATATAATGCAGACACTAAGAGACCATGGATGCCAACCTAGACTAATATACCCAGCAAAACTTTCAATCATCATAGATGGACTGAACAAGACCTTCCAAGACAAAACCAGATTTAAACAATACTTTTCCACAAACCCAGTCCTACAAAAAGCACTAGAAGGAAAATTCCAACCTAAGGAAGGCAGATACACCCATGAAAACACAGGCAATAGATAACACCACAGCAGTAAATCCCAAAGAAGAGAAATACACACACACTACCACCAAAAAATAAAAATAACCACAGGAATGAACAATTACTGGTCATTAACATCCCTTAATATCAATGGACTTAATTCACCTATAAAAAGACACAGACTAACAGAATGGATAAGAAAACAGGACCCATCTTTCTGCTGCATACAAGAAACACACCTCAAATTCAAAGACAGACACCTCCTAAGAATAAAAGGCTGGGAAAACACTTTCCAATCAAATGGTCTTAAGAAGCAAGCTGGTGTAGCCATCCTAATATGCAGCAAAATAGACTTCAAACTAAAATCAATCAAAAGAGATGATGAAGGACATTACATACTCATTGTAGGAAAGATCCACCAAGATGAAATCTCAATTCTGAACACTTATGCCCCAAACACAAGGGCACCCACATATGTAAAAGAAACATTACTAAAGATGAAATCACATATAAAACCCCACACATTAATAGTGGGAGACTTCAACACCCCACTTTCACCTCTGGACAGATCGGCCAAATTGAAACTTAACAGAGACATAATGGACTTAACTGATGTTATGCCTCAAATGGGCTTAATCGATATCTACAGAACATTCCACCCAAATGAAAAAGAATATAACTTCTTCTCATCACCCCATGGAACCTTCTCTAAAATCAACCACATACTTGGCCACAAAGCAAATCTCAACAGATACAAAACAATTGGAATAACCTCCTGGGTTCTATCAGACCACCATGGTTTAAAGTTAGATTTCAACAACAGAAAAAACTACAGAAATCCTACAATCTCATGGAAATTGAATAATGCTCAACTGCATAACCAATGGGTTAAGGAAGAAATAAAGAAAGAAATTAAAGACTTCCTAGAGATCAATGGAAATGAATACACTACATACCCAAACATATGGGACACTATGAAAGCAGTGCTAAGAGGGAACTTCATAGCACTGAATGCCCACATAAAGAAGCTGGAGAAATCTCACACTAGTGACTTTACAGCACACATGAAAGCCCTTGATCAGGAAGAAGCAAAGAATCCCAGGAGGAACAGTCACCAGGAAATTATCAAAGTGAGAGCTGAAATCAATAAAATAGAAATAAAGAGAAAAATGCAAAGGATTAATGAAACAAAGAGTTGGCTCTTTGAGAAAATCAACAAGATAGACAAGCCCTTATCCAAACTAATGAAAAGACAGAGAGAGAGCATCCAAATTAACAAAATCAGAAATGAAAAGGGGGACATAACAACAGACAATGAGGAAATCCAGAGAATCATCAGGTCATACTTCAAAAATCTCTACTCCACAAAACTGGAAAATCTAAATGAAATGGATAATTTTCTGGATAGGTAGCACATATCTAACTTAAATCAAGACCAGATAAACCATTTAAATAGTCCAATAACTGCTAAGGAAATAGAATCAGTCATTAAAAGTCTCCCAACCAAAAAAAAGCCCTGGACCTGATGGTTTCACTGCAGAATACTACCAGATCTTCAAAGAAGACATAATACCAATACTCTTTAAATTGTTGCACACAATAGAAGCAGAAGGAATATTACAAAACTCCTTCTATGAGTCTACAATTACCCTGATTCCTAAACCAAACAAAGATGCAACAAAGAAAGTGAACTACAGACCGATCTCCCTCATGAACATTGATGCAAAAATACTCAATAAAATTCTGGCAAACAGATTCCAAGAACACATCAAAACAATTATCCACCATGATCATGTAGGCATCATCCCATGGATGCAATGGTGGTTCAACATACTAAAGTCTGCCAATGTAATACACCATATAAACGAACTCAAGGGAAAAAAAACCACATGATCATCTCATTAGATGCAGAAAACGCATTTGACAAAATCCAACACCCCTTCATGATAAAGGTCTTGGAGCAATCAGGAATACAGGGAAGGGAACATACCTAAACATAATAAAGGCAATCTACAGCAACCAACAGCCAACATCAAATTAAATGGAGAGAAACTCAAAGCAATACCAATAAAATCAGGAACAAGGCAAGGCTGTCCCCTCCCCCCTACTTATTCAATATAGTACTTGAAGTTCTAGCCAGAGCTATAAGATAACATAAAGAGATTAAGGGGATACAAATTGGAAAGGAAGAAGTCAAGCTCTCCCTATTTGCAGATGACATGATAGTATACATGAGTGACCCAAAAATTCAACCAAGGAACTGATACAGCTAATGAAAACCTTCAGCAACATTGCAAGACATAAGATCAACTCAAAAAAATCAGTAGCCCTTCTATATACAGTAGAAAAACAGGCTGAGAAGGAAATCAGAGATACATCACCCTTTGCAATACCCACAAATGATATAAAATACCTTGGTGTTATGCTAACTAAGCATGTGAAGGACCTATATGACAAGAACTTTAAGTCCCTGAAAAAAAGAAATTGAAGAAGATTCCAGAAAATGGAAATATCTCCCATGCTCATGGATAGGCAGGATTAACATAGTAAAAATGGCGATCTTACCAAAAGCAATCTACAGATTCATCGCAATTCCCATCAAATAACCAACACAATTCTTCACAGATCTGGAAAGAATAATACTCAACTTCATATGGAAAAACAAAAAACCCAGGATAGCCAAAAGAATCCTGTACAATAAAACAACCTCTGGAGGCATCACAATTCCCTACCTCAAGCTGTACTATAGAGCTACTATAATAAAAACAGCTTGGTGCTGGCAAAATAACCAACCTGTGGACCAATGGAATCAAATTGAAGACCCTGACATTAACCCACACACCTATGAACATATAATTTTTTACCAAGAAGCCAAAAATGTACAATGGAAAAAAGAAAGCATCTTCAGCAAATGGTCCTGATATAACTGGATGTCAATGTGTAGAAGGCTGCAAATTGATCCATATCTGTCACCGTGCACAAAACTTAAATCCAAGTGGATCAAAGACCTCAACATAAATCCAGTTACTCTGAACCTGATAGAAGAGAAAGTAGGAAGTACTCTTGAATGCATTGGCACCGGAGATCACTTTCTAAATATAATACCAGTAGCACAGACACTGAGAGAAACAATCAATCAATGGGACATGTTGAAACTGAGAAGCTTTTGTAGAGCAAAGGACATGGTCAAAAAGACAAAGCGACAGCATACAGAATGGGAAAAAGTCTTCACCAACCCCACATCTGACAGAGGGCTGATATCCAGAATATATAAAAAACTCAAGAAATTAGACATCAAAATGCCCAACAGTCCAATTCAGAAATGGGCTATAGAACTAAACAGAGAATTCTCAACAGAGGAAGTTCAAATGGCTGAAAGACATTTAAGGAATTGCTCAACATCCCTAATTATCTGGGAAATGCAAATCTAAATGACTCTGAGATACCATCTTACACCTGGCAGAATGGCTAAGATCAAAAGCACAGAAGACAGCTTATGCTGGAGAGGATGTGGAGCAAGGGGAACTCCCCTCCACTGCTGGTGGGAATGCAAGCTTGTACAGCCACTTTGGAAATCAATGTGGCACTTCCTTAGAAAATTGGGAATCCATCTCCCACAAGACCCATCTGTAGCACTGTTGGGCATATTCCCAAGGAATGCTCAATCATACCACAGGGGCATTTGTTCATCTATGTTCGTATCAGCTTTGTTTGTAATAGCCAGAACCTGGAAACAACCTAGATGCTCTTCAACTGAAGAATGGATAAAGAAAATATGGTACATATACACAATGGAGTACTACTCAGCAGAGAAAAACAATGACAGCATGAGGTTTGCAGACAAATGGATGATCTAGAAAAAATCATCCTGAGTGAGGTAACCCAGACTCAGAAGGACAAACATGGTATGTATTCACTCATAGGAGGATACTAGATGTAAAACAAAGATGACTAGACTGCTTCACAACTCCAGGGAGGCTACCTAGAAAACGGGACCCTAGGAAAGACCCAAGGATCACCCAATGACAGAGAAATGGATGAGATCTACATGAACAACCTGGACAACAGTGGGAGTAATGAAGGGCAAGATTTGAGGGAAAGAAAGCTTAGGGGAGCAGGAGATCCCAGCTGGATCAAGAACAGAAAGGGAGAATTAGGAATAACAGACCATGATAAATGAAGACCACATGAGAACAGGAATAGGCAGAGTACTGGAGAAGTCCCAAAAAATCCACAATGATACATCCTCTATAGACTACTGGTAATGTTCGAGAGAAAGCCTGATCTGACCTAGTCTGGTGATCAGATGGCTAAACACACTAACTGTCATGCTGGAACTCTCATCCAATAACTGATGGAAGTGGATGCAGAGATCCTCAGCCAGGCCCCAGGTGGAGCTCCAGGTGTCCAACTGTCATGAAAGAGGAGGGTCTGCAAGAGCGTGAGTTGTTGAATCCAAGATTGCAAGAAGCACAAAGACAAATAGCCAAACGAACGGAAGCACATGAATTATGAACCAAAGGCTGTGGAGCCCCCAGCTGGATCAGGCCCTCTGGATAAGTGAGACAATTGAATAGCTTGATCTGTTTGGAAGGCACCCAGTCTGTGAGACAAAGCATGCTCAGAAAGACATCATGGAAACACTCCCACTCACAACCTCAAGAAAATATATCTAGAAACAAACCTAACAAAGAGGCTTTGTTAATGAAAACATTAAGACACTAAAGGAAGAAAATGAGAAAGATGTTAGAACACTCAAAGATCTCTCATGGTCAAGGATGGAAAGAATTCAATATTGTGAGAAATGTCTCTTTTACCAAAAGCATTCTAGAGATTCAGTGCAATTCCAGTTGAAATTCCAGTGGCATTTCTTACAGAAATGGGTGAGGGGGTCTGAAGACTCATATAGAAGCACAAAAAACTCGGGATAGCAAATACAATCCCAAGTAAAAAGCACAATGCTCAGTTGTCACCATACATGATACCAAGTGATAATGCAGAGCTATAGTGAAAAGGCCTGCATGCTACTGTCACAACAGCAAGCTCACAGATAACTGGAAAGGAAGAGATAACCTAGTTTTAAGGCCATGCAACTAAAGACACATATTTTGAAAAAGACACCAAAACTACACATTGATGTAAAATTGGTACAAAGGTTAATGGCTTAACCTGCCACATTTGGCCTGGATTTGAGTCCTGTTCCATAGGTGAGATTTCACACCTGAAAATGTAAATTGAATTGTCTTAAAAGAAAGAACATTTGAAGTTGACTTATGACAATATGAAAGGCACAGTTAGTAATGGTTTTGATCATTAGTTGCGATAATTATGACTAACTGCCCCTTTCCCTCCTAAAGTTGAAGTGTGATGCTTCGAGGCAATGAGCTAGTTGCAGTGGAGACCAGAAACTGGGGTAAGGAAGGTCTGCAAACAAGCCTATCTCTCCTAATTGCTCTACACCTTCTGAACAGAGTATAAGACAGAAAATATAGCTGTTTCTTTTCTAGTTGCTGTGACAAAAATGTGACAGAAATCAGTTAAGGGAGGAAGGCTGATGGCTGCAGGGAATGTCAGTCAATTACAGAGTGGAGAGCAAACAGGGTAGCTTGGTCTGTGGCAGTAGTCTGTTTTTTTCTCACACTGGGGTAGACCAGAAATCAGACAACTCAGAACTAGTACCAGAAGTGATGATGGCCTTTAAGACCCATCACAGCCAACCTCCTTCTGCTGGCTAGGCCATGTGCTAAAGGTCAAACAATCTTCCAAAGTTGCAACCAATTGTTTAACCACATGAGCACCAAGCCCCTGAGTGTTAGTGTAAAAATGTTTTTAGTCAAAGTGTGTATCAGAAGACTAGTGAGGTGGCTAAGTGAATAAATGCACTTGCCAAGAAGACAGACATTCTGATTTTGATCCCTGATTATGACATGATGGGAGGAGAGAACTGACTCTCAAAAATTATCCTTTGACTTCCACACTTTTGCAATGACATACATGTACATTGCCTTCCCCCATCTCCCACATCAATTGAGACCAGGATATACTTGAACTCCCAAAGACCCACCATGTCTCCTGAGTGCTGGGATTAGCATGCCCAACATCTTTATTGCTGTTCTTACTACCTACATAGGCTCTGGACTTCAATTGTAAAACTAGCAAGCCAATGAATGATGTCTGGGCTCCAGGAACTTAGCAAGCATCCTGAGATTGACTACTTATTTCCACATAAAATACCTTGGCGTTCACCCTAATCATTTGCATCTCCAGCATTCATTCTGGGAGCTGGACGGATGCTTCAGCAATTGAGAAAACTTGGTGTTCTTGCAGAGGACCTGGGATCAATTCACAGCACCCATATGGTAAATGACAACCATCTATAAGTCCAGTTCTAGGAGATCCATTGTCCTCTTCTGACCACTGTGGGTAGTGGGCACAGACAGAATGCGGGAAAAACGATCATCCACATAAAATAAACAAGTCTCAAAAACCACAAGCATGTTGGTCACTTTCATGTTGACTGTAATTCCTCCAGGAGTCTAATTGTTCATTCTATTTTGATGAGTTCTCCGGACTTGTGTTAAAAGCATGTTTTCTTTCTGAGTTTTTATTTCTTTTTCTAAAAATTTTATAAGTAATTTAATTATACATATCAGTCCTCCCTTCTCCTACCCCCCCACTCTCCCCTCAATCCACCCCCCATTCCCACCTCCTCCAAGGCAAGAAATCCCCTGGGGATTCAGCTCAGCCTGGTAGATTAACTTGAGTTAGATCCAGTCCCCTCCTCCTTTCACCTAGGCTGAGCAAAGTGTCCCAGCATAGGCTCTAGGTTCCAAAAAGCCAGCTCATGCACTAAAGACAGTTCCCAGTCCTACTGGCAGGCGTCCTTCTAAATAGTTCATGCTTATCCACAGTCTCATTTATCCAGAGGGCGTGGTCCAGTTCCAAAGGGGCTCCTCAGCTATTGGTTCATAGTTTATGTGTTTCTACCAATTTGTCTCTTTGTCCCTGAGATTTTTCCAATCATTGTCTCAATACTCTTGCTCATATAATCCCTCCTCTTTCTTGCTGATTGGACTCCCAGAGCTCCACCTGGGGTCAGGCCATGGATCTCTGCATCTGCTTCCATCAATCACTGGATGAGAGTTCTATAGGGTGTTCAGCCACCCTATCACCAGAGTAGATCAGCTCAGGCACTCTTGACCATTGCCAGTAGTCTATAGTGGAGGTATCTTTGTGGGTTTCTGAGGACCTGTCTAGCTCTTTGCTTCTTCCTATTCCCATGAGGTCTTCATTTATCATGGTCTCTCTTTCCTTGTTCTCCCTCTCTGTTCTTGATCCAGCAGGGATATCCCGCTACCCTAAGCTCTCTTCCCCCCTACCCTTGCATATTCTACATGAGCAGAATGAAGGGCTGAGTTTTTATTTCTATGATCTTACTTATTTTCACTTATACCATAGATGGTGACTGGCAAGAGTGTCCCTGGAAGTGAGGGTGTGAAGGAGGGTCAGGATATGTTTGAGGCTGGACTCCTCTTTTCTGACCCCATCTGCAATACTGCAAACATGGGCACACAGATGCATCTTTCCCCTCCCAAGCAAATATGTTACTTTTCAAGTTAGTGGGAATTACCTGTAGAGGTGTTGGTTCTTCAGAGGTATTAGGTAGTCCTCCCTGAGGACAAACATTAAATTCTGGTCTTCCAAAAAGTTTTCAAACCCTTTTCTTCAACCTTTTTGGTAAGCTTGCTCCAATCAATGTGAATACTGTGATGTAGTTTGATCAAGAAACAGACACTGTTTCTTGTCCATGGAGATATATTCTCTCTCATTTATCTTCATTTCTAGGTCTAGATATTTTCTGCAATGGAAAGGGAGAGGATTAACCTTTTTTGGATTGGTTCTGAATTTAAAATTTAAATTTAGGGTGCATGTTCAAAACTACTTTATTTTTTAGTAGTCACAGTGTATTGACATGTAAACAATAGAAATCAATAATTAACAGTGAAATATTTTCAAATATGCTTATCTATTCACAAATTACTAGGATATCAAGAAGTAAAAACTGATAAGGGAAAGTCATAAACTAAAATCTTGGACTTGCTATTGTCATTTGGACTAAAATTGATTCATTATGTTTTTAAAAATGTAAATCTGAATGAGGTGATTATTAATATTAATAATCCCCTTCATCAATCTTTCCCTTCTTCCAAGGTTGGGAAGTAAAATGCACATTATTTTCCACTATTATTTTCCTTTTATAAACAAACACTGATTGAATTACTAGTGTTATCTATATCATAGTACCTGTTTACAGAAACTCATTTGTTCATTTATTCACATTCAAAAATTAAAATGCAGCTCATAATTCATGCACACCTTCATGCTATGACTCCAGGTTATACACATCAGATATCCTAACCTTAACCAACTCATGGCTTTCAAGTAGCTTTTATATGCATACACATGTATCTAATTAAAGCCTTCTAATGGACCAAATGCTAGAATATGTACATAAATGGCATGTAAGTGTATATTATTTTAAAATGTAAAAATCAGAAATGAAATTTTTACTATATGGTACTTGAATCTTCACTTCCAGAACTAATGGCAGAGGGAAACACACACTGTTTAATTGGATGAAGAGTTTTAAACATACAATTAGTAGAATCATAAAAACCACAATGCCACCTCTTCATAATGTAAATTTTGATGAAAAGATGACATGTGTCTAAATTACCACAACTTCTTGTACAGAAGCAAAGACAGAAATAGAGGAGATGCTGTCATTTATGATCATAAAATAGGAGTGTCCAAGGGAATATAAACTTTACCTGCTTTGAAGCTGAAGACAAAGGCACCTGGGAGAGTCCCTGAATACTGAAATAACTAACTGGACCCATTAAAACTTATTTAGGTGTGTTATCACCATCATGCTTTAAAATCACTCTAACATGTGTATATTTCTGCAAATATCCTTGTTCAAACACCAGACATCTACTATTACGTGTTTATTTCTGCAAATATCCTTGGTCAAACACCAGACACCTTCTCTTATGGGAGAATACTGCATTTACTATTCCACTCCCTATGTGTTTCCAGCACATTCTCTTATTCAGCCACCACTACCTGCAAGGACTGCTCACTCAGAATTTACTTGAGGGCTGTAAACAAACTATGTCCCAAATCCATCAGTGCAGAAGAGCAGGAGATGCCCTTCAGAATCAGGACCATGTGGCCAAACAACCCAGATCTCAGGACATCAGCTGTCTACTTAGTTCTAAAGGGGTTATAATAGCATAGATACTTACAAACTGGCTGTGGTGACTCTAAGTCTCTGCAGGCATTGAGCACATTGTATCGTGTCTGCCTCCAGGTACACTTAACACTCTTACTTCCTTGTATTGGGCTTCACCAAATACTTCCTGTATTTTAAACTATATTCATACATGGATAAAGACTTCTGTTGGGCAATGCTGTCCACTTCTAAAGGTAAATGAAAACTGTATAACAATTATAGAAATTTGTAACTATGAAGATGACAACATTAGTGTTTGGGTTGCTGCAGCTGTCTGTTTGGCCCTTTTTCAGGAAATGCTTCACCATGAAATGTGAAAATCCTTTCAACATTCATAGAAAATCATTTACTAAATATTCTGGATCCTTATTACAACTTCCCGAGGTACCTTACATTAGAAATTTTCAAAACATTGGTGCTTCAAGAGTTGATTATGATTGGTAACTGCTTTCCTTACGACTTTTTCTCATGTTGAAGACATGTGGAGAGTTTAGCTCTGATTAAAACAACACCCCAACACGTACACACAGGAAGAGGGAGAGAGGTAGTTCTTCTACATGCCTTGTGCTGATGACTGTAGTAATGGATGGTTTTCTATTTACATGCTCATGTAATTAGAACTCCTGTTTCTTTTGTCCACCTGACCCTTAAAGCAACACAGCCTTGTCTCTGTCATGAGAGTGTATTGGCAATTCATTGAGACTGATGTTGTCTCCTAAGAGGTTGGTTTGGTAGACCATGAAATTGATTTCTGCCTCCAAGCCTCCCTGTTAGCACTCCCAAAAGCCACCACAACTCTTTGTGTTTTCAAACTACTTTTCAATAATCCATAGATGAATAAATGCTGAAACTACTACTTGGCTGTTTTTGTGTTCAACAAGCAATTTTGTGTAATGCTGAGTCCTTATAATTCAAAACCTATCCCAAAATGTACAGGAGGACAATAATTTCGTTCAGCACCAGGCCTTTGTGAATACAGCTAAGAGATCAGATACCAGGAGCTTTTGTTAGTAAACTCAAAGAGTTTATCTTCTACTTTGGGATTAACTACTGCTGAGTATCTGGTACACTGGGATTTGAACTTCCTCTTCAGAATCATGTCCAAAGGGTCCCTGTTGAATGAAAGCCCAAGGGAGCCTTGAACCTAGGCTTTCCTTTGCTCTCATTCATGTAAGCAGCTAAACTCACCACAAAACCATGAGCTCAGTGATTTCTACTCTTGAATGTGTGTGTGTGTGTGTGTGTGTGTGTGTGTGTGTGTGTGTGCGCGCGCGTCTGTACATGTGTGTATGTCTGTATGTGCTGGTTGTGTGAGATTTCCAGCTTGTTCATGTATGTGACTACCAGGCTAGCTCCCTGGGAACTTCTAGGGATTTCCTGTCTTCATCTCCAGGCTCTCAGTAGGCTCCTTCAGATACAGACACACCCTAGCACAAATATCAGGCCTTATGTTGCTTCCTGATACTCAAGCTTACTTCCTTACAAACAAGAGGCAAGTTTTCTAATGACTGAACCAAATCATAACCCTATATGTTTGGCATGATTTCACACTGTTTCAGGTGTTTGAAGTTTTCCTAAATGCTTTAAAATTGTAGCTTCTACCAATTTTCATGAATCTTGTAATTAAAAAAGAAATATATGTAGAGACAATTGGCTAAACAGGCCTGCCTCCCAACATGATGACCTAAGTTCAAAATCCACATCAGAAATGTTCGAAGGAGATAAGCAACTCCAAGAATTTGTCCTCTCATCTACACACACACACACACACACACACAGAGAGAGAGAGAGAGAGAGAGAGAGAGAGAGAGAGAGAGAGAGAGAGAAATTCATCATTCCTGACACTGAAGCAAAGAGAATCCTCAAGACTGTCAACATTCTTGTACAGAAAGAATGAATATCGACATTTGTTCCTTAGTCCTCTTAACCACTGCCCAAACTGAGAACTAAATTACCAATTCTTAGTAAAACCTGTCCTGTTGCAGATCTGCTTGTCTTTGAGGACATCTCAGCCTACTGCTTTCTCACTGACTCTTCAGCTGAGGGGCACACTTACCTGGACAGAACTGCAGTTGAACATCACCATTGTGTCTAAGTACACATAATAAAAACCACCTTCAAACTCATTGCATCCAAAGTATAGCTTTGACCAGGTTACCTTCAGATTAGTCCTTTTTCTTTTTCACTCTCTTCTATAATTCCCCTCCTTTGTTATCATAAAAATCACCATCCCTACTATGAGACCACTCTACCAAGAGCCATCAGCACACTCACCAGCTGGTCAAGTACAAAGACTCAACATGAAATCACAACACCCTACAATTCTCACAATCCAACACCTGTCAAGCCACCTTTTTTTTTCATTTTTCCATTTTTTAAATTTATTATATTTGTGTTTTAATTTTACACATCAGCCATGGGTTCACCTGTCCTCCCCCCTCCTGTCCCTGACCCTACCTTCCCCCAGCCCCTCCCCTCCATTCCCATATCGTCCAGGGCAAAGACTCCCCTGGGGATTCATTTAAAACTGGTGGATTCAGTACAGGCAAGTCCAGTCCCCTTCTTCCAGGCTGAGCAAAGTGTCCCTGTGTAAGCCCAAGGTTCCAAACAGCCAGCTCATGCACTAAGGACAGGTCTGGGTCCCACAGCCTGGGTGCCTCCCAAACAGTTCAAGCTATTCAATTGTCTCACTTATCCAGAGGGCCTGATCCAGCTGGGGGCTCCACAGCTTTTGGTTCATAATTCATGTGTTTCCATTAGTTTGGCTATTTGTCCCTGTGCTTTTCCAATCTTGGTCTCAACAATTCACACTCTTACAGTCCTTCCTCTTTCTCAACAATTGGACTCCTGGAGCTCCACCTGGGGCCTGGCCGAGGATCTCTGCATCTGCTTTCATCAGTTATTGGATGAGAGTTCCAGCACGACTGTTAGGGTGTTTAGCCATTTGATCACCAGACTACGTCAGATCAGGCTTTCTCTGGATCATTGCCACCAGTCTATAGAGGAAGTATCATTGTGGATTTTTGGGGACCTCTCCAGTACTGTGCCTATTCCGGTTTTCATCTTGAAATGCATGTTTAGCAATCACACACAACTGCTCCTATACCCAAGCTGTGTTACAGGCCACAGGCTCTGCTCATCATGAAGCAGAATATCTGCGTCCCGATTTCACTCCCACCCACGCATCAATTTCTGCCTCTCAGGAGCACTCAGGAAAATTAGTTTGTGCATGACGACACAAAAGAGGACATCCTCCTGTCCCTGAGGAAAGCAGTGCTTGACACAGTGGTTTGAAGACAGTCTCAACGGAGAAATAGGCATAATGACTACCTGCTGTTCAAATCATTATTAGTATAATGGCCCAAGATTCAATGCTGTTCATTCCTTTAACGGGTCACCATCTCTAGCTGAATGGTCAGTTTCTTCAACTTGTTCATGTCCTGATCCTGCTTAGTGAGGCAGTAGTTGAAATGAAGCCTTCCCTGTTGTTCTTGGAGTAAGATTTAAAAATGTATTTACGTAGTTGAATGTCATAGGGCCAGGAAAGGTAATGCTAAGTGTAGGGTAAAAGACCTAAGGAAAGAACTTGACCATGAAGGCCCTGAGACCAGGGCAAGGAAAGAACATTTTGACCCTGACTTGATTCCAAGCCCATGACCAGGGCCAGAAAAAAATCCTATCAATATTTGAGTTTGTCCCCAAATCAGTTCACAAAAGTCTCATCAATCCTACGCCAAACTGGAAAGCTCCACACCTCAAAGAAACCCCATGTATAGACTGCCTTCTGCTCAGTTCCCCGTGACTTTCACAAAAAGAGAGGAGCCACCTTCTTGAGGTTTCCCTCTCAATAAGTATCTTGTGTGAGTTATGTTGTGTGGTGTGACTTTGTGGTATTTCTTGTTTCCTGATTGCCAGGATACCTTTCAGAGTAGAGCTGTATCACTGCATTGGGAAACCTCCCGCTACCAGAGCAGAGCTGTTAAATTTGCACTGGATACACCTTGCCTACTGGGGCAGAGTTATAACACTTCTGTTGGGGAAGCCATTCCCCCTATAGCTGTAATACTTACAATAAGTCCCAAATAGAGGCCTGAGGATCAGAAAGTGCTTGGAACCTTAGCCCTGAAAGAACAGGGCAACTGTCTTCAAGCTGGGGCACATATGCCATATCCAGGTGCCCCACCACAATGGCTAGATATGTGCCTCAACACCCACTGCAGTCCCATGGGCCCTGGAAGCCATGCTCGTTTGGAGTACAAAGTCACCTCATATCTGATGTGGTGCAGGAAAGTCCAGGAGTCCATAGTGCTGAGCAGCCCCAAGCCTTGACTGTCTGTGTATAGATCCAAGAGGAAATGAATGGCTGGGACCTTGGAGAAGGCCCAGGGGAGTTAATCTACCTGTCAATAGCATCAGATATCCAAGGAACATAAAGGAATCTGCTGAGGATGAAGTACAGTAACACCCTATTATGACAGGTTTTTCATCTATCATCCTGGTCCTCTTGCTAACCCGTTTCCACTCTGAATGAAATTAAGGAGCTTGCCCAAGCACAGTAGCTACAGATTTTATAATTCCTGTATCTCTGCCAAGCTAACCCTCAGAAATCCTTCTCTGTGTCTGCGATTTAGGAACTTAGAAGAGCAGCAAAACTCCATTGTTTCCCAGAGGCTCCCAGCTGTTGAACCCTATTACAGGAAGGCCCAGCTCAAGTCCTACCTCCTCTAGTAAGCTCTCCACTCCCTGCACAAGAATCATTGTACCTTCCCCTGGAACATTTATTTCTTGATGTTTTACCCTGAGACAGATGGCCAGCTTCCCTCTGCCTCTCTCTTCTCTAGGCTGTCCATTCACTCTCCCAAGTAGCTTTCTCAGTCTCACCAACATGTCTTTGTGAATCCCAGAGGCACTGTACAAATGCCCCAAATGGCAGTTGGTGTTGCCTCAACAGTGGTGCCATCAGAGAGCATTCTTAGGGCTCTCCAGGTTACAATAGAATGTTCAGGGAAGGTAGTGTTAGGGTCACTGCCAATAGCACTCACCTATGTGCTCCTGAGCTCTTCCCCAACAAACCAATAATTGCCCTTTCCAGGAGCATTCCCATGGACATAGGGCATGCCATTCAATACCTCCTCTTTATAAAACCAGAGATCTCCCTCTGCCTCATTAGAAACTTTTCATTACTTATATTTAATGAGTTCAATATTCACTTTTCAAAAACAACCCAGGGAATGGCTCTTCCCTTCCTAAGATCTCTAATCAATTAGATTGGAAATAAAAGTTTCTAGGAAATGAGTTTAGGAAGTGTACTTGTTTGACCCCAGAACAAAAGAGTAACATGAGGTTTACTGTGCCTTCTTAGATATTGTATTACCCTGACAAGTCATGCTAGCCAAGGTTAGCTCTCTTAGGAATATCCAAGTGACACAGTACTTCATCTCAGTCAAGCCTGACACACAGAAGGATGTTCAGGAAGTGACTGGCAGATGAGAATCTGCCCTAGCAGGATTGGAAAGCCCAGTGTAGTCTCCCCCACCTTGTGGCTATCAATTCTCCCACCCCTTTATAAGTAGGGAGCATCTCAGAGGTCAACTGGTTTCTTCTGCCTCCCTGCACAAGACAATCTCCTTGAGCTCATTCACAGTTACACAGAATGGAATTTGGCTTCAGAGACTTCAGTCCTCTTTTGTCAGAGCCAGAGGAAAACTGGTACTATACACAGTCACACAGGTGGTGAGGGGGGTTGTCCAAGGCAATTCCTGGATGATTCAGACTTTCATATTTTCATGCAGGACAAAACTTGGTCATCAGATTCACCAACCCTTCCTCACCCTGTGCTGTCAGGAAAGGGACAGTTTCTGTCCTAATACATTGCCTCCAAAAGCGCTCAGGCTACACTGCATAACTGGGTGCCACCCATGCAACTGGGATCTCAGAAACCTTAGGACTCACTGGCAGACAGCAGTACTTGGATGCCTCCTGCCCTGCTAGTGGTGGTGACGTAAAGGATGAGAACCTCAGGCTTTGCCAGGGCAGTTTCCTCTCCCTGTTTTTAATGCAACATTCCTAAAGGATTAGGGTGGGGATGAAGAACAGTGATGGTACTAAAATAGTTCCCTTGATTCCTTCCTCACTCAGAGGGAAAGCAGATGTCCCCCAGCAGAACAGCCACAACCTTGTCAATTCCTTGCTCTCTACCAAACTAAACGTCAGAAATTCCTTGGCTCTGGGTCTGCCCTTTAGGAATCTAGAGAAGGATAGGCCCATTGCTTTCCAGAGGAGCTGCTGAGCCCTCCTCCATGGAGGTCCACGTCAATTCCAACTCTTCCAGGAAGCTCCCAACGCCCTGTCAGGGAATCACAGTGCCTTCCCCTGGAACATTTATTTCTTGCTGTTTTACACTGAGACCAAAGCCCACCTTCCTTTAGTGTCTTTCTGGAATCTCTGTGCTCTCCATTCAATCTCTCTAGCAGCCTGCTCAGTCTTTTCAACAAGTCTTTGGTTGAAACACATAGGCACTGGATAAATGCCCCAAGGGTCATTGGTATCTCCACAACACTGGTACTATCAGAGAAGATGCCAGAGCTCTCCAAGATACAAGAGACTGTCTAGGGAAGTAATTGCTAAAGTCATACCTTACAGTCCTCACCTCCCTGCTAACTTTCTCACATCTAATGGACCTGCAGCCAAGGTGTCATTTCCAGGAGCCTCTCCATGATCATATTGGAAGGATAAGAGACAAAGTGTCACCAGCTAGACACAGATAGAACACTGGGATCAACCATATCCTGCCCCCCCCTCAGTGAGCTGAAATGAGATGGAGTGCAGGAAGGCTGCAGGGGCTGCTAGGGACTGCTACTCACCTGTGCACTTGGAGGACTCCTGAGGACCGTGAGTCTTTTAAGGTAGAGAATGGGCATCAGGCAGTCTGTGTCTTCTCCAGCACAGCATTCAGGTACTAGAAGTGGTCCTAATGACCCCAGCTATAATCTTCTTTATATTCACAATTCCCTGTCACCTCCACAAAAGTAACCTGTCACTGAGGAAGGAACTACTTCTATGGTTTTATAAAGCAGCCAGAGGGAGGTTTAAAACTCTCTTTGATGTCCCTAAAAGTGGTGGCAGGTCGGGGCTTGCCATAGCACCAATAATTGTCCTGGACTCAGATCTGCCATCACTGGTGTGCATGATAGCAGCTGCGCTCATCTTCCCTACAGACTCAAGCACAGAAATATGTCTAGAACATTCTGCTAATGGTCCAAGTCCCTGTACTCTTGCTGTGAAGAGACACCATGACCAAGGCAACTCATGTAAAAGACAGGATTAAATTGTGGACTTGCTTACAGATTCAGAGGTTTACTCCATTATTGCAGCAATAACTGAAAGCCAAGTCCTGACCTGCCAAGAGAGAACTGAGCCACCCATGGCTTCTGAAACCTCAAAGCCCATCCCCTAGTGACACACTTACTCCAACAAGGCCACACATCCTAATCCTTCTCAAATGATTCCACTCCCTGATGACTAAGCATTCAGATATGTGAGCCCCTGTTCAGAATGCAAGATAAATCTCATCCTCAGCATAAGTCACTAGGCATCTCTGGATGGCTCAGTTGTCTTATCTACAAAATAGAATGATAATCCTGAAGACAAATCTTGTCAGAGAAAGGTGTCTTGGATGTTATGGGAGCCACCTGATACTTCCCAACTTCCTGGTACACTCTAACTTCTGTCCAGCTGCCATATAACATACTTCCCCTTACTTTGAGCATTCCAGAGGTCTGGTTACTTTCCTTTTTATTTGTGTAAGGAACCTGGCCTCTAGGCAGGTAATGTGCTTGCTATTGAATGTGGTGCAGATGTTACAGCTCTGGAGGGAAAGGTATCCTGACTTGTCAGGAAGTCAAGCCATACCTGCAAATGTTATAGCCATGGATGGAATGGTATCCTTACTTGTAGGGAATTCAGGCTATATCTGCAAGTGTTACAGCTCTGGAGGGAAAGGTATCCCAACTTCTCAGGAAGTCAAAACCATACCAGCAAGTGTTACATCTCTGGAGGGAATGGTGTCCTGACTTGTAGGTTAGTCAGACTATACTTACACCTAAGAAGGGAGGAATCCTGGATACCTACAACTGTGAGGAGAAAGGTTTACTGACTTGTTAGAAAGTCATGACATAATTGAAGCTGGGATGCAGTGGAAGATGGTCTCCAGATAGGATGTAGCAATGCTACTTCCCTCTGAGAGAGAGCCATAACAGATGAGCTCTGCTCTGCCCCTTCCCCTTCAAGAGATCTTCCAGGCAGAGGTATCCTTTTCTTCTGCTGCTCTGCTCCTCTATGGGAATGTCCCAGCAGAGATACCATTTCCTCTCATCTCTGGTCCAAGTTGTTACTTCTTCTGCTTTGCCTGCAAAAGAACACACACCTTTACCCCCTAGAAATGTGGCAATCTGCTCAGACTCTGGCCAAAAGTTGTTAATTCTGCCCCCTGCTTAAGGAACTTCCCAGCAAAAGTATCTGTTTCTTCTTCTGCAGTGCTATGCTCCCAAAGTAGCTTCCCAGAAATTGAAAGATCCTCACCCAAAACTCACAATAAGGAGATTTATTTGGGGTGGAGGAATCCAGGAGAAGTGCTGTGTCTATAAGGTTTGAGAAGGACAGCAGAAAACTGAACAGATATAGGGGCTTAAGAATGGAGTTTTTTTCAGGGAGAAGATTTTCTGTTCAGGGATTGGTTGGTTTTCCTTCTCAAGGATTGGTTGCTTTAGTTGGTCACGGGCAGAGTTGTCTCTGGTTTCAGAGCAAACGTGTATTTCTTTCACTGACCCTTTTTAGATTTTTGGCTCTAATTTCAAGGCCAGAGTGTATTTCTTTGACTGGTTCTGGTTCCAGGGAAAAAGTGTGATTCTTTGGCTGAGGTTTCAGGGTCAGGGTGTGTTTCTTTGGTTATGGTTTCAGGACTAAAGTGACTCTGTTACTGGCTTGGATTTGCAGGAAATACAGGCTGGTCTATCAAATAAGAAACTCCAGCTCACCAACTGCTACATGCTCTGGGAGACAGAACCAGAGAGCACACAGTGTCAAGTCAGGCCATGTTTCCACATACTGCTCCATCAGCTCTCTCTGCACTGTGAAGACAGGTTGTTCTTCATTTTTATTTATATTATTGTCTTAGGGAGGTCTCTTGTAACCCAAGCTTACCTCAGATTCATGATTGTTCTGTGACTACTTCTCTGGTGCTGGGATCAGTGGCATGTCACCACACCACTATGCCTGGTAGCTCATCTTTATTGGATGTTCCCTTCAGTGTTACCCCTTTGTGCCTGATGACACTTCTAACCTCCCATAATTGTCAGCTGAATGAAACTATTAAGGGAAGAAAAAAGACAGATTGTTAACAGCTAATAATAATATAAATAGAATGCAGTCAGTGATGAATGGCAGTGGAATGGGACAGAGAGAGCAGGGAAGGAAGGGCGAAAGACATTTCTTCCCATCTACTGTCACAACATTGCCAATGTTTTATCTCCGAGTGTCTCTGTCCATTTAAAAAACATCAGAGATGGGTGTGTTGTGTGCCTATTGTCACACACAGATCCAAGTATTCATCCTCACTCTATGTGAAACAAAGCTTCCAGAACATCCAAAGCCTTTTTGCTCCCCTCCCTAGCATCATTCTGGCAGCCTCATCTTCTTTCATCCAACATTTGTCTAAAAATCTTGAGAGAAACATGGTTTTTCTTCATCATTTCCTCATAAATGTCTATGCCACTTGACAAGACTAGGGTGAGAGTTGCCTGGTATGGAATTCTGTTCTCAAAACTTCAATACACTTATTCACCTGTATATTTATATATGTGTTAGCACACATGTGTCAGAGCATGGTTGATGTTCAATGGACAAGTTGCAGCCATTAGTTCTCTACAGTCACTGTGTTTGTCCCAGGGTCAAACTCAGGAGTGCTAATTCTGTGGATTCCTTGTCTCAGGGTAGGTATAGACTGCTCACAGCTAAGAGAAATGTGGATGACAAGAAAAGGCAGTGATTGTGACCTAGACAAAATTTGAATCATTCAGAACATGTCATCCTCATTAGAAGAGTCTATCAGTGCCATTGAGGCATGGACAAGCCATAGAGACCATCTTGACATTCAGCATAATATATGGGCTCTTGGAGAGAATAAGAAGGAGACAATAAATAACAATTAACCAGGCATCTATAGAAGATGTGATGGGGCATTTTGGGGAAAAACAAAGGTCTTAGCAAATCTACAAATTCAAGATGACCACATTCTCTTAATCTGTTTTCTTCATTTTAATCTGATATTGGCCTTTTTTCTTTCTATGGTTCCTTGTCTCCAAACTAAAATAAGAATAAGTCCAAAAACACACAAATGGAACATGTAGTAATATATGGATATGAGTGCATCAGATGGAGATATTCTAGTATGAATGAGAAATGGGAAGACAGTTGTCTAAGTTTCAGTGGGTCAAGAACTGGCACTCCCAACTACATATCTCTCAGAGAACAATTTCTGGCAGTTTTTTTATTCTCTATATCAACAAGGTGGTTCCCAGGGATATAAATGCATGTCTCCAGGCTTGTCTGCATTACCTTAACCTGTTTAGTCATTTTCCAGCCCATCACCAAAGCCACAGATTTGAATAAACTACATATCTCTGTATATGATCTCTGTGTATATCTATCCTTCATTAGAAATATTCAACCTCAAAATTACTGTGTGCCACTGTTAACTAAAAACAAGAAACACAGGAGTGAGAATTTTACAAGCTTCTACGATAACTAGAGTTTGCTGTATTTCATTTCATAGGATGTAACAAGCAGTGTTAATTTTGCATTCCTGTCATCCATAAGGTACTAATTTTGAACCTAACACATTGCACATGCTAGGGAAGTATTCTGTCTCTGAGTTATATTCCTGGCTTGTAACTCTGTTCATCTGCTACAACTACTACAGGGCAGACATCAACAGGAGCTTTAACTGTCAATTTAGCCTCATGAGAATGGCCATGTGAGTAGCTGACAGAAAGATTTAAACACTAGGCATGCTTATCTGAGACAGAAGAAGTGCTCCTGTCTACATTACACACTTTACACAGTGTAGTCTGAGAAAGGCTGATAGTAAACTGTTATCTCCTTCTACAAAGCAAGGAGATGAAGCCATGTTAATCTATCTGGGCATTTATCAAAAGAACCAAAGCTATGCTGAGAATTCACATGGCAGTAAGGCATGACTGAACATAGGCTTCTTCCCAATAATGGAAAGATGGACAGGGAGACACATGCTACAGTTCAGTTTGGTAATGTAGGATGAATGAAGGCTCAGCTGGTTCCAGTGTGTCTATAGGTATTGTATCAGAATTAGTTCAGAATGAGAAAGTGACCAATGAAAGGGATGAACTTAAATGAACCACCTACTTCTCTGGCCTTAGTGATCTTAAAAGCTATGGTTTGAGAGAAACAGACTGGATTTTACAAGGATAATTCTAACACATATTACTCTCTGACTTACTGTGAGTCTCAGGTCAGTTCCATTTCAGGAGAACGTCAGAAGAATAAAGCCCTCATCTAAAAGAAACCATTCCTCCATACACTGTGACTTCTTCTGTGGTAAAAGAGTAGCATCAACCATTCCTCTCCCTTTCAAGCCTTGCAGAGACACACTCTCCACCAGAGGCATGTGGATTTTGCTGCAGGTTCTGTTCACCCAGACAAATGTAAAGTTTCCACTTAACACTGCTTAACTAGTGCATCACAGGTATACCTTACACCACTTCCATCCACAGGAGGGTCTTAAAGTGCATTTCATCTGATGAGCCACTTCTGCATTGTCATCTAGACAAGAGGTGACATAACTGCTCCAACTCTGACAGAAAGAGATGCTGAGTGATGATCCTGAACCCAGGAGCACCCTGCTTGAATTCCTGGCATCCCAAGAAATCTCCCATGCCTACCTCATGGTCCTGTCCTACAATTCTCCAGAAATATCTCTGTTTGGTTAGGTGTAATCCAGTCCAACTAATACACTAGAGATGCTGGAAGGACAAAAGTCAAGGGCAGGGGCTGGAGAGATCTCTCATTCTTTTAGAAGTTGTGTAGCTCTCCCAGAGGACCCAGAAATCATCTAACAATCATCTGTGACTCCAGTTCCATGTGGAATCCATTGCTCTTTCAGGCTTCAGTGCAAACTGATTGCTTGTGGAGCATAGAAAAGAGCCAATATACCCATACACATAAATACAACTAAATGAAAGGAACAAAAAAATTCCCTGCAAAATGGATAGTCAAGGCAATAGCACATTAACAAGACCACATCTCAATATGTCTTAGAAGGTTACTGGCCCTGCATTGCCAGTGTCACTGGTGGTTTCCTCATTTCTTCTATACTCCTGTAACAAATGGTCTCACTTCCTGAGATGCATTGGAAAACATAGGTGCCTTTCTGAAAAATCTAATACGAATGATCCCATCATGAACATTTGTGTATCTATTCTCTGATTTTTGAACTAGTGAGACACGTCAAGTCAGGTGTTTAATATGGATTTTTTTCATCATGAAATGGATATTTCTGGAGTAGGCCATGCAATTCATCCCAAGATACCATCTTGGTTTGTAACCCTGTCTGGCTGGGAACTCACAATGTAGCCTAAGCTTCTTGGAATTTGCAGAGATCCATCTCTGCCTGTTGAGTTCCAAGGTTAGAGGAAGGTGACACCACATCTGACTATACAAGCTACTTTCAGAATGAAGAGATTGTAGCAGGCTTAGCTGTCCCCTATGAGAGAAATTACCTTGTTGGAGGAGGGAAGAATGGGTGTGGGGAATGTTGGAGGCAGGAGAGGGAGGAGCAATGAGATGTGGATCTGTGGTTGGTAAGTAAATTCAATAAAAAAAATGAAAGGAAAGAATGAAGAGTTGGAAATTATTTTTTATTTGTGAAATTACAGAAATGTGACTGAATAGGGCCTTAAATGGGTAGTTAGTATATCCAGTGTATAGCCTTAGCAAAATATAAAATCAAAGAAAGAACAAAGAGCCAAATAACAACAAAACAGCAAAACAAAACACAGAACAACAAAAGCCAAATTCATGCAAACCCCAAAACAAACCAAAACTATTTACACTAAGAAGCATTCTCATCATGTAGAGTTAGAGTAATGTCCTACAGCCTGTGGCTGGGTTTGGACACAAGTTGAAAGACAAACTTGAATTGAAATAATCTTGTCAAGACAAGTGTAGCCATGCCACTTTGGGGCTTCTATGTTAAGTCCTTGCCAAAGTTGATTTTACGCCATGTCTGACAACATGTGTCTATGTGCCCACTCAAGAGCAAAAAAAGATGCTAGGAGCATCTGCTAGCTAAATATTTAAAAGCTCATGGTGACATCCTTCCTAAATCATCTCTCAGAACAATTCACTTCACCATAAAATGTGCATGAAGTTGAGTAACTCCACCACTGGACTGGAGTGAGAATATGATGCTTCTTTTGTATGGTCTGTCTGGACAGCAGCATGACATCCACACATTCTCCATTGACATATATCCTTCCACATATGAAGGGCCGAGGACTCAGACAGCTACCAAAAGTTCATAGCAATAAACTTTCAGAGTAACAATGAGCAGAAACATATTATCCCTCCATGTTGTTGTGGCCCTCACTGGGAACACTTGCTGGTAGATGTCAGCTTTTTCTGCATAACTCTTGGTGTTTATTTTTTTTGTTGGGAGAGATCTCAAGCATCTTCTTGATGGTTTCTTTATTCTATAACTAGTCAGTCAACAGACACATGGATCAGATGATGGATGGACCTCCTGCAGGGCAGATGATACTTGCTTCGCTGGTGATTTCACAACTAGCAGTACATGTCTTGTTCTGAGGAGGCCTTGATCATAGAGTGGAAAATGTCAGGATTTCTGTTGACTACAGATTCCTTAAGCCTTCTCAGTTCTCATAAAGGGTGCTGTGTGAGAAGAAAAGGCAATCAGATCTAAAAACACCCTTGCTGGGTTACTGGCTTGATAAATTCAGGGCCTATTCACACATAGGAAACCAGAATCAAGGAAGAACTCCACCCCACAAATGTCATGTAGCTGGGGATGGGATGTCATGGTGGCTCAGTTGCTTTTGACACTTTAGTGCACCTGCTGCAGCAGCTCTGTGGGCAGGAGGCTCTCATCCTGAGCTGTGGAATGTTCTAGATCATGTAGGAGTTTTTCTGACCTAGAGGAGGAAGTTAGTAATGGCAAAGTCCTGGTGGGGATCCATCATGTCTCCTGTCATTCAGTGATATCACAGAAACTCAATTGTGATGGACAGTCAACATTGATCTTTGGCAGCAGTCATTGTATGTACCCCAAAGGAACAATGTCCCAGAATAGCTGGGCCTTGAATTATTTTCTGCCCTTAACAAGTATCAGATGTTGATATGAGTACTGTATGTACTGTGCTCTAATGAGAAAGAACAGGACTTATTCTTACAGAGTAGAAACATCATTTAAACAAAAGGAGTAGCATATTAAAGTCATACATAACAGCACAGTGGAGATACACAGACTGTTCATGATGAGTTTGTCATCACCTACCTCATTTTTTTTCCTTGTCCAATTTCTGTTTCTTTCTTTCTAGGCAGAGTTACAATATGCATCACCGGCTGATGGATACATATTCTAGGATGCCTACAAGAGGCCAGAGATTTCCTGCCTGTGCTCCCAAAGAGCTTGAATTAAAGGCATGCACCACCACATACACCTGTCCTTATTCCTGATTTTAACTGATATTATTTATTTTTCTCTCCATGTTGTCAATGCTGTCACAGGTTTGTTATACAAAACCTTAAATTTTCAAGCTGTGTTCCTTCTTGTCTTTTTTAGAGGGATTACATGATGAAAGATAGTAAAGTTCATGTTGAGGAAATCTACAGAAACAACTGAACCAAACACAGCGGAACTCAGGAAATTAAGACCAACAGCTATGGAACCTGCATGGGACTGGACTATACCCTCTCTATATGGGGGACAGTTGTGGAACTGGGTCTGTTTGAGGGCCCCTGGCAGTGTGATCAGGATCTATTCCTGGTGTATGTACTGTCTTTCTGGATCCCATTACCTATGGTGGGACGCCTTACTCTTGCTTGATAAAGTGGGCTTGGTCTTGTCTCAACAGAATGTATCAGGCTTAGATGTCCTACCATGGTAGAACTTACCCTGTTGATAGAGGGGATGAAGGTTTGGGGAAAGTGAGCAGCCTAGAACAAACTAGACAGCTGAATAAGGTCAATTGAATAGATCAGGGCTACTGCCCAGAAAGCACCTTGCACCCAGGTAATAAGCAAGATGGAGCCTGTCATGATAGAGCAGTATTTCTTGAGCATTGTGTCTGAGAACATTGTCACTGCATGGTCTCTGGCAATAAACAAAAACAGCTGTGTTATCCTAAGGGTGAAATTGTGGAACCAAGACAGTCACCATGGAGTTTGAAACAGTAAATACCTGTTGTACAAGGATCCTTCTGTTACTAACATGAGGTGATCTCTCAGATGATTCCATTGGGCAGTCATCACCTGGAGCTGAGTGGTCATGCTCTCCACCTTCTGCTGCACTTGCCTCTTTGTGAGGCAGGTTGGAGTGGGTGGTGGCTCCTTGGAGGCCAATGTGGGTAGATGAACACAACTGAATTTGCATTGTGACAAGACATAGAGAATGAACAGGTCACCCTGAATCCTAAGAAGGAGTTTAAGAAAAGATATAAGCAAACAATTCAGTGATACCCCAAAGAATTTTGCCCTGGATTGAGATGCCCCTGCCTCTGACAGGAGATAGGTGTCTCGGCCAGCTGATTTCCTCTGCTCCTTTAGCACACACTTCAGATAACTAAGGAGAGAGATTCCTCAGGCTTATTAACAACTCTGGACTCTGCACTGAACTTGGCTACAGGGTTCACTAGTCTGTGGCTTTCAAAGCCAAGATAAAATTGACACAAGCACTCAGGTCATTAAAGATGCATAAATATCCTGACAGGTTAATGTACTCTAAGCACATGGCAAAAATTGAGAATCCCCACAGGGGCAGAATATGGTCACCATCCTCACCAAGACGCCCTCAGTGACAAAGAAGGGTGCATAGAGCTGGTGGGCAGTAAATAAATGAAGCCACAGAGGTTGAAGTACATTGATGACCTGCCTTTTTCTGGGCACACTTCACTTGAACCACCTACACCAATGCTGGCCATTTTGTCCCTTCTCAATCCCTACCCTCCTTAGGATGGAAAGGCAAGAGCTACCAGCACAACAGCTTTGGCCTTACTCACTCCTGATTTCTGGGACAGACAAATTACTCTTCTATAATCCTTAAATATCAGGAGCCATGGCAAGCAGGGAAGTCCTTTTGGTTCCCAGAGTCTCCTACCTGCTGTGTCCCTTTTCTAGCAGATTGAGCTCAAGTCCATGTCCTGCTGGAAGATCCCAATTTCCTGCCCAGAACTTACTATTCCATCTTCTTGACCAATATTTTCTTGATTTTTTTTTACATGGAGGCTGAAGGTCAGCTTGTGTCTGCCTCTCTCCAGTCTCTCTTCCCTCTCCTTTCTCTCTACCCAATAGACTCCTGAATCTTCCCAACATGTTCATGGCTGAACTGTAAGGGCACTGAACCAACTGTCCAAAGGCAGTTGGTGTTGCTACAACACAGGTGACATCAGAAAACATTCTCAAGTCTCCAGGATACAATAGAATGTCCAGGGATGAGACCCCTGATGTCATGGGCAACTGACATTGTCTCCCTGCTAAGCAGATCTTTTCATAACTCTCCAGAAGTCAGGTTTCCCATTCTTGGAATCTCTCCTGGGACTCAAGAGAAATGCCTCAGTACCCTTTTGTTCCACAGCCAGAGATTGCTCTCTGATTGTTTGGAAATTCCTCAGTACTTCCATGTGGGGAAGAAAATGAGTGTTCATCTCCTTTGAAAGTATATTTCCAGAAGGGAACAGTACTATAGACATTTATGTGAGGTATGATTCTGCACAAGTACCTGCATCTCCTTGTTATCATGAAATGATAGATTTAATGATAATGGAAAGCTTAATTTTTAAACAATTTGCTGGTATGTAGTCCACAGAAATTACTGCCAGTAGTTAATATGCAGCTTATTTGATTTAAATTGATGACCACTGGCAGATTGCATTAGCATGTTACTCAGGATCTATAGATAATCACTACCCAGTACATCAACTTTTAAGGATTTTTGAAAATACACAATGGTTAAGACCCAAAATTACATCTAAAAATCCTGTAGAGTTTGCTCTTATTTTCTTTACAAATTGTTCTTCAAAAAGACAAGGAGCATATGTTTTCTACACAAATTCTTCATACTCCTCAAAATGGATAGTACCTTCCCATGACTGTACAGCTCAAAGGTAAAAACTTACTATATTCCATCAAGAATTGCTCAACATCCCTAATTATCCGGGAAATGAAAATCAAAATGACTCTGAGATACCACCTTACACCTGTCAGAATGTCTAAGATCAAAAACACAGAAGATAGCTTATGCTGGAGAGGTTGAGGAGCAAGGGCAACACTCCTCCACAAGCTTGCATTCACACCAGCAGTGGAGGAGTGTTCATTTTGATTTTCATTTCCCAGATAATTAGGGATGTTGAGCAATTCCTTAAATGTCTTTCAGCCATTTGAACTTCCTCTGTGGAGAATTCTCTGTTTAGTTCTATAGCCCATTTCTGAATTGGACTGTTGGGTATTTTGATGTCTAATTTCTGGTGTTCTTTATATATTCTGGATATCAGCCCTCTGTCAGATGTGGGGTTGGTGAAGACCTTTTCCGATTCTGTGGGTAGTCTCTTTGTTTTGTTGACCTTGTCCTTTGCTCTACAAAAGATTTTCAGTGTCATCAGGTCCCATTGATTGATTGTTTCTCTCAGTGCCTGTGCTACTAGTGTTATATTTAGAAAGTGATCTCCGGTGCCAATGCATTCAAGAGTACTTCCTACTTTCTCTTCTATCAGGTTCAGAGTAACTGGTTTTATGTTGAGGTCTTTGATCCACTTGGATTTAAGTTTTGTGCACGGTGACAGATATGGATCTATTTGCAGCCTTCTACACATTGACATCCAGTTATGCCAGCACCATTTGTTGAAGATGCTTTCTTTTTTCCATTGTACATTTTGGCATCTTTGTCAAAAATTATTTGTTCATAGGTGTGTGGGTTAATGTCAGGGCCTTCAAATTGATTCCATTGGTCCACATGTTGGTTTTTATGCCAGTACCAAGCTGTTTTTATTATGGTAGCTGTATAGTAGATCTTGAGGTTGGGGATTGGGATGCCTCCAGAGGTTGTTTTATTGTACAGGATTCTTTTGGCTATCCTGGGTTTTTTGTTTTTCCATATGAAGTTGAGTATTATTCTTTCCAGATCTGTGAAGAATTTTGTTGGTAATTTGATGGGGAATGCATTGAATCTGTAGATTGCTTTTGGTAAGATCGCCATTTTTACTATGTTAATCCTGCCTATCCATGAGCATGGGAGATCTTTCCATTTTCTGACATCTTCTTCATTTTCTTTTTTCAGGGACTTAAAGTTCTTTTCATATAAGTCCTTCACATGCTTCGTTAGAGTAACCCCGAGGTATTTTATATCATTTGTGGCTATTGTAAAGGGTTATGTATCTTTGATTTCTTTCTCAACCTGTTTGTCTATTTTATATAGGAGGGCTACTGATTTATTTTGAGTTGACCTTGTATCCTGCTATGTTGCTGAAGGTTTTTATAAGCTGTATCAGTTCCTTGGTTGAATGTTTGGGGTCACTCATGTATACTATCATGTCATCTGCAAATAGGGAAAGCTTGACTTCTTCCTTTCCAATTTGTAGCCACTTAATCTCCTTATGTTGTCTTATTGCTCTGGCTAGAACTTCAAGTACTATATTGAATCAGAATGGGGAGAGTGGACAGCCTTGCCTTGTTCCTGATTTTAGTGGTATTGCTTTGAGTTTCTATCCATTTAATTTGATTTTGGCTGTTGACTTGTTGTAGATTGCCTTTATTATGTTTAGGTATGTTGCCTCTATTTCTGATCACTCCAAGAACTTTATCATGAAGGGGTGTTGGATTTTGTCAAATGCCTTTTCTGCGTCTAGTGAGATGATCATGTTTTGTTTTTTGGTTTTTGGTTTGTTTTTTTTTTTTAGTTTGTTTATGTGGTGTATTACTGGTGTATGCTGTATTTCTATTTCTTTGTTGCATCTTTGTTTGGTTTAGTCTCATAGAAGGAGTTTGGTAATATTCCTTCTGCTTCTTTTGTGTGGAAAAATTTAAAGAGTATTGGTATTAAGTCTTCTATGAAGATCTGGTAAAATTCTGCGCTGAAACCATCTGGTCCTGGGCTTTTTTGGTTGGGAGACTTTTTGTGCTCTAACACATTTTTATCTCTTAATATCTTTGCCCCTAATCTCAAAAATAATATCTGATGATGTAATTTATTTAACTTTGGATTTGCAAATTCCTGGGTCATGGTTCAAATTTGTAAAATGCATAACAAAAATTAGCTGAAAATTTGTAACAAAGGGTTAACACTTTTAAAATCTATATATAAGCAGCATGTATAAAAGTTATTTTTCCTTCTGTCCCCTTTGGTTATTATTATATCTTCTTTATAGACTAAATAGGCAATCACTGTTCCTTACCTTATTTTGGAGAAAGATGGATTTTAATACCTTGAGATATCTCTAAGGAAATATTGGTCTACTCAGGATAGAAGAACCTGACTCAAAAGATGTATGTCTAACCACTTATGTGTTTGCTAATTGTTCAGCACCAGGATTCTGGAAAATTTAAATAAGAAATATGATAAATAAAAATTTATCAATCAAATATGTGATTGATAAATTTGGTATATTTGATAAATAAGGCTCTTAAATACCTAAGGTCTATTTAGGCTAGCAGAATGCACTTGAGGATAATATATCTAGCCTCTTTGTCTTCCCTAACTTTGTTAAGCTTTAGCTCTGTGTGTATGTGTTTGTGTGAGTGTTATGTATCAAATTCTTTAATGTGTTTTAAAACTATGCTTGTAGTCATACTAATTACAAATCTAATTGATTTTACAAGGACAAGCTTCAGTTAAAATGCTGTTCATATTTTCAAGGTTAGGCCAAAAGCAATGATTAAAAATGAATGAAGTTTGTTTACACAGACCGTTTACCTTGTTGACAGACTTTAGATTGAAAGAAATAAGCCCTCATGATGAGTTTCAGTGGAACTTCTCACTATTCCTTTATTTCAGGGAACTTGTTTTGCAATCAGGTAATAAAAAAGTAATAAATTCATTTATATTAAACAGTAATAGTGAACTGCTGGATCATTTGTCTCTTGAGAACACAGAACAAAGGGCTTGCCTAGGAGAAAAGCTAGAACAGCATTGACTCAGGTTGCTGGCAGGAGGCTTAACCAAAGGCTTAGTGGCATGATTTTTCTGTTACTCAGAATATAGGAGTTTTCCCTGCTTATACCTCATACAATAAAGCAAGTATCCAATGTGTACAGTGCTAGCAAAAGGAATTTTTTCTTGTCTTTAAACTAAACAATGGAGATATTTTCATTGTATGTCTTGCAGAAATTGATACCCATATTTCTTGTATTTCTGATTACTAAAAGTTAATCTTTTAAATTTATATTTTTGTATATCATAAAAAGTTAAAACAATGTAAACAGGCTTAGCTGGGTTTAAAATTAAGAGTGAATTTTTAAAAAGGGGGTTTAAAGCTATTTCTAATAAATAGTATAAATATAGTAGCTAACAATACCAAAATAATTTCATGTTGCTCTAATTCCCATGGAGTCCCAAAATGGGTTAAACAAAAATGCAATCAGTATAAGTTAGAGTATTTGGTAGTTTTCATCTAAAATTTTTCTTTTTCAGTTGTCAAGAATCTAAGATCTCTTTCCCTCAAAACTTGCACTTCATTACTCCCACTATTGTCCAGGTTGTTCATGTAGATCTCATCCATTTCTCTGTCACTGGGCGATCCCTGTGTCTTTCTTAGGGTCCTGTTTTTTAGGTAGCCTCCTTAGAGTTGTGTAGCAGTCTAGACATCTTTGTTTTACATCTAGTATCCTACTATGACTAAATACATATAAGGGGAGCAGGAGATCCCAGCTGGATCAAGAACATAAAGGGAGAACAAGGAATAACAGACCATGATAAATGAAGACCCCATGAGAACAGGAAGAAGCAAAGTGCTAGAGAGGTCTCCAGAAATCTAGAATGATACAGCCACTGGCAATGGTTGAGGGAATGCCTGATCTGACCTAGTCTGGTGATCAGATGGCCAAACCCCCTGATGGTCGTGCTGGAACTCTCATTCAATAACTGATGGAAGTGGATGCAGAGATCCTCAGCCAGGTCCCAGGTGGAGCTCCAGGAGTCCAATAGTCAAGAAATAGGAGGGAATGTAAGAGTGTGAATTGTTGAGACCAAGATTGGAAAAGCATAGGGACAAATAGCCAAACTCATGGAAGCACATGAATTATGAACCAAAAGCTGTGGAGCCCCCAGCTGGATCAGGCCCTCTGGATAAGTGAGACAATTAAATAGCTTGACCTGTTTGGGAGGCACCCAGGCAGTGGGACCCGGACCTGTTCTTAGTGCATGAGCTGGCTGTTTGGAACCTTGGGCTCACATAGGGACACTTTGCTCAGCCTAGAAGGAGGGGACTGGACCTGCCTGGACTGAAGCTACCAGGTTAGCTGAATCCCCAGGGGAGTCTTGGCCCTGGAGGAGATGGGGATGGAGGGAATATCCATGGGGACAGGAGTGGGAGGGGGAAGGATAGGGGAACCCATGGCTGATTTGTAAAATTAAAACACAAATATAATAAAAAATAAATAAAATAAAGAATCTAGATGTCTATGCTCAGAATTGGCTCACTACAGGCTTGCATGAATCCTCTCTCTAGTTAGTGAGTTGCAGAGCACAACCCGAGTTTAGCTCGGGGCATTGGCACTTCCACAAAAATACAATTGTGTCTTATCTAAAACTTGACTTTGTCCATTCTAGGACTCCCATTACAACTTAAACTGGTAATGGTCCTGCTTATGCTAGCCAACACCTTCAAGAATTTTACACTTTATGGAATATTAACCATGTTACTAAAATCCCTTACTATCTACAAGATGCAACTAGTGTAAAATGCCATCAAATAATTAAATGGGCAAGTTTCAAAAATAAAAGGGCAATATTTATGAACTTAGGTAAGTCTACACACAATACTCCATTTAGCCAAGTTAACCATTAATTTTTCCACTTTAAAGTATAATTGTTTTCTGCTTATCTTAAAGCATTATGCCTTAAAGTAGACACAGCCTAAAGAAAATGTTAAGTCAAAAGATTTACAAACTAATCAATGGAGAGAGCTTGATAATCTTACCTTGAGGCAAGGATACGTTTCTATTTTTCTGGGCAATTCATGAAGTCCTTGATGGCTTTCCATCTGACCAGGATAGCATCCCGGAGAGCACCCAATAATGAAACAACTGAATGTAGACAACAAACCCATGAATGTGGGATGGAGAGTCAACCTATCTTCAACTTGGAGCAGGAGACATCAAGATATTTTCTGAACACTAAGTTTTTTGGGGTGAAAACCAGGACGCTTATATTACTGAATCAAGAATGATGTTGTTTTATTTCCTGACTGTATTCCATGTTAACTCTAACCTTCTCAATGCAAAATCTAGCTTTTCATAAGAGGGATAAAAGGCACACCTATAATTGGAGGAAGTATGCTGTTGTTTTGCCATGATAAGATTTGTTTGTTAGCTTTTATAACCAATTCCAGGAATGGTTACTGGAATATAAAGAGATGTCTAAAATATGGCCTCTATAATCTGTAAAAATATTATTACAGTAAAAATTTTAGCAAACACTAATCAACAGATAGATGAAATGATCAGTACCCAAGCAAGGGACCACGACTGGTACAGTGCTCTACTTTATTAAATCTGACTACTAATCACAGTCATGAACACTATACTAGACCTTACTTGGGGAAGCTTATATCAAAGGTTTTTGCATAGCTCTCACTGAGGCTAATTCATTTCAGGAAACACCAGGTAAACTTTCCATCACTGAGATATTTAGAAAAAAATTTAAGAAAAATTTTCCTCGTAGAAGGAGCCCTAGCACTTCCTTTCTGTACCTAAGAAAACAGTAGCTGACATTCTGCTCAGCAGGGAACTGACAAGGCACATTTTGCCTTGTTCTGAGCCACTGGAGTAATAACCTGCTCCTCTGACCAGCACTATCATCTTTGTCTACATAGGAGACAACACCACCTCAATACAGGATTTGGGAAGGTTCTGATGAATCCGGAGGTGCCAGGAAGAACCTGAACACCCTGGATATCTAACTTTGCTAGTCTACAACCAGGAACAGTGATTTTTCATTTGATGTCTTTCTTCCACAAGACATAGACAACAGGTCAAACTAGTTTTACTTACTCAAACTAGAGTCACCTGGGAAGAGGGAGCCTCAATGAGGAATTCTTTAGATTAAGTTGGCTTTGAGCACATCTGTTGGAGATTTACAGATAGTTAATCAGATGGAGGTCTCACCCTAAAGTGTGCAGAACCTCTTCATTTCTGGGACCTGAACTGTGTAACAGTGAAGAAGCTGGAGCATATGCAGAGACAAGCAGGCAGCATGGCTGCATTTGTATCTCTCTGCTCTTGCCTGTGGA
Source organism: Onychomys leucogaster (assembly GCA_949786385.1). NCBI lineage: Eukaryota > Metazoa > Chordata > Mammalia > Rodentia > Cricetidae > Onychomys > Onychomys leucogaster. Next base: position 43,148,075 of record OX460426.1, on the reverse strand, counting down.
TATGATGTGACAGAGTTCCTGCCTTGAAGTCCTCCAAAATGGACTATTACCTGAACCTATAGGCTAAAATCAATTCTTGTCCTGCTGTGCTTGGGAAATTAATATAAAGAAGATGCTAAGGAACCACCCTGTGACACAGGGGTTTATACAAGTCAGGGAGATGGGAAAGTAATTCATGACATGCTCAACAGTAGCATATCTGTCCAAGAGCAGGAGATCCTGTTTTTTCCTGAACCCAACATGTGTTTCCCTATCACAAGTTTACAAAGAGAAACCCATTGACTCAAACACCATCACCTTATCAACCAATACTTCTGGGAAGTGTCTTGTCCTCTCAAGTGCTGTTCTAAGTTCCTCTCATCTATACAACAATGCAACATTAACTTTAATGTAATGTATCGTCCTATGGGTTTTGTGACTATTAAAATTTGGGGACATGGGGAAATGGATCTGAAATCAGAGTCCTAGAGATGAATCTCAACCTTATTCTATGTCCTTCTTTGGAGGTCAGGAGAAGCTCCTTAAAATTCAGATCATGGAAGTGCCTTAACTGCCAGATATGCGGGGAGTTAGAAATGATTGGCAAACTCCGGAAATCAGTATAGCAGTTTCTCAGAAAATTGGGAATAAGTCTTTCTCAAGACCCTGTTATACTACTCTTGGTCATATACCCAAGGAACGCTCAATCTTACCACCAGGACACATGCTCAGCTATGTTCATATCAGCATTATTCATTCATAATAGCAAGAACCTGGAAACATCCTAGATGCCCCTGAACTGAAAAATAGATAAAGAAAATATGGCACTTAGACACAATGGAGTACTACTCAACAATAAAGACAATGATATCATGAACTTTGCAGGCAAATGGATGAAACTAGAAAATATCATTTTGAGTGAGGTAACCCAGGCTCAAAGGGACAAACATAGTGTGTACTCACTAATAAGTGGATACTAATGTGAGGGAAGGATGGCAAGACTACAACCCACAATTCCAGAGAGGCTTGCTAACAGGGAAATACCCTAGGAGGGACACATGGATGACCCTGTGAAGGAGAAGTAGATGAGATCTGCATGAGTGGACTGGGTGTGGGGGGTGGCAGAGAGCAAGGAGTGAGGGATGAGAACATGGGGAAATGGGGGGTGTCAAGCTGGAACAGGGACAGAGTGGGAGGGCAGGGATGACGATACTGTGAAAGATGAGGACATCATGGGAATAGGAAGAGACAGGGTTCTGGGGAGGTTCTCAGGAATCCACAAGGTTGACACAACCTTAGTCTGATGGCAGTGCTCCAGAGGGTGACTGGACTGATCTACTCTGGTGACCAGCCTAGCAAATAACTTAGATGTCATCATAGAGCATTTGTCCAGCGACTGATGGAGGCAGATACAGAGATTCATGGCCAGGCAACAGGCAGAGCTCCAGGAATCCAACTGATGAGAGAGAGGAGAGATACTGCAGGCCAGGGATGTCAAGATCATGACTGAAAGATGTGCAGAGATGACCATCCACACTAGTGGAAGCACATGAACTGTGGACTGAGGGCTGTGGAGCCCCCATGGTACTGGACTAGGCCTTCTGGATAGGGAAGACAGTTGTTTGGCTCAAACTGTTTGGGGGGCACCCAGGCAGGGGGATCTGATCTGTCCCTGGTCTATGGGCAGGCTTCTAGAATCTGGTGCTTGTTGTATGACACTTTGGGCAGTGGGAAGAGGCTTGGACCTGCCAAGGTTCAGTGTGCTGGGCTCTTCTGATTCCCCATGGGAGACCTCAATTTGGGGGATGTGGGGATGTGGAGTGGGTTGGGAGAGAGGGCTGGGGGTGGGAGGAGGGAGGAAGGAGGATCTGTGGATAGTATATGGAGTGAATAGAAATTTTCTTAATAAAGAAAGACGAAAAAGAAAAAGAAATGAGTGGCAATATGTCCACTAGTTACCTTAGGCCAGAGACTAACCCTAGGGCTGATGCACACACATCCTTGTGAAGAACTCTTGATTGCCCTCTGAATCTGTGCTTCTTCAGCAAGATTTCTGGAAACAGGTCTTTGAAAAACTTCCTTCTTCAGAAATAAATAGAACTACTTATAAGGGAAAAGTCATTTTGATTTTGTCCTTCTCTTTCTAGAACATGTGACATCCCCTTCTGAGCAACTTCAAAGCGCTATAGCAGGGGGCTAAGGTTTTGGCCCAGAAACTGCAATAACCATAGTTACAGGGACAGAGTGCAGGTCTGAGGAAGAGTGCAAAAGCCAAAAGTTCAAGGAGGAGAGAGCAGGGACATTCATGAAGTGCTCTGTTATGTGGTTGCTATTTTAGCCTCTCTGTATGTGAATTTCTTCTACCTAGAGAAAGGAGGGTGGAGATGGAGCATGTAGATAGGTGCTGCAAACCAGGAACAACTTGTAAAATAACATCCTTCATCATGGTCACAGAAACAATCTTCTTAAACTAGAGCCCACAAATTGCTAAAGGATTTTGTTTTTGTTTTGTTTTGTTTTGTTTTGTTTTTTGTTTTTACTTTTTATTCTTTTTTTTTCCAGCTCCCTTCATTGTCTTTCCTTTATAAGCTTATGGTTTCTGAGTTTGTTATGTGGATTAATTCACACTTAACAAAGGCAGGAACCACAGAATCCTCACTAACATGCTCTTTCAAGGGTTGCATGTATTTAATACACAACACACGATAATTCAAAGTCTTGTTATTAAATCCTTCTTGAGCAATTTAACCACAGAAGCCATAGTTTACTATTTTGTTAGAATACAAATAATAGATAGAGCACATAAAAATAGTAGCATTTTGACTTGATAAGGTAAAGTTCCTGCAAGGATACACACCATGATTGCTAGCTCTCCTCCTTCCTTGGCTCTATGCCTTACACTCTCAGCTCAGTCAGGACAAGGCTATCATCGGAAACCAACTGCCAGAAGAACCCCTCACTAAATACACACTCATGAATCAGTCACTTCCACACAAGAACACAGGGTTCCAAAGGACACCACTCAAAGGATCAGTCACCAGCTCTCCTCCAGTGGGAACTCAGCCCTCAGGGAGGGAACTGAGCCTCACCAACCATTACAGGATTTTGACATGCTACCATGTAACTTCCTAAACTGGGCAATTACTTTCTAAAGCAAAATGGTTATGGCATTGTTCATAATTCACAGGTAATATGGACCAGAATGGATATTGAGCTCCAGGAAGCAAGAAGGAAAAAAGCACAGAGAGAAAAGACACTTGTGAAACTAAAATGGATAGGCAGGCTCAAAACTTAGGCTTTCGACCCCTAGCCTAGATTCTCTTCTTACTGATTTCAACTTCTGGTCTCGAGGGCTAACATATGGTGAAGAGTGTAGAAGAGAGGAAGACCCACATCTTTCCAAGGTGTTCTACCACCTCCATGTGACACTGGATATCGTGTCACAATGAGGACAACGAGGACAGGGAAGCAAAGGCTTTTGCTATTGTTTTCATGGTATTGTTCCCTGAGAGAATCAGAACAGAGGCAGTAGGTACAAATTCATGTCCAGCCACTGGTCCCTTCCCCTGAGGTCTAAGAGAGAACGTGTCACCCTAGACATTCAGGTAGAGTAGTAGCCACTACCAGATCCTAGACCCACTGAGTGAGCTGCAGAGAGAAGAGGTGGCTGGCAGTCCAGAGGGGCCCCAGTGAACTACTACTCACCATGCCCTCAGTGTGCTGTGGCAGTATGGAGATGCCCTTCAAGCAGAGGATAGGCAGCAGTTGAGGCTGTATCTGCTTCAGTTTAGTGAGCAAGTCCTGGAATTCATCCAGCCCCTTAGGAGTGTGCACCTGGACCAGCATCTACTCTTTGGTGTCCCCAGTCTCCTTATCAAGCTGTTGCCACTTGCCTGGGCTCAGAGCTCCCAGTGCCTTGAAGCATGACCTCCAACTTGGTCATGACCTGTTCCAAGGTCTGAGGCCAATTGCCTAGCAGTTCCTGGTGCTGAGTCTCTATACTGTCTGACCAAAGTGCCTTAAGTTGCCCAGCTCTGTGGGATGGCACCAGGGCTGTCAGAGACCTTAGTGCTGTGGGCTGAAATGGGTGGATTTTAGTGTATTGATAACCCCCAGACCACATGGACCATGGGCAGGAGTCTGTGAGCCTGGGTCTCCAGAATTCCAGTGGTGCTGTGGATATCGCTCTGTGTAAATAAAATTCTGATTGGCCAGTGGCCAGGCAGGAAGTATAGGCGGGACAAGAGAGAAGAGAATTCTGGGAAGTAGAAGGCTGGGGAGAGACACCACCAGCCGCCGCCATGAAAAGCAACATGTAAAGACACTGGTAAGCCACAAGCCATGTGGCAAAGTATAGACTAACAGAAATGGGTTAATTTAAGATAGAAGAAGCAGATAACAAGAAGCCTGCCACAGCCATACAGTTTCTAAACAATGTAAGTTTCTGTGTGCTTTCTTGGTTGGGTCTGAGCGACTGTGGGACTGGCGTGTAAGAGAGATTTGTCCTGACTGGGTCAGGCAGGAAAACTCTAACTACACAGTGGTGCTCAAAAGGTACACCCTTGGATCCTAGGCATCGGCAAGATGACTGAAAAGGCAGAAAGATTGGAAGAGGAGGAGGTGGAGAAGACAGAAGGAACCCTGGTGGGGATGGCAGCCAGGTGGGCCTTAATGAACAGTTTACTTAAAAACATATCAAAATGTATAATATAGAGCAACAATGGTAAAATGATGCTCAAAATGATTTCATTTGAGTATAAGATGCAAGATCTCCTTATTTTCTTGGCTGACTATAGTGGGTAAGGTTTAAACTCTATTCGTCCCAAATGTCAACCTACTGAGTGGTTGAAATTCGCACAGCTCTAACTATCACTATTCCCAGAACACTGTACAAATTAGGCAGGATTCTGTGTTAGACCTGTGCTTTACCAACACAGCTCTCTCTTACCATGCACAACAATAACTTCATAGATTGCCTTGGAGAAAATGAAGTCTCTTCAATGATCTATCATGAATTGTTGTCTTGGTGTTGTTTATCATGACAATAGGAACTCCTTGACAAGAGATTTCCCATTTCCACAATAGCTTTTACTACATTTACTATTTATACTTATTATGCTAGTAACAAATAAATGGCTTTTGTGGAGTGTTTTTTGTTCTACTTATCCATTGTTAATACTATCATAAATACTGTCAGAAGAGGAAATGTTGATAACCACAATGTTGGTACTTCCTTTTTGCATGGACTTGTCATTATGTGGGCTTTAAAAGATTGTTAGAGTATTTGGTCAAACACCCTAACTGTCATGATAGAACTCTCATCCAGTGAGTGGTGGAAGCAGATGTAGGGATCCATGGCCAAACCCTAGGTAGAGCTCCAGAGGTCCAACAGGCAAGAAAGAAGAGGGATTATATGAGAAAGAGCTATGGAGATCATGATGGAAAAAGCACAGAGACAAATAGCCAAACTAGCAGAAACACATGAACTGTGAACCAAGAGCTGAGGAGCCCCCATGGTACTGGACCAGGTCCTCTGGATAAGTGAGACAGTTGATGAATTCGAACTGTTTAGAAGGCCCCTATGGAGTGGGACCAGGACCTGTCCTTGGTGCATCAGCTGGCTTTTTGGAATCTAGGGCTTATGCTGAGATACTTTGCTCAGCCTTGGTGTAGGGAGGAGGGACCTGGACCTGCCTCAACTGAATGTACCAGGCTGTGCAGACTCCCCAGGGGAGACCTTGCCTTGGAGGAGGTGGGAATGGGGGGCATTAGGGGGAAAGACTGGGGGTATGGGAGGAGGGAGGACAGGGGAATATGTGGCTGATATATAAATTAAATTTATAAAATAAAAATATTTATTAAAAATTAAAACAAAGTGACCACACATGTATCTCTGTACTGAGAACTTGGCCAGAGGCAAGGGGGAAGAAACATTCAGCTCAGATTTCAAAATAAATTCAACAGAAGGACAGTGCAGGACGAAGAATAATTCAGAGCAAGCATTCATTACAAGCCAGTTCCTCTTTATTCTCCTGTTCTACTTTATATAAGTGCATTTTACTTTCATGTCCCTTTTGAAGAAAGAGAAAGCAATACATTTTCATGGAGAAATGGAATCAGAGCTCAAATGACTTCATTTTGTTAGGATTGTTAGCACAAAATCACACAGGCCTACTGCTTTTGCTGTTCATCATCTCCATATTCTCTGTGGCCTTGCTTGGCAACTCAGCAATGATCAAACTCATTCGTGTGGATCCCAAACTCCACACACCATGTACTTTCTCCTCAGTCAGCTCTCTCACATGGACCTGATGTGTATTTCTACCACTGTTCCCAAGATGACATTCAACTTCCTCTCTTGCCAGGAAACATAACTTACTGGGCTGTGGAGTGCAATCCTTTTTTTTTTTTTTTCTGACCATGGCAGGTTCTGAGGGCTTGCTCCTGACCATCTCATGGCCATCTGCCACACTCTTCAATATCCTTTTCACATGAGCTAAATGGTGTGTCTGGAGATGATCTTGGGCACTGGGATCCATTTACTCCTTATCAGACACAGTCTATCTCCTTCACAATCCTTGTTCCATTAACCATTTCTTCTATGATGTCCTTGCCATGTTGCCCCTGTCCCGTATGGACACTTGGGTTTATGAGTACATGGTATTTGTGAATACAAGCCTTTTTCTTCTATTTCCTTTCCTTGGCATCACAGCATCCTTTGGATGGGTCCTTTTTGCTGTCTTCCATATACGCTCAAACGAAGGAAAGAAAAAGGCCTTCACCACATGTTCAGCTCACTTAACTATGGGAACAGTTTACTATGCACCTTTTTTCTACACTTATCTTCATCCCAGGAGTCTCTGTTCCCCAACTGAGGATAAGATTCTGGCTGCTTCCCACACTATCCTCACCACCATGCTCAACCCCATCATCTACAGCCTGAGGAATAAGGAGGTCCTGGGGACCATAACAAGAGTCTTTGGGACATTCTCTTCCACAAAAACTGGATCATTTGCCTGGAGAATGTCAGTGTAGTGTTGCCTATTGGAAATGTACTGTGTCCCCAACACATGTCATACATTTCTGGTGACTCGTTCCTGGTAAAGATTAAATAGTATATTTATTATTACACACTAGTACAATTATTCACATATTTCATTCATAACATTACAGTCAATTATATCAAAAACAGAAATTTGACAATCACTATTCTAACAATTTGACACATTGCTTATGAGTGTATCAATATTATTGCATAGTGATACTATGTATGCCGATATTGACTTGTTTCTCCTTAATACCAGATTCCTAGCTGTTAGTATGCCCATTGTACCTTTGTAGAGTGCCTGCTTTTTCTTTGTGCTACAGCAGCACTAACAACAGGAGTAAACGCATATAGCAGAAGCAGCTGCAGCAGAGGCTGGAGCCTCTGGAGAGGAAGCAGAAACATGACAAGCAGGAACAGCAGAAGCAGGAGCAACAGCAACAGATGGGGAATTGGAAGCAGAGGCAGAAACAACAGTTCAAACATTTCTGTGATCAGAGTTCTCTAGTGTGAGCTCAGGTTTCTGCACTTGGTACTTACTGTCTTCTTCAGCCTTCAAGGAATATTTCAGATGTGTTATTTTTCATTAAAAAGGGAATGTTACACTTTCATTTCTTTCATCACTTTTCAATGCCATGGTCTTGAATTTAGTCCACAAATATCTGTATATTATTTTCAATTTTATCGTTAGAGACCACTAACATTTTTTGACCACTGCTTCATTTCTACTTGAGTGAAAGACCAATGGTTTCATAAATCTCAAAAGTAGATATGACCATCTGGCTTTTAAAAAATCTGCACTTTGTTACCTAACACATTCATTTCCTGCATGATGGGAAGAAGTATACAGATAAGGTCCAAATGTGTCCTCTCCAGTCTGCACGACCTGTTTGTTTAACAGCCAGATTAAGAGAAGGTGACAATGAAGGGCTTCTAGAAGGAAAGGAACCTCTCCCTTCTGTACTCCATTCATCCTTTCACATAGCCTTTCACAATTGCCCATTGGGATCCTGGGATAGCAACAGTGAAGGTGAACTCAAATTGCATGAACAAAGTGTGCCACCAGCTGCGGAGCTGCAAGTATGCATTCTGCAGATGCCATCTGGATTCTCAATCCTTTCCCATGACTGTTAAACCTGTGAAATGTAGAGTAATGTCTTGCTCCAGCAACATCATCTACTTTGAGTAGGAATATTGTGAGCAAAGCCTCAAGAATTTATTCAAAGCTCAGAGATGGTGCTATCCATCCATTTATGTCACAAAATAGTTGATAAAATTTCCACAAGTCTGACTCACATAGGTTACCCCAAAACCCTAAATTCTACCTGCTAAATTGAAGATGTGTGTTCTCAGGTCTTAGAGTGATCACTTGGCATTTAAGATTTCTTGAATTTGGATCCTGGCACCCAGCAGGGGGATCATATCTGTCTGAAACTCTAGTCCTAGGGGATCCAGTGCGTTCTTCTAACCTCAGTGAGTACTAAGCTTGCACAGGGAGCAGAGACATACATACAGGAAATCACTCACACACAAGCCTGCATGAGAATAAAATTGAGTGGGAGTTTGACAAACTGATTCAATGCTACTTGACAGCTGAGCAGCTCCTCTACTTGTACTTTCACATAATGTCTCTAGATTTCTGTCAGCCTTCACAACTCAGTCAAAGTCAGAATTAGGATCCTATTTTGGCATTAAATGCAAAATTCGCTCATTTTATGTTCTACCTAAAGTTTAAAAAAATCCAAATCTTGCCCCAATAGTAAAGCCTAAAATGGTTATAAAACAAAAAATTTAAGACAGATTAATCCTTAAATCAACACATGAAAGTGTATATACTTGGTAAAAATATTTAAAGTGGTTGTGGAAAATGATATCAAAGGTCCTAGTTAGAGATGAACTTAAACCACTATGGACACATGAATTTGATGAGAGATTTGTCAACTTTAGATACATTTTTATAGTTCTCTGAGTCATTATTTCCTCTTCATTATGCAGTTTACCATAAGACAATAATAAGGAAACCTACATTTAAAACACTTTTTGCATCTCCCTCTAGTATTTAGTCAGAAGAGCCCATGGTACCGGCCTCTAGGTACTTCACCATGCCATACACCAGTTGGAAAACGGAAACAATAAAGTCAATCAAGAAATATTTTCCTCAACTCCTGTGTGGTGATCTATACCTTTAATCTTAGCACTAGCAAGGCAGAGGCAGGTGGCAATTTGAGAGTTCAAGGACAGCCTATTCTACACAGCAATTTCCAGACTACTTAGGGATATATAAAAAAAGGATATATCAAAAACAAAGAAATCTACATCTAGATATAATTTCTTGAACATATAAAGTAGGTGATTTCTGTAAGCAGAATACAATTGACAGAGAAAATTCAGGACCAGCTGCTCCACCAATACAATGAACTTTCTCTTTTCCCAAACCCAGGACCATCCTTACAATAGTCCTGTGTCGTTATCAACTTTGCCTGTCTTGCTGTAATCCTAAATGAAGACAAAACATTTGATGCCTTGTTAGAGTTCAGTGGAGAAGAACGGACAGTGTCTGTCTTGATCCATTAGTTTACATTTTGCATGCTGCCTATACCAGGTAATCTTTGCTACTCCAAATCTTGTATTGGTCTGGGCTTAAATGTGTTGAACTGCAGAAACATGGTTACTTTGATATCAGTATCATGATACTCTTACAAAGTGTGTAAACCACTGACATGTTGGTTTACTAGATTTACATATATATTTACTGTCTACATTTCAATTAGTGATATTTTGGGGTGTTGATATATCATTTGGATAACTTTGTAAAGGAAAATTTCCCTGGGGGAAAACTACCAAATATTAACAATACCTTGAGTAGAGTCACAATTTGTAGTCAAATGATTCCACAAAGTATATTATCTTAAAGAGACTTATCTTGTTACATTCAAATCCTACTGCATTCAAAGTAGTCCAGATTCCACACAGGGTGCTCCAACTGTACCTACATACAAACTAACTGACTGCTCATTCATCCACCATCCAGTAAAGCCTTACAGACATTCCTATCAATTGACATTGAAAAATGACATTACAACTTTTGGACTGTCAATAAGAAGACATATTCATGTACTACAGACCATTTCGGCACTAAGAGATGACCTCTTCATAAAATGCAGTTATATTAAAAAAGTGGTAAGAAATATTTTCCGTTTGTACAGGTGAACCCCTTTGGCATTCCAATCATATCAAAATCTAAAGAAATCTTTTCCGGTTGAGGAAAATTTAAGGCAAGTTCCATCCCTATGAAGGCACTGAGATAATTTCCCCATTATTGCTACACATCTTTATACTCAATGTCACAGTAGAACTGATAAATTCAGCAACCATTTTTTTCTTGCTGGTTTATAAACCTGGAACTAGAAAAGCAAGCCACATGTGATCCAGACTTCAAAGTATGTGGTTATTCTTTTTTCTCTTTAATTTCTGATGGGCCACAACCATTCTACATTCTAAGAAAAACTCAAAATGCTCCTCACACTACTTCCAGAGACTCAAGATTTCATGAAGGCTGGGTATGGTGACACGTGCCTTTATTCCTAGCACTTGGGAGGCAGAGAGGCAGATGTCTGTGTATTCAAGACCATCTTGGTCTTCAGAGCCATGTTGGTGACAGTCAGGCCTATACAGAGAAACTCTGACTAAAAAGGCAAAAACAAAAAGAAAACACAACCACCACCACAACAACACCGAAATAGGGAATGGTGCTTGGTAGCTACTGGTGTTAGGCTGATTTTCTAACATTGTTTCAAACTCATCTGAGACCTAAGCAAGTGTTTGGTCTGTTTTCTTCTTCCTGCATCACAGCTGCCCTGTTGTGGAAATTTTGTTCATCCACAGGAAAGGTTTTCTGGCTTTTATGTGTACAATAACAAAACTCTGTAATTACTACTACTGATGATAATGATATTAATAATGATGATAATAATAATAATATTGAAGGAGAAAACGAAAAGGGAAGGGGTTGATCCTCTCCTAAGAGTGTTTGAGTCCAAGGCCAACAAGTTTTCTTCTTTGCGCCCTCCAGGCCCAGTGTTGCATGCAGCATCTCTCCCATCCTATAGAGGGCACCCCCTTGCCTCAGTCCTTGGAAATGGAGAGGTGGGTGAAGATGGGCAGGCTGAGACCTGGGTCCATGCTGGGAGAATCAACCCTGTTGAGGAGCCTGAGGTCTGCAAGAGGCTCATGTACCTGTCTTTGTCCCTCAAGTCCTGCATCTCTAGGCAACCCATTGATCACGAGCAGATGGGACAGATAGCTAGGCAGCTGGAAACCAAAGTTAGGCCAGGACATGCAGGTTGAGGGAGTTTTAGTAGGGGGTAGCACCTTGCATGACATCCCTGTTGTCTGCTGTGGTGGTCAGTAGGATGCAACCATAGCCTCTAATCGTTGTGTCTAGTTGGTCTAGCATTTGATGAGATGCTTGGCCCTGGCCCAAGGCAAAGGCTTATATTTATTTATTTTTAGGTTTTATTTATTTATTATGTAGACAGTGTTCTGCCTGCATGTGCCCTTGCAGGCCAGAAGAGGGCACCAATCTAATTGCAAAAGAGACACCATGTGGTTGCTGAGAATTGAATTCAGGACCTCTGGAAGAGCATTCAGTGCTCTTAACCACTGAGCCATCTCACCAGCCCCGCAAAGACTTATTATTATGGGAGGCCATGTATCTGGTTGCTGACAGGGCATCATGGAGGAACAGCAGGTTTGAGGCGCCCAGGGGGGTAAATTCACTGAAATGGAGCAGAAGAAAGAGGTAGATTTGAAAAAGGATAAACCCAAGGAGCATGAGCTTGGCGGTGGCATGCACAAAGTAGGGCTTTCTAGCAACAGGAGCAACTCCAGATCCTAGGCAGTTGGTTCTGGCTGGATTGGGAGTCTGAGAAACTGAGGTTGTGCTGCACACCAAATGCAGGCTAAAAGCTCACAGGTCTGTGGAGGCACCCCTACTCCACAAGTTCCCACAATGGTTCGAGCTGCTGCTCCTCTGCTGTCTGGATGATATAGCAGCCTGGATGGTATAGCAGCCTGGACCAGAGGGCAAGGGGTGTCTGTGGAAGGTGTAGCAGAGCTCAGTCGTTTTTTGTTGTTTTTTTTTTTTTTTAAGACAGGGTTTCTCTGTGTAGTTTTGGTGCATGTCCGGGATCTCACTCTGTAGATCCTCCAGGCTCTGCCTCTCAAGTGCTGGGATTAAAGGCATGTGCCACCACTGCCTTGCTGCAAAGCTCAGTCTTATACATGGTGGCCAAGTGAGCCTGCCCAGCTGGTAGAAATGCCCTGTGAACTGGCATGTCACCCCTTACTTTCATGTGCTGCTCTTCTTAAATGCTTGGAACAGCTTGGTCTTGTAGTGCATGATGTTAATCTGGGATCCATTGCTTAGCTGCCGCTGCTGCGAAGGTGAGGGAGTGCTGGATGTGATTGGTGTCCTTGATGAACAAGCAGTTGAGGAATTTGCTCTCCTTGTTTGCTAATGCCATGCCGCTGCCCACTAAAGCCTCCTTGAGCTGAAAGTTGGTTCAATGCAGTGAAGGCATTGTGGCTAAATTCAAAAATATAAAGCTTGACTAAAGTTCAGAAATGACATGATAGGATTAGAGTTTGTAATCCCTGTCTTAAAGAATGCAAAAGAATATATAAGTATGCTATTATATTGAATGAGAAATAGTCACTCATTATTTTTAATAAACTGTTGGTCTGTGATTATAACTTGGAGAGCAATGGCCTAGAATGACTTGGTTAGATGAGGCAGAGTATCTCTTGAAAATACCACCAGAACCTTTAGAACAGATGCCCCTTCTTGTAATACCCATTATCCTTTTTTCATTAGAAATAGGGTCCTCATGTTCAGGAGTACTTTTATATTTGTGAGGTTTAGACTGATTTTTGACTCTGCATTAAGGTAAGCCTCATGCTGTCATGTGTAATGTAACCTTTTCTTATTTAAACCCCACAATGTCTCTGTCACAATGCAGCCCAGATCTAACACTCAGCATAAGAATCTAGGCACAGCTGGGTATCTGACAGCTGGGTATCTGGGTAACCTCAGTTCAGCTGCCATATAACACACTTCATCTTACTCTGAGCATCTATGAGGTCTGCTTCCTTTCATTGTTATTCAAGCATGGAGCCTGGTATCTAGGCATGAAATAGCTTTTCTTATTACAGGTGGGATTCTCCAGAGGTCTCTAAGCAACCAGACTTGGCTCTGGGTTTCTTCTCTACTGATTAACCAAAAGAGCAGGATGATGAGTATTATGGGAAATCCTACATGTGTCAGTGTAGTCCTGTGGTGAGAAGTAAGGTTGCTCAGAGCAGACACACAACAGAAATGTGTACAGGTGCTTCCCAACACATAAATGCCAACAGTAGCTTTGGAAAGGAGCATTCTCCTCGAATGTCATTTGTTTGCCAGATTTCCAGGGTAATGAACTGTACCTGGCTTCTGAGCTACTCAAATTCAGTCAGGCACCTTCTCCCTCCCTGGAATGACTTCTTCCTCAGACTGCCACAGCATTAGGAAGGTTGAGAACTACTGCACTAGGGGGTCTTGTTTACAGGCAGATTTCTGTGCTTTCGATTAGACCCTCTGGACACACCCATTACTATATTAAACTTGCTTTTGTACACTGAGAAGTTATCAGTAAGACTCCAGTGAGCCAGGATCCAATGAAGTCCTTATATGAAGTGTCAGTGTTGCTTATTACTTACTGCTTGTGTGTGAGCTAAGAGAGCTTACCTCTATTTTTACCTCAGTCTTTCTCTGGCTTGGGAATAGACTACTCACATCTAAGAAGAATGTGGATGAGAGAGGAAGGCAGTGCAGGTTATCTGGACCATTTTTGAATCATCCAGAACATGTCATGGTCATTTAGCAGGCTGTTAGCTCCAGGAAAGCATGAACAAGCCTTAGAGACTCTCTGGACTTTGACCAGAAGAGTTTTTGCTCTTGGAGAGAATAAGAGGTAGACAATAAATAACAATAAGCCAGGCATCTATAGGACACATTTTGGTTCAGTTTGTTCCTACCAACAGTCTTAACACATTTACAATTTCCAGAGTCCCACATTCCCCTATCATGTTTTTCAGGTGATGGTTTGATGTTGCCCTTCTATGTTTCTTTGAGTTCTTCAGCCAAAGTAAGATAACAACAGTCCCAAATCACACAAATGGAATACACAGTAATATGTTTATAGGAGGACACCAGATAGAGAGATTCTAGCATAAGTGAGGAATGGGAAACCAGATGTCCTAACTTTATAGAGTGTGGGGACCTGACACCTCCACCTATATGCAGCTAGAGAACAATTGTAAATTTTCTCCCTCTCCATCAATAAGATGATTCCCATGGAAATAAATGCATGTTTGCAAGCTTGTGTGTATTACCTTTACCAGATTAGTCACCTTCCAGTCCATTACAACAACCACGGAATTTAATGAGCTATGTATCTATATTTATGGTCTCTGTGTATATCTTTCCTTCATTGGAAATTTTCATTTACAAAAGGAAGTTTTGCCACAGTTAACTCTGGCAAGAAATGGAGGACAGAGTTTTTAAGAAGCTTCTATGAAACCTTCAGTTTGCTCTGTGCCATTTCACGGCATGTAACTGGGTTAATTTTCCATTTGCTTCGACCCTAGTACTAAGATTGAACCTAGCACATTGCACATTATAGGAAGGTAGTCTATCTCTGAGTTACATTCCTAACCCCATTTATCGGTTACAAATACTACAGGAAAGATATCAAGATAAGCTTGAACTTCTGTTTGGCTACCCCAAGACTGGTCACTGCCAGTAGCTGACAGAATGTTTTCAAAATTAGGAATGTTTACATGAGAGACAAGAAGTACCTAGTCCACATTGCACAATCTGCACAGTTTAGTCAGAGAAAGGCTGATAGTAAAGTGTTATCCTCCTGCACAAATGCAAGAGTAAAAATCCATGCTAATCTATCTGATAGCATTTATCAGAAGAGCCACGTGCTTTGCTGAGGACTTACAGGGAAATAAGACATGGACTAATATAGACTTCTTCCCAATGATAGATAGATGGACAGTGTGACACATGCCACATGCTGGTGTTTGGTAGTGTTTGATTCATGAAGTCTCAGCTAGTTCCAGTGTGTCTACAGGTCTGCCTTGTTGTATCAGAGTTAGTTCAGTATCAGGTGACCAATGTCAGGGAGGAGCTGAAGCCCACTCCTCCTTCTGAAGCTTAAAGGTCTTTAAAATGATAGTTTGAAAGAATCAGACTGGAACTTACAAAGATAATTCCTTCATACATTGATTCTCTGACTCACTGTGAGTCTCAGGTAAGATCCATTCCAGGGATCTTCTGAAGTTTAATGGCCTCATCTGGAATGAATCTTTCCTCAAAACACAGTGTCATCTGCTGTGGTGAAAGAGTAGAGTCAACCATTTCTCTCCCTTTCATGCCTTGTACAGACATGCTATCTATCAGAGGCATGTGGTTCTTTCTGCAGGCACCATCTGCCCAGGCTAATAGGAAGCTTCCTCTTGACACTGCTTAGCTGCTACATCAACAGGTCTTATTACCCCATCTCCATCCCCAGGAGGATCTTCTCAATTGTTCATTTCAACTAATGGGTCTTTTGCATTGTCATCTAGATGAGAGGTGACACAACTGCCCCAACTCTGATAGTAAGAGATGCTGAGGGAGGATTCTGAACCCTGGAACAGCCTGCTTGAATGTCTGCCATCTCAAGACAGTCTTCCATGCCTCCTTCTTCTCCCTACAATTGTTCAGAAACATCTCTCTTTGGTTGGGTGTGAACCAGCCCATCTAACACACTAATACACTAGAAAGGCTGCAAGGACAAAAGGGGCTGAAGAGATGCCATATTCTTTCAGAAGATGTGTGGCTCTCCCAGAGGACCCATAGAGTAACCAACAAGCTTCTGTAACTCCATTTCAAGGTGGAATCCATTGCTCTCTTCTCTCTTCTGTGGAAATTGCATCTTGTGGTGGCTAGAGAGTAGGCAAACAACCCATACACATAAATACAGGTAAATGAATGTAAAAAACTTGGTTTGAAGTGAATAGTCGAGGCTACAGCATCTAAAACACCATGTCTCAATATGTCTTAGAAAGTTTCAGTCTCTACATTGTGGCCATCACTGGTGCTGTATTTCAAGGAAAACAGAGGCAAACAACTAGTTTTTTTTTTAATTTCCTTATAATCCTGTATTGAATGTTCTCATTTCCTGAGATGAATTAGAAAACATAGATGTCTTTCTCGAAATATGATGTGAATGATCATGTCATGAACATATGTGTATATAGACTGTGGATTTTGGTGGGTTTTGGGGGGTAGCTTAACATTTGATGTCAGGTATAGAATAAGGGTCATTCTTTTATCATGAAGTGGGTATCTATTGTAAGATATTTTGTTTGTGTCAGACAAATGAAGCTTGGTTGAAGATCAGAGGGTAAAGCTCGTTTACCATAGATGCCAAAAGATATTGGCACATAAGATTAATCCCAGCATATTGGAGGCTCAGGCTTTTAAATCCAGCACATGACATCTGGAGTCAGGATCTCTGCATATGTTCTGAGGATACATAGGAATAAGAAGTTTCTAGTGGCTGCTGCTCCGCTTCTCTGATCTTTTAGTTTTCACACTCAATGTCTGAACCCAGGTTTTTAGTGTCAAGGCTCCATTTGATAGAGACAAGATCAAGACACCATCCCTCTTTGTAGCCCTATCTGGCTGGAAACACACAATGTATCCAAAACCACCTGGATATTTCAGAGATCCATCTCTCCCTGTTGAGTTCTAGGGTTAAAGGAGTGTGACACCACACCTGAGCAAAATACAAGATTAAGAATGAACAGTTGAAAATTGCTTTTGATTTATGAAAATACAGTCATTTGAGTCAATGGGGCTTAAAGGGGCATTTAATACAGTGTATAGCCTTAGCAAAATATCAAATCAAGGGAAAAAACAAAAGAAGGAACAAAAAATAAGAAAGCATCAAATCAAAACAAAGAAAACCAAATCCTAAATGCAAGAAAACCCAAACCCTAAGATAAACAAAAAGTATTTACACTAAGCAGAGTTGTCTTCATGCAGATTTAATGGCACTGTCCTAAACTCTGTGGCTGGCTTATGACATTTAATAGGAATGCAGCACAGATTGTAATACCCCTGTCAAGATAAGTGTAACCATGACAGTTTGGGGCTTTGTATATTAAGCCCTTGCCAAGTTTGATCCTGTGCTATGTTGGACACCAGATGATGCCTTCAGGAAACATGTGTCTTGTTCCTTGCCTATCCAAGACCAAAAATGGACATGTGGAGCTTGTGCTATCCAAAGACATAAAAACCCATGGTGACATCACATCAAAATCCTTTCTCAGGACTTCAGTCAAGGCTGTGACACAGGAGAATCTGCAGTTGATTTCCTAATGGACAAAAGAAATGACAAAGATGACTAGTGAGGGATTGTTGTCATCTCTGTAGAGCATTAACTTCACCATCACATGAGCATGACATGCAGTAGCTTCAGCACTGGACTGCAGTGAGAAGATGATGCTTCTTGGTTTGGGATGTCTGGATAGCAGGATGACAAAAATACAGTCTCCCATGACATGTCTCCCTCCACATACAAAGTGTCAAGGACTCAGTCAGCTCATAAAATTCCACCTCAAGAACTTTCAGAGTAACTATGAGCAGAAACATATCCTCCCTCCATGTTGTTGTGCCCCTCACCCATACCACTTGTTGACATGATTCTTGGTGTGTTTTTTGATTAAAAACTGAGTATTATATTTTTATAAAATTAAAATGATATTAAATGGGGAAACATTCTGCAAGTTAATTTTCACTGTATTCATTTGAAGGTAACTAGTATTCTAATATTATAATTTATCAAGTTTGTAATTGAGCAGACCATTTTTTAACTTTTTAAAATTCATTTTACATACCAACCACAGATCCCCTCTCATCCATCCTATCACTACCTCACACCTTCCCCCACACCCCTGATCCCCTCCTTCAACAGGGTAAGTTCTCCCATGGGGGACAGCTAAGCCGGGTACATTTAGTTGAGGCAGGACCTAGCCCTTCCTGCTATATCCTGTGTGAGCAAGGTGTCTGACCATAGGTAATGGGATCTAGAAAGCCAGCTCATGCAACAGGGATAGATCCTGATGACACTGCCAGGGGCCCCTCCAACAGACACAGCTCTACAACATTCTCCAATATGCATGGGGCCTAGTCCAGTCCCATGCATGTTCCACAGCTGTCTCTAAAGCTCATGAGTTCCTTTGAACTTGGTTTAATTATCTCTGTAGATTTCCATATAATGGGCTTGATGATGCTTTGCTCCTATAATCCCTCTTCCTGCTCTTTGACTATACCCCCGGAGTTCAGCCTGATGAGAGGTTTTGGATCTCTGCATCTTCTTCCAACAGTTACTGGATGGAGGCCCTATCTAGGTTATTCACCAGTTGATTACAAGGTAAGGTCAATTCAGGCACTCTCACCACTGTTGCTAGTAGTCTAATCTGGGGTCTTTCTTGTGGATTCTTGGGAATCCAGGTTTCTTACCTAATCATGTCTCTTCTATCAAGATAATCTCATTCATTGCTCTCCAACTCTCTCCCTCCCCCAGCTTGACCATTCTGTTCCCTCATGTTCTCATTCCCCATCCCTTCCCCTCTATTGCCCCCTCATCCCCAGATTACTCTCCTCTGTTTCGCCTTCCCAAGGTGATATGTACTTCCCTCTTAGGGTCCTCCTTGTTTCCTAGCTTCTTTGGAACTGTGGGTTGTAGTCTAAATATCCTTGAGCACTGTGCTTTAGATAAATTGAATAAGAGTTGTTTTTCCTCTTAGATATATAATGATGTCATTAACAAAATTTATTACATAACACACTATCCCATTAGAGAGGTTTAGGGAATCATACATTTGAAGGCCTTTGCATGCCTGGTACATGGTACACATTAAATGCTTGCAGCTGTGGTGACCCATACTCTCATCTTTACTGAAATCATAGTCTGAATTTACAACTAAGTACAAATCCTCTAGCTTTATTTTATTTTTGGTGGGACAAGTAATTGAACAGGGCCCTCATTTGTCCTTCTGGGGCTCCTTGTAATGCACTCAATGAGCTGTCCTTTGCCGACTTGTAGAGCTGGTGTTCCTGCAGCAACTGCCCCAGCTGTCTGCCCAATCTGCATTTTATACAAGGAGGGGAAAGCTAAGGAAATGAGTGACTGGCATTTGACTGAAGTCTTGAAGAGTTTAATATGAGCCACAATATCCATGTGATTCCAGTGTAAAGTCATGATGATCATTAAGGCAGAGCTCTTCAGATGAATAGATAAGACTTGTTGATTTGAAATATAGATGGACAAGGATGCCATTAGTATTTTATTTGATAACACAGTGCCCCAGGACTTGTATCTTTTTTCCTCCAAAGGTTACCATTTGGAAGTCACAGCAAGGCATATATCAAGCAGCTGAGAGCAATGGATGGCAGTTTCTGAGGACAAACAGGCCATGGGGTAACAAAGGAAGAAGTATTTGTTCTCACCCTGCTCTGCAGGACCTTTCTAAACTGGGGCCTTTTGAAGGTTTTGCCAATTGTATTTTTAATTCAGTACCTGATGGTGAAGAAATCAAGTCATCTTGGAGCTGACCTTGTGGTATAAATACTGGATGGGTCTAGAGACATGGCCCATGTGGTAAAGTTCATGTCACCAACCCTGATGCCCTGAGAGAAAGGAGAGAACCAACACCTACAAGTTGTCCTCTGATTCACACTGGAGATGTGGTATATGTGTGTCCACATATGTGTGCAGGTGCACCCACAAACACATATGCATAACACATGTAAAATGAATTAGAAAGCATTTGAGTCTTTTGCCTGAAAGTAGTTGAGTTGTCCCTTCCAGGGACAGCAGTTGAAAGCAGGTAGGCACAAATCCTCAGGTCACAACAGAACCTAATGTCTAGTTGATGCATCACTAATGCCTAAGATTTTCTTTTCTGACAAAAGGTCCATGGTTGTAGGATGTTAAGGGGTCAGGTAGATTTGTGATAGAGTCCTTGACAAGCATCATAAGACCTTGGGTTCCCTCTCCACCATACAAACACACACACACACACACACACACACACACACACACACACACACACACACACAATGAATACAAAAACTCCAGTGATTGTTTAGGAACTCATGTAGTGGCTGACCTGTACTGTCTACCATCTTGAGGTGGGAGCCTCCTAATTCATTATGACGTAAGGTAGCCACTTGAGTGCTAGGCCTTCCAACTACAGAAACAGGGAGGAGGCCCTGACCTTTAAGTGGAGTTCCCCAAAGTCACTTGACAATTCTATTTAATCCCTTCAGCCAGTATTTATATAGCTGAACCAGATCTGAGGAGGCTGGACAATGTTTCAACTCTGGGTGGCCCTGTGCTGGGTATAAATAGGGAGCCCTGTTGTGATCAAAGAGACAATGGGACAGAATGCAGAAAGCAGGCAAGTCTCAGCCACTTGAGTCTGAGTACGTTTCTCATGCTTGGTTTGACAAACATCAGAATATGTCCCAGGACTTGTCAGAATGAAACATTATTGGGATACAGTGAGACCAAAGACCACTCATGGAAACAAAGACAAGACAGACTCCATATGCTTCATCTTATGACCTTTTGCTTTCTCACTAATTTTAGGACTGAGGGGAGTGTACATGTATATATGTATGTGTGACATTTAAATCAGATAACATTCCCTTAGAAAAAGCAAGCTATCCAAAACAGTCCTGAGGTGAGGGAACAGGTGAGTATTATGTGCTGAGTCATCAGCTAACACAATTTTCAACCCACTATGCCCTCATCAAAGTACCAACAGGGTATGAGACAATACATATCAGGGCCCCTTCCTTTATGTTATTAATATAGTCCCTTGTAGTACAATCATGTGCCTAGTTGAGAATGTTTTAAGAAACTGCATGCAAGCATGCCAGTGGTGAGGCATGACTTTAATCTCAGCACTTGGGTTGCAGAGCAAGGTGGATCTCTATGAGTTCAAGGCGAGCCTTGTCTACAGATTGACATTCAATACAGTAGCACAGGAACCAAAGCTACACAGAGAAACCCTGTCTCAGAGAAAGAAAGAAAGAAAGAAAGAGAGAGAGAGAGAGAGAGAGAGAGAGAGAGAGAGAGAGAAAGAGAGAAAGAGAGAGAGGGAGGGAGGGAGGGAGGGAGGGAGGGAGGGAGGGAGGAAGGAAGGAAGGAAGGAAGGAAAGAAGGAAGGAACAAAAGAAGAAACTGCATTCAGTGGCACACACCTTTAATCCTAGCACTGAGGAGGCAGAGACAGGAGGATCTCTGACTGAAGCCAGGGCAACACAGAGAAATTCTGTGTCAAAGAAACCCAACCAATAATAATAATCATAACCATCATAAAATAATTTAATAAGAAGAGTACTGAGAAAACTAGGTAGAATATCCAATGTATTTTATTTAATATAACAGATCCAAAATGTCATTTCAACAGAAGTCAGCATAATAGCTTACAAATGAGACATTTTACATTATCTGTCCTGGTTTCACAAACCCATTGTGTGTCTCATCTTATATAATAGCTCAAATTCAGGAGATCAATACCTCATAGATGGCCATTCAGCCTCTCTGCTGGCCAAGGAAGTTCCCCTAGATTCCTCTCTGTCCTTACACTGGCCAGAAGTCATTTCCTGTGTCAATCATCCTGACCCCAAAACCAAGGTCCAGTGAAGTAGTTCTCACCTTGTGGGTCATGACTCCTTTGAGGTCAAAAAACCATTTGGAGGGGTTGCCTATGACAACAGGAAAACACAGATTTTTTTATGTACAATTTATAACATTAGCAAAATTACCCTTATGAAGTGGCACCAAACATATTTTTATTGTTGAGAGGGTCACCAGGACATGAGGAACTGTATTAAAAGGTGGCAGTATTAGGAAGATTGAGAACCACTGATCTAGTGAGAGGTCAATAATTCTCAGTCATAACAGCAAGAGACTCTGGTGTGGACAGACTCTAGAATCACCCTTCTTTGGAAGCTCAAGAGGAGCCTTGTAGATGTAGGAAGTTCAGGGCTACAAGAATCATATTCCTGGCTGACAGAGTAGCTAAGAGCATTTGCTGCTGTTCCAGAAGACCCTTGTTTGGGTACCAGGACATGTGCTGGGTGGCTTAGAGCTGACTCCAATTCCAGCTGCAGATGATCTGACAGAGTCTTCTTCCCTGGAACAGCTTCACATATGTAGAATCCACACAAACAGAGCCCCCCATACACATAAATAAAAATAAATCCTAAACAACCATGTTCTCATGCCATTCAGGTTGTCCCATGCCAAATAGACTTGGCTGACTCATGCAGCTAAGACATTAGGCATGATTGGACTCTAATAAAGTTAAGTCTGAGCTGTATATCATCAGATGGGGTTAATATTAGAAATAAACCAGGGGCTGGAAAGATGGCTCAGTGGTTAAGTAACTGATTGCTTTTCCAGAGGTCCCAGGTACAATCCGTAGCACACAAAACTCCAGTGCCAGGATATCTGGCACCATCATACATATACATGCAGGCAAAATGCGAATATACTTAAAAATAAATAAATTTTTAAACAAAAAATAAAGTTGGCCCATGGTGGTGTACACTTTTGATCCCAGTACTCAAAAGTCAGAGGCAGGAAGATCTCTGTGAATTGGATGATACCATGATCTACAGAGCAATTTCCAGCACAGCCAGGGCAACACAGAGAAACTGTGTCTTGAAAAACTGTAGAAGAAGAGGAGGAGGAGGAAAAGGAAGAGGAGGAGGAGGAAGAAGAGGAGGAGGAGAAGGACGAGGACGAGGAGGAAGAGGAGGAGGAGGAGAAGGAGGAGGAGGAAGAGGAGGAGGAGAAAACAAGCCAGGCTGGAAAATGGCTGACTGGGTAAAGTGCTTTCCACACAAGCATGAATCCTACATTTGAATCCCAGAACCCATATAAAGCTGAGTGTGGAAGCTGTTGGGTCTCAAATCCTAGAGTTCCTATGCTGAGCTGGGAGACAGAGACAAGAGAACCAATAGAAACACAGCCCAGTATTCCAGGAACACACAGTGGCAAAAACAATAAAGAGAACCAACATAGATGGCTCAGCTGGTGAAAGAACTTACTATGAATCCTGATGACCTAAGTTTGTTCCTTGGAACTCGTGTAAAGTTGGAAGGAGAGGATATACTCCCAAAGTTCTCCTCTGATCTCCACATGCAAGCAATGGCATGCACACACCTCCCCCTATACAGACTAAAAATACAATCCAAAGAGACCCTGTCTCTTGGTAGAAGGTAAGCACAGACAACTGAGACCATCTACTGACAACAATACTCATGCTCACACTCACACAAACACATATGCACACATATAATACACACACTACACACACACACACATACACACACACACACACACACACACACACACACACACACACACATCAACACAACAATAAAATAACAAAATTCCCCAGGTAGCCTGCACTGTCATATAACTCATTCTGACATCTTTAAAATACTACCTGGTAGGCTATGAATTTTTAGGTTTCACACCAAACCAGTGGCCCATCAGCAATGGATCTAGATCAGAATTTCCAAGTCCAATTTCTAGTCACCACTCTGCATGCCCTGGGAGACATCCAGAGTTGTAATTTGGGAAGGATGCTTTTGGAAAACACATTCTGGTCATCACTCCTCTGTATCATGTCTTGGTCAATTCTTATCCCATTCCTCTTTCAGGAATTGTCTTGAGTCCAATGACCATGACTGTAACAATGCACAGGCCTCACAGCACTGGTGTCATTGTGGGCTGCTGCTGATCTGACCATCTTCGGCCCTTCTGACACTGGGGTTTCTATCTAAGCTGGGTGTATTTCATTTTGCTTGCTGTCTGTCTCCCAGGGATATGGAAGCATTGTGAGGTTTGATATGTTGTCTTCTGTTCATCCTCAATGCTATCACAGGGCCTGCAGTACAGTAAGCACTTTAAACATGCAAGTCAGATGTAGGACATGGTGGCCAATGCGTTTGATCCCAGCACTCAGAAGGCAGAAACAGGTGGATATCTGTGAGTCTGAGACCTATTTGTCTACTGAGTCCAGAATAGCCAGAGCCTCATAGTAAGGCACTATCTCCAAAAACAAACAAGGAAAAAGTGAGTTTGAGAGTTCATTGGCCCAATATTTACCCTTAACATACCTTTTGCATACTCCAGAATGAAGGGGCATTCTGTTGCCATTGTTCCTTGAAGAAACATTGTTTCTAGGAATGTCCTATTTATAGTCCCTTTCCAAGTGACCTAGCTTTCCACATCCAAAACATCTGACATTTCTCAAATCTCTTAAAATTGCTTCTCCTATCCACGTATCATCATGGCCATGAGACTCAACATTAATCATGTCTCTAATCCAATCTTCCAAGGGTGAAGATCTTGCCTTTAACAGCCTGATAATTCTCTTGCATACTGCATTCATGTTCTCAAAAGCCAAAGATTCAATTATTATCTGCCTAGCTTCTGAATTTGGGACCATTCTATTTACTGCTGAAGACAGTCTTTGTAAGAAATCTGTGAAGGATTCTTTGGGGCCCTGTGTAACATTTGTGAATGACTCAATTTTCATTCATGTTTCCTCAATTCTGTCTCATGCATTCATGGCTACCAGTTGACATAGAGTTAGGGTTTGGTTATCATATAAACATTGTCTTTGTATTTCAGCATATTGGTCTTCTCCAACAAGCTGATCCTGGGAGATTTGTATACCTTCATCCAACCTCTGACTTTCTATGTTTATAGCCTCATCTCTTAACCACATGCGCCACTGCAGCTGTGCTCCAGGTTCCAGGACAGCAATTACAAGTTCTTTCCAGTCTTGAAGGATAATCCTATTACAAGTTGACCAGGAATTTAACGTTTGATTTACAAATGGGGAATACATGCCATAAGAGACTATAGCCTCCTTAAACCTTCTTAAGTGTAACATTTCACCTGGAGTCCATTTATTTTGTACATTCACTTGATCAAGTAGCTGCTGTACAGTTATAGGATGAATCAAGTTTGATTTTTTGAAAACAGGCTTTCTTTCTGTAACCTTATAATCCAATCCATAAATAATTCACTCTTAAATTTTTCTGTCTGAATCTGAATTACTCTATAATTCATTTTAACAGATTTTTCTAAAGCTTTTATCCTGGCACTTAAATTGACTATCTATTTAAATTGTAAAAAAGGTAATAATATGCATAATTGATGTTACATACATCCTATCAACATTAATCCACTCATATAATTATTCCATTTTCAGACTGCCTAATGATTTATCAAACAAAAAAAAAAGATTTTCTTCTATTGTAGAGATATTACCCATATTTTTAATGTGGAAAAAAGTCTCTTTCAAGTCATTTTTCCCTTTAAAATATCTGATATCTTAAATGACTTACCAAAGTCTGTATGGAACAGCAGAAATCCAAGGGAATTTTGAAACAGCTACCAGTATCCATGATGGGAATCCAGAGAGAGAGAGAGAGAGAGAGAGAGAGAGAGAGAGAGAGAGGTAGCCATGCATTCTGGGTAAAAGCTCAAATCCTGCCACATGCTCCCGCTTGAGTCGATTTGAGCATGAGCTCTGGCTTCCTTAAGCTCCTACCATGTGAGTTGGTGATTCAGCCAGAAGCAGCTCCAGATGCAGCTGCATGTAGCTGCTGTAGCTGCAGTTGATTGCAGCTCTGACTGCATGCAGACAGACAAGTAGCTATGGCATGACCTGGGACCTGTAAACTCTGGCTGAGCCGGGCCTTGAAATCCCTGGCCGGTGAGGCCACCAACAGTTTCTCATGAATTCTTGCCATGTGGGCACCAAAAGTAGATGAAATTCTAAATGGTCTTAGTAAATAAGAAACACAGAGCCAAATACTGAGTTAAATGCCCAAGAGGTCAGATCACTAGCAAATAGGCTTTAGCTTACCAGTGGATGCCACCCTTTCCCTGAGAGAGAGAAAGAGACCTTCTTCCTCTGTCCTGTCTATTCATAGTCTTTCTGTTCTGCCTTCTCATTGGCTCTAAATCCAACCACATGACTTCCTCATCACTGCCTGTCTATACAGACCTCCAAGTCTCTATGGTTGCTATTGAGATTAAAGGCGTGTGTCACCATGCTTGGCTGTGTCCTTGAATACACAGAGACTCTGCCTGCCATGTGATCAGGATTAAGGGTATGTGCTACCACTGCCAGACTTCTGCTTAATGGCTATGACCTCTTGACTTCAGGAAACTTTATTTATTAACATACAAATAAAATCACATTTCAGCACAAATAATATATCACCATATCATTGCTTGTCTACACACAGTCCTATAACAAATCTGGGCATTGGGCAGTATACGAAGGTACTCATCAGGAATATAACTCCATCTAACTCCATCCTAATTTGAACACAGAATGAAAGGATTTGGGGTATCATCTGTGATTCAATAGTATTGAATTGCTCATGTTGATGAATAGAGGGATACTGAGGAAGGAATGAGACATTCTTGGGCAGTGTTTGGATAGAAAAATAAGTTCCCAACTTGGGATGTACTATGGTGCTTCCAATGAAGGTAAGAGTACTCTAGTTTTTGAAGGAGATCCAAATGGATTCCTCTGTGTTCCAAGAGAGGCTTCTGGAAAGTGAAGCTGAGCTTCTGGTCAGTTCAGGGAGAACCAATTAGCAGGGTTGCAAAAGCTGTTCCCCATGACATC
Organism: Onychomys leucogaster; assembly: GCA_949786385.1. Lineage (NCBI taxonomy): Eukaryota > Metazoa > Chordata > Mammalia > Rodentia > Cricetidae > Onychomys > Onychomys leucogaster. The sequence continues at coordinate 43,121,212 of OX460426.1, read as the reverse complement.
AGCAGTCTCTTCTCTGGAAATTCTATTGTATCCCGGAGAGCTCTTGGCATCCCCTGTGATCTCACCACTGTTGTAGCACTCCAGCTGTCTTAGAGCATTCCTTCACTGCCTATAGGGTACATCATTAGATATGCTGTCAAGACTGAGGAGTCTACTTGGGAGACAGAATGGAGAATGTCCAGAGACAAGAGAGAGGGAGAAGGAAGCTGGCCTTCATTCTCAGAGTAAAACAGGAACACAAAATGGTGCTGGAGAAGGCAGAGTGAGTGCTGGGCAAGAGATTGTGAGCTTCCTAGAGGAGGTGGGCTTGAGCTTGGCCTTCTAGTAATGGGCCAGAGGAGCTGAAGCACAACACCTGAGTGCTAGTGCATTGTGCCATTTTTCTCCTGGCTGATGAAACCACAGGCAGGCTTTGAGGATCTGGACCATATTGCATCCTGTGCCTCTGTGAATATGCTTGAAATTGTGTTCTTTGTTCCCTGAAGCATTTGTAGGAAGACAGAAGAAACCCCTGACTGCTTACACAGCCATATCTGTACAGAGTGACTGGAGAGCTAAGATCCACAGAGTCCCCACTCTCAGCCTGGCACAAAATGTTTGTTTCCAGACACGATCTTTCTGTTTGGGCCTCTGGTGGTCTGTCCATCCTCTATGCCTTGTCATAAGCAATTTCACTTGTGTTCATCTACCCACAGAGACTGCAATGGAGCCATCATTCCACCCATACCTACTAACCAAAAAACAGGTGAAGAAGGAAATGGAGAGGCTGATCATAGTGGTCTATGCTAGCAGCATTTGGCTCTAATTCTTGTGTTTGCTGGCGGAAATGTGGGGAAGAAGGGAGGAAGTATCACTATGTATTGTCCTGGATCCAGCTCTATGAGGCACCTTCTCTGGCAAAATTATAATGGTGCCTTTACAAAAAGTTCAAGGATAGGAGGCTTCAGGTTTGTGCAGTCCTTGATTAGAGGGATTCTGCTGCAAAGTGGCCACCTGATCCTGGCTCCAGGTCAGATGAGGAACAATATAGAGACCTTGGACAATTAGGCAGGGATTCTAGGCAGGTCTCCCGGGCTCCAGGAGCCTCAACTTGACACTAAGTTCAGGGAAATTGGAGCTTGAATTCACTTCCATCCAAATATTCAGTGTGCCTTATTTTTGGTACTGAGAATGGGAACAGGCCCTTCCATGTTCTCTATCACAGAGCCATACCTCCAATCTGATTTGACAGTTCTTTTCAGTTCCTTTTTGAAAATTTCTTTTCTCTTATTTTTACAAAATTTTATTATGTATATTAGCACATGTGGGAGTCAGAAGACAACTTTTCAGTCTCATTTTTTGTTACTCCACATTTAAGAAAATTCTGCCTGGGCGGTGATATCACATGACTTTAATCCCAGCACTCGGGAGGCAGAGGCAGGCTGATCTCTGTGAGTTCAAGGTCAGCCTGGTCTACAGAGTGAGTTCCAGGAAAGTCACAAAGCTACACAGAGAATCCCTGCTCAAAAAACAAAACAAAACGAAAGAAAAAAAAGAAAATTCTGGGGATTGAACTTATGTGTTCAGGTTTGTGCAACAAGTCTTTACCTGCTGAGACATTTCATAAGACCCTGACTTTCATTTGAATATTATTTTAATTTTTTCTTTTTATTACTTATTTCATATTTTATGTATATGAGTGATTTTTCCTGTAGGTATGTTTGAGAACTGCATTGTTGCTGTTGCGTGAGGAGGCTGGAAGAGTGTGTTTGAACCTCAGTATCGTGGCTGGGACATAAACCCTCATCCTCCATAATAGAAGCCAGTGCTCCTAACTGCTGATCCAACTCTCAAACTCACTTTTTCTTTCCTTCTTTGTTTTGTAGATAGTGTCTTACTATGTAGCTCTGGCTGTCCTGGAACTCAGTCTATAGACCAAGCAAGCCTCAAACTCACAGACATCTACGTGCCTCTGCCTTCTCAGTGCTGGTATCAAAGGCATGGGTCACCATGTCCTACTTCTGACTTGTACATTTAAAGTGCTTACTGTACAGTTGGCCCTTTGTTATCATTGAGGATGAGCACTAGACAACAAATTTAACACTGCTTCCATCTCCCTGAGGAGACAGACAGCAAGGAAAATGAAACACACCCAGCTTAGATGGAGGCCCCAGTTTCAGAAGGGCTAAAGATGCTCAGATCAGCAGCAGCACACAATGACACCAGTGCTATGATCCTTCAGTATTGTCATAGCCATGATCATGGGGCTCAAGACAATTCTAGAATGGGAGAATGTAAAGGGATGAGGTAAGAATTGACCAAGACTTGATATAGAATATGCATTCCTAAAGCATGCATACAGACTTCCCATCTCTGGATGATTCTCAAGGCTAGGTGACTAGAACTTGAGACTTGGACATTCTGGTCTAGATCCATTTCTGATAGGCCACTGAATTTAACTTGAAAATTTGAACTTGACAATTCATATGTCTTCCAGGTAGTATTTTACAAATGTCTGAATGAGTTATGAAACAGTACAGGATAGCTGGGCAATTTTGTTGTTTAAACTGTGGGGTGTATGTGTGTTTGAGTATGTGTGTGTGTGTGTGTTTGTGTGTGTGTGTGTGTGTGTGTGTGTGTGTGTGTGTGTGTGTGTGATTGTGAGCAAGAGTATTGTCATCAGTAGATGGTCTCAGGTGTCTGTGCTTACCTTCTACCAAGAAACAGGGTCCCTTGGATTGTATTTTTAGTCTGTATAGGGGGAAGTATGTGCATGCCATCGCTTGCATGTGAAGATCAGAGGAGAACTTTGGGAGTCTATCCTCTCCTTCCAGCTTTAAAACAGTGTTAAAGAACAAACTTAGGTCATCAACTTCATGGTAAGTTCTTTCACCAGCTTAGCCAGCTAAGTTGGTTCTCTTTATTGTATTTGTGACTGTGTGTGCCTGGAAAACTGGGCTGTGTTTCTGTTGGTTCTCTAGTCTCTGTCTCCCAGCTCCGAATAGGAACACTAGGATTAGAGATACAACAGCTTCCACACTCAGCTTTACATAGGTTCTGGAATTCAAATGTAGGATTTATGTTTGTTTAGAAACACTTTACCCAGTGAGCCATTTCCCATCCTGGCTTTTTTTCTCCTCCTCTCCCTCCCCATCCTGGTCCTTCTCAACATCCTCCTCCTCCTCCTCCTCCTCCTCCTCCTCCTCCTCCTCCTCCTCCTCCTCCTCCTCCTCTGCTTGTACAGTTTTTCAAGACACAGTTTCTCTGTGTTGCCCTGGCTGTGCTGGAAATTGCTCTATAGATCAGGCTAGCCTCCAATTCACAGAGATCTTCCTGCCTCTGCCTCTTGAGTACTGGGATCAAAAGTGTGCACCACCACTGGCAAGATTTTATGGTTTAAAAGTGTATTTATTTTTATGTGTATTGGCATTGTGCCTGAAAATATACTATATGAAGGTGTCAGATTTCTGGGAACTGGAATTAAAGGCTATATTGAGCTCCAATGTGGGATATAGTGATTGAATCTGGGCCCTCTGCAAAGCACCAGTAACTTAACTGCCGAGCCGTATCTGCAGCCCTGGCTAATTTCTAGTGTAAACCCCAGCTGATGATATGGAGCTCCGACTTAACTCCATTAGAGACCAGTTATGACTAAAGTTGGAGCTGAAGGAATCTGCCAGCTCTGTTTGGAATGAGACAGCAAGAATGGCATGGGGAACATGGTGAGTTTAAAAAAAAAATGACTGAGCAATGTCTAATAAAAACTGATGGAAAGTTGAGCTGTACAGTCAAAGAAAGGTACTATCCATTTTGTGGAATGTGGGGAATTTGTGTATAAAATATATGCTCCTTTTCTTTTTGAAGAACAATGTGTAAAATGTCTATGAGCAAACTCCCATCAGGACCTTGATTTCCCTTCCTCAGAAAAACTGTCCTTACCATTATCATGAAGTCCATTACTTCTTGGTAATAAGGAGATGCAGGTACTCATGGAGAATCATACTTCACATAAACTTCTATGCTTTAGTAGGAGATGAACACGCACTTTACAACATGGAAGTACTGAGGCATTTCCAAACATTCAAAGAATTCAAGAGTGCTGAAGGATTTCCCTTGAGTCTCAGCAGAGATTCCTGGAATGGGATACCTTACTTCTGGTGAGTTATAGGAGAGCTGGTTAGCAAGCAGGTAATGACAGTTCCCCATGACATGAAGGGTCTCTTCCCTGGACATTCTATTGTATCCTGGAGACTTAGAATGTTTTCTGATGTCATCTGTGTTGTAGTAACACCAACTGCCTTTGGACAGTTGGTTCAGTGCCCTTACAGTTCAGCCATGAACATGTTGGGAAGACTCAGGAGTCTATTGTTTAGAGAGAAAGGAGAGGAAAGAGAGACCAAAGAGAGCCAGACACAAGCTGGCCTTCAGCCTCCATGTAAAAAATCAAGAAAGATATGGTCCAGAACATGGTACAGTAAGTTCTGGGCAGGAAATTGGCATCTTTCTGAAGGACATGGGCTTGTGGTGAATCTTCCTGTAATGGGACTCTGGAGATAGGAGTCTCTGGGAAGCATCTGGACTTCCCTGCTTGTCAGGGCTCCTGAAATTCAAGGACTCTAGAAGAGTAATCTGCCTGCCCCAGAAGTCAGGAGTGAGTAAGGCCAAAGCTGTTGTAGTGGGAGCTCCTTCCTTTCAATCCTACAGGAGGGTAGGGGTTGAGAGTGGACAAAAAAGGCCAGAATCATGGTAGGAGGTTCAAGTGAAGTATGCCCAACAAAAGGCACATCATTAATGTTCTTCAACCTCTGTGGCTTCATTTATTTACTGCCCAGCAGCTCTGTGCATCCTCTGTTCTCACTGAGGAGTCTTCGTGAGGATGGTGAAAATGTTCTGTGCTGTATGGCTTCTTAATTTTTGCCATGTGCTTAGAGTTACCTGTCAGGATATTTATGCATCTTTAATGACCTGAGTACTTGTGGACTGTGTCAATTTTATGTTGGCTTTGATAGCAACAGACCAGTGAACTCTGCAGCCAAGTTGAATGCAGTGTCTGGAGTTGTTAATGAGCCTCAGGAGGCTCTCTCCTTAGTTACCTGAAGTGTGTGCTAAAGGAGCAGAGACAATCAGCTGGCTGAGACTTCCATCTCCTATCTGTTAGCCTGTGTCTTTTTATAGGCAATTAAGTCCATTGATATTAAGGGATATTAATGACCAGTGATGGTTAGTTCCTGTTATCTATTGGTGGTAGTGTGTGTGTACTTCTCTTCTTTGGGGTTTACTGCTATGGAGTTATCTGTTTGAGGCTGGCATCCATGGTCTCTTCGTGTCTGCATTATATCTGTCTAGATTATTCTGGCTTTCAAAGTATCCATTGAGAAACTGGGTGTTATTCTGATGGGTTTGCCTTTATAGGTCACTTGGCCTTTTTCCTTTGCTGTTCTTAATGTTCTTTATTTTGTAGGTTTAGTTTTTTAATTAGTATGTGGCGAGGGGACTTCTTTTGGGGGTCTAGTCTGTTTGGTGTTCTATAGGCTTCTTGTATCGTCATAGGCATTTCCTTTAAGTTGGGAACATTTTCTTCTATGATCTTGTTGAGTATATTTTTCTGTGCATTTTGGTATTTCTGTGCCAGTTGGTATTTTTCTCCTTCCTCTATCCCTATTATTCTTATGTTTGGTCTTTTCATTGTATCCCATATTTCTTAGACATTTTGTGTTATGAATATTTTGGCTTTGGTATTTTCATTGACTGATATATCGATTTCCTCTATTCTGTCCTCTACACCAGGGATCCTCTTTTCCATCTCTTATATTCTGTTGGTTATGCTGCATCTTTTTCTCGTTTGTTTACTCAGATTTTCTATTTCTAGAATTCCATCTGTTTGTGTTTTCTTCATTCTGTTTCCCTTTTCATGTCTTGAACTGTTTCCTTCACATGCTTCATTGCTTTTACATGGTTTTCTTTAAGGGATTTGTTACTTTCTTCAAATTTTTTGTTTGTCTTTTCCTCTATTTCTTTATGAATTTCATCCAATTTTTTATTTGTCATTCTTTCAATTTCTTTATTGATTTCATCCACTTTTTGTTCATCTTTCCCTCAATTTAATTTTTCTATTTTTTTCTTGAAAGGTCTCTAGCATCTTTTTTTATAATTTTTTTCTTTATTAGGTGTACCAATTTTACATCAATGTGTAGTTTTGGTGTCTTTTTCAAAATATGTGTCTTTAGTTGCATGGCCTTAAAACCAGGTTATCTCTTCCATTCCATTTATCTGTGAGCTTGCTGTTGTGACAGTAGCATGCAAGCTTTTTTACTATAGCTCTGCATTATCACTTGGTATCATGTAAGGTGAAAACCGAGCATTGTGCTTTTTACTTGGGCTTGTATTTTGCTATCCAGAGTTTTTGTGCTTCTATATGAGTCTTCAGACCCCCTCACCCATTTCTGTGAGGAATGCTACTGGAATTTCAACTGGAATTGCATTGAATCTCTAGATTGCTTTTGGTTTAAAAAAAAGCCATTTCTCACAATATTGAATTCTTTCCATCCTTGACCATGAGAGATCTTTGAGTGTTCTAACATCTTTCTCATTTTCTTCCTTCAGTGTCTTAATTTTTCATTAACAAAGCCTCTTTGTTAGGTTTGTTTGTAGATATATTTTCTTGAGGTTGTGAGTGGGAGTGTTTCCATGATGTCTTTCTGAGCATGCTTGTTATTTCTATATAAAAACACTTCTGATTTGCTAAGATTACTATTTATTGTATTTGTAATATCTTATTATATTTTTGTTACATTTTTCATGCTTTTTAGTATAATAGTAATACTGGTTTAACTGAAACCATTTTTTGTGTTTTATTTTTTTCTTTATTATTATGTGTTTTAAATTTTATACATCAGCCATGGGTTCCCCTGTCCTCCCCCCTCCCGCCCCACCCCCACCTTCCCCCCCAAGCCCCTCCCCTCCATTCCCATGTCCTCCAGGATCAAGGCACCACTGGGGATTCATTTAAACCTGGTGGATTCAGTAAGGCAGGTCCAGTCACCTCCTTCCAGGCTGAGCATGTGTCCCTGTGTAGGCCCAAGGTTCCAAACAGCCAGCTCATGCACTAAGGACAGATCCTGGTCCCACACACTGGATGCCTTCCAAACAGATCAAGCTATTCAATTGTCTCACTTATCCAGAGGGCCTGATCCAGCTGGGGGCTCCACAGCCTTTGGTTCATAATTCATGTGCTTCCATTCGTTTGGCTATTTGTCCCTGTGCTTTTTGCAATGTTGGATTCAACAATTCACGCTCTTGCAGACCCTCCTCTTTCTCGACAGTTGAACATCTGGAGCTCCACCTGGGGCCTGGCTGAGGATCTCTGCATCCACTTCCATCAGTTATTGGATGAGAGTTCCAAGACGACTGTTAGGGTGTTTGGCCATCTGATCACCAGACTAGGTCAGATCATGCTTTCTCTCGACCATTGCCAGCAGACTACAGAAGATATATCATTGTAGATTTCTGGGGACCTCTTGAGCACTCTGCCTATTCCTGGTCTCATGTGGTCTTCATTTATCATGGTCTGGTATTCCTCATTCTCTCTTTCTGTTCTTGATCCAGCTGGGAACTCCTGCTCCCCTAAGCTTTCTTTCCCTCAAATCTTGCCCTTCATTACTCCCACTGTCATCCAGGTTGTTCATGTAGATCTCATCCATTTCTCTGTCATTGGGTGATCCTTGGGTCTTTCCTAGGGTCCCATTTTCTAGGTAGCCTCCCTGGAGTTGTGTAGCAGTCTAGTCATCTTTGTTTACATCTAGTATCCTCCTTTGAGTGAGTACATACCATGTTTGTCCTTCTGAGTCTGGGTTACCTCACTCAGGATGATTTTTTTCTAGATCCATCCATTTGCCTGCAAACCTCATGATGTCATTGTTTTTCTCTGCTGAGTAGTACTCCATTGTGTATATGTACCATATTTTCTTTATCCATTCTTCAGTTGAAAGGCATCTAGGTTGTTTCCAGGTTCTGGCTATTACAAACATAGCTGAGCAAATGCCCTTGTGGTATGATTGAGCATTCCTTGGGTATGTGTCCAAGAGTGCTATAGCTGGGTCTTGGGGGAGATGGATTCCCAATTTTATAAAGAAGTGCCATATTGATTTCCAAAGTGGCTGTACAAGCTTGCATTCCCACCAGCAGTGGAGGAGAGTTCCCCTTGTTCCACATCCTCTCCAGCATAAGCTGTCTTCTGTGCTTTTGATCTTAGCCATTCTGACAGGTGTAAGGTGGTATCTCAGAGTCATTTAGATTTGCATTTCCCAGATAATTAGGGATGTTGAGCAATTCCTTAAATGTCTTTCAGCCATTTGAACTTCCTCTGTTGAGAATTCTCTGTTTAGTTCTATAGCCCATTTCTGAATTGGACTGTTGGGCATTTTGATGTCTAATTTCTTGAGTTCTTTATATATTCTGGATATCAGCCCTCTGTCAGATGTGGGGTTGGTGAAAACCTTTTCCCATTCTGTAGGCTGTTGCTTTGTCTTGTTGACCATGTCCTTTGCTCTACAAAAAGCTTCTCAGTTTCAACATGTCCCATTGATTGATTGTTTCTCTCAGTATCTGTGCTACTGGTGTTATATTTAGAAAGTGATCTCCAGTGCCAATGCGTTCAAGAGTACTTCCTACTTTCTCTACTATCAGGTTCAGAGTAGCTGGATTTATGTTGAGGTCTTTGATCCACTTGGATTTAAGTTTTGTGCACGGTGACAGATATGCATCTATTTGCAGCCTTCTACACATTGACATCCAGTTATGCCAGCACCATTTGTTGAAGTTGCAATCCTTTTTCCATTGTACATTTTTGGCTTCTTTGTCAAAAATTATTTGTTCATAGGTGTGTGGGTTAATGTCAGGGTCTTCAAATCGATTCCATTGGTACACATGTTGGCTTTTATGCCAGTACCAAGCTGTTTTTAAGACAGTAGCTCTATGGTACAGCTTGAGGTCAGGGATTGTGATGCCTCCAGAGGTTGTTTTATTGTACAGGATTCTTTTGGCTATTCTGGGTTTTTTTGTTTTTCTATATGAAGTTGAGTATTATTCTTTCCAGATATGTGAAGAATTGTGTTGGTAATTTGATGGGAATTGTGTTGAATCTGTAGATTGCTTTTGGTAAGATCGCCATTTTTACTATGTTAATCCTGCCTATCCATGAGCATGGGAGATCTTTCCATTTTCTGGCATCTTCTTCAATTTCTTTTTTTCAGGGACTTAAAGTTCTTGTCATATAGGTCCTTCACATGCTTAGTTAGCCTAACCCCAAGATATTTTATATCATTTGTGGCTATTGTAAAGGGTGATGTATCTCTGGTTTCCTTCTCAGCCTATTTGTCTACTGTATATAGGAGGGCTACTGATTCTTTTTTTGAGTTGATCTTGTATCCTGCAATGTTGCTGAAGGTTTTCATTAGCTGTATCAGTTCCTTGGTTGAATTTTTGAGGTCACTCATGTATACTAACATGTCATCTGCAAATAGGGAGAGCTTGACTCCTTCCTTTCCAATTTGTATCCCCTTAATCTCTTTATGTTGTCTTATAGCTCTGGCTAGAACTTCAAGTACTATATTGAATAAGTAGGGGGACAGGGGACAGCCTTACCTTGTTCCTGATTTTAATGGTATTGCTTTGAGTTTCTCTCCATTTAATTTGATGTTGGCTGTTGGGTTGCTGTAGATTGCCTTTATTATGTTGAGGTATGTTCCCTGTATTCCTGATCGCTCCAACACCTTTATCATGAAGGGGTGTTGCATTTTGTCAAATGCCTTTTCTGCATCTAGTGAGATGATCATGTGGTTTTTTTCCTTGAGTTTGTTTATATGGTGTATTACATTGGCAGACTTTCGTATGCTAAACCACCCTTGCATCCCTGGGGTGAAGCCTACTTGATCATGGTGGATAATTATTTTGATGTGTTCTTGGAGTCTGTTTGCCAGTTTTATTGAGTATTTTTGCATCAATGTTCATGAGGGAGATCGGTCTATAGTTCTCTTTCTTTGTTTTATCTTTGTTTGGTTTAGGAATAGGGTAATTATAACCTCACAGAAGGAATTTGGTAATATACCTTCTTCTTCTATTGTGTGGAACAATTTAAAGAGTATTGGTATTAAGTCTTTTTTGAAAATCTGGTAGAATTCTGCAGGGAAAGCATCAGGTCCAGTGCTTTTTTTGGTTGGGAGACTTTTTATGACTGATTCTATTTCCTTAGGGGTTATTGGACTACTTAAATGGTTTATCTGGTCTTGATTTAACTTAGGTATGTGGTACCTATCCAGAAAATTATCCATTTCGTTTAGATTTTCCAGTTTTGTGGAGTAGAGGTTTTTGAAGTATGACCTGATGATTCTCTCGATTTCCTCATTGTCTGTTGGTTTGTCCCCCTTTTCATTTCTGATTTTGTTAATTTGGATGCTCTCTCTCTGTCTTTTGATGCATTTGGACAAGGGCTTGTCTATCTTGTTGATCTTCTCAAAGAACCAACTCTTTGTTTCATTAATCCTTTGTATTGTTCTCTTTATTTCTATTTTATTGATTTCAGCTCTCAATTTGATAATTTCCTGGCGTCTGTTCCTTCTGGGAGACTTTGCTTCTTCCTGATCAAGGGCTTTCAGGTGTGCTGTCAAGTCACTAGTGTGAGATTTCTCCAGCTTCTTTATGTGAGCATTCAGTGCTATGAATTTCCCTCTTAGCTTTCATAGTGTACCATAAGTTTGGGTATGTGGTGTATTCATTTTCATTGATCTCTAGGAAGTCTTTAATTTCTTTCTTTATTTCTTCCTTAACCCATTGGTTATTCAGTTGAGCATTATTCAGTTTCCATGAGATTGTAGGATTTCTGTAGTTTTTTCTGTTGTTGAAATCTAACTTTAAACCATGGTGGTCTGATAGAACACAGGAGGTTATTCCAATTGCTTTGTATCTGTTGAGATTTGCTTTGTGGCCAAGTATGTGGTCGATTTTAGAGAAGGTTCCATGGGGTGCTGAGAAGAAGGTATATTCTTTTTGTTTGGGTGGAATGTTCTGTAGATATCGATTAAGTCCATTTGAGCCATAACATCAGTTAAGTCCATTATGTCTCTGTTAAGTTTCAATTTGGCTGATCTGTCCAGAGGTGAAAGTGGGGTGTTGAAGTCTCCCACTATTAATGTGTGGGGTTTTATATGTGATTTCATCTTTAGTAATGTTTCTTTCATATATGTGGGTGCCCTTGTGTTTGGGGCATAAATGTTCAGAATTGAGACTTCATCTTGGTAGATCTTTCCTGCGATGAGTATGTAATGTCCTTCATCATCTCTTTTGATTGATTTTAGTTTGAAGTCTATTTTGCTGGATATTAGAATGGCTACACCAGCTTGCTTCTTAAGACCATTTGATTGGAAAGTCTCTTCCCAGCCTTTTATTCTAAGGAGGTGTCTGTCTTTGAATTTGAGGTGTATTTCTTGTATGCAGCAGAAAGATGGGTCCTGTTTTCTTATCCATTCTGTTAGTCTGTGTCTTTTTATAGGTGAATTAAGTCCATGGATATTAAGGGATATTAATGGCCAGTGATTGTTCATTCCTGTGGTTATTTTTATTTTTTGGTGGTAGTGTGTGTGTACTTCTCTTCTTTGGGATTTACTGCTGTGGTGTTATCTATTGCCTGTGTTTTCATGGGTGTATCTGCCTTCCTTAGGTTGGAATTTTCCTTCTAGTGCTTTGTGTAGGGCTGGGTTTGTGGATAAGTATTGTTTAAAAATGGTTTTGTCTTGTTCAGTCCATCTATGATAATTGAAACTTTTGCTGGGTATATTAGTCTAGGCTGGCATCCATGGGCTCTTAGTGTCTGCATTATATCTGTCCAGGTCCTTCTGGCTTTCAAAGTTTCCATTGAGAAATCAGGTGTTATTCTGATGGGTTTGCCTTTATAAGTCCCTTGGCCTTTTTCCTTTGCTGCCTTTAATATTCTTTCTTTATTCTGTACTTTTAGTTGTTTAATTATTATGTGGCGAGGGGACTTTTGGGAGGGGGGTCTAGTCTGTTTGGTGTTCTATAGGCTTCTTGTATCTTCATAGGCATTTTGTTCTTTAAGTTGGGCAAGTTTTCTTCTATGATCTTCTTAAATATATTTTCTGTGCCTTTGAGTTGGTATTCTTCTCCTTCCTCTATCCCTATTATTCATAGGTTTAGTCTTTTCATGGTGTCCCAAATTTCTTGGACATTTTGGGTCATGACTTTGTTGGTTTTAGTGTTTTCTTTGACTGATGAATCTATTACTTCTACCGTATCTTCAACACCAGAGATCCTCTCTTCCATCTCTTGCATTCTGTTGGTTATACTTGCCTCTGAAGTTCCTGTTTGTTTACTCAGATTTTCTATTTCCAACATTCCTTCTGCTAGTGTCTTTTTCATTTTTTCTATTTCCCTCTTCAGGTCTTGGATTGTCTCCCTTGCTTTTTCATGATGAATAGGTGTCCCTCTCTGGGTAGGGTATTGCTTCACTTCATCCTAGTGGATTCCTTCAGTATCCATAGGAATCAGATGCCAATAAGAAGGGAGGGAATCTCTATTAGTCATGCACCAAAGACTCAGACATTCAGATACTTTGGTACTGGATACAGGTAATGAGGACTTAGTACTTCTAAGCTCTAGGGACAATAGGACTTACCTGAACCACATCAGATAGGAGGTGACAGTGTCATCCAAATCTACATTACTGGGCTGTCTTGTACCTTCCAGGACCAGGGAACTGCATTAGAGAGGAAGACATATGCCTAACCATGGTGATTGAGGACAGATACATAGCTCATGGGTTCCAATTTGAAGTTAGCTGCCCTATTCTTTGGGGCCCTTAGTGGATCCAAAGCATTTCCTCTTCCTCAGGCTTTCTCTTAGGACTAGCATGGATTCCTGGCCCTATGCCACTCAAGTGTACAAGTTCACTTTGCTTTATCTTCCTGCAGAGACTACTGGGAGGGCACCAACCCAAACCTCCACCTCCAATGAGCAGGAGCAGCAGATGACAAAGTTGGAGAAACTCGCCCTTCAGCTACAGAGTATAACATACGAGAGAATTGAACTGCATGGAATCCTGGCCAGTTATACCGACAAGGATTTGCAGAACAGGTAGTCATTATATGCACTTCTCTGCTGACCATCTTGACCCCACAGTGTCTAGCTAAGCTTTCCTGAGGAACAGTAGTGGGTAAGCTCTCAACATGCATTTCAAGAGGCCTTGGCAGGTATTGGCTTGTGGGAGATGCTAGGTTCTGTGAGTTTGTGGTGAGTCCTTGGACTTGACCAGCAGATTGTTTGCTGAAGGCACTTGGCAACAGCTGGAGTGGCCTGGTCCCATTCATCCTTCTCAGTTTGTGGCTGGAAGGCCTGAAGCTTATCACTGCTTCTCCTGTGTCCTCCTCCTTATACTCTGAGGCAGTTCCATTTCTCTGCATTTCATGGGCATTCTGACTGTGGTGTGTTTGTGTTTGGAGAAAGTAATATCCTGCAGCTTTATAGAGCCTTCCTGAAGTTGGGACTCATCCCTGGAAATACTCAATATATGCTCTGGTCCTCTGTGTAGCAACAGGCAGCCAGGCATGAGAATCCCTGTTGTAAAGACAGGAAAAAAGTCACCATATTATTTTGGTGGCACCAGATATGTGGCACAGACTCCTAGGATCTTCTTAGAGAGATACTCTATAGCTCCAAGTCCACTGATGGTGCTCATGAAGTCCTGGATAACTCCCTTGGACAACCTTCTTCTTCTGGGAGATGGACATGATAGGAAGTTTAACAAGCACCAAGAGGTACCAGTGTATAAGTGCCAGGCTGTGGCTTCCATGGAGATGAGGAGTCCAGAACATAGCCTGATTCCATATGATCCTTGTGGCCTGTGTTCATTGGCTCTTTTTCTACCACAGGCTGAATTCTTTTAAGATGCTGAAAAAGGAGCATAAACAGGTGATGTCAGACTTGCAGAAATTGCCCATGGAGATCAGTGATGATGTGAACAAGGTCAAACAGCTGATTGAGGAGAATGTGTCCTATAGGTATGTGCCTGATTTATCTTGGGAGAGACTGTTTCTGCCATCTTTCTCTGTGACCCGAAGAGAGGGCTCTGGTTCTTGCCTGTCTGCCTCTTAGCAAGCAGCCTGACATGTGGTCCTTGGACTTGTGCTTCTTGGACTCAGTTTTGCTAAGTGTTAAAAGACACTGAGTCCCTTCAAGCAATGTCCTGCCATCCTCGGGATACCCTTGATATAAAAATTGTTTGCGAGCTGGAGAGATGGCTCAGAGGTTGGGAGCCTGGACTGATCTTCCAGAGGTCCTGAGTTCAATTCCCAGCAACCACATGGTGGCTCACAACCATCTGTAATGAGATCTGGTGCCCTCGTTGGTATGCATAATAAATAAACATTTTTTTTTTTAAAAAAGGTGTGTGCCTCAATGCACGGACAAAAGAGGACTTAAAAAAAAAAAAGAAAGAAAAGAAAAATGGTTTGTAACATGAAGAGAGTGTCAGGTATCCTAGTACCTCTGGGACTGTGACCAGGGCTTCACAGAGGTGGTTTCCATGGTATCCATAGACAAAACTGATTCTGGTTGGGAATTCTTCACTTCTTCTGGTAGTGTTTGCCCTCTACCTGCTGATGCTTTCCCAATATCAGGAATAGTTAAGAATAGGTGTAGGCTGCACCCTGTTCTCAGAGGCACAGGATTCCTTTTGGCATCAGGGTTTTCAGAAGTACTTTGAATCTTTCTGGAATTTGGGTATTCTCTGGATTTGGCCTGTGCCTAAGTGATGCTGCCTTGGCTACTGAGAACTCAATTTTTGGGCTGCCTCAGAGTCTGGGACTTTTCCACACTGGTGGTACTTGGAGGTATGTATGGCAAAGGAGGCTGGCTGGGACTCACCATGTTTTGGTGGTTGTTCAGTTACATCTACGGCCAGGTCCTCCAAGATTGGACTCAGCTAAAGGAGAATGTACATATGTTGAGACTGAAGAACAGAATGCTGTGGAAGGAGCAGATTCAACTGCAAGAGTCCTGTGAGGACCTGAAGAGGCTCTTGAAGGAGGCCCATGAGATGATCTTTGACGCTTCTGCTGAACAGCAGCAGGTAGGCTGAGGCAGTTGCCGTAGGTGCCCACTATCCAACCATAAACTTGGAGACATCCAAATAACCATCCACTCATCCCTCCTGATTTTCACTTACTTACCATCCAATTGTTAATTTTTGTGATCATTCACAAGTCTTTCTGGAGAGTTAGCCTCTTGCAAGAATCTGGATAGTTGACAAGCAAACCCTCCTGCTCTGCTAGGAGCTGCAGTACATTGAGAGAGCTGGGTCACTCACATGGGTCAATCAAACACCTACATGTCATTATGATCAGAGGTCTGCTATGCAGGGAGCTACTTATGGAACAGCACAAAGCTTTCATTGATGAGGTCAGTGGCCTGTGCCTCATTTGCTTTGCAAAGGTCATGTGAGATCACAGGTAGGAAGCAGCCTGCAAGACTAGATCCCAGTGCCAGTGCCAAGTGAATGGTCCTCATTGTCAACATTTTGGGTGGCATGTTGTCTTCACCTTTCTTCTTGCATCCCAATGTGTTCTCTTCCTTTTGCCAAGATCTTGGTTCAAAGTAACCAAAGCCTGAGTATGATCTTGACAGCCTTTTTTCGGGAAATGGTCTGGAGATTACTGGATGACCATAGATGTGGAAAACCATTGACAGGCTTAGGAGTTGGGTGACATATTTGAAGCTATATGAGAACATGTTCTGGTATCACCTCAACATAGTATGACTACACTAGGAATAGTATGCTCTTCTAGGAATTTTTAGAATCTAAGGGATGGATAGCCATGCTGTGGGTCTCAGAACACATGATGTGCATATTTTAAATTCAATTGTTTGTTTTGCATGATATACTCTTTATTGTTTTCTGCTCACTTCTGATTTCTATGGTCTGTGTGTGACCTATGGAGGCATGTGTAAATGTATACATTGGTGGCTGTGTTCAGAGCCTACATAACGAAATCCCATGTTGTCATCTGTTGCTCACTCCCTTGTTCCCTTGAGCTCAGGTCTTTCTCTGAACCTGAAATTTTCTCTTTGGTCTAATCTGGCTGGCCAGCACTCTTTCGATCTCCTGTCCTCCAAGGTAGAACTTCTGTCTTGTTTTTTCTCATCCAATTGTTACAAGTTTACATTGTTCAGAAAGAGGAAGGAGGTATTTGTTTTCTCTTTTGTTTATTTACTTTTATTGTTTGGATGTTATAAATAACAAAAAGCAAACAATACAGCTATTTTAAAAATAAAGGTTAGGCTTCTTTCTTTCACTGACCAGAGCTAACACCACAGGAAATGTCTGGTTTGTCTCTGGCTTCTCAACAGAGAATCCCACAGTGCATCTCCTTGCTGACATTGTGTTGCTGACTATATCAGGAGTATGGCTGTGTCTCAGAACACATTCCCTCTCATAGTTGTGTATAGTGCTGCATTCCTGAAAAGCACTGCAGATGATGTCACTGGCCTCCTTCTGACTGACATTAGGCTGAATTCATATTCTATGCACTGTCATCTGTTGAAAACTTCCTGGGTGTTGACCATGTGTCACTTCCTTTCTTTTGGTCTATCAAGGTCAACTGTAGAGGAGGCAGGGTAAGTTTAGTGAAGAGACTGAGAAGGGTGAATTAGGAACCTGTGGAATCAGTGAGTTTTTTGCTGGATAAAGTTCATTCAAGGAAAAGTAAGTGCAGCCTGGGGTAGCAGAACCTTGCTGAGTCTAAGAGCCTTGTAGACAGTATAGAGGACCCACTACCTTGACCTACATCAGAAAAGGTTCAGCAGTCTTCTCACTGAACCTTCTAGGTTCAACAAGTATTTGTGTGTGTGTGTGTGTGTGTGTGTGTGTGTGTGTGTGTGTGTGCACATGCTGCGGGAGGCTGTTGTGTAGTATGTTGTGATTTTCTGTGCATCTCTGTATGTGTGTGTGAACCTCTGTGTGTGTGTTTTTGGGAATACTGTCTATTGCTTGCACAGTAGTGTTCCGTTGTGTGTGTACACGTGACCATGTGTGAATGACTGTGTATGTATGTGTGTCCATGTTTCCTGCATGTATAGGGGTAAGTATTTGTGTGTGTTTGTGAGTACAGGTGCTTATAGGTGCAAGTGTGTATTTGTATATGTGGATTTTAACCTCTCATGTGTGTGTTTCTGAATATTTGTATGTTCACTCACTCATCGTTAATGATGATGGAATTAACTTTGTTGAAAAAGTACTGTGCCCCCTCACTTAGTATCCATCAACTATTGTATGCTGCTGCCCATCTTCCTGCATGTCCACCCAGCTCACTAGAACAAAGGGACACAATACTACTGTAAATAAATGGTTTTCAGGTGTTTGTAGAGACAAAAATATTTATCTGCCCAGAAATCCTTGGAGCAAACCAAAGGAATGTGGTACATGAAGGTGAGGAGGAGGTCACTGTGGCAAATCAAGGTGTCTGAGAGGGAGGATAGGCTGCCTGAGGGTTTGTGTCCTTGTCTGCTCTAGGTGAATGGTGACTACACACTCAATGGTCAGATGGCTTCCATGTCTTCTGTATATCCTGATTTGTTCTCATCCACATTGCCTGCTACCACTTGCTTTCCCTGTTTGTCTAACCAAGGCTCAGTTAACCTTGGCCTTGGAGCTTGGCCTGGATGTTATTCCTGAGAGATTCTGACTTGCAGTGTGCTTCATGCTGCATCTCAGTCCAGCAGAAGTTCCCAAACCATGCTGTGGTGTGAAAACAGGGCTGTCTCAGTACACCCCACTTTGGCTCCTGAGAGGCTAAAGCACTTTCCATGTGCTGTGTCTGCAACACTCAGTAACTGATTTTTTCAAAGTTGTTTACTCTGAGTTAAAATCAGCCTCATGGAGGGTTGGAGAATTTAGGACCCTCAGACATTGCTGGTAGTGTAAAATGGTATAGCACAGTGAGAAGCCACATGCAAGTCTTCAGAAAGTTGAACTTCAATCCCCAGGTGACCCAGTGATACCAGAACAAGAAGTAGGTGTCCACACAGTCCCCACATAGCTAAGGGACTTCAGCATTTTATTAGCACACCTGGGAGCAGCCTCCTGATGGCCATCATTCACAGAATGAAAAAGTACACTGTGGTCAGCCTCTTCCATGGAATATTGTTCAGCATGTTACGATACACAGAATCACTTGGCACTGAATTAGTCAGCCATTTGTTACTCAAACATATCCTTGGCACAATCACCTCACAGGAAGGAACTGTTTCTTTTGTATCCTAGTTATGGAGATTTTCTAGTTTCCTGAGCTCTTTGCTTTTGGTCCAAAGTAAGGGAGCCCCTTTTGAAGGAAGGTGCTCAGTTTGCAGGCAACTGGGAAACAGAGAACAAGTCAAGTGGGGTAATCCACAACCATCCAGTTGTCCTTTGCTGGGGATTATTCCTATACTGCACAGCCTAAGGGAACTTCTTAAGCAGAGTTAGTTAAGGGGTCAGGACCCCAGAGGGCCACCTGACTGACCATTAGGTTACAGGATTGGCCCCTTCAATGACAGAACAGCCTATCTCTCATGCCCTCTGTGTTCTTTGCTCATCCAACAGGTTTACCTTCTTTTCATTAGTATCCCTGGTGGTTGCTCCTTATTTTAGCATGAACTGTGAATTTAAACATGTACTGCATTACAGTGTGCTTGTATGTGTACATACATGTACTTGTATGTGTTCAGGAATTTATGTGTGTGCATGTGAGTGAGCAAGCCTCCACTGAGAACACAGTCTTCTAATGAACAGGAGGAGCAAAAGAGCCTGGATGAAAGACTGAAGGACCTGCTGAAGCAGAAGGAGCTGGTCACCCAGCAAGAGGACTTAGCAGAAAAGCTGCAACATCACTTCAATGTCTCTGAGATGAGGTAGGAGCCCAAGCTGGCAGAGCAGTTAGAACCATGTAGGTCACCTGTCTCTGGATCTCTGTCCTTTTGGGATTCTCCCCACCTGAGTAGCTCCTAGCCACAGCCAGGGAAAGAACACCTCAGGACATTGTATTGGCCTGGTCAACAAGAACTTCTCCAGGAAACACTATGTTTGATCTTTAGTGTTTCTGGGGAGAGTCTACCCCTTATTCCCTTCTGAGCTCTCTGGAATCTTCTCAGTGTCCCCTGTGTCTCCTCACAAATCTCCCTGTGGCATTCCTCAACCTAGCAGGAGAAGGGTTAGTTGTGGAGGACAGTGTGTGCTCCTGCCACATTATTTTCCTTCCAGAACATCACCTTTAGAGAGAAGGTCCTACCTTTGGGCGTATCTGCACGCGGCACACTCCTGCAGATTACAGGTGCTCTGCAGTGTGCATCTGTTTCCTGTGAAAAGATTTTTCTATTATAATAAGATTTAGGAGTTGAGGAGTTGAACGGAGGCAGAATTCTGTTCTTTAGCAATAATCAAATCCTTCAAAGCTTTTATTTTGTAGGCTCCCCTAGAGAGTCTACATTCAGTTTCCCATGTTGCTCATGTTCACCTGGTATCTTATCAAGGCAGTGTATATCTGACCTGAGCTGTTACTTAGACATTGCTACCACACTGTTACTTTTTTTCAAATTAATGTATCTAGACAACTGGAGAAATGTGCTGTATTTTCTTGCCCAGCAGAGTGTATTTCTCAGCTCATCTTCCAGCAGATTTTAAAAGCTGAGAAAAAAATCAAGGCACGGGAGCACAGTGACCCCTCTCCCTTGGGAAATGCAGGGAATGACTGCAGCTGAAAGATCACGATGAATTGAGCTGGTTCAGGCTCAATAGCTGACATAGCAGGTCCCCACAGGCCTGGTCCTTAACTGCCTTCCTCCTCTAGGTCAGAAAATCTCCAATCTGAGTTTGAACAGGCCACTACTCAGGATGAGAGCCTCCTGCAGACAGAACTGCTGCAGCAGGAGCACTAACCCTCTCAGGCAAGTGAGCCACCATTGCATTCCATCCCCAGCAAACATGGAATTGGAGGGGACTGGGAGCTCTTGACCTTGGCTTCCAGTGTGAATAGGTCTTGATTTTTTTTCTGGCCTGTGGCCCAGCCAGGCTGTTTCTGTGTCTCATTGCCTTTCCTTCTCATATAGCAGATCTTCAGAGAACTGAGGAGGCCAAAGAAGCCACAGATGCCTTGAACCCATGACATTCTATACTCTCAGATCAAGACTTCCTCCTCAGAAGAAACTCCTTTAGAGCTGTGAACTCACCAGTGAGGAAAATACCAGCTGTCTTCCAGGTGATCCAGCCCCAATCAGATCTCTTGGTCTGCTGACTCAGTACTCCTAAAGCAAAGAAAGCATCAAAAATGAGCTTGAGACACAGAAATCATGATCCAAGAATTAAGTGAGAACCCTGACATTCAACAGCAAGTGGCCACTGTGAGGGGTACTACAACATGGAGGAAGGAGGTGTAGTGAGCAAGACTATTTCTGTCAGTTTAATGTCGATGGCTTTGACAAGCTGACTGAGGTCTCAGTCCTCCATATGTGGTATGAAATCTGTCATGGAAGACTGGGTTGATGTCACCCTTTTCAAGACAGACCACACCCAAAAGCATCATATTTTATTCTCCAGTACAGTGTTGAAGCTCACTCCATGTCATGTGTTGCTGAAGAGAATGCACCAAAGAGATCTCCACATTCCATCATTCTTCATGTTATTCATTTTTTTTCCATATTAAAATGAGTGAGTATTCTTTGGTTGCCAGCCTGGCCTGAAATGACTGGTCCTGAGAAAGGATTTACAGAATACATCTGAGTCATCTTTGATTTTCTTGGCACTCAGATGCTGCCCATGGACTTTTCAGGTCTCCAGAAATCACAGAAATTTCTGAAAGATTCAAACAGTGACCAAGACATTGCAGGATCAGCAGTGTGTGATAATTTATCAAAAGCTTTCCAAGGGTCACAAGGTTTGCTATAGGAAATATGCCATTCTTAGTGTTAGTGAGGGCTTTATCTACAAAGCCTTAAGGGGGAATGGCTAAACTAGGTTTGAAAAGGCTTTTCACAATCACCAAGTGTCTTCCTAACATGTTTCCAAGCCCAGCCACAGGCTGTAGGTCTGTGCTACTAAATGCACAGCAAGATAATGCTGCTGACCTTAGTTTTATGTATGGTTTTTGGTTGGGTTTTGTTTGCTTTGGTTTTTTTGGTGTTCTTTGTTATCGTTTGAGCTTTTGCTAATTATTTGTTCTTTCTTTTGTTCTTGTTATTTTGATATTTGCTAAGGATATTCACTGTTTATGTTGACTGATCCCTTTAAGCCCCTATTGAGTAAAATAAGTATATTTATAATTTAATAATATGATTTAGTACTTTTTTGTCTTAGAACCAATTTCTTTGCTCAGGTGTGTTGTCTCACTCAAGTAGCCCCAGAAACTCCTGTAACATCAAGAACTCTAGTGGCCCCAGCTTGGGCTATATATTGAGTTCCCAGTCAGCCAGGTCTACACAGGGCTTAGGATGTGGATATTCTTTGTATGTTGGGAAAAGTATTGATACTTTATCTTTATGTCCCTATATTTAGCTCTCCCTGAAATATATTATTCTGGATACACATTTCCTAACATGATCATGAGCACTCAATTAATGAAAAGCATAACAGTATTGCTCTAAAGCCTCTCAAAAAATGAGAACATTGATTAAAGAAGTGTTAAATAAATCCATGGACTGATTGCCACCTGGGGCAATGATAATATCCTTTCCTGGGCTGCTGCCAAAGGCCATGTCCTGTCCATGCCCCAGAGGAAGCTGTGGGGGGTCTGTGTTGATATCCATATCTCCTATAACCTGTGAGGGTCTTGCAGCAACCTGCAGTCTGCGTCAACACCTATGACCATGTTGGTGTCAAAAGGCTTTTGCCCCTAAAGAGTATGTATGTCTTAGAGGCCTGTGCTGCCACCTTGGAGCTAATGACATCCGGGCCAGGGCTGTTGCTGAGGGTTGTGTTTGGATCCATGGCCCTGTTGTAGTCAGGTTCTGTGTTGATATCTCAGGCTCCTGTGGCCATCAAAGGCAGTGCAGATGCCTGGAATGTGGGCCACTACCTGTGCACATGGGTCTAATCCAATCTGAGTGACTAGGCCTGTGCTGCAGTCTAGGACCATGTCTGTGTCGATGTTGCAAACACAGCCAGGATCTGTGTTCATGTCCATGGCCTGTGTTGCCAACAAAGGCCACACAAAAGTAGGTAGGGGTCTAGGCTTCTATTAGGTATCCAAGGGCTGTGCTTCTGTTGGGCCCATACAGATCTGAGTGTCCAATGCTGCCACTAGGGGTCCTGGTGTCCTCCGGGCCTAGGTTGCTTTCAAAAGACATGTCTGTATCTTTTGCCCTGCATCATCCTCGATCTATGTTGATGTCAGTGGCTCCTGTTACCTCCGAAGACAGGTTAACACAGAATTAACATTACCCTTCACAGGCTGCAGCACTGGAGGAGCTGGACCTGCCCCCTAACAACTGTAGCAGTCCAGTGAGTGGGTCCTGTATCTTGTTAGTGGTGGTCCAGTTGACCTGTCCCTGAGGCTGTGAGAGCAAAAGAACTGAGTCCACCTCCTTCTTCTGCCTTGTGTTGTTCAGAGTGAGAGAAAGATGCCCACTCCACCTAAGCACATGCTACCTGCAGCTGGTGGGAGAGTTGGCCTCTGGGGAATAAGAACAGAAGAGCTGGGGCAGCCTCTCACCAACTGCAGTAGTTGGGATTGTGGGCTTGTCACCCCACCTGGACAAAATAGCAGAGTTGTCTCTATTGGTCCAGGGGGAGTAAGTCAGAAGCTAGGGCATGAGAGCAGGAAAAATGGCCTCTCTCCTTTCTGCTTGCAGCATGGGGTGAGCTAACTGGACAAGCTGGAGAGATTGCCTGGGTGTGAGGTGAGGAAAGGTGGTGGGCTAACCAAACTGCTACCATCTAGGCCAGAACCAGGGCTGAGTTAGCCCACCTTAACATCATCTTTGTCTATGAACTGCTGGACATATGTGAAAGGCTGGGACATGCCTATCCAAAGCTGCAGGATCTGCATGACACAAGGCATCAATAGGATTTCCAAGAAGAGTACAAATGAAGGTCCATCATGTATAGTGTAGAGAAGCCAGAGAGGCCTGGAACACTCACAAGCAAAGATCTGTGGACTAAAGAGTACACTGTGTGACTTACTGGGCCACACTACAGACTCCTCCAAGACTTTTATTTGTTTGTGTTTAATTTTGTGTTTTCAGCTTTTCTTTTAAATTTGTTTTGTTTGTGGGGGAAGTTTCAAGTGCAGAGCTCAGATGTGAGGAAATGAGTTGGGGGGAAAGTGGGACTGGGATGCCTGATGTAAAACCAACAGAGTATCAATAAAACGTTTAAAATAAAAAAAGAAATTAGGTAAGCCAGAGCTGTCTGCTGTAGACGGATTAAACTCTCCTGCCCACCTGTTCACAAATAACCTGTCAGAAGCTAAATATTAATTATAAACTGTTTGATCTATGGCTCAGACTCCTTGCTAGTTAGCTCTTTTGACTCACATGAACCTATTTCTATTAATCTGTGTTGCCACATGGCTGTGGATAGAACTAGAAAATACCAACCTGAGTGAGATAACCTAGACTCAGAAAGACAAACATGATATGTACTCACTCATAAGTGGATACTAGATGTAAAGCAAAAGATAACTAGACTACAACCCATAGCTCCTGAGAAGCTAGGAAACAGGAATGTCCCTAAGGTGGATGCATAGACCACCTTGGGAAGGGGAAACAGAGGAGATCTCCAGGAGTAAACTGGGTTTGGGGAGATTTAAGGGGTCCCCTGGCAGTAGGTTCAGGATCCATCCTTGGTAAATGAGCTGGCATTTTGGAGCCCATTCCCTGTGGTGAGACACCTTGCACACTTGCCTTGATGCAGGGAGAGGGGCTTGGACCTGCCTCAACTGAATGTACCTGGCTTTGCTGTCTCCCCATGTGAGTGCTTAACTCACTGGAAGAGGGAATTGTGGGGGTGGGTTGGTGGGGAGGCTGGTAGAGGTGGGAGGAGAGAAGAGAGGGGGATCTGTGGTTGGTATGTAAAATGAATAAGAAAATGGGTTTGTGTGTGTGTGGTTTTTCAAGACAGGGTTTCTCTGTATAGTTTTGGTACCTGTTCTGGATCTCACTCTATAGACCAGGCTGGCCTCAAATTCACAAAGATCTGCCTGGCTCTGCCTACTGAGTGCTGGGATTAAGACGTGTGCCACCAGCAACAGAATAGTAATTGCTTAATAAAGAAAAAAAATAAGTTTTAAAATAGTAAAAAAAAAAAAAATTGTGTCTAGTCCTTTAAAGAAGTTTTTTTGTCATGTATTGGTGGCACATGCCATTAATGCCAGCACTTGGGAGGCAGAGGCAGGTGGATCTCTGAGTTTGAGGTCAGCATAGTCTATGGCACAAATTTCAGGACAGGCAAAGCTACTGAAACCCTGCCTCAAAAAAACAAACAAAACAAAGTTCTTTAGTTAATTTCTAAAGAGTATGTGTCTTATAAAATATTTCTAGATAAATTTTAGGCAAAATACTAGTAAAAAATAAACATGCAATGGTTTATGAAGGAAAGTTACAATGTCATTGATTTGTATAACAAATATAGTAAGAAATCTACCAAGTGATGTGCACGTTTAAGGCAAGAGAATAATGGAAGGGATATAATATGTTTGAGAGTAATGCATAACCTATCTACTAGCACTATATGCATAAAGGGGAATATGATTATAGTATAAACAAAGTGCAGGAATTTTTTAAGTGTTGGATTCAAACCCACTGTCTCATACTAGGAAAGGATTCCAAAACTGGCCAAATGAAACCAAAAAGCTTATGAACAGCAAAGGACACCATCATTGGATAAAGAGACAGGCTACTGAATGGGAAAAATCTTTACTAGCTATACAGTTGACAGAAGGCTGCTACCTAGAATATTAAAACTAACTAACTAACTAACTAACCAACCAACCAACCAACCAACTCACTATATAAACAAACATCAAACAAAAGAGCAACCCAGCTGGAGAGTGGTGGTGCACACCTTTAATTCCAGCATAAGGGAGGCAGAGGCAGGCAGATCTCTGTGAGTTCGAGGTCAGCCTCCTCTCAGAGCAAGTTCCAGGATAGCCAAAACTACACACAGAAACTGTGTCAAATAATTGACAACAACAACAAAAATGGCAACCCTTTTCATTTGGTGTGATAACTGTGGCTAATCTGCCCCTTTCCCTCCTAATGTTGAAGTTAGTGCTTCGAGTCAATGAGCTAGTTGCAGTGGAGACTAGAAACTGGTATAAGGAAGGTCTACAAACAAGCCTATCTCTTCTGCTTGCTCTATAACTTCTGAGCAGAATTTAATACAGAAAATACAGCTGTTTCATTTCTAGTTGCTGTGACAAAAATATGACAGAAATCAGTTAAGGGAGGAAGGCTGATGGCTGCAGGGAATGTCAGTCAATTACAGCGTGAAGAAAAAACATGGTAGCTTGGACTGTGGCAGTGGTCTTCTTTTTCTCACACTGTGGTAGACCAGGAAGCAGGAGACTCAGAATTGGTACCAGAAGTGATGATGGCCTTTAAGACCCATCACAGGCAACCTTCTTCTGCTAGCTAGGCCATGTCCTAAAGGTCAAACAATCTCCCAAAGTAGGAACCAATTGTTAAATCACGTGAGCACCAAGCATCTGTGTGTTAGTGTAAAAATGTGTTTAGTCAGTGCGTATCAGAGGACTAGTGAGATGTCTAAGTGAATAAAGGAACTTGCCAGGATGACTGACAACCTGATTTGATACCTGAGACTGACATGATGGGAGGAGAGAACTGACTCTGAAAAATTATCCTTTGACCTCCACACTTCTGCAATGACATACATGTACATTGCCTTCCCCCATATCCCAAGTAAGTTGAGACCAGGGTGTACTTGAACTCCCAAAGACCCACCATGTCTCCTGAGTGCTGGGATTAGTATATTCAGTGTAGAGCCTTACCAATATATAAAATCAAAGAAAGAACAAAAGAACCAAAAGTAACAAAACATCAAAACAAAACAAAGAACATCAAAACCTCAATTCAAGCAAACCCCAAAACAAACCAAAATTATTTACACTAAGAAGCATTCTCATCATGCAGGTTAGTGCAGGGTATAACATCCTGTGGCTGGCTTTAGACAAAGTTGAAAGGCAACCATGAATTGAAATAACCTCTTCAAGACAAGTATACTCATGCCAATTTGGGGCTTTTAGGTTAAGCCCTTGCCAAAGTTGATCTTATGCTCTGTTGGCCACTAAAGGATTCTGTCTGCCAGCATGTGTCTGAGTGCCAATTCAAGACCAAAAAGGACATGGGGAGCATATCTACCCAAAGACATAAAAGCTCATGGTGTCATCCTTTCTAAATCATCTCTCAGAACAACTCACTTCACCAACACATGTGCATGAAATTGAGTAACTCCAGTACTGGACTGGAGTGAGAATATGATGCTTCTGTTGTGTGGTCTGTCTGGATAGCAGCATGACATCAACACAGTCTCCATTGACATATCTCCCTCCACATATGAAGGGCTGAGACTCAGTCAGCAACGAAAAATTTGTAGCAACAAACTTTCAGAATAACAATGAGAAGAAACATATTCTCCTTCCATGTTGTTGTGGCCCTCACTGGGAACACTTGCTGGTAGATGTCAGTTTTTCTGCATAATTTTTAGTGGTTTTTTTTATCTCAAGCATCATTTTGATGGTTTCTCCATAATAGGTGAGTCAGCAGACACATGCATCAGATTATGGATGGACCACAGCAGGGCAGATGATATTTGCTTCACTGGTGATTTTATAACTAGTAGTACATGTGCTGTTTTGAGAAGGCCTTGATCATAGAGTGGAGAATGTCAAAGGTTCTGGTTGCCTATGGATTCCTTCAGCCTTCTCACTTCTCATAAAGGGTGCTGTGAGAGAAGAACAGCCAATCAGATCCAAAATCAGTCTTGCTGGTTCAGTTGTTAGACAAATTCAGGGCCTATCCAGACATAGAAATCCAGAATCAAGGAGAAACCTCCACCCCACAAATGGCATGTTCCTGGGGATGGAATGTCATGGTGGCTCACTTGCTTATGAAACTTAGTGCTCCTGCTGCAGCAGCTCTGTGGGCAGGAGGCTCTCATCCTGAGCTTTGGACTGTTACAGATCATGTAGGAGTTTTTTTGACCTAGAGGAGGAAGTTAGTAAGGGCAAAGTCCTGGTGGGGATCCACCATGTCACATATCATTCAGTGATATCACAAAAACTCAATTGTGCTGGATAGTCAACATTGATCTTTGGCAGGAGTCATTGTATGTACCCCTAAGGAATAAGTGTCCCAGAATAGCTGGGCCTTGAATTATTTTCTGCCCTTAACAAGGATCAGATGTTGATATGAGTACTGTATGCACTGAGCTCTAGGAGAAAGAACCGGACTTTCCCTACAGTATAGAGACATCATTTAAAGAAAAGGAGTAGCATATTAAAGTCATACATAAAAGCACAGTAGACATACACAGACTGTTCATGATGAGTTCCTCATCAACAACCTCATTTTTTATCTTGTCCATTTTATGTTAACTATTTTCTAGGA
Organism: Onychomys leucogaster; assembly: GCA_949786385.1. NCBI lineage: Eukaryota > Metazoa > Chordata > Mammalia > Rodentia > Cricetidae > Onychomys > Onychomys leucogaster. The sequence continues at coordinate 43,093,576 of OX460426.1, read as the reverse complement.
AGGGTTACAATATGCATTTCTGGATGACTTGATATATATTCTAGGATGGCTACAAGAGGCCAGAGATTACCTGCATATGCTCTCAAAGAGCTTAGATTAAAGACATGCACCATCACACACACCTGCCCTTATTTCTGATTTTAATTGATATTATTTTACTTTTCTCTCCATGTTATACAATGCTGTCACTGGTTTGATATAGAAAACCTTAAAATTTCAAGCTGTGTTCTTTCTTGTCTTTTTTAGAGGGATTACATGAGCAAGAGTGGTAGAGATCATGATGGGGATATCTACAGAAACAACTGAACTAAGCTCTAAAGAACTCAGGAAATTCAGAATGACAGTTGTGGAATCAGCATGGGACTGGACCAGACCCTCTGCATATGGGGGCCAGTTGTATAGCTGGGTCTGTTTGAGGGCCCCTGGCAGTGTGATCTGGATCTATTCCTGGTGCATGAGCTGTCTTTCTAGATCCCATTCCCTATGGTCAGACACCTTGCTCTTGCTTGATAAAGTCGGGAGGGACTTGGTCCTGCCTTACAGAATGTACCAGTCTTAGCTGTCCTACCATGGGAAAACATACCCTGTTGGAAGAGGGGATGAAGGGTTAGGGAAGAAGGTGAGTGAGGGGTGGGAGGAGGGAAGAAAGGGGGATCTTTGTTCGGTATGTAAAATGAATAAAAAATAATTTTAGAAAGACCACCTCATTTTTATACATAGACTTAATACAACTTTGCAAACTAGACATCTGACTAAGGTCAATTGAATATATCAGGGCTACTGCCCAGAAAGCACCTTGCACCCAGGTAATATGCAAGATGGTGTCTGTCATGCTAGAGCAGTATTTCTTGAGCCTTGTGACTGAGAACATTGTCACTGCACGGTCTCTGGCAAAAAACAAAAACAGTTCTGTTATCCTTAGGCCTACAGCTCGGAATCTACATTCTGGTACTCTAGAGGAGGCTGTTACACAACACTAGTGAAGGTTTTGAACAATCCTCAGCAGAGACATCTGCCTGGGTTCATCCTGTCAATGACTAAATTTATTATATGCCCAGTACAATTTACATAGGAAATGCTCAAACAATGAAGACAGCCAGTGTGACATCAAATAGTGGCAAGGGTGTGACTCTCATCCCTATAGGTGATATTCTGAATAAACATGAAATTTCAGATATGGTGAGACACACCTTTAAATCCCATCACTTGTGAGGCATAAGCAGGCAGAGCTCTGCAAGTTCGAGGAAAGCATGCTGAGAACATACCAGAGAGATCAGAAGGAAGGGATGGGGCATAATTCTGCAGACCCAGGGAGTATCAGACATATTGTTTGCTGGAGAGAAGTTCTTATTGACAGGACCAGCATAATACCCTGAGTTCTGAGCTGGTCTACCCTTGCTTGGAGCAGAGAGTCTTTTAGATAAGCAAAAGCCCACAAAGGACAGAAAGCCCTGGTACAGGGGACCCAATTGGACATACTCCAACTTCAGCCTGGGTTCATACCTCATCTGGGAGACAGTCAAATGATGCTGCAGCTTTATTGCCAAGTGTTTTTGCTGTGTGACCAGCTCCCTCTGCTTCAACAAGCTCTGAAGTCTCTCTTCCATCCTTTGCTGCTCCTGTTCATTGGAAGATTGTGTCCTTAGTGGAGGGTTGAGTATAGTATAGTCAATCTAATCTCACACAAGTGCAAACACACACAGAAAATCCCAAGAGCTCATTGGTCAGTCAATCTCACCAAATTTCAAGCTCATGGGAACAAAGAAAACCTGCTTCAAGTTCATAAGGCAGAGACTGAAAAAGAGAGAAACGAGCGGTCTCCTCTAGCTGTCATCCACATGCAATATGCATTGGACTCCCACATGCCTCTATTATACACACACACACACACACACACACACACACACACACACACACACACCACAGAGAGACAGAGAAAGGGGTGAGACAAAAACAACAAAGTGATAGAGGAGCAGTTATCTTTAAAACAAGCACACAGGCCTTTAGGAAAAGTCCCAAAACTCACCTTTCCATTCCTGGGAACTAAAATAGCCTGGGGAACATACTCTTGAACTAGTGGAGATGGTTATAGATTTTTTACTCTTGAACTCAAATCTGTGTATAAAAATCCTCCCATCACAATAACATGTAGCTGTGTGATAAGTGATTGACCTGTTTCCCCCTTTTGACTACAGCTTCAAAAGAGCATCAGGGATTGCATGCCAATGACCAAGATTCTCAGAGGAGACTCACCCCCAGAAATACTAATGCACAGACACAGAATTAACAATTTTATGTCATGAAGTGGGTGGATTGCTGGGTGGATGGATGAGGAAATAGATGAGATAGAGCACAGGTGTCTGGAGGGGTAGACCTGGTAAGGTTACATAAGTAAATGTTGCTGGATCTCACTGTGACCCAGCTGCCAGTCCTACCTGCTATTGTTGGTTCTGGAGGTCACTGGTCTCTTCTTGGTTCTTACTGAGCACTTGCAAGTCACTCAAGTGGTGCTTCAGCAGGACCCAATCATCCAGGAAGTTCTCCTTCTCTTCCCTCAGCATGTCCAACTTCTTTTTCAACTGACTCTGCTCCATCAGGAGCCGGCTTTGCAGATGACTGGAAACATCTTCTGCATAGGAAGACCTTGCCAGCCTCCTCTGGGCACCCCTGACTCCATGCCTCAGCAACCCAACCCTATCCCAGGTTCACAGGAAGATATAAACAAAAACCTTTAACAATAATGAGAGTGGCACTCAAGACCAAAAGCAGAGAACAGTTATTCTCTGCAAGAATCAAGCTATTTCTGAAAACCCCCCAAAATAACCCCTCAATGCACCTCAAAAAACAAGAGAAGTACCCCACCTGTCCTAATCGGTCCACTGTCATGAGGAAACACCAGCAGGTAATGTGCAAGTACACTTGGGGAAGTAGGAGACCCAGAGGGTGCATCGATCCCATAGCAGTCAGCTCCTGCCTAACAACCCTCTTGTGATGTCCATTGCTCTTCTAACAAGTGGTTCTCAGTATGTGGGTTGTGATCCCTTTGGGATCTAAGGAGCCTTTCTCAAGGGACACATATTAGATGTCCTCTGTAGACATTTATATTGAAATTATTAACAGTAAATAAAAGTAAGACAACTCTACAAAATAATTTTATGGTTTGGGGTCATCAAAACAATGAAGGAATGTATTGAAGTGTCACAGCATTAGGAAAGTTGATGAACACTGCTCTAGGGGCTACTGAGTATGACAATATTATGCTTGAAAGATCTAATAGTCACTTTAACCCTTAGCAAAACTGAGTAAAGAGGCATAAGTCTGAAAGCTGCTTGCTAATGCTGCTGGCTAAGAAGCAGAAAAACTAGAAGCGGATCTACAGACCCTGCAGTCCAGAGACAAAGAAAATCAGAGTCGGCCATTGTACAACAGTTGGGTCCCTGCCAAGACAGACTCTTACTAAAGGAAGACTTTGTCCTTTGTCAGCTCACTGAGCTTCTGTGAGGCCTCCATATTCTCATTCTCAACATTCTGCAGGTCTAACAACCCATACTGGGAAAACTAACTAGGAAGAAGAACTAATTATTTTTATTATTTGGACAATTTTGTGACCAGAAGTTTCTGGATGGCTAGACTACAAAATGTACAAACAAATTGGAGCACTGCTTATTTTATTAAATATTTTAAATAACACTGTTCAGGAAAATGATTTCAATGAATTACTTTAGAATGTGAGGATTAAACTAACAAAGGTGTTGAAAGTGTTGTTAATAGGAAAAAAGCTGCAGCATAGAAGGTGGAATGGATGCATTCATAAATACCAAGCATGATACAAAAGACATTTCAAAGACAACATCCCCAAAACTGTCACTCATCTCTACTGCTCACATCACCAAACTGTGAAAATCAGTATGCTCAAGTGACACTGACTGAACTGATCATGGACTGAGTGGATTTGGTGTGTGGGGAAAGGCTGAGGTAGATGAGCATGCCCTTTTGTTTTAAAACACTACTGAATGGGCTTAGGATGAGGTCAGTTGACCTCCCAGCTATGAGGCCCCAATTTCTTCTCTAGCACTGGGAAAAAAAGAAAATTAAAATGCATAAAAGCAAATAGCAGATTCTTTTGCAGATATAAAAATGCTTTCTTTTTTCTTCTGCAGCTGTCTCTAACTGACAGTAATATGGTAAGAGCTGGTGAGATGGCTCATTGGTTTGGTAAATGCAATTGCCAGCAGGTTTGAAGACCTAAGCTCTATCACTGGAACTCAGTGTGGGAAGAACTGACTCGTGAAATTTGTCCTTGGACCTCCACATGCACACTCTAGGACATATGCACTCACACTCATGCATGTGTGCACACACATACACTAAATATAAGAACAGATTACAGACAGTAACTTATGTACTTTATCCACCATCCCTTTAAAAACTTAAAAAGTTGAGCCAGGCATGGAGGCACAGACCTTTCATCCCAGTACTTGACAGGCAGAGGCAGGAAGAGCTCTGTCAGTTCAAAGTCACCTCAGTCTACATAGTAAGTTCCAGGACAGACAGCTACATAGAGAGAGTCTCTGTCTCTAAAAACCAAACTAAAACCAAACCAAAACCAAGAACACTTAAAAATAAACCTATTGGTTTGGGGATTTAGCTCAGTGGTAGAGCGCTTGCCTGAGTAACAATGGTTGATCTTGTGTGGAACCTACCCTGCTTGCCCTTCAGGCACTGGACAAAGCCTTGTATCCACTTTTTGGGGCCATGTTGAGGGGGATGCCAGAGAGCTCACTGTTGATGGAGAGGGCACACTGCAGCTGCAGGAAGTCTAGACCTCCATGGTCATCTGTATCTTGGCTCCCAACATCCAGTGCTGTGAGTACAGAAAAATCAGAAACAAACCTGTTCTCTGAATTTTCTTGCATTCTAGTGAGTCATCAAATCTAGATGCATGAAGTGCAGAATGCACAAGTTAATGGGAAACACTGACCTTTTTAATATCATTGAGGAATTGATCTCTGTCAGTTTCATTGTCAGGTCTTCTTCATTGGTTCCAGACTTCAAATCACGACAGAGGGTCTGATACACAAGGGAAGCACCAAAAGTCGGGTAAGAATCAAATCAGAGTGCTTTCCAGATTCTGGGTTCATCAGAAGTAAAGGGACATCTTCAGCGGAGATGAGCTTAAACAAACTCAGAACAACTAAGGGCTCACGTTCTCATATAGGAAGTAGGAAGGAAGGGAGGAAGATGGGAGGTTAGTTTCTTAGGGGTTGGTAAAGTTATCTGTTGTGTCATGTGTTGGCTCCACACTGTCCTTGGAAGAAGCAGGTGCCGTCTAATGAATTTTAGCCTTTGCTGCTGCAGGGGAGTCAGCCTCTGTTGAACTGACACACTGTAGCTTAGCAAAGGGATTTTTATGGTACACAATTCACATCTTTAGCAAGTCAATTTCTGCATATCAAAACCTCCTATCTGAAGCTCCCCAAAGAGAGAAATGCCATAGCAATTCCCAGCCAAAGGACATCTCAGTTTGCTGAGTCCTCCCATAACCAAGCTTCGCATAGACTTTGCATCTTTAGGAAACTCTCAGATAAGATTAACTTCAAACAGAAGGTATTGGACTCAAAAGGTAGCACTCACAAAAGGCAGATCAAAGCCAGGTGCTAACACTCTGGAATCAAACCAGCGGCAGAACTCTGCAAGAACTCTAGATACAGTTATCCTTCCCTGTGTTGCTTTTCTTGAAGACAGGATCCCATGCAGCCTCAAACTTGCTATGTGGTGGAGACTTGCCTAGGGCTAGCTGGCCAGTGAACCCTAGGGTTCTTCGAGTCTCCACTTCTCCAGAGTTGGGACTATAAACATACACCACCACACTGGCTCCTTGACCACATGTGGGTTCTGATAGTTAACTGAAATCCTTTTGTAAGCACCTAACTACTGGTTTTGATTTCTTATTATAATCAACTTTTAATAAATTTATATTACCTTTGAATTAAGTTCATTAGTGTAAGTGTTATGTTGTGGAGGAGGGGAAGGGCTCACAACACTCCACCCTAGCGAAGGAGCCATTGCTAGTTTATGGCTTTTAGGAAAGGGAAAGCCAGTTTTCTTTAAGGGTGTGGCACCTGGTGTGTTAATCATATTCCAGCAGAAGACCCCATACCCTTGAGAAATGGGCAGCATAAATTTGACTTGGTGAGTTATTTAAAAGAGAGAGAGAACATGAGATAGGCAGTGGATCTGAGGAGATTTGGGGGAAGAGTAGGGTATGAATATAATGAAAATATATTATGTGTATATATGAAATTCTTAAAGAATTGACAAATATATTATATTTAAACTGTTAAGCTACGAATCACTAACTTATTAAGAACTCTGCAAATTAGTAGAGACCTAAAAATCCTAAGAATGGGGTTTGGCATGTTGTCACACACCTTTAATCCCTGCTTTTCAAGGCAGAGGCAGACCAGCCTGGTCTACATAGTAAGCTCCAGGACAGCAGGGACTACACAGAGCAATGTTTCTCAACCTTCTTGATGCTTTGTACTTTTAATACAGTTCCTCATGTTGGGGTAATCCTAACCATTCGACTATTTTTGTTGCAACATAACTGTAATTATGCTATTGTTATGAATTTTACGTATCTGTGTTTTCCAATGGTCTCAGAAGACCCCTGTGAAAGGGTTGTTCGACCCCTGGGGGTCAAGACCCACAATTTGAGAACCACCGACACAGAAAGACCCTCCCTCAAAATCAAACAAACAAACAAAAAATGGTCATTATGTGTCCTAGTTTCTACTAAATTTTATGGGGATTTTATTAACTGAATCTTAAGTTTCAATAATGAAATGTTATACTTAGGTTGACTTTAACAAACATTTTCTCTGAGGATCTAGGAGAGAAACAAAGTTAGAAAAAAGCATCTGAATAGCTACTGCCATCAGGATCCCAGAGCATGGAAGGCATCAGTGGTGCAGCAGAGATGACACCAACTACGAAGAACAGTAGAGGCCCTCACCAAACACCCTTCCTTAGCTCCTGTCTTCCAGCCATGAACACCTCCCTACCATCTCAGAAAATAAGGTAGGAAATCTTGAGATCATTGAGAAGTGGTAGGAAGAGAACAGAGGCCAGACCTCAGCTGAGGATCTGTCAGAGCTGGACAGGACACTGGCATGCCAGGAAACTGACAGGCCAGAGGACTGCAAAGTCCAGAAACCACTTACTAGCAAGAGCAGTTCTCCAAGAGTGACACAACAGCCTGCCAAGGGGCACTGGTCATGTACAGGCTTTCTACCTTTCATTTTTCCCCAAAAGCCAACCAACCAACAAACAAAAACAAACCAACAGGGGCTGGAGAGAATCAAAATGACATGAAATGGTGTAGTCTGGGGGCACAATGGGGTCTCTGTGGAAAGATTCTCTGCAAAACTGACCTTCCAGTTGAATTCCAAGTAGGAAAGGAGCCCACACACAAAGTAATTAGAAGAATAAACATTGGAAACAGAAGACAGATCCCTGGGCCCACACACTCTGGGCATCATCAAGCAACCACATTCAAGCAGCACAATGGGGCACAGACAGCTAGCTAAGGGTGCATGATGGCTCTAGTGAGGCTCTAGGGAGCCAAAGCTTGGCAATCAGGAGAGTATGAAGTGTCAGTGTAATAGAGAACTACTGGAAGATCCAAGTGACATAGATCTAGTTTATTTTTTAAATGAAAGTTCTTGCTATGTGGCTCCAACTAGCCTCAAATTTATGATCCTCCTGCCTTGGCCTGAGTTCAGGGATTATGGGCCTGTGCCATCACAATTAATATCATCTGGATTCTAACAGTTTACTGGGGCTGCTGTGAGAGAAAGTATTTTAAGTATAGGGTGGATGTGAAATACTGGGATAGGTGAATACTGAGAACTGGTGGTCACCCAGGTTAGACAACTGTTCTAGTGAATGTCAACCACACATGACAATGTCCATCTCATTTCTCTCTTACTTCCATCTCTACTCTTTTTGTTTTCGACTTTACACACTAAACCTCTTTGAATCCCCTTCTCTCCATGTCCCTACACCCATCCTCAGGTCCCCACCCCCAGTTCAGGCCATCATCATTCTCAGTCTGAAACGAGGAATCTTACTCAAAATGCTGTCCTGGTCAAACACTTTAAGAGTCTGACCCTCCTTGCAAGACTCTCGTAATGTAAGTCCCCTGCTTCACCTCTATTAGCCCAGCCTGCCTCTCCAATAGCGTTTTGAAAAAGGCTTGGTCTGTGGTGAGCCTGGACTTATTATGTGTGCTCCCGTGATCCCCTCTGAGTGTGGTTGCATTTGCTGCAACCATGGCTGATTTGACTACTCTCCACTAGACCAAGCAGCGAATGCTGCATTCATGCGGAATCTTTAGTGCTCTACACTGACCTCATGACTCCTTCCTGCTCCTTAAAAATGAACGAATCAGCCTTAAAAACAATCAAACTGAAAACTCATAAGGAAGGTCTAATTATGGTTTAATTAAATAATCTGTGAAGCCCAGGGCCCAGAATAGCAGCTTGGACCTCAGCCTGCCACCTAGCTGCTGTGAACTCACTTTCTAGCTGACAACCTTGGGTCAGTACACACTGTCTCCTCGTGCCAGAGGAAAGTTCCTGAGGAGTCAGCGCGGGGCTTCGGGAGGTGGCATCTTGGCTCAGGATGCCGGTTCTGACTCTGCTCGGCCCATCTCACTTTCCCCGCCACAGTTCAGGACCCCATAAGATCTGAAATCCCATCCTGAAGCTTCTCTCTTCGCTCTCTTCCCAACTGTCCCTCATGAACCCTCCGGGACCCGGGACCCCAGTCTCCTCCGCCGGCCGCGTCTTACATTTTCTTAGCTACATCCGTCTCTGGGAACTGCTCCTTCACCATGGTGCCGGCTGCCGGGCGCCCTTCTCCAGGATCCGACTATCTGGTTTTAGAGCTCAGAGAGCAGCAACTGTCCCTCAGCCACCATAGAGCGCCGCATGTGCTGCTTCCTCTTCTGCCACAGGGGTCTGTCCAGAGAGGCTTCGCACATGTGCTTTGAGACCTCCCGCTACACCGCCACCTACTAGAGCCTGCATAAAATGCACCTGGGCAAGCTAATCAAATATATATCCTTTCTGGTGGGTTTCTCAAAACGACAGGGAAATGCTGCACTTTCTTATCTCAAGGCAGATAGATAGATAGATAGATAGATAGATAGATAGATAGACAGATATAGATAGATATAGATAGATAGATAGATGATAGAAAGAAAATAAATAAATACATCAAACGAAAAACACAAAATCAATGTTTTGTGAATGAAGAGCATAGGAAACTGAAATCCACCTGCCAAAGAAAATAGATTGTTACTTCACTAAATCTATTACTGAAAATTCTCATTTGTCTTCTTTTGTATTTTATTTTTTTTGTTTTATCTCTTTATTAAGAGTTTTTTATTCACTTATATAACATCCACAGATTCCCCCTCTTATTCCTCCTCTTGGTCCATCCCATCCTACACCCCCATGGGACCCCCCCAATTCCACCTCCAAATAGGTAAGGTCCATGGGGAGTCAACAAGCCTGGTACATGCAGTTGAAGGAGGTCCAAGCCCCTCCCCCTGCATCAAGGCTGTGCAAGATGTCCCACCATGGGTAATGGGCTCCAAAAATCCAGCTCACACCAGAGATGGATCCTAATCCTACTACCAGGAGCCCCATAAGCTGAACAAGCTACACAACCATCTTGCTTGTAGAGAGGGCATAGTCCAGTCCCATGCAGGCTCCACAGCTGTTGGTTTAAAGTTCATATGGAAAAACAAAACCCAGGATAGCTAAAACAATTCTGTACAATAAGTCAACCTCTGGAGGCATCACCACCCTGGACCTCAACCTCTACTATAGAGCTATAGTAATAGAAACAGCTTGGTATTAGCATAAAATGGAAATGTAGACCAATGGAATCAAATTAAAGACCCTGACATTAATATGCACACCATGAATACCTGATTTTTGACAAAGAAGACAAAACTATACAATGGAAATAAAGAAAGCATCCTCAACAAATGGTTCTGGCATAACTGAATGGCAACATGGAGAAGATTGCAAAGAGATCCATATCTGTCACCATTCACAAGACTCAAGTCCAAGTGGATCAAAGACCTCAATATAAACTCAGTTACACTGAAGCTGATAGAAGAGAAAGTGGGAGGTAGCCTGGAACACATTGGCACAGGAGACCGCTTCCTAAATATAACACCAGTAGCACAGATACTAAGAGCAACAATTAATAAATGGGACCTCCTAAAACTGAGAAGCTTCTGTAAGGCAAAGGACACAGTAAATATGACAAAAAGACAGCCTACAGAATGGGAAAAGGTCTTCACCAACCCCACATCTGACAGAGAGCTGATCTCCAAAATATATAAAGAACTTAAGAAGCTAGACATCAAAATACTAAACAATCCAATTAGAAATCCAATTTAAAAATGAACTTTAATTTATTAACACTAATTTGGTCAAAGCACCTTCAAACTCTGGAACTCAGCCACATTGCCAATCATCCTGTCCAAAAGACTTAAACTGCTACCACCCAGTCAAACCAAAGCTCAGTCTTCTATGATTAGATACTAGCACTTAAAGAAATGAAGAGATTTTATGAAATTACAACCACCAAAGACACATTCTAGAGCCAAGCCCCTGGCAGGGTGCACAAACAGCCAACCCTGATGGCTTAGCTCACTCCTGGGGCCTGTGAGTGGGCTGTTGCTCTTATCCAACTCTTAGAGGCAGGTAGTGCCAAGGTGGTCCTGGATCACTGATGCCTCCTTCAGGATCAGGGACTGGGGAGAGGGACAGAGGAGGGAAGAATATGTAGTCTATGAGGTGCCAGGCTCTGGCTCTGCAGATAAGAAACCTTCAATCCTACATTTATAGAAAATTCCAGAACATTTCATCAGGATGTCAGATTTCCAATCTATAAAGTTTCCTGAGCTAAGACAATCAAAAAGCCCAAGCTGTTAGTCTCTTTTCTGCTCCTTCTCCAAGCTGACTGTAGGTTGGGGCACAGTCCTCTGAACCATCTTCCCCTAACCCCAAGCAGTACCTAGGCATTCCTAGAGCACACACACTGCTGGTGATAAATGGGCTGAGAATGGCATGAACTAGGTTACCAGCCAATTCTTCAGGCCTGTTTCTGAGCCTCTCAGTAGGGACCTAGAGGCTGAGCATCTTAAGGATTCTGTGTTGAATATGGGTGGTGGTATAGATCATTCTGGGATGTCCAGAGCTATCATCCATATCCACAAGCACAGGGGAAAGGAGAAGTTCAAGATTCTGGTAGAAGGCGACAACCTGCAGGCAGTCCTGGCCACCAATAGTGTGAAAGACACCCAAAACACTTCCAGTAACACGGATGAGCTGCCATTGCATCTGGACCCCCAGTCAATACCCAGAAGTTTCCTATCCCTGGTATTTGCTTCCCCAACAATTACAATACAATCTACTTGGGCAAATCTAGCAGTTTTTGTTTGTGCTTGTCAACTGGGAGGAAGTAGAGTGAGAGAGAGAAAAGGAGAGAAAGAAAGAAGAAGAAGGAAGGAAGGAAGGGAGGGAGGGAGGGAGGGAGGGAGGGAGGGAGGGAGGAAGGAAGGAAAGAAGGAACAGAGGGAGGGAGGGAGGAAGGAGAGAAAAAAGAAAGGAAGGAAAGAAAGAAGAAAGGGAAGAAGGAAGGGAGGGAGGGAGGAATGAAGGAAGGAGAGAAGAAAGGAAGGAAGGAAAGAAAGAAGAAAGGAAAGAAGGAAGGAAGGAAGGAAGGAAGGAAGGAAGGAAGGAAGGAAGGAAGGAAGGAAGGAAGGAAGGAAAAGATAGAAAAAAGCACCCTGTCTTGCAAAATTGTAATGGAGCCTTATGAAAAGTTCAAGGACCAGACGCTTTGCTTGCATAGTCCTTGATGAGGGGGATTCTGCAGCAAAGTGGCCCCCCAGCTCCAGGTCAGATGAGGGACAATGTCACAGGGACCTTGGAGAATTAGGCAGGGATTCCAGGCAGGTCTACTGGGCTCTAGGACCCTCACCTTGATGCTAAATTCAGGGGAAATTGGAACTTGAATTCACTTCCTTCCACATATTTAGTGTATTTTATTTTTGGTGCTAAAAATAGAAATAGGCCCTTCCATGTACTCTATCACAGAGCCATACCTCCAATCTGATTTGACAGTTCTTTTCTGTTCCTTTTTGAAAATTTCTTTTCTCTTTTTTATTTTTACAAATTGTTATTCTGTGTATGAGCACACGTGGAGGTCACAAGACAACTTTGCTCAGTCTCATTTTTATTTTCGCTCCACGTTTAAGAAAATGCTGGGGATTGAACTTATGTGTCCAGGTCTGTACAATAAGCCTTTACCAGCTGAGCCATTTCAGAAGCCCCTGACTTGCATTTGTATCTTATTTTAATTATTTTCCCCTTTTTAATATTTATTTCATTATTTTATGTATATGTGTGTTTTTCCTGCAGGAATGTTTGAGCACTGCATGTGTTCCTGGTGCCTGAGGAGGCTGGAAAAGTGTGTTTGAGCCTCAGTATGGCGGCTGGGACTTAAACCCTCATCCTCCACAACAAAAGCCAGTGCTCTTAACTCCTGATCCAACTCTCAAACCCACTTTTTCTTTGTTTGTTTTTGGAGATAGTGTCTTACTGTGAGGCTCTGGATGTCCTGGACTCAGTAGACAAGGAGGCCTCAAACTCACAGACATCTACCTACCTCTGCCTTCTGAGAGCTGGGATCAAAGGCATGGGCCACCATGTCCTACTTCTGAATTGAATGTTTAAAGTGCTTACTGTACAGTGGTCCTGTGTTAGCATTGAGGATGAACACTATACAACAAATCAAACCTCACATTGCTTATATCTCCCTGGGGAGACAGACAGCAAGCAAAATGAAACACACCCAGCTTAGATGGAGACCCCAGTGTCAGAAGGGCTGAATATGGTCAGAGCAGCTGCAGCCCAGAATGACACCTGTGCTGTAATCTTTTAGCCATGATCATGGGGCTCAAGTCAATTCTAGAATGGGAGAAGGTAGAGGGATGGGATAAGAATTGACCATAACTTGATACAAAGAAATGGTGACCAGTATGTGTTCTGCTAAATCCTACATACAGACTTCCAGCTCTGGATGACTCCCAGGGCATGCAGAGTGGTGACTAGAACTTGAGACTTGGATATTCTGGTCTAGGTCCATTTCTGCTGGGCCACTGGAATGAATGTCAAAATTGAAAATTCGTATGTCTAGCAGGTAGTATTTTAAAATGCCTGAATGAGTTGTGACACAGTGCAGGCTAGCTCAGGAATTTTGCTGTTGTTTAAACTGTCATGTGCATGTGTGTTTGTGTGAGTGTGAGCATGGGTGTTGTGGTCAGTGGATGGACTCAGGTGTTGTTTCTTACCTTCTACCAAGAGGCTGAGCCTCTTTGGATTGTATTTTGATCTGTATAGGGACAAGTGTGTGCATGCCATTGCTTGCATATGGAAATCAGAGAACTTTGGGAGTCTATCCTCTCCTTCCAGCTTTACACGAGTTTTAAGGAACAAACTTAGGTCATCAGGCTTCATGGCAAGTTCTTTCACCAGCTGAGCCATCTAAGTTGGTTCTCTTTATTGTGTTTGCCACTGTGTGTGCCTGGAAAACTAGGCTGTGTTTCTATTGGTTCTCTTGTCTCTGTCTCCCAGCTCACCATAGGAACACTAGGATTAGAGATACAACAGCTTCCACACTCAGCTTTACATGGGTTCTGGGATTCAAATGTAGGATTCATGCTTGTGTGGAAAGCACTTTACCCAGTCAGCTATTTTCCCAGCCTGGCTTGTTTTCTCTTTCTGCTACTTCTCCTCCTCCCTACTCCTGCCCCCCTTCCTCGTCCTCCTCCTCCTCCTCCTTCTCCTCCTCCTCTTGTACAGTTTTTCAAGACACAGTTTCTCTGTGTTGCCCTGGCTGGCCTGGAAATTGCTCTATAGATCAGGCTGGCCTCCAATTCTCAGAGATCTTCCTGCCTCTGCCACCTGAGTACTGGGATCAAAGGTGTGCACCACTGCCTAGCTTTATTTTTTGTTTAAAGATTTATTTATTTTTATGTGTATTGGCATTTTGCCTCCATATATATCTGTGTGAGGGTGCCAGATATCTGGAAACTGGAGCTAAAGACTATAGTGAGCTCCAATGTGGGAAGCTGGGCCCTCTGGAAAAGCAGCCTCTGGAAAAGTAGTTACTTAACTACTGAACCATCTCTCCAGCCCCTGGCTTATTTCTAATATTAACCCCAGCTGATGATATACAGCTCAGACTTAACTTTATTAGAGTCCAATCATGCCTAATGTTTGAGAGGAATGAGTCATCCAGGTCTGTTTAGCATGGGACATCCTGAATGGCATGAGAACATGGTTGTTTAAGATTTATTTTTATTTATGTGTATAGGGGTGTGTGTTTGTGTGGATTCTACATATGTGAAGCTATTCCAGAGAAGAAGAGTCTGTCAGATCATCTGCAGCTGGAATTGGAGGCAGCTCTAAGCCACCCAACACATGTCCTGGCACCCAAACAAGGGTCTTCTGGAACAGCAGCAAATGCTCTTAGCTACTCTGTCAGCCAGGAACATGATTCTTGTAGCCCTGAACTTCCTACATCTACAAGGCTCCTCTTGGGAAGAGAGGCTGAGAAGCCTAGCCCTTGAGCTTCCAAAGAAGGGTGATTCTAGAGTCTGTCCACACCAGAGTCTCTGGCTGTTGTGACTGAGAATTATTGACCTCTCACTAGAGCAGTGGTTCTCAACCTTCCTAATACTGCCACCTTTTATTACAGTTCCTTGTGGTGACCCTCTCAACAATAAAATTATGTTTGTTGCTACTTCGTAAGTGTAATTTTTTTTTTGGGGGGGGGGTTCAAGACAGGGTTTCTCTATGTAGCTTTGTCTCTTTCCTGGAACTCGCTTTCTAGACCAGGCTGGCCTCAAACTCACAGAGATCTGCCTGCCTCTGCCTCCTGAGTGCTGGGATTAAAGGCATGTGTCACCACCGCCCCGGCATAAGTGTAATTTTGCTGCTGTTATAAATTGTATATAAAGAAATCTGTTTTCCTGTTGTAGGGAACCCTTCAAAGGGTCATTTCACTCCAAAGGAGTCATAACCCACAAGGTGAGAACTACTGCATGGGATTTTGGCTTTGGGGTCAGGATGACTGACACAGGAAATGACTTCTGGTCAGTGTAAGGACAAAGAGGAATCTAAGGGAACCTCCTTGGCCAGTAAAGAGGCTGAATGGCCAAGGTACTGATCTCCTGAATTTGAGCTGTTATATGAGATGAGACACACAATGGGCTTGTGAAACCAAGAAAAATAATATAAAAGTCTCATTTGTAAGCTTTTATGCTGACTGCGGTTGAAATGACATTTTGGATCTGTTATATAAAATAAAATACATTGGATAGTCTATCTAGTTTTCTCTTTACTGTTCTTATTAAATTATTGTTATGATTATAATTATGATTATGATTATTGGTTTGGGTTTTTTTGAGACAGGATTTCTTTGTGTAGCCCTGGCTGTCAGAGATCCTTCTGCTTCCACATCCCCAGTGCTAGGACTGAAGGTGTGTGCCACTGCATGCAGTTTCTTAAAACATTCTCAATTAGGCACATGATTATCCTACAAGAGACTAGACTACTACCATAAGGGAAGGGGCCATGGTGTATATTGTCCCATACCCTGCTGGTAGGGAGGGGCTAGGTCCTGCCTCAACTGAATGTACTAGGCTTAGCTGTCTCCCAATTGGAGAACTTACCCTCTTGGAGGAGGAGATCAGGGGTATGGACGGAAGGAGAGGGAGTGAGAGGAGGGATGATAGGGAGATCTGTGGTTGGTATGTAAAATAAATTTTAAAACATAAAAAAATGGTCTGCTCAAGAACTAACTTGATAAATTATAATATTAGAATACTAGTTATCTTCGAATCAACATAGTGAAAATAAACTTACAGAATGTTTTCATATGTAATATCATTTTAATTTTATAAAATAAATAATAGTCTAATTTTAATTTTTAAAAAAACATACCAAGAATCATGCAGAACCCTGACATCCACCAACAAGTAGTCCAGGTGAGAGGCACAACAACATGGAGGGAGGATATGTTTCTGCTCACGGTTACTCTGAAAAGTTATTGCTGGGAAATATTATGAGCTGACTGAGTCTCAGCACTTTGTATGTGGAAGGAGACATGTCAAGGGAGACTGTGTTGATGTCATCCTGCTATCCAGACATCCCAAACCAGGAAGCATCATCTTCTCACTGAAGTCCAGTGCTGAAGTTACTGCATGTCATGCACATGTGATGGTGAAGTTAATGTTCTACAGAGATGACAACAATCTCTCACTAGTCATCTTAGTTATTTCTTTTGTCCATTAGGAAATCAACTGCAGATTCTCCTGTGTCACAGCCTTGACTGAAGTGAACTGTCCTGAGAAAGGATTTTGATGTGATGTCACCATGAGCTTTTATGTCTTTGGATAGTAGAAGCCACACATGTCCTTTTTTGGTCTTGAATAAGCAAGGAACACAGACACATGTTTCCTGAAGGAATCATCTAGTGGCCAACATAGCCACTAGATCAACCTTGGAAAGAGCTTAACATACAAAGCCCCAAACTGTCATGGTTACAGTTATCTTGAAAAGTATATTACAATCTGTGGATGCATGTACTAAGCCAGCCACACAGTGTAGGAAGATTTAGGCCACTAAATCTTCATGAATAAAACTCTGCTTAGTGTGAATATTTTTGTTTGTCTTCAGGTTTGGGTTTTCCTACATTGAGGTTTTGATTTTCTTTGTTTTGATTTGATGTTTTCTGATTTTTTTGTTCCTTCTTTTGTTTATTCCCTTGATTTGATATTTTACTAAGGCTATACACTGTATATATTAAATGCCCCTTTAAGCCCCAATTGAGTCACATGACTGTATTTTCATAAATAAAAAGCAACTTTCAACAGTTCATTCTTAATCTAGCTTTCTGGCTCAGGTGTGGTATCATACTTCTTTAACCCTAGGACTCAACCGGGAGAGATGGATCTCTGAAAATTCCAGGTGGTTTTGGATACATTGTGAGTTCCCAGCCAGGTAGGGTTACAAAGAGGAATGGTGACTTGGGTATGGACTCCATCAAGTGGAGTCTTAATAATAAAAACCTAGAGTCAGATAGATATTGAGGGTGAAAGCTGAAAGATCAGAGAAGCAGAGCAGCAGCCACTAGAAACTTCTTATTCCTATGAATCTTCAGACCATATGCAGATTTCCTAACTCCACATGTCATGTTCTTGGAATAAAGGTGTGAACCTCCAATGTGGTGGGATCAAAAGCCTGAGCCTCCCAAATGTTGGGATTAAAGGTGTGTGTCAATATCTCTTGGCATCTATGGTTAACCAGTGGCTAGGTCCACTGTCTAGAGCAAGCTTAATTTGTCAGAACACAAACAAAATATGTTACAACAGATACTCACTCCATGATAAAAAGAAGTGACTCAGATTCTACATCTGACATCAAATGTTTACCTACTCAAAAAAAAAAAAAAAAAAAAAAACAAAACGCAGTCTAGATACACATATGTTCATTACATGATCATTCACATTATATTTTGAGAAATACACCTGTGTTTCCTAATTCATCTCAGAAAATGAGAACATTCAATACAGGATTATAAGAAAATTTAAAAAAAAAAAACTGTAGCTATTTGCCTCTGTTTTCCTTGAAATACAGCACCAGTGATGGCCACAATATAGAGACTGAAACATTCTAAGACATATTGAGACACAGTGTTTTAGATGCTGTTGCCTCGACTATTCCTTTCAAACTATTCTTTTTTTTTTTTTTTTTTTTTTTTTAGATTCATTGACCTGTATCTATGTGTATGGGTAGTTTGCCTGCTTTCTAGCAACCAACAAGCATGCAATTTCCACAGAGGCCAGAAGAGGGCAATGGATTCCTCCTTGCACTGGAGTTACAGAAGATTGTTAGCTACTATCTGGGTCCTCTGGAAGAGCCACACATCCTCTGAAAGCATGTGTGATCCCTTCAGCCCCTGCACTTGACTTTCGTCCTTCCAGCCTTTCTAGTGTTTTACTGTGTTAGATGGACTGGTTCACACCCAACCAAAGACAGGTGTTTCTGAACAGTTATAGGGAGAAGTCCATGAGGGAGGCATGGAAGACTGTCAAGGGATGGCAGACATTCAAGCAGGCTGTTCCAGGGTTCCGAATCCTCCCTCAGCATCTCTTACTATCAGAGTTGGGGCAGTTGTGTCACCTCTCATCTAGATGACAGTGAAGAAGAGGCCTATCAGATGAAATGAAGAATTTAGAATATCCTCCTGGGGATGGAGATGGGGTAATAAAACCCTGTTCATGCAGCAGCTAAGCAGTGTTAAGAGGAAGCTTCATATTAGCCTGGGGGGATGGTGCCTGCAGAAAGAGCCATATGCCTGTGATACAGAGCATGTCTGTGCAAGGCATGAAAGGGAGAGAAATGGTTGACTCTACTCTTTCACCACAGCAGATGACACTGTGTTTTGAGGAAAGATTCATTCCAGATGAGGCCATTAAACTTCAGAAGATCCCCTGGAATGGATCTTACCTGAGACTCACAGTGAGTCAGAGATTCAATGTATGAAGGAATTATCTTTGTAAGTTCCAGACTGATTCTTTCAAACTATCATTTTAAAGAGCTTTAAGCTTGAGAAGGAGGAGTGGGCTTCAGTTCCTCCCTGACATTGGTCACCTGATACTGAACTGACTCTGATACAATAAGGCAGACCTGTAGACACAGTGGAACTAGCTGAGACTTCATGAATCAAACACTACCTATCACCAGCACATGTCATGGGTCACACTGTCCATCTATCCATCATTGGGAAGAATACTATATTAGGCCATGTCTTATTTCCCTGTAAGTCCTCAGCAAAGCACTTGCCTCTTCTGATAAATGCTATCAGATAGATTAGCAAGGATTTTTACTCTTGCGATTGTGCAGGAGGATAACACTTTACTATCAGCCTTTCTCTGACTAAACTGTGCAGATTGTGCAGTGTGGACTAGGTACTTCTTGTCTCTCATATAAACATTCCTAATTTTGAAAGCATTCTGTCAGCTACTCACATTGACCAGTCTTGGGGTAGCCAAACAGAAGTTCAAGCTTATCTTGATATCTTTCCTGTAGTATTTGTAGCCGATAAATGGGGTTATAGGTCAGGAATGTAACTCAGAGAAAGACTACCTTCCTATAATGTGCAATGTGCTAGGTTCAAACTTAGTAATAGGGTCGAAGGGGATGGAAAATTAGCCCTGTTGCTGTTTGGGTGGGAGCTCCACCTCAACCCCTGGCACCCTGGCATCCCATTACCCAAAGAGTCTGGAATGTTTGGAAGGAGTTTAGTGGAAGATCTACCTCAACTTCCCTCCCCATCTCTTTCCCTAAACCCATCCCTTCAAAGCCCACCAAACACAGCTCCTCCCCCACAGAGGTTCAAGACCACCTCTACAGGGTATGTAAGTGACATCCCAGAAAACAGACACGTAGTTCTTTTGGTCTTGAGGCCCCATCTCCTCTCTGAGGGGCCAGGGAATCGCCTGGGACCACTTTACCCTTTAAACCTGGGTTTTCCAATTCAGTCTGATTTGTTTGCTGCTTCAGTGGAGAGGCCTTCAGGAGGCCTAACACTTATCAGTTACATCCCGTGGAGTGTCAGGGAGCAATCTGGAGGTTTCATAAAAACTCTGACCTCCATGTCTTGCCCTCAGTTAACTGTGGCAAACCTTCCTTTTGTAAATGAAAATTTCCAATGAAGGACAGATGTACACAGAGACCATAAATACAGATACATAGCTCATTAAATTCTGTGGTTGTTGTAATGGACTGGAAGGTGACTAAACTGGTAAAGGTAATGCACACAAGCTTGCAGACATGCATTTATTTCCATGGGAATCACCTTACTGATGGAGAGGGAGAAAATTTACAATTGTTCTCTAGCTTCATATAGGTGGGGGTGTCAGGTTCCCACACTCTAAAGTTAGGACATCTGGTTTCCCATTCCTCACTTATGCTAGAATCTCTCTATCTGGTGTCCTCCTATAAACATATTACTGTGTATTCCATTTGTGTGATTTGGGACTGTTGTTATCTTACTTTGGCTGAAGAACTCAAAGAAACATAGAAGGGCAACATCAAACCATCACCTGAAAATCATGATAAGGGAATGTGGGACTCTGGAAATTGAAATGTGTTAAGACTGTTGTTAGGCACAAACTGAACCAAAATGTGTCCTATAGATGCCTGGCTAACCGTTATTTGTTGGCTACCTCTTATTCTCTCCAAGAGCACAAACCTTCTGGTCAAAGTCCAGACAGTCTCTAAGGCATGTTGATACTCCCCTGGAGCTAACAGCCTCCTAAATGAGCATGGCATGTTCTGGATGTTTCAAAATTGGTCCAGGTAACCTGCACTGCCTTCTGCACTCATACACTTTCCTCTTAGATATGAGCAGTCTATACCTGAGCCAGAGACAAGAGATTCACAGAATAAGAATTCCTGAATATGGCAAATATTTGAGGACATAAATATGTTTATCCTAATTTAAATATTACACAAATTCCTGGCAAATTGGTATACTTCTTACCCCAACACTCAAGAGGTGGAGGCAGGAGCATTAAAAGTTCAAGACCAGCCTGGGTTTCATAGGAAGACCCTGTCACAAATAAAAATTGTACATGTATCAAACACTAAATAGTGTCCCCATTAAAATGTATAAGAGGTTTTTCTGTATCCATTAAAAAATTCAAACACCAAAGAATAAACATTATAAAGTTCAAAACTTACACACGGCATCTGAGGCAATTTTCTTGGTGTGGTAGAAAGCCTAGGGTTGGGTCTGAGAGTTAAGCTAGATCCCTAGCTACGTCATCCAGCCACTTTAGCTCACCCACTTCCACCTGGAATGCCTTGCCATGCGCATGCACACACCTGGGACCCCCAGCTGACATTCAGCTGGCCATGGTCTCACTTGTGTGCATCCATTCACAAGGCTGCCTCAGCACAGCCTGCCTCTGGCCTTTGGCCTTGGCTCCCCTGCCCTGTTAGGCTGTAAACTTCTAGATGTTTCATTGTTAGTCTCTCTGGGGTCTCTAATGGGTATCTCAACAAATTTGGACTGGCTAAAATTCCATGCTAAGAGAGTTGTCCCTCCCGGGGATATTTATCCCTCTTCTATTTATTCTGCAGCTGGGATCCCTGTTCTCAGGTGAACACAGACTTGAACCATTTTGGTGGGGAAGTGGTTGTATACATTCACTTCCTAAGGGAGTTTTGTTGTTCTCAGTGAACAGCTACCTCTGTCATGCTACGCAAGAAATCATCCCCAAACTGTGTAACTTAAAGCAACAAGTGTTCATTTGGCTCACAAGTCGATGAATTGGCAATTTATACTGGGCTTGGCTAGGCAGTTCTGGGCTGGCTGGATCCTCTGCAGGACGTGCAGCGTGAGGTTTAGCTCATCTGGCTTGGCCTTGGCCAGCTCAACTGGAGCAGGGACACCCTGTATTACCCTCTGTGAGCCTTGTCTCTGTGGCCTGGTCCAGGCTATCAAAGGCAAGGAGCAAGAGCTAGCTAGAGAGGAGAGGTGGAGAGACAGCTCCATGGTTTAAGAGCACTGGCTACTCTTCCAGAGGACCCAGGTTCAAGTCCCAGCACCCACATGGCAGCTCACAACTGTCTGTAACTGCAGTTCCAGGGGATCTGATACCCTCACACAGACATACATGCAGACAAAACACCGATGCACATAAAATTTAAAAAGAGAGAAAGAAAACAAGGCAGTAGGGTCACTGAGGCCTCCGGGGCTCTGCGGTTGTGTGTAGGGCTCTGAGACAGGAAATCCCAGTAGGAGCAGACTAGTTTCTAAGATTCTATTTCTGGTTCCTGCAGAGGGCGCCAAATGCAAGCCAGTGGGTCCTGTTGGATGTTCCTACCCACACACAAACACACACCCTTTTGTGCCGTAATTTGCTTCCTTTCCCCCTTCTGTTCTAAAAGCAACTTGAGGGAGAAAAAGGATTATTTGGCTTATGGATTACAGTCCATCATCCAGGGAAGACAGGGCAGGAACTCATGGTAGGAGCTTGAAGCATAGACCATGGAGGAACACTGCCTTCCTAGCTTGCTCACTTTGGCTGCCTCAGCCACCTTTCCTACATAGCCTAGCCCAGCTGCCCAGGGGTGGCACCACCTGTAATGGGCTGGGCCCTCGCATACCAGTTAGCAATCAAGAAAATGCCCACAGATGTGCCGGCGAGCCAACCTGATGGAGGCAATTCCTTAATTGAGGGTCTTACTTTCAGGTGTGTCAAGTTGACAGGAGAAGCTATGAGGTCTTCCTTACCCCAAGGACATTCCAGATTCCAGATACCATAACAAACCACCCAAAACTTAGTAGGTTAAAACAACCACCATTTTATATCATGGGATCTGCTGGTTAAGGTTTGGGACCATACTTGGCTGTGCAGATCTGCTTCTGTGGCTTCATTCACATATCTGGCACCTGGGTGGGGATGGCTGGGAGGCAGGTCATCTGGGCCCATCAGGATCCCATGAGGCTTGCATGGCCTTGCACAGCCATCTCGGGGGAGTTGGCATTCTTCTGAAAACCTGGCACTCTCTGGGTATATTCTGAGGAACTGTGTGATCTATGACCTAGCCTGAGGAAGTCCATAATATTCTATTGGTCAAAGCAGCCCCTCCCCTGTTCAAGAGGAGAAAAGCAAGATTTCATGGCTGTAATGTATATTTAAAGTCCCACGCCCAGCCCTGCTTTTCATTCACTTACACCTCAGCTGCACCATTGGAAACTGGAGATGTCAGAGCCTTGCCACAGAAAATATCACAAGTGACCCCTTTCACAACCCACAGGAGCTAGGAGAAATGAGTGGGGACCACTATCTTCCTTCATGAAGACTGTTTCTTAGAGAGTTGTATGAGTCTGGGAAGAACTCAGGGTGGACCCTCATAAGGGAGCTCCTCAGATAAAAGCAATGGGAGTTCACTTCCTCTGCAGCTCAGTGGAGTTGGGTAAGATAGGAATCCCTTATTCCACCACTCCTTGAAACAAGGCCTCACGGTGTTGACATGGGTAGCTTTGAACTTGCTATGTAGCCTAAGTTGGCCTGAATTCATGATCTCCTGCCTCAGTCTTCAAGTATTGGGATCATAGATGTATGCAACCCATACCCAGCTTCACTCTTGTGTCATATGCTGAGTAACCTTTGCTCTTGGAACTTCTGGGCACATATGTAATTAATGCTGGAATAAGACCCTTGGCCAGTGGCCTTGACCTAGGAGCTGCTCTTTCTCCACACATGTAGAAGAACCGAACTTCACTGATGGTTTAAACCAGCCTGCTCCACTACAGGAAATGGATGGGGCTAGATTCCTGGGAGTAGTCAGTGGGGTGTAGGCTGACCTGTCAATCATAATGAACTTTGGAGGTTCTCCATTGATACGTCCAGTGTGTTCTCTGTGTCCCTATTAGGTTGGTTGATATTTGTGTGTTGCAGAAAATATTCAGAAATATGTTCTAGTACTTTCCCTAAGTACTAGTTGCTAGATTTTCTCCAGAAGACCATGCTGTACTTACACACATGTCAACCTTACAGCTGGGTAGTGAGGGGTCCTGGGCTGGCCTCTGATAGACTGTGTCCCTGGGAGTTTGTTGGGCAGAACAGGGCCCTCACTAATGAAATCCTCAAAAGCCAGTTCAATACTGAAAATGCAAAACTTCAGCCCAGTAGGCGCCACGACCATCTAATGGCCTGCTGTTCATCAGACACCAGAAGCCAGCTACGGAATTAATGGGAAGTGACATTTCCAGCCTGCTTTGTTACTACCATCACGTGACACTTTTATCACGGCCAGTCTTTGTGACTGGACTCACAGGCTGTTGTTCCTCTGTGCCCTGAAAGTCAATCAGTACGAAGGGAGCATCCCACTGTTGCCTTGGAAAACTGACCCTCACAGAAAAGCACAGAAAAGCAGTTTCAACCTCTAGCCTAAACACAGAATTGTACACGTGCCCCCTCCATGTGTGTGTGTGTGTGTGTGTGTGTGTGTGTGTGTGTGTATTCGTGTGCACCTGTCTGTCTCCCTCTGCTGCGCCCCCCCCCCCGCCGCCTCTCTGTTTTCCTTCTTTCTCTCTTTCTACATGTATGTATGTGTGCATGCAGGTACATGTGTGTGGAAGTTAAAGGGCACCATCTCTGGTATTGAGTGCTGTTCCTCATTTATTTATTTATTTGTTTATTTATTTATTTATTTATTTTTGAGACAGGGCTCTCACTGGCCTGGAACTCACCAAGTAGGCCAGACAGGCTGCTAGCCATTGAGCCCAGGGTTCCACCTGTATCTGCCTGTTTGTCAGTGATTTTTTTTAATATAATTTATTTTTATTTTATGTTCATTGGTATTTTGCCTTAGTGTGTGTCTGTGTGAGATGTCAGAAATCCTGGAACTAGAGTTACAGGCAAGTGTAAACTGCCCTGCAGGTGCTGTGAGTTGAACCCGGGTCTTCAACAGCCAGTGCTCTTAACTGCTGAGCCATCTCTCCAGCCCACGCCAATGATATTACAAGTTCACACCCCTATGACCAGGATTTTTGATTATTTTTTTAGTATCAGTTCTGGAGATCATACTTAGGACTCAGGTCCTGGTGCTTGTCTGGCAAGCCTTCCACAGCCTGACTGATCTTCCCAGCTCCCAGCTAATTCCTGATAGGGTTCCAGGCACAACATTCCATATTCATATCAACTCCAGAGTCTCCAAAGAATGAGGTCCTGCATCCACTTTGCTATAGGGCCTGATGTCAATCCTTTTGGTGTAGCCTGCTGTGGGCTTGCAGCCTAGCTCATCACTATTCAATTTACAGATTACATGCATCTTCCCCCAAATCCTGTCCCTTCTGTCTCAGCTTGAAGAGGTGCCCCTTGTTCTGGTGTTTTGTCTCCCTGCAAGTCAAGGAACCTATTTGGTGGTTTTTCCCTCCTTGTTGGGACACACCAGAGAGGTGACTCGTGGTAGAATAAGAACCACCATCTTTTTTCCTATTTTGCAATAAGAGCTACGGTCAAAACAGGTTCCACAAATCAGCTCGCATAACCAGCCTTAAGGGAGAAAGAAAACACTGCTGGCTCTACATAGGTGATTTATTAGGCCCAAACCAGTCAATAGTCATCTAAATGTGGGAATCCAATCTCCTTCCCCTCCCCCACAAATTCCTCCCCATCTTTCTCGAGCTGTGGCACCTCTGAGTCAGCCTCTCTCAGTAGGCCTAAGGGAACCTTAGAGTCTGGGTATGCGCAGTATTCCTGAACATATATTGCAAGTCAGAAAGAGAGAAGGTCCAGAGTGATGGCCACTAGGATGGAGAGTGTTTGCATCTATGACAGTTAGCTCTGTCAACTTGGTGTAATCTAGAATCACCTTGGAAGGGAATTTTGATGAGGGACTGTCTAGATCTGTGGGTGAGTCTTCTGGGGATTGTCTAGATTATGTTCATTGATATGGCAAGAGCCAGCCCACTGTGGGCAGCATCATCCCCTGAGTTTGGGTCACAGACTTTATAAGAGAAGACGAGGAAGCGAGCTGAGTAGTAAGCATGCAGACACTAATTCATTTCTGTCTTCTTGAGTATGGGTGTGATGTCACTAGCTGCTTCATGTCCCTGACATCTTGACTTCCTCACAATGATGCCTGTATTTGTAAGTGAAAACAAATCCTTTCTCCTCCAAGCTCTTCTTTTTAAATCAGTTATTATTTAGCCTTTATATAAGCATGTGGGCACATACATGCAGTGGTATGCATGTAGGGCTCAGAGAACAACATGCTAGTTCTTCCTTCCACCATGTGGGTTAGAGGGACTGGACTCAGGTCATCAAGTCCAGTGGCAAGTGCTTTTACCTGTCAAACCATCTCCCCACCTGACCCGCACCCCACCCCCACAGCTGTTTTTGTCGGGATATTTTATCACCGCAACTGGAAATGAAACTAAACACATCCTAACCCTTATTCTTGCTCCTCAGTGGTCAGCCAGGTAGCCATTTGCTTCTGGCAAACTTTCAGAGGATAGGCTAAATGTAATATTGTAGCCTTTGCCATCATGGGTTCAGGAACCCAGTTCTGATCAACTCAGCAGACACCATGCTTCTGAATGTTTAAAAATAGGCCCAGGACCCAAAACAGGCCAAGTAATCTAAAGGCAGGATTTACCTGGGGGTCTAGGGGTTGAGAGTCTCTGGGGCAGTTGTTCTCTACTCCTCTGGGTCAAGCTGGGAGCAGATAGTGCTCATGTTAGTGGAAGAGACTCCAGCAGCAGACAGGAGGCACAGAAAAGAAGTGGGGGTGGAGGGCTTCACTGAATGCTGTCTATCCACCACTGGACACCTCAGTTGTCCGTAATCTCAGCCACTCATGGTGACAGCCTCAGGGACAGCTGAGGGAATCCCTCATCCTCTTTGGGGAATGCCTTGCCAGGGTTATAGAGCATCATCTACACAGGTGAGCTGGCAGAGTTGGAAGTTCAGCCTCCAGCTAAGTCCAGGAGAGGCGCTGTACCAGATGTGAGCTCAGGGAGTATCCTCCCATGTTCTTCTCTCCACACTGTAGCCTCTCATGGAGCTCCATGCTGGCCATAAAATTACCTCAAGGGACATTCACCTGGCACATGTGGGCTCTGTGGCTGCCTGTGAAGAGAATCAGGCCACCTAAGGCCTCAAGTGTGTGCTGCTCTCCAAGGTGTGGGACTCAGGACAGAATGCATCTTAGCTAGATCGACGGCTGGCAATAGGTCACCACCCCACAGGTCCTCCAACAAGGTGAGAGCCAGAAATGAGCTGGCAGGGCTGGACTTGGTAATCATTGGCAAGCCTCACTACCTCTTTCGACATCAGTTTCCTCCATTAACCTCAAGGTGCCCTGAAAATCCAGCCGTCTAAGAATTTGGGAAGTAGAACTGAACTCAATCTCTCCACTCCATCCAGGATCAGTAAGCGTTATCCCCAGCACCCAAAGGAGAGTGGGCTACAGCCAGGAATCACCTTTATTCCTTACTTGCCCACCCAGAAGCCCCAGAATAGTAATGTAAGTAGCATAAATGCCTGCCTTCAAAGACATGGCCTTCGGCTCTTCGGCTGATTTCTCTCAGGAAATACAGTTCACAGTTCTGACTTGCTGGGGAAGAGGATGCGTGCCGAATTCCCAAGGCTTAGGCTCACTGAAAAGCTTGTATAACCGCCCAGGAGGCAGCCTATGTGGTGATAAGGTAGGTGTGGGTATTTGGGGTGGGGGACAAAAAAGAAATGTCTTTCCAAAATAGAGCCAAACCCCACTCAGGAAATGTGGGGAAGACAGTTCTCAGGTATGCAGGCTTAAGGAGAAATGAATCCCCAGGAAAAAGGAAGAGGTCAGGCACACAGGGGTTAACACAACGGTGTGCAAGATACAGGCGTGGAGGAGGGTCACAGGGCCCTTCCAGCAGGCAGCAAGGACTCAGCAGTGGAGCCCTAGACCAGGGAAACCAGCCTGAGAAAACACCAGCACCTGCCCTGGTCAGGGTGTATGGAGTGCGTTTCCCACACAGAACCTGGTTGTGAAGGGCACTGTCAAGACAGGCCAAGATGGCACCTGGGATTTGAAGCTATAACCACTGTCCCTTTGAGAGCGTCAAGAGGAGGAAGGTTTCCATTCTGATATTGTTCACATGGCAAGGGACTCGGCTGAGTCTCCACCTTGTTCTTGGGAGTGAGCTTGAATATTGTAGCTCTCTCAGTACCTCTGGCTTCACATGAAGTTGATGGGTTCTGGCCAGTTGAAGGGTCCCTCCTCAGCAAGTCTGAAGCTGGGACCTGCACCAAGAGAATCTGCTCACCCCCTCTTTTGTGGATCTTAAATCTTGAGAGCCCTAACAGCTGGCTACCTTGGGTGAGAGCAGCTGTGCTCGGAGGTCTGAAGGGTGCAGAAGCCTGTGCACCAACACTCCCAAAGCCAGATGAGAGCAGAACAAAATACAGGAGCCTGCCTTCCCGTGTGTCTAACAGTGCTAAGCCAAGTCCATGGCCTGAGCCAGCATCTTTCCACAGGAGATAAGGCATGACAGCCAGCTGTTTAGACAGATTGGGGGGGCAGTCTTCAGGGTGGACGTGTAGAAGGTTTCTGGTTCTTTTAATTAAGACAGGATGCAGTGGTCCAAAACTCTTCCAGTCAAACTGAGTCAAAAGCATGTCTTAGCAGCAAGAATGTATCCTTGTTTTGTCAGATGAAGGTCAGTGGACACTGGCCCAGGAGAGGGTAAGGCCAGCATGATGTGCAGGGCAGAGATACAGCCACCAGTTACATGGGCTGCAGCCCACCTGATCCTCGAGCCCCTCACGTGAAGTAACGGCAGGGTGTGGAGTCGATGGAGCAGTACTGGGTGCACCGAAGGTCTCCATATGACCTGAGGGAGGCAAGGATACTGATCAGGGTGGAGGCAGCAGAGTGGGCAAGGGAACCACATTCTAAAAATGACTGGTGATCCAACTGCATTAAACTATCGAACCCCTGAGGATCCCGGTCTAGGAAAGCTCAGTGTGGGGCTCTGAGAGGTTGAGTCAGAGGAACTAGGATGGGAGGGACGGTTAGCCCCAATGCTAACACATCATCTATGAGACAGTGTTATCTGTGAACTCACTCACTACTAATACAAATGTCCTCTATTTATGCCCAAGGGGCAGCATTGTCCTGGTACGGTTGCTGAGCTCTTGGAATCTGGCTAGTGTGACTGAGAAGTGAAATCCTAATGATTTCAAAATTGAATAGCTACATGGAACAGGGCTAGCTACCATGTTGGAGAGTGTACTCTACACATCTGCAAATGCAAATGATAATCCCCGATGTCTTATCCACACACATTCACAATGGTCTCTTGGAAGCTTCTAGATAACAGAGGAATAGTCCCAGTGAGCTGAAGAATAAGCCTTTGACTCTCAGTCAGATGTTAACAATATATGACTCTATGGAGCCCTTAAGCAGCTCAGTCAGGCCAGATTCAGTAGGTGGCTGTTAGGAGCCTTCCTTAGTTCAGGCATTGGGCAGTGCACACAGACACACATATGTGAGATCCTGGCCAAGCCTACGCAGGGTTGAAGTCTGAGGGTGACTGGAGGTGTACAACTCCTTCAGCCAGGTTGCATATGCTAATATGTGTTGGAGGGTGAGTGTTCAGGAGATCCTGTGGTATTGTGTTCCCCCAAAATATTGTATGTTCCCTGAAATAAATTTATCTGGGGTCAGAGAACAGACAGCCACTAGAACAGAGCCAGAAATGGTGGCTAGAAAACAGGTCAGAGCAAGCCATAGCAGAAGCTGGGCGGTGGTGGTGCACGCCTTTAATCCCAGCACTTGGGAGGCAGAATCAGGTGGATCTCTGTTCAAGGCCACTTTAGAAACAGCTAAACTCGGTGACTCACTCCTTTAATCCCAGAAACCCAACCTTTAATCCCAGGGAGTGATGCAGAAAGTAGAAAGATATATAAGACATGAAAGCCAGGCACCAGAGTTAGTCAAGCATTTGGCTAGGATTAGCATTCAGGCTTTGGAGTAGCACAGTTCAGCTGAGAGCCATTGGGATGAGGACACAGAAGCTTGCAGTCTGAGGAAACAAGACCAGCTGAGGAACTAGCGAGGTGAGGTAGCTGTGGTTCGTTCTGCTTCTCTGATCTTCCAGCATTCACCCCAATAACTGGCCTCGGGTTTGATTTTATTAATAAGAACTTTTAAGTTTCCTGCTATAAGACCCTCCTCCCCAAGAGTACCGGATGGATGTAACTGTGGGACAGGTGATGTCTATTTCCCAGCCTGCTGAAGGCCTGCTGGAAGGTCAGTGATAGAAGCCAAAGCTATTGGACTCATGGGAGACAGATCAGCAGATGAGTGGCTCCCTAGAGCACCATATGGCTGATTCTGTGAGGGTCGGCTGAGCACGGGCCATTTAGCATCATTCTGTACTGGAAGGTTACATTCTGGGCAGGGGCTGGGGTCTGTAGGTAGCTTGAAGATGCCATTGTGGGAGCAAGAACACTAACATATTTGAATGCCCACTGAGGACTCTCTAAGGTAGAGAGACAGGTCCTTGAAGGGGATATATTCTTGGAGGGACCATGAACTGGCAAGATTAGATATTTTCCCCTTTATATCTTAAAAGTTATGTGTGTGTCTGTCCCTGTGTCTCTGTCTGTCTCTGTGTGTCTCTGTCTCTCTCTCCCTGTGTGTGTATATATGGGGGGTTGGGGGGGGGTAGAGGGGTGGGTGTGTATGCATGTGCATGCATGAGTGATGAGGGTAAGGATGTGCCATGTATACATGTGGAGGTCAGAGGACAACTTTGTGGAGTCAGTTCTCTCCTGCCACCTTTACACAGGTTCTGGGGATCAAACTCAGGTCACCAGACTAGCATGGCTCATGCCTTTACCCACGGTGTCATCTTGGTGGCCCTCCTTTTTCTTTCTTGTGGAACTGGGAATTGAATCTAGTCTTATTGAGCGATACTTAAGTCCCTAAGGTTACATAGTAATTCTGGTCTGATCTCATTTAGACTTATGAGAGGTGGGTATTGTGCTCTGGGTAGACAGATGGAGTCTGTGAAGTGCCCTCCGGCTGCTCGCTGCCTTTCTGCTCTTCTGCCCTGGCCCAGGATGGTGCTGACAGCTGTGACTGAGGCCTCTTGGGGACCGTGACTACTTGTGCTCACCAGGGGAGCATGAACTCTACCCTACCTCAGTGTCTACAAAGTACCAGGAACACAAAAGGCCCTTAAGAATATCTGTGAAGGAAAGCAGGGAAGGGGAGATGCTGGAAGAGTGTAGGAGGCCTCCCTACCCAGGGAGATAGGTCTCGCATGTCAGGTAGCCAAAGTCAGAGCCGTCACAGTCCTCCACGCCCTGGTGCCGGTAACCGTCCCCACAGTAGGCCCGGTGACAGTCTAGGGAGACAAAAAGTATAGCACTGAGAACAGGAACAGGTGTGTCTACACAGCAAGGACAGTGTGGCCCAGTGGAGTCCCTAGAGCATTCCACCCACTTGAGAACCAACTTCCTGAAGGCTTCAGACTCACTCGGGACTGGACTAAGCATCACACTAACATACCAGAGTTCTGTATAGCACACCTGCCATTTACCTGCCAGGGGGACAAGGGCCTTCGTGTCATCTGCAAACCTGTAAACTACTGTGGAATGTTGGCAAGGTAAGGCTTAGGTCACTGGAACACCAGACCCCAGTGTGAGAGCATGATGAAGCCTGTGTCAGCACAGAGCTCTGGGGAGGCATTCTACCACTAGGCTCAGCCTGTGTTCCTGAGGGACCATATGACCTCCACAAAGACCTCTATCTTCATCCCGGCAGTAACACTCTATCCATCCTCATCCATCCATCCATCCATCCATCCATCCATCCATCCATCCATCCATCCATCCACCTATACAGGGTCTTGTTATGCAGTCCATACTGGCCTTTTTATTTTTGGTGATCTTCCTGCCTCAGCTTCCCAAATGTGCTGCCATGCCTGGCTACCCTCATTTTAGAGGAAATGGAGACCTTGCTATTTGGTTTTGATTGTAACAGGGGTCCAGGGAAAAGCTAGTGCCCCATAGATTGTCATACAAATGTTGCCAGGGGACTGGTGGAGCTGTATGATAGATAAAAACCTCCCCTTGCTTCTCAACCCTACTCTAGGTGGAACTTCAGCTCAGTGGCTGCCATCTGTCCCCTGAGGACAAGGACAGCGATGATGCCCACACATTGCCAGTTCTGACTTCAGCAAACCGAGTCATGAATGGATGCACTGACCCCCAGCCACATCCAGACAACCTCCACACATGTCCGCTGGCGGGATCTCTGAAGACATGAGCCTCTGTCATGTCAAGCCTCTCTTACAGTCAAGAGGGCCAGGCTGGAAATGGCCCTCCACTGCCATCGTCGATGAGCTGGGTGGCAACCAGAGCCAGCAGCTGAATTCTGTTCTGACTCTGAAAACTGTACTTCTACCTAACCTCCTTCTCTGATCACCTTATGAAAAAAAAAAAAAACAATAAAAACTCAAAAACCAAATCATCAAAAACCCTCCAGAACCAGGTCCTAGCACTATCACAAAAGATGGAGACAGCTTGCACTGAGTGTCTACCTAGAAAAGGAGCTCCGATCCAGTCTCAGCCTCTCCTGCCTTTCTTGGGTAACAAGTGAGGACCATCACCTTCCCCTTCTGAGCTTGCAAAGAAGTAGGGCTTGGAAGAAAGAGGGCCAGGGGCAAGGAAGGCCTCTCTGGGGGACATGATCCTGAACACACCTCCCTGTTGACATGCTTGGGTGAGGGAAAAATTAACATGCAGCCTGGAGTTGGGAAGGGGCTCTCCAAAGCAGCTCCTGGTCCACTGTCCCTTGCCTTTGCCTCAAACCTTCACAGCTGGTAGCCAGGGCTCACCCTACCCCCTCAGCTAGTCAGCCCTCCCAGGCTGCGCCCCACTCACCAATGCAGTCGTCCCCCACATCACGATTACCATCATCACACTCCTCCCCAGGCTGCAGGACGCCATCCCCACAGGTACCACGCTGGTTTACAGTGTAACCCACAGGGTAGAAAGGGGTCAGCTGGCCAAAGAAACACACAACCATTAATGAGGGTGGCACGCCCAAGCAGCCACAAAGCAGGCAAGTCTCTGGCACTGTGAACAAATGTTCTGGGTCTAGGAGAGATCCCTTCACTTCCTTCAGGGAGGGTGTGAGAGGCCATCTTTCCCAAAGGGAATCCTGGCTCAAGATGAGCTTCTGTTTGGGAATGGGGCTAAGGGGGTCTGCTCAGAAGACAGGGAGGGAGGATGGGTAGCTCTCTCCAGCAGACACAGAAGTGCAGTCCAGCCCCAAATATATAGTTTTCTTCCCTTCTAATAGGAGTGTCCCTTTCCTGTCCCAGAGTACCTGGATGGGGAGCCAGCCAAGGCTATCTTTGAAGTACAAGGATCGCTGGTCTCTGCGAAAGGCAATGGCATTCTGAGTGTTCAGCTTCTCAAGCTCCTCCTGGTTGTTGACCACAAAAATCTGCCAGAGAACATAGTGGTCAGGATCCAGAAAAGCTTCCCCACTGGACAGGGAGAGCCAGAGAAGACTGTTTGCTTCTCATAGGAAGGTGTGTCAGGAGGCCCACACCATGTCAATCCAGTTCAGAATAGTTTGAAACAAAACTATCCACCTTGATTTCACATATTTAAATGTTTATTTTAATGTTACCAAGGCTTGAAAGACAATGCTACAGAGGTAGGTAATTTGAAGAGACACATGGAAATGTCTCTTCAACACAGATCATATGCAATGATGATCGTTACAAGCAGTACTATGTGTTGAATTCAGGGCACACTGGGCAAGCACTAACCATTGAGCAACATCCTTGGCCAAAGCACAACTCTTTCAGACAATATGATCTCAACCACATCAGAGTCAGTCTTGAAAGTAAAAAGTGAGGGAAATGTCCCTACCCTCTTGTTTTCTTTTGATTTTGCCCCGCCTCGCAATTTCCCACAGCGAGTGGGTAGCGGTTGTAACAAGGGAAAGTGAATTTTCCTAAAGTACATCACAAAGGCCTTGGATCGGGGAAAGAGCATCCCTAGCACCCACCTGGACCACGCTCTGAAGAGCCTTACCGCAGGAACCCGAGGGGAGCCTGGTCCATACATGGAGTCCCCATGCAAGGGGTTGTTCACATTCACAGGAGGTCCACAAAGACATCTTCCTGGAGGGCCTGGGAATCCTCTTTCTCCTTTCAGTCCCATTATGAGCTGTCCTAGGAGGCAACAGACTGCTGTGTTACTAGAGTCAACAAGTCAGGAGATGTGAGCAACCTGTACATGAAAGAGAAGCGAAAGCTTGAGGCAGGGGACCGGCAGGGGAAGAGGGGGGAAAACAGTCATCAAGCAATGGGCCTCCACCTCGATCCTGCCTTGAAGACACCCAGGCATCGGGTCCTGTAGCAGCCTTAGTTACTAACAACCTGTGGGAAAGAGGAGGGTTTTGTGTGACCTGTAGCCCTGAGCGTGACACCTAGAATCTAATAGGTCACCTGTTGACTATCTCTACATTTCCTTGTTGAAGAATGCGCTCTGTTTGTGACCATTATTTAAAGGGTCTTCTTACAGACGGTTATGCAGTGGATGGAAAACTTTTACTGTATTTAAAGGAGGAGGGAGGCTATGCATCTCCAGGCACAGGAATGGAGGTTGGAGGACAACTTTTGGGAGTTCCCTCTTCCCACCATATGAGACCTGTAGATAGAACTCAGGCCATCAGGCATGGCAGCAAGTAGTGCCCTTACCCACTGAGTAACCTTGCCAGTCCAACTTCAACTGTCTTTTTGGTTTTGTTTTTCAAGACAGAGTTTCTCTGTGTAGTTCTGGTGATCCTGGAACTCACTTTATAGACCAGGCTGGCCTTGAACTCAGAGATCCACCTGCCTCTGCCTCCTGAGTGCTGAGATTAAAGGTGTGTGCCACCACCCCGGCCCTTTCACTGTCTCTTAAGTTTCTTATATAAAGGACATTTACAGAGGAATTGGGGGGGGGTGTTATTTCTCCTGGAAGACAATAGAACATTTTCTGCCCAGGGCATTTCTCTCCCCCAGTACTGAGAAAAGCCAGGATACATCCTGCAAGTGTATGATTAGGAAATGCTCTCTGGCAATTTCTAGGTCTGTAGTTCTCATTTTGACTCTTACTCATCACTTATTTTTCATTTTTGAGACGAAGCCTTACTATGTTGCCTAGCCTGGTTTTGAACTCCTAGATTCAAGCAATCCTCCCGACTCAGCCTCCAAAGTGACTGGAACTTCAGGTGTGCACCACTGTACTCAGTTTTGCCTTGACTTTTTTATAGTGTTTTCCCGGACGCTGTAGTCCAGGCTGACCAGGAACTTGCTATATATCCCAAGTTGGCCTTAAAGTGGTGGCAATGCTCCTGTCTCTGTCTCCCAGGTGCTGGGATTACAGGCTTAAGCCATCATACCCAGATTCTTCAAATTGGCTTTTAAAGGCCTTGATGCCTGAGTCACACTCTAAGCAATTCCCTACAAACCTCCAGACACCCATAGGTTTGTTTCCTTTTCCAGTGCCATGGATGGAACCAGGGCCTTTGCATATGTTCAATGAGTGCTCTGCCACTGAGTCACACTCCCAGCCCTTAGGCATCCATAATTATAAAAGTGTCCAAGATGGAGCTGGAGAGATGGCTTAGCGGTTAAGAACACTGATTGCTCTTCCAGAGGTCCTGAGTTCAATTCCCAGCAACCACAGGGTGGCTCACAACCATCTGTAATGAGATCTGGCACCCTCTTCTTTTTTAAAAAGTGTCCAAGATGTTTCCACTGCCCATCAAGATGGAGAAGCACTAGGGAAATGGGATGTGTGCAGAATATACCCCCCATCAAACCCTCCTCCTCACCCTCCATCCCTCCTTCTCCAAGGGCCTCTTCAGTTCCTTCTGTTCTCAGTTCAAACACCACTTCCTCTGAGAAGCCCTCTCACATCCTCCCACTCTCGCATATTTGCTCTGGTACATTCACCTACATCTGTTCTTCACAGTACTTCCTTACACGCCAACACACTCAGACCATTCCAATAAGGTCTCTCTTCGCTCAGGCTAAGATTGACAGGGGCAGGCCACCATGTGACACTTGGAACAGGGCCTCTGTTCAATAATTGGATGGTTAATGTGAGAGCAAAGGTCTTGTGAAGGACTGGAAGTCACAGCCGTCTGACTGGACAAGGGAAGAGAGGACAGGGCAGAAGGAAGACTGATGAGCACGTGCCCTTGGAAACCAACCTGTCCTTGGTCTTAGGCAGTCAGTGGAGGCAGACAGGAGCTGGAAGCATGTCTGGAGATGCTAGATCAGCAGCATATGAAGTGAACCCAGGGTGGACTGGCTGGCCAGGACCATAGGGAAGAGGCCACACACTAAAACGTGGAATGACCCCACCTTCTTCAGCCTTCCTGAGCCAACTCACAAGCTGGTCCAATACCAGATGTCAAGTTACAGCTCTAACAAGGAATAGGATAGAACTCTGTGGGAAAAGCTCCTGTCTGGGGTTCTGATTTTTTCAGAAAACTCCGAAGAGACAAAGACACCACCAGCTCTGGAACATCCTAGGTAAAAACCTGGGAACATGAGGAGTTTCCACCAGGAGAAGTGGGGCTGTGACAAGGAGAAATGTGAGAGTGGCATTGGAGCAGCCTTCTGGAATGTTCTATGACCCCAGAACTCCTCCAGAACATAGTCTCGGAAAGACTCAGGACTTTGCAGATTTAGTTAATCTGGTGTGGCTGAGATCTGAGCTCATGCTTCACCTAACTCTGTCCCATTCAGATGGACAGATTCAAGATTATGGGTTCTCTTGGAGAGCTGTCATTCCCGGTACCATGTGGATTTATTTATTTATACCCTGTCTGGTCACAGGAAAGAATTATCCAAGTTTGTAATTGTATTATTGCAAATTACATCTTAAATTTTGCCTTTCTTCCTTCCTCACCATCATCCTCTCTTTCCCTGTAAGGAGTAATTAAAAAGTTCCTACCTTCTCCAACTCCTCCAGCACCAGCTGGCCCCATGGTGCTGAGAACCAGACCTGAGGCAGCCTCCCAACAGGACATGGCAGGGAGCCTGCTGCTGCCAGCGCAGTTCCCCACTGCTTCCGCTTCCTCCCAGTTGGCCGAGGACACCCATCATCCTGCCAGCTTCCTGACATGATGCTCTGAAGGGCACAACTTGAACTGCCTCACCCCAGTGTTACTGCCATGCTCTCCATTTTTGGTCTGGAGATTCTTGGGGAAAGCAGGTCAGGAGGGGATAGTGTGAGAAGACAGAGGAACCAGAACGGTAATCAAAAGGCTGTGTGGGGCTTTTAGCAGCCACAGGTGGAATCTGGGCCATGGTAGCCACTCATCAGCTCTGTAACCTTGAGGAAGCTCAGGGTTCTGACACATAAAGGAAGGACTGGGATAGACCAGCAAACTTTACCTTGTGTTCTCTAGAGCCCAAGGATATCCCAAGGAGGAACTGAGGAAGGGGCAGGAAACACAGTTTCTTCTTGAGTGGCTTTGTGGCTCTTTGATGGTCTGTTTTCTCCAGGCTAGCCTCAGAACTTCCCATACTCCTAAATGGATACCAGGCTATGCCACCATACCTGATAGGTTTAGGCTTTTATCAGATTAAAACTGTGAGGACTCACTCCAGGGGCCTGCTCTAACTCTTGTATTATTATCCAAATTAGGCTCAGGGATGTCCCTTCTAAAGTCTTGCCTACACTCCCAGCCCTGAAGATTTTCACAAAGAGCAAGGAGATTGACCCATTTTGCCTCTTTGTCCTCTTCAGCCCCCTTCCTCTGAATGGCTCCTCAGAAAGGAAGTAATTTGAAGAGAAGGTGGAGGAAAGAAAGATGGCCTACAATCCTGCTAGACTGCAAGTATAACCCAGGAAGGACAGAGGAAGTCTCTGTAGGGACCAGTCCCTGTATGGTTCCAACCACCAGGTGCCATGGAGGATGTGATGCTGACTCAGTTCTCAGGGTGACTGGCATCTAGAAAGAAGATGAAACACATCTGCAAAAAGCAAGAGTCATCTGGGGGTATAGTTCAGTATTAGACTGTTTGCCTAGCACATATGAAGCCCTGTGCTCAACACCCAGTAATACACACACACACACACACACACACACACACACACACATACATTCACAGAGGCAAGCACGTACACTGAGTGGGCATATCATCTGAGCTGGCCTCAATGGCACATGTCTGTAATCCTAGCACTTGGGAAGTAGAGGCAGAAGGAGTTTAATGTCATTCTCAGCTACATAGTGAGTTAAACGCCAGTCTGGACTACATGACTATATGAGACCCTATCTCAAAAAAACAAAACAATCCCCTCCCCAAAAAATCAAGAAACAGACAGACAGACACGGGGCAGGATGTTGCTCTTAGAAGGTAAAGGCATTTACCAAGCCTGGTGACCTGAGTCTGAGCCTCAGGTAAAGGAAAGAATCAATCAATAAGTTGTCCTCTGACCTCCACATACACACTGTCACACACACACACACACACACACACACACACACACACACACACACACACACACCAGATAGATAGATAGATAGATAGATAGATAGATAGATAGATAGACAGACAGACACTAGTATGGAAGAAATAGGAAAGGAAGAAAGAAGCAAATCGCCAATGGCAGAGCCATAATGGAAGGACAGTGCACTTGTTGGGAGAGGACAGGGTAGCAGAAGGGGAAATAGGGTACCCATCCATGAGAGATATAACTAGAAGGTTGGGGAAGGAAGGAAAACAAAACTGTGCTGGCTACTAAGTCCTTGGGTTCCAATTCTCAAGACAGATGGCACGAAACTGGCTTTGTGAGAACTTGCTCACGGCTCCAGGCCCAGGAAGAAAGCCAAAGGCAGATGGGGCTAGGTTTACAAAGACACCTAAGCACAATGGGACCATTAAAGTCTGCCAAGCACTTTCATATGCATCCACCTCGCCACATGTCCCCAGAATCTCAGGTTTTTTAGCCCCTAAACACTCCAAACCCAAGAAAGTTCTTCCCACAGGCAAAACCAGGCTTCCACCATGCTCAGTCCCTGATTGGTAGCTCATGGTACTCCAAGAATTTCCAGACGCAGAAATGCTGCAATGCCCAGGCATAGCCTGGGACAGTGATCTCCTCAGGCATCCATGGGCCATTAACGGAAATAAGAGTTGGGCAAGGAGTAGGTCAAAGCAGGAGGGTCCTTTCCCATCGTTTTTCTGACATAATTTACCGATCTTCACCGAACCCTTAGGTGGTAGTTAAAAAGGTAGGAAAAAAAAGACAAACAAAAAGACTGGTTCTTCATGGCATCTTGACAGGATGGGTCTAACAAAATAGGATTTCCATGACAACCCCACTATGTGTGGCAAACATTTTCCCATAAATACAGTAGGAGAAAGGCATTGTAGGATTTTTCAATGTTCCCATTTTATTAAGAAAAAAAGTTATAATTAAAATTGTGTTTCCTTGGCTGGAGAGATGGTATAACACAAATCTTAAAATGGTCTTTTAATGGAAAATCCCAGAGCCAGAAATTGGGGTAAATGTTGAAAGATCAGAGAAGCAGAGCAGTCCTCTCACCTCTAGGACTCTTCAGCCTGAAAGGCCTCTAGTCCCTGTCTCCTCACCCCTTATGTACCTTTCTCTGCCCAGCCATCACTTCCTGGGATTAAGGATGTATGTGCTTCTCAAGCAAAGCCATGAGATCTCAAGTGCTGGAATTAAAGGTGTGTGCCACTAGTGTCTGGCTCTGTGTCTCTCCTGGACTGAGTCAATCTCATGTAGTCCAGGGTGACTTTGAACTCAGAGAGATCCATCTGGGTCCCTAGTGCTAAGGTTAAAGATGTGTACCACCACTGCCTGGCCTCTGTTTAATCCAGTGCTTGTTCTGTTCTCTGATCTTCAGGCAAAGTTTATTAGAGTATACAATATATCACTATAAGATGGCACAGAGGTTAAGAGCACTGACTGTTCTTCTAGAGGTCCTGAGTTCAATTCCCAGCAACCACATGGTGGCTCACAACCATCTGGTGAGATCTGGTGCCCTCTTCTGGCCTGCAGGCATACATGCAGGCAGAACAGTGTATACATAATAAATAGATAAATCTTTTTTAAATAAATGTGTTAAATTTTTTAAATTGTGATTCCTTTCATATAACTGAAGATAGATCTAGAAATGTTGTCTTTTTACAAGTGATGTGCACTTAAAGGTCTTAAAGGAATAAAATAAAGTGCTTAGCTAAACAAATTAAATAATAAAACAAGGTAAAAACATACCTAATTCATCTTCAATGATGGACTCTTAATTTCTTTTTATCAGTTCCTTTGAATGTACCCAACATATCCAATGCAAATAAACAATCTTTCATCACACTGTGTAAGACAGAAAAATCTGCAATGCCTTCTGGGTTTAAGATAATGATTGGAACAATGAAACATATTTTTCTAGAAAAAGATTTTAGTTGATGAAATAGGTACCCTTTTCACTGAAAGTATAAATGACATCACCAATGTAATTTAGCCCCTCTCTACTTCCTCCATGTGTTCTCCAAAATGTTAAGACAAAATTGAGTGAGCCAAATCATAGAAAAATCATGGAGATATATGAAAGAACCTCTGGCAGTTTCTAACAAGAAATACAAAGCAGAGCTCTGCTGGTATCTCCTTGTGGCCTCTCTGGGGGACCTAGTTAAGACTATGACTGTATAGGTTAAGATGAGGCACCTAGGGTCTTACCTGCAGATGGGGCACCTGGGGGCCCTGGAGGACCTTGTCGACCAGGTTGACCAGTAGGCCCAGGCTTGCCTGGCGGGCCCATGATTCCACTGTCTCCCTTCTGACCCTAACAGATAGAAAGAGAAAGCCTGTTGTGATACGATGGCATGACAAAGTTTCTTCCCCACTTACCTCTAAATCAGAGACCACCTAGCTCAGACAAGCAAAAACTCATGGTGGGATATACCTGGTCTCCAGCACGCAGCCTGTGAGAGGGACAGAGCAAGTGATCTGTCCAAGTTTGGAGACCTCATTAAGTTCTCACTCTGTTCTAGAAACATGGCACAGGACAACAGAAACAATCCACCTCATCCCCTGGCATGAGTTAGGAAATGGAGTCTCAGGGTATTTGTGCAATATTCTAGTATTGAGGTAGCTGAGGTGGGCCTATAATTTAAGCTTTCATCTACTTGTTAGGATTGCTTTCATTCTATCAGAACTGTTTCTACCCACAGACTTCCCATTGCTCTCTCTCAGTTCCTTACTGAGCCCAAGAAGCTAGACATGGCCCTGCTCTCCAGCCTTTGTCAGAGTGTTTGTTTGGTTTGGTTTGGTTTGGTTTGGTTGTTTGAGACAGGGTTTCTCTGTGTAACAGCCCTAGCTGTCCTGGAACTTTGTAGATCAGGCTGACCTTGAACTCACAGAGATCCACTTGCCTCTGCCTCCCAAGTGCTGAGATTAAAAATGGGCACCACCATGACAGCCAGAGTTTGTTTGTTTGTTTGCTTGTTTGTTTTTGCTTTTAGTAAAAAAACACCATGATTCTTATCACACTTCTCAAGCAAAAATTCTATCTGCACCCCAAACTCCTCTTTATGACCCCTCGGCCTTCAGTTTTCAGCTCTGATGTCCAAGAATGTACTGGTGTTCCTCACTGCATTCTCTCAAAACTTTCTTTCTCAAGCTGGGAGTGAAGTGTGTGCCTTTCATCACAACACTCAACTGGCTGAGGCAGAGGGATTGCTGCTAGTTTAAACACACACTCATGGCTCTTCCTATTTATTTCAGATCACTGATCATAGATTATTGTGTGGTCACTTCACCACTGTCTCCCCATGAGACGTAAGTTCCATGTGGACTAGAATCTGCCATGCGCACTTCCTCTCCCCAGACCAAACGAAGAAGAGGAAGTTGGCGGCATGTGGGGAGGGAGTTTTGACGATCTATCAGTCAAGATAGTTTACCTTGACAGTAAGGCTGGACAAATCATGTCATTGTTTTATGCCTTGGTCTCTCCTCTAAAGTAGGGCCAGTACACACAGAGCCACCCAGGTTTACTGTGAAGCTAACAAAGATGGCAGAAGTGAAAATGTGGTTTGTGAAGAGTGAAGGGTGATGGGGAAGACAAGCTGACTTCCTAGTGGCTGGCCAGGCTTCATCTTCACCCATGGAGAAAGAAGTTCTGATTTTCTGAGAGTATTTTGGAGATTCTAGCTGGGAACCATGACTACTTGTATACCCTTAACCAAAGTACAGTCTTTTATCAGAGAAGGTCATCTCTATCCAATCATACAGCTTTGGAAAAGACGCACAGAGCAGTGAGCTCCCTCTCAACTGCAAGACTCTAGATCAACCATGATAGCCAATGGGATGACAGATGTCCAAGCCAAATGTCCCTTACACCTAAGAAGACATGATTGCTTAAAGAGAGTCACACCTGTAAATTCTCTATTTCCAATCACAACACTGGCTCCGTGAGGTGCTGTCCTACCAACATAGCCCTAGGGGTCTTCTCCATAATACCAGAGGAGTTCCTAAACTTGTCACAGGAGACCCATGAGGTTAGTCTGTTTCCAATTCTGCCCTCGCAAAGTTGGCTGTTAATTCTCCAGCCAGGCTGAAGCATTCCACATGATAACCAAGATGGGTCCCAGAATGGCAAAGGAAGTCACACCAGCTTAATATAGCCAGTAAAGCTTGTTTTCCTAACAGCCAGGCCAGCTGGCTCTGAGCACAGGAAGTGCATGGCTTGAAGGAGCTGGAAACACTCCTTGACTCTGACACCAAGAGTAGAAGAGTCTTTGGCTTAATTGGTCATTTCACAGAAGGTGCCATATCTTTATGGCAGGTGTCATTGAAACAAATTGTCCAGGGAAAGGACTCTTTATTCTCTATCTGCTGTGAACTCAGGAGGTTTCTTTTGAAGCTATTGTCTCCTTCACTGAAGTTTTTTTTTCTTCCTTTCTTTTTTTTTTTTTTGTTCTTGTACTTGAACTCATGGCCTTTTGCACACTGGGTACACACTCTACACTCTACCATCAATCCATAATCCCAGC
Organism: Onychomys leucogaster; assembly: GCA_949786385.1. Lineage (NCBI taxonomy): Eukaryota > Metazoa > Chordata > Mammalia > Rodentia > Cricetidae > Onychomys > Onychomys leucogaster. The sequence goes on along the minus strand of OX460426.1, from coordinate 43,050,796 downwards.
CCCTGGAGGTTTTTATGATCAGGTCCAACAGCTGCTTTCCTGAACCTGCTTGGAAACAAGTCTGGAAGCATGGCCGTGATAGAGAGCCATAGCAAGGGGGTGGAACACGTGCCCAAAATTCTAACCCTGGCCTTAAAGTTGGCTCAGCTCAACAGTCTGGGCACGCAACTCCACCTCACTGGCCCCTCGTTTCCTTGTGAATATATGGGAGAGATCTGAAGGGAGTGAGATGGATTGAATGATCTCTGAAATCCTGTGTTGGAACCTGTATTCTGAAGTCTTCCTAGATTTTTGTTTCCTAGGTTTAGATTAACCTAGTTACTTCCAGAAATCATATCCTTCTGGATACACAACTCTACACTAGGAGATATGAAGGAGGCTCCAGGGCAGGCTTCCAATAACAATGGCAGTGTCTGCAGAGTAAAAGGCACTGAAAGGTACACAGGTAAGCTCCTGCATCTTGTAAAGGGAGTGGGCTTCTTCCCTGACTCTTCCCAACTCTCCAAGTGGTTTTGGTGTAGCTCTTACTGTCAGTCCACCATAACTGCCATCTTCAGGGGTGACACACAGCCGACTCAGCTTTGGCTTTAGCAGGAAAGACAAACACTGCCCCAGAAAAGGTCTAGAGGACAGAAGAAACCAACAGCCTCTTCTTACACTAATGTAGAACAATCTAGAATGAAATCGTGTAGAGGAGAACTTTCCCCCTCTTTTTTTTTTTCTTTTTCTGAGCCTAGATTTAAGGACACTGGTACCTGTGGCATGCTTTTGAAGCCATGTGACCATGGCACCCTGGGAAATTGTCAAAATGAGACTGACATTTTTGACTTTAAAAATAAAACTAGGGTTGGGGATTTAGCTCAGTGGTAGAGCGCTTGCCTAGCAAGCACAAGGCCCTGGGTTCAGTCCTCAGCTCAAAAAATAAAATAAAATAAAACTAAAAGAATCTTGTCATATTTGATTTAAATAACTGTACAAAAATGAAGGCCTTGTTTTCAATTGAAAACAGAACAAAACAATGTTACCATGAGGTCTGAATTATCCAGAACCAGGTCACTTCTGCATTGACTTAGGGAAGTTCATCATTAGCTTCACAGGTTACTGTGCTGCACATTAGAATCCCATGGGTGGCATCAACAAAACACAGCACAAGCTGAAGTCTATTCCAGATCCAGACCAACTGTAGCCATGACTTTAAGAAATGAGGCCCAGGCATGGGGAATTGGGGCGGGGCGTCAAAGGCAAGACCTGGAGGTGCAGCCACTGTAGCTGGTGGAGAATCTGTGTTCAGTAAATGCCTCAAAGATGCCAATGTAAACTGAAGTCTGAGTATCCTCACACCAGCACAAGGAAAAGGCTTTGTTGCCAAAGATGCCTTCCTTTCAGCATTTCAAATGACCCAGGCGAGGCTCTCCTCCAAGCAAGCTACTGCTTCCTTGTTTATTAAAATATGACGTGGGTATTCTTAGAAGATGTTTAAAATGTATTAATATCTGCAACAATGATGAGCTTCTACACATTGTGATTTTAAGCTATAAGTGAAGAACAAAATAACTACACAGTGGACATAAAAGAAATAATTTAAAATATGAGAAGAAATAGCTCTGAACTACATGTAACCTCAGCATGTCTGAGGTGGAAGCAGAGTTTGAGGCCAGCCTGGGCTACATGAGACTCTATCTCAAAGCAACAACAATAAATGAATAAACAAAAAAATTTTAAAGTGAAATAATGAATTATGGAAAGATATAATACCCAGATCAAACCATAACCACCAACAGAATGGAGATAAAAAGGCAACTAGCAGGATAGATTTCAATATTCTCATTGAAAAAAAACAGTAAATATCTGAAGTGATAGATGTATCTATTAACCTGACTTGGTCACTCCACAATGTAGGTATATATGTACATACATCACAGTGTACCCTATAAAATATAGTAACAATTAAAAATAAAAAGTTTTACATATATGCTCAAAATGACATTTTTCTTCTAACATACTAACAATCCTTAACCTTAAGAAGTATGCATACGTATATATATTAATAAATATTAATTTTCAAAAATTGGTATTATTTATGTAAACTGACTTGTGTCTGTTGGTATGCAAGCAGAGGCCAAAGGTCAACATCAGGTATCTTCCTCAATTGTGCTCCACCTTATTTTGAGACAAGGTCTCTCCCTAAACCTGCAGCGCACGGATTCAGCTGGAGTGCTGGAACTCTGCCTCCCTGGTACTGGGATTACAGGTGTGTGCTGCCACTCTGGCTTTCTCACATGAGTGCTGGGCATTAACTCAGTCCTAATCCTTACAGAGGAAGCACTTTACCCACTGAGCCATTGCCCCAGCCCCTAAATAAAGCTGGATTTCAAATATCTATTTGAAATAAAAAAGGCAACAAACATCATGATGATGATGATGTGATGATGATGATGATGATGCATATGTAGTAAGACCAAGGCCATTCTGGGTTACATAGTGAGACCCTGTCTTAAAACAAACAAAAAAAAAAGGTAACATGGCACGTCTCTCGGGTGTATCTGTACATTATCAAAAGTGCTAGTTTTCCTATGGGCATTTAGTGCAGGCCTCAAAACCAGTCCAGAAAAGTGAGCCCTGCTCCTTCCTTTTCCAACTCTATAACCAGGCTTTCCCTGCTGACCAGGAGGCTCAGAGCAAACAATTGCCCTAAGCTCTTAACAAAGCCAAAGAAGAGGATCACTTCCAAATTAGGGGTTTATGCAATGAAAACTGTCACTGAAGTTCAAAAGACTGGGTACACAGGACAGGCACGGGCTGGTCCCTAAAGCTCTAAACCAGGCATGGGCTGGTCCCTAAAGCTCCAAACCAGGCCTGGGCTGGTCCCTAAAGCTCTAAACCAGGCCTGGGCTGGTCCCTAAAGCTCTAAACCAGGCATAGGCTGGTCCCTAAAGCTCTAAACCAGGCACAGGCTGGTCCCTAAAGCTCTAAACCAGGCCTGGGCTGGTCCCTAAAGCTCCAAACCAGGCCTGGGCTGGTCCCTAAAGCTCTAAACCAGGCCTGGGCTGGTCCCTAAAGCTCTAAACCAGGCCTGGGCTGGTCCCTAAACCTCTAAACCATGCATGGGCTGGTCCCTAAAGCTCTAAAGCAGGCCTGGGCTGGTCCCTAAAGCTCTAAACCATGCATGGGCTGGTCCCTAAGACTCAATTTACACCCAGTATACTGAGGCAAAGAGCAGGTTTTCTGCAGAATGATCATTCCTAGTTACTTTGTTTAAAATATACGCATTCTGCCTGGCGGTGATGGTACACACCTTTAATCCCAGCACTCGGGAGGCAGAGCCAGGAGGATCTCTGTGAGTTCGAGGCCAGCCTGGTCTACAAAGCGAGTTCCGCAAAGCTACACAGAGAAACCCTGTCTCGAAAAATCTAAATAAATAAATAAATAAATAAATAAATAAATAAATAAATAAGCGCATTCCTATGAACTAGGGCCACTCTTGCTTCTGACCTTGAGTGGAGCCCGTAACCTTGAACCATGGCTAGCCAGGAAAAGCCTGAACATCAGTAGTGAGGCTGCTGTGTCCACTCGCCCTGAGGATGCTTGAATCCAAGGCTGTGGAATAGCTCTAGATGACCTCTGCATGCTTCTCCACACACCTCCAGGCGGAGTGCCCTCAGTGAGGTAAACCCTGGGGTCCTTACCTGTTTGCCTCGTTTTCCTGGTCTCCCGGTGGGGCCTCGGTATCCTGCGAGTCCGGGTTCTCCCTTTGGACCCATTTCACCCTGGAGAGAAGAAAGAGAAAGAGTGGGCATGTCTATGCCGGTCTCTCCAATCACTGGTCCCCAAGGCCTCCTCTTCATCTTCTCTTTCCCAGGTAGGCTGTCCTGGGAGCATGGGAGACTGGTGAGCTCATATCCAAGGAACAGAAAAGAAAGAAGGCACCCACAAGGGTGTGACTTAGTGCTGCAGAGCACTTGGTGCTCTGGTGGTCAAACAGAGACAGCCCTGTCCACAGCGGTCAGCGGTGGCTTCTGCACTTCAGTCGCATGTGTCTGTGTCACACAGAAGAAAAGGCCTTCTTGTCTAATTGGAAATTTGTGTAATGGTTTGTTGTGTTTTGTTTGTAGTACAAACTCACACACATGAGTTAGGATTTTGTGTTTGTTTGTTTAATGTTTGGAAACAGTCTTGTCCACTGTAATGTTTAGTATTTTGTAGGATTTATGTAGGGTTATATAGCTCTCTACTTTTTTTTTTTTTTTTTTTTTTTTTTGAGATTGGGTCTCACTATGTTGCCCTGACTGGCCTGGAATTTGATATGTAGGCCAGGCTAGCCTGGAATTCCTAGACATCCAACTGCCTCTGCCTCCTGAGTGCTGGGTTAAAGGTGTACACCACTCTGTCCGGCAGTTCTCTACACTTTAGGAAGTATTATTTTGAGTTCCAGCCCACTTCCACCTATTCAGACAACTCTTCTTTTTGAGATAGGGTCTCCTGAAACTCAAGCTGGCCTCCACCTCTCAATGTGGCTGAAAACCACCTTGAATCCTTGTACCACTATGCCCAGCTCAGATGAAAACCCTTCCTGTGTTCAAAATGTCACCATAAAAATACTATTAAACTATGGAAAACAATGTAAATTACATTCCTAATTGAAAATAACGTTTTCTTAGTTCAAGGCCAACCTCTCTCAAAACTTATTTCTCAGACTGTCACATACACACACACACACACACACACACACACACACACACACACACACACACAAATACATTTCTTCCCTCCATCTTAGCTTTTCCTTACTTTTGCTGTCAAGGATTCCTGTCCCACTTACTGCTTCCGGGGATTATGGGCCAATAGGGTACATCATTTCTACTTCAAGCAATTGCCCTGCATCCCAAACTGCACCACCAACACCGACAGTGTAGCAATTGCTACCAGGAAGTCTTTACTTATCAGCAGCCAGTGCCCATGATGAACTACCCTAGCTGCTCAGAGATAGTAGCAGACACCCAGGATCCTTTTAAGGATTCCTAACAGGATGGAAAATTCCAGAAGATATCTATTGATGGTGAGGATCAAGTCCAAGCTCACCTTTTAGCCCAGCAACAGGAAGGCTCTGTCCTCAACTCACTCAGCAATTAAGAACACTTACTGGGTTTCCAGAGGACCAAAGTTCAGTTCCTAGCACCTGTATCAGGTAGCTCACACTGCCTGCAACTCCAGGCAGTGAATTATTACAAAACTTTTAACTCCAAGATTGTCCAAGACCTCCAACCTCCACAGGCATTGACACTTATGTTCACATACCTACATGCAGACACATACATACGTACAATTAAAAATCAATCTTTAAGAAAGAATTTTTCTTGAGTCCATGTAGTCTTTCGACCATGTTGTCCTTCAGGATGCTCAGTGGTGAGAGTATAATGGGTCACAGAGGTTTCACAATTCCCTAGGGCTGCTTAAAGAGACCCAGGGCATGTGTTGCTTGGCTAGGAGAAAACATCACCATTAAAAAATATATGAATTTTTATGCCAAGCGGTGGTGGTGCATGCCTTTAACCCTAGCACTCAGGAGGCAGAGGCAGGCGGATCTCTGTGAGTCTGAGGCCAGCCTGGTCTCCAAAGTGAGTTCCAGGAAAGGTGCAAAGCTACACAGGTACACAGAGAAACTCTGTCTCAAAAAATCAAAAAAAAAAAAAAAAAAAAAAAAGAATTTTTAAAAAGAGATTGTCAGAAGGAAGTGTGGCCCTTCTCTTTATGAACTAGAAGCAGCTTATAATTTCTTGATCTAATTTCTCTCCTAAGACCTAATTATGGTTATCATATCAGCTCTGTCTTAAAACAGCCTGCCATGAAACGGGGAGATAGCTCCTGTTGCCAAGTCTAGGAAATGGTGCAGAAGCCAGGAAAACTGTCATATTTAATTTTACAGTGATTTATGATGGTCACTGTTGCAGGGAATGAAAACCTAGGCCAAATATCTTAAGGGACTCACTTCTCTTTTGAGGTTTGCTTTAATTTGTTTATATAATTACTCTATTTTGAAAATGCAGCATCCCATCTAGGATTGCAGGAATTGAGTTTCTGATAGGTTAAGGTAAGAATATGTCACACAGTGACTTGCATAATGACTGAAAGTACTTCATCATGCCCTGATGGCTGGGTACTGCCCAATCAAAATGTTACACTTTAGGAAGTAGCACTTTAAAGTGAATGTTTAAAAAGAATTTAAAATACTAAGAAAACACTTGTTTGCTTATTTAAGAATTTCAGTTTGTGACCTAGGTAAAGATAACACTTTCCAATGTCAATACCTTACAACATGAAGATCCAGCATTACCAGGCTAGCTTAGGTGGCAGTTTGAATGAGACCGACTCCCATAGGCTCATGTATTTGACTGTTTGGTTACCATTAGGTGGAACAGTTTGGGAAGGATTAGGAAGTGTGGCCTTGTTGGCAGAGGTGTGTCACTGGGGTTGGGCTTTGTGTTTCAAAAGACTTGTGCCATGTCCAGTGTCTCCCTTTCTCTCTCTCTCTCTTTCTGTCTCTGTCTCTCTGTCTCTCTCTGTCTCTCTCTGTCTCTCTCTGTCTCTCTCTCTCTCTCTCTCTCTCTCTCTCTCTCTCTCTCTCTCACAAACACACACACACACACACACACACACACACACACACACACACACACACACACATTTGTAGATCTAGATGGAAGTTCTCAGCTAATTGATGCCATGTTTTTTCTTCCCTACCATGGACTTAACCTTCTGAAACACTTCCTTTCATAACTTGTCTTGGTCATGGTATCTTATCACAACAATAGGAAAGTAAGCAAGACAGCTTAGGGGGCTGTCCTACACAGTCAATGCCTCACATCATGAGGACCCAGTGTTTTCATGTTAGCTCAGGAACTGTTCAGCATGGTCAGTAACTTACAGCACTGAGGACCCAGCACTATCATGTCAGGAGCTGTTTTACATGGTTAATGTCTTATAATATAAGGACCCAGTGTTTCCATGTCAGGTTGGGAGCTGTTCTACACGGTCATGTATTCTTCTTTCTTTAGGCTATGACATCTTCCCGAATTCAACACCCAGCCTTACTCTGGATCCTAAATCTAAGTAAAAGTGTCCCCAGATCTGTCAGTCTATAGCCACCTTCACAATTTTTGTTATATCAATATATCACTCCATGGTTATTGACTGAATGATTTTTTTTAAAGATCTATTTATTTATTATGTATACAATGTTCTTCTTGCATGTATACCTGCAGGCCAGGAGAGGGCACCAGATGTCATTACAGATGGTTGTGAGTCACCATGTGGGTGCTGGGAATTGAACTCAGGTCCTCTGGAAGAGCAGCCAGTGCTCTTAACCTCTGAGCCATCTCTCCGGCCCTGAATGGTTTTTTGTTAACACCTGAAACCTTTTAAAATTGGGCCTGTCCCAAGTGAGATACTGAATATCTCACTAATTAAATAAAATAGTTGTCACCTATTTATAATAATCCTGTGTCCCTCCAACAGTGTTTGCCACCCTTGAAGACCGTATTGAGTGTTTAGGCAGCAGGGAAACTAAATCAAACAAATCCAGAATTTGCTCCAGGGTCTGAGGGATACAAGGGGTCTTGACCATTGTGCCTAAGATAGGAGATTGGAGTCACTCCTCACAAAACTTTTGGCTTTTGAATCTTGTCATTGAGCTCCAGGAAGTAGAAAAAACAAGAGGGACCATACATACATGGTGTATGTATGGAAGGAATGGGAATAGCCTTTCCCACTAAACTGGAGGTTGACCTCAGACCTCCCTGCTACCCTCTCCCAGTAGATAAGACAACTTGGTCCCCATCTCAAACTGGAACTTTCCCCACTTAAAATCAATGTTTCTGCCTGAAGGACCAGAAATAGACTCCATGTGCTGTTTGGAGGACCTGAGGTCTGTCGTCTCTACTTCTAGACACTTACTTTCTGCCCCAGCATTCCAGGAAATCCAGGGAAACCCTGTGAAAAGAACAAATACTGTGACTGTTTTGAAATGCCACTTGGAACTGGTTGTGACAGATTTGGTCAGCCATTTTTATGATGGCTATCCATCAATCCACAGGTGGGGGAGCTCCCACTTCCATTGCAGCACATCACTTGTACAGATGTGCCATTACCTTTTCTCCTTTGGGACCCAAGTCACCCCTTTCACCTCTGGATCCCTAGGAGAAAACCAAAAGAGGGGGTCAGACTGATAAGCTCCCTAGGCCAACACCTTCATTTTGACAAAGCTCTAGGCTCAGATAATAGGTAGCTTGCCCAGTAAAGGTGTGCTTTCTGGTTAGACCCCCCAAGACCTCTTAATGTTAGTTAGTGAAGGGAAACAGAAAGTTATGGGTCTCAGATCCTCTCATCTCCCAGGGCATGTGTCCACAGGTGCCTGTTGGTGTTTGTTTTATTTTAGTAGAAGACCAGGCTGGGTGACAGAAACCTGGCCTAAGGCTAAGTCCCCTCTTCCAGCGCCCTATGCTGACTGAGGATAACTGTAAGGGTTTTGTCCTTAATTACATCATCATCCTGGGACAAGGGCCAGCCTAAAAAGTGGGCAGACCCTCTGTGTTCCCCCTTTCTCTCTTCCCTCTGCACAGTCTCTCTGTCTCTCTTCCTCTCTGCCTCTGTCTCTCTCTGTCTCTCTCTGTCTCTCTCTCTCTCTGTCTCTCTCTCTCTCTCTCTCTCTTCCCCTCTCTCTCTCTCCCTCTCTCTCTCAATAAAGCTCTAGGAAGGTAACTATGGCTCGTGGACTTTCCTCCAGCACCCTCCTCCGCCGGCATGGCGGCCACAGGTGATGGTCAGCCACAAGCAGCGCCGATTTAACCAACAATAACGCCCTACCTGGCTCTCATTTGTTTCCCTGCTCCCTATCAGGGGCAGGAGCCTCACTGGGAGGTCCTTTTTACCAGAATTGCCCTGCCTCAGGAGGCCTCTTCTCTCTCAGCCCATACACGATGAAGGACAGAGTAGCCTGGAATGATGGCTGCAGTTGACATCTGAAGAGAGAGCTGGGCCTTTCTTCAACCCACCCCCAACTCCAGAACTGTGTCCAGACCAAGATCTGGGATGCCAGGAGAGACACGGACTGACCTTTTCCCCTCTGGATCCAGGGAAGCCCTAAAAGAAAGCAGACTGTTTATAATCAGGCCCCAAGACAGCAGAGGAGGTGAGGACAGGTGTGCTGTAAGAACGGAAGGACTCTGGGAGTATGCTGTCTCTGCACTCTATTGTGAGTTTTAAGGGGCATGTAGCCATAAACAGGAAGATGTTCAGGAGGATTGTGTTTATACTATGCCTAAAAAAATAAAAAAATTTAAAAAATTTAAAAAAAAATGTAGCTTTTCTCAGCCCTCAAAAGCCTAGTCTGGAGGCAAAACTGGGATGGCCAAAGAGAACAACAGGAACAGGATCCCGGTGTTCCTACACCCCAGGACATGATTTCCCCCAAAGGGCTAACTCCCCAGCACAGGGTGACAGTCCCCCAGTCCTGCCCTCCTCATTTTTGTAGATAGCTGCCACTCCCCAGTCTTAGTGAGAAGGCCTGGGAATATCCATCTGGACCACACACTGACCTTAGAGCCCATTGGTCCTCTTGACCCTGGCAAGCCCATCATACCCAGGTCACCTTTTTCACCCTGTGGCAAACAGAAGATGGAAAAGAAGGACCACAGTGATATTTCTTAGAGAAACAGAAACAGGGGTTGTGGGGAAAAACTGGGATGGAACCTGGGTGTTGGGTCGGGGTTGTAAACTTGAGGTCCCATATGCCCCTTTGCCTCCTCCCAGGGCTCCACTCTCCACCTTTCATTGTGGTCGTTGAGATTAAATAGAGAACAAAAATGCCCAAGATGGTACCGATCACCAAACTAAATACTCACTAAGAAGCTGTAAATGGTGATGTTTGATCTTTTCCTGGAAAGGATTGTGAGAGGGTGGGGAGACAGCATGAGGGCCTCAGAAAATAGGCTTGCCACACATACAAATTCTTTGCCTGATTTGCTTTTTGTATAGGGAGGGCCTTTCAGACATCTCATTATACTCTCACCCTCAGTTTGAAGCCAAGCAGAGGGAACAATCAGCCTTTGGATAGATAAACAGGAGCAGGGTGGTTAACAAGTAGGGTGGGCTCCATTGTGCCTCAGAATAAGTTTTAATTTTAATTTTTATTTGTTTATTTTATTTGTTTGTTTGTTTGTTTGTTTGTTTGTTTGTTTGTTGAGACAGGGTTTCTCTCTGTAGCTTTGGAGCCTGTCCTAGACTAGCTCTGTAGACCAGGCTGGCCTCGAACTCACAGAGATCCACCTGCCTCTGCCTCCCAAGTGCTGGGATTACAGGCGTGCGTCACCACCATCCGGCAAGTTTGAATCTTAAGTATTATCTATACTACAAAACTGCATGCCACCTCTAATTAGTAGAGGTATAAAGTCAAATATATGCTGATTGGGGGGATTAATTTGTGGGGTTTTTATTTTTTGTTTGTTTGGGTTTCTTTGTTTTGTTTTGTTTTGTTGTCTGTTTTTGGTTTTTTGTTGTTGTTGTTATTGTTTTGTTTTTTAAGGCAGGATCTTGTGTATCCCTGGCTAGTCTCAAATTTAGGTGAAGATGGCCTTGAACTGATGCTCTTGCCTCTACCGTTGAGCGCTAGGATTATAGGAAATTTACCACCATGCCTGGCTGCATATTCTGAATTTTAAATATCCTTATAAATTACCTTAAATGTAAAACTAAGCAAGTGAAATTAATTTTGCCAGTATTTTACTTTCATTTAATGTAATTATCACTTCAACATGTAATCATTGTAAAATAATGAGATTTAAAACTACATTTCATTTACTCTGTGTGTGTGTGTGTGTGTGTGTGTGTGTGTGTGTGTGTGTGTGTACACCATAGCACATATATGGAGGTCAGAGGACCACTTCCGGAAGTTGGTTCTCTCCTCCCACCATGTGGGTTCCAGGGATGGAACTCAGGTTGCCAGGCTTGGTGGCAAGCATCTTCACTTACTGATCTCTCCCCATCCCCGAATACAGTTTTATAAATTAAAACTTGGGGAAGGCAAAGTGAAACCTTCTGTTCTTCATTTATATTAGTCACATTTCAAGGGCTTCACAGCTATATGTACATGGCTGCCATGATAGACAGCTTAGCTCTCTATAGTCGGTTTGTTTGTTTGTTTGTTTGTTTGTTTGTTTGTTTGAGCTAGGATATCACTCTAGCTTAGGCTAGTCTGGAACTTACTTTGTAGCTAGCCTCTAAGTCCTGGTGATCCTACCTCAGCCTTCTGAGTACTGGGTTTGTGAGTATGCACCACCATGCCTGGCCATACAGTGAATTGAAAGCTGCCTGCACATATGCATGTGTGCCATGTACATGCCTACTACCCACAGAGGCCAGTAAAGGACATCAGATCCTCTGGAACCAGAGTTACGGATGGTTGTGAGCCACCACATGGGTGTTGGGAACTGAACACAAGACCTCTACAAGAGCAGCATTACTCTTAACTGTGAGCCACCTCTGTCTCTGCAGCCAGGATACAGTGGGTTTAAAAGAGAAATCTCCTTGGGATTTTCATGTCACCAACATAGCCAGGAAGGTGGAGCAGCAGAGAATATTTGCTCTCCTTGCCCTGGCTTCTGCTGGTCAAATTTCCAAGTCATGTCCTCTGTGCCCTGCATCCTGTGACAGGCAGCAAGAACATGAAATAAGGGAAGATGGGGATGTGTTAGCTTTGCATACTCCCTCTGAGGAGGGGTGACCCCTTGCTGGGTGTAGGATCTGCATCCTTCCAGGCTGTCAATATTCTGTACTTTCCACCTGCCAGATCAGCGAGACAGGATAGCTTCCCAGACCCGGGTTCCCTTTGGGTCACCTCAGAGAAGCCAAAGACTAGCACACTAATTCTCAGGACAAAGGGAAAATGGGGCTCCTGGGAAAGAAGGGAACAGTCCCACTTCTCCACAGGAGCAGAGTCACAGCACTAACCCAGGTCTACAGACCACATGAAGGAGAAATGATTGAGGGCTGGTTGCTCCCTTCCAGCTCTTCTCCCTCTCAAGGAAGAGATACATGTGCTTGATTGTTGACCAGGACCCAGGAGGTAGCCATCTTCCCCCTCGTGTTCTGATACCACATGAGTCCCAAACACAAAAGACACTTACCCTGGGTCCTTCAGGGCCTGGCCAGCCAATGGGTCCGGGCATGCCAGGAACACCTGGGGGTCCAGGTCTACCCTTCAAAGACCAAGAACAAAAGTCAAGATACCTTGGTACGCTTCCCTCCAGCCAAGAATATTTGGGGTCCTGATAAGGTATAAGGCCATTAAGTGTGTCCCCCTGTACCTCCATCCCTACCCTCCAAAGAATGAGGGCCTAAAAAACCATGGCAAACAGGTACAAGTTAGGTTTTTGGTGTCATATTACATTATCAAACAAGGATTTAGTCTTAAGAAGGCAGGGGGGTTCTAAACTCCTTAGTTTTCCTTTTTTGTCACCTCCGTTCACTGTACCACTGGCCCTTGCTTCCTCTGGGTTTTCCACAAGGTCGTCCTGTGATGTGAGCTGGGACTGTGTGGGGAGCAGCAGTGGATGCTGCTGGAACTCCCTCAGGCAGTCTGCCTGCTTGATGTGCCAACCCTCAGTGGATACCCTGTTGACTTCTACCAAAGCCTGAAACCTTGAAGTTCACTTTGGGGCTTTGGAGCTTCCCAGTCACTTATGAACCTTCCTTCCTATAGCCAAGATCCCAGATCTCTTACCATCAAGGTATCAAGGAAGGACAAACAGACAGACAATCCACACTCCTAAGTTCAGGCTACTGGAGTTGGCCACACTCTCTCATGACCCCTTCACCCCTCTTTACAGGTTCCTCCTGACAGTGCTCCCTTTGCAATTTATTCACTTGTCTGTGTCTCTGCTTCCAGAGAAGCCCCCCTCAGCCAAGTGAAAGAGGACAAGAGCATAGATTAAGGGGTCTATCTTGGGCTCCACACTCAGTGGATCACTTCACAGTTGGCGTGGGATTCAAAAGGTTCAGCCAAGAGCTCAGGAGTGTCAGATGCTGGTGTGTACACTCTACTTTTTCTTTCCATGACCATGGCAGACATTACTAATCAACACAGACCTTGACGCATCTGAGCATAGACCAGCCACAGGATCCTCTCCAGGTCTGAGCTGTGGCTGCCCTTGTTATTTGTACCTTGCAAAAGTATGTTTATGGCTTCTGTTGGTAATAAAGCCACTGGCATCTTTTCAGCTAGATTTTCTCTTCCTTCAATCACAGTCAAAACTAGAACTTAAGTGCCAGTGCTCACTGACTACAGCAACATCACCTGCTGGTTCTTTCTCTGACTCTAATGATGTCATGTGGCTGGTTCTCTTTGAGCCATGATAATTTACAAAGCAAAGCCATTCATTCCTGTCTGCTCTAGCACTTTATTCCAGTTTAATCGAGTAGCGAAGGTCATTTTGTGTCACTCTTTGGAGAGTTCTCTGCTGGGGGTGAGGCTGAGGAAGTGTGGCCAGACCCCGCAACCTCTGGAAGGTTTGTCAGATGCCACAGGCTCCAGAAAAGGCAAGCATGTTGATATCACCAGAGGGATGGCAGCACCAGCCCTCCACCAGGTACTGGTAGCCACTGAAAACACACACACACACACACACACACACACACACACACACACACACACACACACAGAGCACAGTTGCCTGACAGAGCAGCATGGGTCATACCTTCCTTCCTGGGCGGCCAAGATCCCCCTGTACATAGAGAAGACAGATAAACAAAGGTTGTTTGGAAGAGAAGTTCTGGAGTCAGAATGCTTAGTAGGGCATGGCTGTAGCTCAATCAGTCAGCTGGTCACTTGACCAGTCAGAGCACATCTGCCATGCCTGTGGCCCGAAGCAGGACACACCAATAGCACCCCCTACTACGGCTGCAGCCATTCATCAGGGAGCCCTCCTCGTCTGCTAAGACAGAATGAGCACACATTTTGATATCTCAACCAGAACATCCTCAGTCATCCCCAGAAAGCAAGCTGTAAGTACAAAGGCGGATGGGACGAACAAAGCAGTGGCTCATACCTTTTCTCCCTTTGGTCCTGTCTTGCCAGGAAGCCCGGGTGGACCCTACACAATCGAGATAAGAAGTGAAGAAAGCTGTACCCCACCAAGGCAAGACTGCAGGGGAGGGTTTGTGGTAGCGGCCAGTGGCCCTGGACCTTTACAGAGCAGGCAGACTCTGTGGGGGCTCCAGGCACCCCTTCAGGAGCCTTTGCACCCTGCAGCCCACTCTCCCCTCTGTTCCTCTCCCTCCTGAGCTTTCTCAGCATCGTTTCATGGCACCACAGTTGCCCCTCTCTAGATTTTAATTTCCTCCCTAGAATCCTTCAGTGCTTGGTAAGATCAACCACAGAGTCTTGAAGAAGCCCTTCGGGGGAGACTGTGAAGCTCCTCGGCCTCAGGGATCCTTCACTGCCTGCACCGTGCTTCCCAGGGCCCCACCAGGAGGGAAAGTTAAGTTTTCATAGACAAGCAGCTGATTCCGATATTTCCAGGGAGGAGCGGGGGTTTAGTGGCCCACTCCTGTAATCTCAGCATTCGGGACCTGGAGGCAGGAGGATTGAGAGTTCAAGGCCAGCCTTGGCTGCACAAGCAAGTTCATGGCCAACCTGGACCACCTGAGACCCTGTCTTACAAATAACAAACAAACAAGATAAAGAAGACAAAAAGAAGCATTCCCACAAGTGAGCTGTGGGTCTCCGTGCTGACAATCCTCTCCTCTGCACTTTCTTTAAAGTAAGGCGCATGCTTGTGTCACATTGCCAGCCATAGGAGGTAAAAACACCAGTGTTTTGCACATCCACAGTCAGAAGCAGCTGTTTTCACACATCTGTGGTAAGTTCAGTTGATGACTGTTTTCCAAATTCCTGGGGATGGCAGAGAGAAACCCCCCTCCCCCCAAATCCCTTAGCTTCCCCAGTCCCCCTGCTGTCAGCAGGTGAACAACACCAGGCAAAGTCTGTTGGAAGCGTGCTCTCTCCAAACCCTGTCATCATGCTACAATTTCCCCAGGAGCTTTGCAAACTTCCAAAGCCATACCCAGACCGATCAAGTGACTGGGAGGCGGGGGGGGGGGGGGGGGGGGGGGGGGCGTTGAGAGAATAAGCACTAGGCATGTTTGAAGTTCTCCAGGGGTCATCCCCATCCCGTGAAGATAAAATGGGAAGACACCACCTTTGGTTTACCTGCCTTCTGTTTTGGAATGGAGTAGGGAAGTTGTTTTAATTCTGTTTTCTTCATTCTGCCAAGCCTTCTATTTCTTGAAATGGTTAGAACTACTCTGCAAGATCATTTGAGCTTGGCACCCACCAAACAAATACAGATTCTGATTGAGTGAAGGGGGATGGGCAGAGTGTGAGATTCCCTCCCTGCCTTCCTTTCCTCCCTCCCTCCCTCCTTCCTCCCTCCCTCCCTCCTTCCTTCCTCCCTCCCTCCTCCCTCCCTCCCTCCCTCCTTCCTTCCCTCCTTCCCTCCTCCCTCCCTCCTCCCTCCCTCCCTCCCTCCTTCCTTCCTTCTTTCCTCCCTTCCTCCCTCCCTCCCTCCCTCCTTCCTTCCTTCTTTCCTCCCTTCCTCCCTCCCTCCTTCCTTCCTTTCTTCCTTCTTTCCTTCCTTCCTGTGATGGAAGTCTTACCCTGTCTGGCCTGGGTATAGCTCAGGTATAACTCATGGTATGGTTCAGGCTGGCTTCAAACTCAAGGGCTAAGTTAATCACCTAGTGAGATTGCATTTCTAACCAGTTCCCATAGGCTGCCAGCTGCACACTTAGAGATTTCACTTTTAGTAGCAACAGCATTCATTGTCCTGAGAGGTGACCGCACAGACTCCATGGGTGGGCAGCAGAGCCTCCATGGGATTCAGAAGAGCTGGTGGGAGCTCAGAGATGCACTAGTGTGACTGCGGCTGCTGTTCTGAGCTGAAAAGAGGATTCCTTCCACACTGTTGGTTCTCATGAGTATCAAGACCCATCAGAAAAGAGCACTGTAGGTGGGATGTAGAAACCAACCACCTTAGCGGACTCTCATCTGGCCTTTCTGCAGACTTCTCAGTCGCTTTTTGGTGGCCTCTGGCCTCTGAGCTCAAAATCATATTCATTATAACATTCTTAAGATGCTTGTATTGTTTCTTTCCTTGTTTATTTTGTTTCTGAGACAGGGTCTCTTACTATGTAGCCCAGGCTACTCTTAAACTCAGGATCCTTCTGCCTCGGCCTCCCGAGCGCTGGGATTATAAGCCTGTCATCATATCTGCGTCAAGAAATGTTTATGGAGAACAGGCTAACAATAGCTCACAGGTAGAGTAGACTGGAAAGCACGGTGAACAATATCCCTGTCCCTGTAGACATGGGATCAGTAACCTTTCCTCTACAAAGCCAGAGAATAATTCTCTTAGGCTTAGAGGGTCATATCTGCTGTCTGCCAGATTCCTCAGCTCTGCCCTGATAGCCTGCAAACAGCCACAGAAAGTAAAACTAAAGTTAGAAACCCAGACAGGTCTAGATTCAATGCCATAGATTTAGACGTGATAATTGCAAAAAATTCTCCTGTCTATTCCTCTCCTTCCCTACCTACCACCTCCTGAGATATGGTTTCATTCTGTAGCCCAAGCAGTCTTGGAACGCACTATTTAGTTCAGTCTGATCTCACACTCATGGTAATCCTCCTGCCTCAGCCTCCTCTGAGTGCTGGAATTAGAGCTATGTGTCATCCTGCTTGGCTGATAAAGGCATCTTTAGGGAGGCAGCATAAAAACCAACTTTTGAGTTACTAAGAGGAGTTAGTAAAAACATCAGGAAGAATAGCAGGGCCCTGACTGCACAGAACTGAGGCTGAGAAGTTCCGTGTATGGGAGGAAGAAAGGCAGACATTGTATGTGAGGAAGAGAGGCAGACATTGTAGCTAAGTCAAAGGTGGAGTGTGTGTACAAGCTAATGGAGCAATCCAAGCTAAGGTCCACTTGTGGGACTTTGTCTTCCAAGTCAGGAAGTTCAGTTTTTAGTCCCCTAATACTAGGAAGCCACAGGAGGTTCATGTAGCTGAGGGGTGGTTTCTATGCCTCCTGCCTAGGACAGCACAGAGACCTACATTCTCCCCGCCCCAACCCCGAGGACCTGAGCCTCAGAGCAGTTGAAAAAGCCTTCATGGCAGCAGGCCAGCCCCAGGATGGGGGTCTCTGGAGTGCACTGTTTCTCTGGAAAGTTCTTTGTCTAGCAACTTGTTCGTTCCTCACTCTTCTCTTTTACATTAGGTAGGGGCTGCTTACAGCAGTCCAGAGTCAGGAAAGCTCAGGTAACCAGTCCCTCTGATCGCCACTTTCCTGCACTGAGCGTGAACACCTTTAGGTCCAAAGGTGGAGTGGATGGTCACATCTGTATTTGGTGATGGTGACAACAACAGCCACTACCATATGGACAGCATCCTATAGAGACCCTCAGATCTATCACAGCAGGGGCTGCACAGGTGACTCTTCACCAGAGGCTCCTCAGGGCTCTGGAGCTGGAGAGCCTCTACAGGAGAAAAATCAGCCATAGGGGCAGGAGCTACGAAGCTCTGCCCATTAGGTTTCTTTGTCTATGGGAAGACACAGCAGGGGGCCTGGAAGGATGTACCCACCTGAGGACCAGGGGGCCCAGGAGAGCCAAGTGAGCCTTGAATGCAGGGTGATGGTGAGGCCTCAAGTTCCAGAAGATTCTTCATGTCTGGAGAGAGAAGCTTCAGAGTAAAGCAATGGGTTAGAGGTCAGACCAATGAAAGAGGCCTCTCTGGACCCGACGCTGCTCTAATCCTATGCAGTGGGAACCTCTGAGCTCTTTCTTCCCTACTTTTGTTTTTAATAGAAAATAAGTTGTCACAAACTGTGGTTGTCCTAATGCCTCATATCTAACGGCATTTTGACACCATTCTCTAACCTCTCTCTGCCCTGCTTCTCCATTTCTATCCTCATACCCCATCTTTGTCTCCCCTTCTCCCATCCTTGCCCCCATCCCAAGGATTTCATAAATACTTGATTTTAAAAAAGAAAATGGGGGAGTCCTGCATCTGAATGGCTGATGGGAACTTGGAAGCTATGAATGCACCTTAGTGTTTTCAAAAAGATGAGGCATTTTGCTACATCTAATTCCCAGGTGAGGAAAAAAAACTCCCTCCTTCGCAGATTTAAGGAGGCAGGAGAACAGATGTGTAGAGAAATTGGCACAATTGGCACAATGCCCACTCTGGGCCTTGGTCCCTGAGTGAAAGTAGAGCTGCCTTTCTCAAATGAGATTCTGAAGTGACCATGTTGAGCCGATGGTAGAGCTGACACGGGGGAGTCTGGAGATTTCAGTCACCCAAGTCCAGAGCACTCACCGGGCTTCTGCTGCCTCTGAAGAATGGCGGTGGGAACAGCGGGGGTGGTGGAGGTGTCAGTAGGCAGCATGCTCTGTGGCTACCCCGCTTCTTCTGATCCAGGCCAGGAAGGGCTGTTCAGAGAAAACTGCTGCTCCTTAGCATGGGGCTAGGGTGATGACCTGCGCCACGCCCACCATGCCCAAGGGACATTCCTGACCTGTTTGAGATGTAGGCAGGCCCTTGTTTGTTGCCTGACACAGACCTTCCTTCCCTTTGCCTTTGCTAGATGAGGCTGGCATAGACAATGATGTGTGTGTCCTTTTCCCTGGCATAAGGAGGCAAATAGGCCACTGGACTTGCACAGCTTGGTTTTTCCAGAGTCTTATCTATGTTATAGCAGGCAATAAGACACAGATTCCATGGCATGGCACAATCAAGTTCTACAGAGGGAACAGCAGAGGCCTATAAACCCCAACCTCTGTGCTTTTCCACACCCACTGGACCCTAGCACCAGAGATGCATCATGAAGATGTTTGCATTTTATGCAAATTGAAGCATACAGCATGAATTCCTATATTTGTCTTCTCTTCCTCAACACAGTGTCTGAGGGAGTGGAACATGCTATTGTTTAGTCTTGCAGAGATCCGCCATGTGGCTAGACCATAATGTCTTTATCCATCCTGCTGAGCATCACTGATATGCACAGGGTGACGCTGATGCTCACATACCAGAATGGCTGCAAGGAAAAGGACAGGAGATAAACGTGTCGAGAATGGGGGACAACCAGAACTGTCACTCTAAACTAGCAGGTATGGAGGCTGGTATCTGCTTTGGAAAATTGCTTGGTGTTTTCTATTAAAGCAGGACAGACAGACAGACAGCGATTTCGCTTCTAGGAATTTACCAGTGGAAAGGCAGGTGCACTAGGATGTTTGTAGCAGCAAAAAAGCCACGTCTTTCAGTTCCTAGTTTTCCTGGCACCTCTACGTCCCTCTCTCGCTTGGATATCTGACCTCACAGAACAAGCCCAGGTGGGCCTCCCAAGCCTCTCAGTGCCAGTTCATGTTGAATCTTATCGCAAGGAAGCTTTCCTTCACCTGAACACCAAGCTTCAGGGGCCTTGCTACACATTTCTCTGAGTTTCTCCCTGTGTCCGTGCTTCTCCACAGGCTAAAACTTTCTCCCAGCATGAGCTGTGCTTCCTGGGGGCCAGGGGCCAGTTTCCATTCCCAGGGTTTAACAGTGCACCTGTAGACACTAGACTTCTGTAGGTGGTTGCCAAATTAACAATTTAGTGACAAGCCAGGTGGTTGTGGCACACACCTTTAATTCCAGCACTGGGAGGCAGAGGCAGGCAGATCTATGTGAGGTCGAGGCCAGCCTGGGCTACCAAGTGAGTTCTAGGAAAAGGTGCAAATCTACACAGAGAAACCCTGTGTCAAAAAACCAAAAAAAAAAGAAAAAAAAAAAAGAGTTGCACACAATTTAGCGACAAATACTGGCTACATGTGACTACCTGTGAGGCACCATTTGCATGGTTCATGTACACAAGCACGCCAAATCGTCATAGTAACCCTGAGCCAAGCACCACCACCATCGTCACAGGGGAAACACACATACAGGAAGAACCAGGAGGCACAATGAGAAACTTATTCTAGAGCTCTGGCTTCTTGCAGATTTGTGGAGGAGACTGAGATGCAAAGTCTGGCTTCACTTTGGAACAGCTGCTGACAAGCAGAATGGGCTGTTCTGCAACCAGCTGGCTTGGTTCTTCTCTGGGAGAAAGAATGGAGCAGAGCACAAGCTGATTACACACAAGAATGAGAATGGTCATTTCATGGTGGGATCGCCTTGGCTTGCCTCTGTGTTTGGTTATGACTTGGGGATAATCTTGCATCAGGGTCACAGAGTGGTGATGTCTGAGGTTGACGTCTATGGAATTATGTGCCGTACGTAGCTAAAGCCATGCACACTGGACCTGAGCAGCTCCAGCTGTCAGGCCACTGTTCTTCTTTCCTTTCTTCCTTGTAAATTTTAATTCATGTGTATGAGAGCTTTGCCTGCATGTACGTCTGTGCATGTATGCATAGTGTGTCTGAGACAGCCAGAAGAGGGCGCCTCCTGGAGCTGGGCTTAACAGCTTCTGAGTGGGTACTAGGACTTGAACCCTGGTTGTCTGGAAGAGCAACTAGAGCTCTTAACTACAGAGCCATCTCTCCAGCCCCTACTGTCCTCTTTCTTGGTGGGAAGTGATATTTTCTTTTTTCTTTCTTTTTTTTTTTTTTAAAGATTTATTTATTTATTAGGTATACAACACTTGGCCTCCATGTATGCCTGCACGCCAGAAGAGAGCACCAGCTCTCATTATTGATGGCTGTGAGCCACCGTGTGGTTGCTGGGAATTGAACTCAGGACCTCTGGAAGAGCAGTCAGTGCTCTTAACCTCTGAGCCATCTCTCCAGCCCGGTAGTTTTCAGACTCTGCTCTCTCCCCAGCTCTTTCCCAGTGTTGAGAGGCCAGCAGGAAACAGCTTCAGCTTCGCCATGCTACCTTGGGCTAGTGAAGATGGTGGCAGGTACACACTAGCCTCAGAAGCCTGTTAGAGTCCCCTCCAGACCCTTCCCTTTATCTCCCTTTTGCCTCAGTAGACAGCCAAGATCCAAGGCTGCAGTTCTCCAGAGGGCCCGCCCAGCAAGAACACCTGGGAGGCTGGCGGGCTGTGTGGCTAATTTGCACCATCACCATTGATTTTCCAGTCCATATATGGTCTCCAGTGTGGCCTGTCCAGCACCCTGGGAGCCCCGCTACGGAAAGAGCTTGGATCTCTGAAGGCAATCGCTCCCCTCACTTCTTCCTAGAAGCTGAAGGCATCTTCAGGGAACATAAACTATCAGCTGTTTCTGCTACCAAAGCATCTGCCTTTCACACTACCCCATCCCTCCTCACTCTCCCCCTTGACCTACTTCATCCCAGCAGGTGGAGGGCTTCAGTTTCTGCCCCTCCCCCAATGCTAGGAGTGTGTGTTTTTAGCACAGTCTGGTTTATTTGCAGCTCATTCCAGCACTGAGTATTTCCATCAGGTGGAAGAGTTTGGGAGCAGCACTCCCGCCCCCTTCACTCCGCCTGTCAGCTAAGCCAGGGTTTCAGATGTCTATTTCGGTGCTGAGTGGCCTGAGTCTCTCCCAGGCCTGTGCTGTCTCCCGCTGGGCTGGAATCCTGCCTAAGCTCAGGGACCCGCGTAGAAAAGTCCCAGAAGGCTCTATCACAATGGAAACTGGTGTGTGTGTGTGTGTGTGTGTGTGTGTAGTACATGGTACCTGTTGTGGCCGGGTGCACCATGTGCATGGCTCAGCCCCAGGCAGCTGCCTTGGCAATGTCAACTACCAAGAGACTCCAAGACCACCGGCCTTCACTTAAAGACACCAATGCCACGTTATCTGTGGGAATTGCACTGACAAAATAGAGGAAATGTTTAATGAAGGTTTTGGCAGATGTTTAGGGTTTTGTTTTTTGATTTTTTGTTTTTTCTCATCGGAAAGGATACTTTTCCATACTTTGTTTTGAAAAACTGAGGTACATTCTTGGAAAGTAATTTACACCAATGGACTCTTGGAAATATAGGAACTTGTATCTAAGAATGTGAGTCTGGGGGGCACGTGGCCATGTGATACCGTACAACTCACTTTCTCAGCCCAAGGATTTAGTTTCCTCATCTCTACCACCAAGAGTTTGGCATATACTACCTCCAAAGGCAGTTTTTAAGACCAGTATGACACCAGGATCACTGCTAGGTCTATCTTCATTTTCCTACATGCAAGACAAGCCCAGGCCACCAAGCAAGGCCACCAAGACAGCCATTCCTATTTCAAACTCTTACACCAAATGGCATCCCTCAGAGCAAGCCAGTGTGTCACTAAAAGCCACCAAAGGAAGCAGCTATGGAAGAACACATCCTGCCTTTGTAGGTCGGAAAATGCCAAGTGCAGCCAGATGCTAGTGGTTCTGCATCTGCCTGGGACAGGGTGGTCCTGCATCTGCCTGGGACAGGGTGGTCCTGCATCTGCCTGGGACAGGGTGGTCCTGCATCTGCTTGGGACAGGGTGGTCCTGCATCTGCCTGGGACAGGGTGGTCCTGCATCTGCCTGGGACAGGGTGGTAGCCTATGAAGTTTTCACTTCTCTCCCACCTGTTGGAATGGTGTTAGAAGGAAGCACCGGGAAAGGCGAGATGAAAGGAGCATGTTCCATGGCATCACTGGGTGCATCCATGCTAGGCTGGAAGGGCCAGCAACGGTGACATCCACACATTAGCTAGCTGCAATTTGCCCAAAGTCACCTCTAATTCATGTATTCCAGAGAAGATTTATTCCTAGGACTTCCCCTCGACCCCATCCATGCACAGACCCTACTGCCTTTGAGAAACAAATTCTGGTCCTAAAGGTGAAAGCATTTTGAAATTCTTTAAAAGTCTGTGGGGGAGGTTTGCACCAGAGTGGGCCTGGGCGGCAAGTGAGGATACATCTGCACAGGAAGTGATTCGATGTTTTGGTGGCTGCTGCCTTTGAGCCACATCACCCAAGCCATTTGGCGAGCATCCCAGCCACCTAATGCCAAGGGGTGGGGGTGGGGTGTCATGGACCACAGAACATGGTTTTACTTCAAAGCCAAGGAGACAACAGCTGCCAAACACCCTGGAGTCAAGGTCGCAAGAGGAACAACAAACAAATTCATACACATCATGTATGCAAGGCCCTCACAGACTCTATCACACACCATTCACACTGCAATCCTAACACTGGCAGAGGAGTTTCAAATTTAAAGTCTACTAATGCTCCCAGGGCAAGCTTACTGTCCAAGTCTTATAAAAAAATAATTTATGCACATATTCTCTCCTCTTCCTCTCTCTTTTCTCTAACACACACACACACATGCACACACACACACACACACACACACACACGCACACGCACACGCACACGCACACGCACACTTACCCAAGTAGCCAGCTGAGTGACAGAGAAGTCCTGAAATGGTGAGAAGATAAGTAAAGCTGAATGATGGGCCCGTCATCATGGGGCAAGGCCCAAGGCAGACTGGCCGAGGAACACAAGCTAGAGACAGGCTGAGATTTGTCACGCCCCCAAGCTGCCCAGGCCTGGCCTGCTTGGCATTTTTGGTGGGAGTCAGCTAATCCCGGCTTTGATGTTGCTTCTGCCCCAGATGCCAGGCTTTTGGGGGCCAGTCCTGAGCTCCAGGGAGCAGGGATGGGTAAGCAGCCCTGCTCTAGCTCCTCACTGATGCTTCTGTAGGGCAGGCCACAGCAAGACACAGTATCCTCTGCCCAGGGCATATGAGCTTGGGAGCTTAGAGCACTGATCACCTCACACACCACTAGGAGGAAACAACACAGTCTGCCAGCCAGCGGCTTTTCATTTGCCTCAGAACTGCCTCATCAATACTGCTCTGGCATGCATCAGAGTCGCACTGCACAGAGGGTGTCCAAGGAGACTCTGCCCTCTTCTGCTTCAGGGAAGACCTGCATGGTCTGTTCGCTGTATCTGGCAAGGTGTTTCCATTAAAGTCACATTCAAGATCACAAAACACAAACCTTAGATATATTATATATATTCATATATGGTATATATGTATGTATGTATACCACTGTGTCTTCTACATATGTAAATACATATGAGTATACACACATACATATATGTGTATTTCCAAGGATCATGAGGGTTGAATCCAGGACCTCATGTATGTTAAGCATGTAGTCTACCACTGAGCTACATCCCCAGCCTCAAACCTTTTTATAGGAACTTTTCTGTAAAATAATAAAGTGGGCATGTGTCAGATACACAGTGAAATATGCCTGATACTGTATACCCAAAGCATGAACATACAATATTCTAAACCATGAAAGACAAGGCTATTGGGACTTAGTAAAAAGCACTGATTTAAGCATTTTAGCAATGAGCTTTATAACAAGAAGAGCAAACCTTTCCTACAAACAGCCGATATTAAATGTTTCAGGATTCCTGGGAGACATGGTCTCTGTGGCAAATTTGCCATTATACACAAAAGCAATTGTTGGCAATATCTAAAGATATGAGTGTGACCAGGTACTGATAAAACTTTATTTATAAAAAAAAAAAAAATAGGAGGCATGCTGGTTTCAGCTCCTGGGCTATATATAGTCTGCCGACCCCAGCACTATATCATCAAATGAAAGGACAGTGACCAGATCCAGCCAAAATATGCATCATTCACTAGAAACATGTAGAGAGGGCCAAGTGTGTGGGTGTACAGTGACTAGACTAGATTTCCAGCTTCAAGAATGTGCTCTTTAGTGTCACTGTAGAATCAGTACTGATGCTGGCATCAGGCGAACATGGTTTAATTCCTGGTCTTGCCACTTAACAGCTATGTACCCTTGAGGAAGACGTCTGTTCGGAGTCTCAGCTTTCCCATCTGTAAAGTGAGTGTTACATAAACTACTGTGCTACTCAGTCAGGAGGATTAGAGCCAGGGCTTTTGGCATTTCTGGCACAGAAGAAGGCTCTTTATCAACCTTATTTGAACAGCTTGTTCAAGATAAAAGAGTAGAGTATAGTGATAGGGTGTCTGGAGGGACCCGCAGGAGAAGAGGTAGTTAATGGAGAAAGAATGAAGTGAGTCGCTAGAAGGCTTCCTGGAAGAGGTGGCATTTAGTTGAGCCTTAAAAGCAGAGATTTTTCTCACCCAAAGTTGAGAGGAGGAGGAGGAAGAGGAGGAGGAGGAGGAGGGGGAAGGATTGGGCTCGTTCCTCTGGGAACTAGGTCTAAGACATCAGTGCAGAGGTTAAGAGCACTGGCTCCTCTTTCAGCCTCCATATGGCAGCTCACTGTCTATAACTCCAGTTCCAAGGGATCTGAGACCTTCAAACCAGTGCACATAAAATAAAGTTAAATAAATTATTTTTTAAAGACATCAGGGCAGGGAGCACTCGGTTTAGAGACCCAGCAGTTGAACATCACCTGCATTATCTGCCCAGTTCTCCTGTTGTGGTCATAGCCCCCATGACAGTTTGAACAAGAATGGCCTCCACAGGCTCATCTGTGTGAATTCTTGGTCCCTGGACTGCTTTGGGAAGGACTAGGAGATGTGGCCTTGTTGGTGGAGGTGTGTCACTGAGGGACAGGCTTTGAGGTTTCAAAGACCATCACTATCCCCAGGGTGCTCTCTGCTGCTTGCTTTCCCATCCAGATGTGTTCTCAGCTGTTCTGCCATCATGCCTTCACTCTACCATCATGGCTCTAACCCTCTGAAGCCATAAGACAACTCAGGGCCTTCTGCACGTTGCCTTGGTCATGGTGTTCTGTCACAGTTAACAGGAAAATAACTAACACAGTCCCCTTGTCCCTTTTCTTCCTCCCTCTGTTCACCTTCTTTTTTGGATAGGTCACATTTACAGCCCAAGCTATCCTAGGATTTTGTGGTGTAGTTTAGGATTTCAACTTACAGTAATTCCTCTGTCCCGTGCTCCCTAGTACCAGGCTTACATGCTCATGCCACCACATCTGACCAGATCTTTCATTTCTTCCCCAAGCATCATGTCACAAACCCTTGGAAGTTCTCCACTTTCACAGAAAAACTACTCTTTTTTTCTTTTTTATACCATGTAGAATCAGACTTGAAAACAAAAGATTTATTCATTTTGTTTTATGTGAATGTTTTGCATATATTTGTGCATACCGCATGTGTGCTTGATGCCCTCAGAGGTAAGAAGAGGGCACTGGATCTCCTAGAGTTATGGGTGGTTGCATGTGGGTGCAGGGAATAGAACCTGGGTCCTCTGCAAGATGTGCACTTAACTGCAGAGCTGTCTCTCTAGCCCCAACATCAAACTTTTCTTTAAAAGATTTAACATGTAACCAGCTCAGCTGGCCACATGTCACTCCTGTGAAAATAAGTCAGTGCTCCCCCACCCCCTCACTGGGCCCTGAGCACCTCTGAGTTTCTATTTGTTCTAAATAACAGGCTATGAATCTATGTCCTACATCTTTCTGTGTGTCCTTTGGATGCTCTTTTCTGTCTTATTCCACTTCTAATTTTATCCTGTTCTCTTTGTCTGTCTTCCCAGACCACCTTTGTGCTGCTCTTCCAGCTGCTAGCCAGCCCGCGACTGAGGATCCCTGGTCTTTATCCCTGGCAGGAAATTGCTGTTTGAATGCGATGACTAACTTCCCCTGCAAATGAAGGGCCATCCTCCAGGTGAGCTCTGAGCTCTCTCCAGCTTCACTCTACAGTGGCTGTGCTTCCTGAACATGGGGCGCCTCTGCAGGGCACTGAATAGAGGGAAGTGTGTCCCTCCTCCCTGGTATCAAGCCTCTTTCTTAGCTTCACTCTTAGGCCTGGGCCCAGGCCCAGCTTACTACTGACGAGCTGCCTGCAAAGTTTCATTCATAATCAGTTTCTGGTCCATCCTGCCGCTGTCAACAGGTGTCACATTCACAGTGCTTTGTCTTAATTGTGGCTCTGGGATTTATCACCCAGGCCAGAGGACCACTTCTGGAAAATTGCCTCCCTGGGCACCGTTCCAGAATTTCCAGTCCCCACTGAAGCACAGGGCCCTGTCATTGCAGATAACAGCCCAAATGGATTCTGTCACAGCATCTGCCTCCACTGGCTCACCTACCACTGCTGCATAGGTTGGTATCTGTGGCCAAGCTAATTCCAGCACCTGACCCCAGGGACTCAGAATTCTCATGTGAGACAAAGGTGTCCATAGTTGAGACAGATATGGTGGTGAACAACCATGATTCTATAAGCCTGGAATTCCAGAGACTGTGGAAGGGGGATTGTGAGTTCTGGGTCAGCCTGGGCTACATAGTGAGACCTTATTTCAAAATCCAAGGAAAAGAGTCATTGAGTTAAGGCACTTGTTGTCAACCCTGACAATCTGAGTTCAGTCCCAGGGCTCTGGGACTGGTGGAAAGAGAAAACCCACCCCTGCAAGTTGACCTTTGCCTTTGGTCTCTAAATGCATGCTACACACATGCATAAGTGAGCATACATGTGCATGTATGCATGCATGCGTGTACACACACACACACACACACACACACACACGCACGCACACATACACGTACACATGTACCCATGCACACACATACTTTCAGAAGACTACAGAGCAGAGCTCAGAATCCCACCAGCCATAGGGTACTTCAAATCTGTTGTCCCATCTCCAGACCTTCCTGGGCAGTGGGAAGGCTGAAGAAGGCCACTGACAAAAAACTGCCCCTTCTCCCTTGACATGCTTCACTGACTCCTCTTAACTGAGACTCCAGCTGAACTTGGGCTTGAACTTGCGTCCATTCTTATAGTTGTCGTACCCCACCCCCATCCCAACTAATCAACTAAAGGGACTTCTCCTTCTTGACATCAACTCAAGTCCTCATTTCCACTCTTGACCTTAAGTGGCTCTGACCGGCTTTTGACAAACTCTTGTGAGCTGGTTTTGCCAGCATCCCGCTACCCTAGTACTTTCCTATCCACTCATCCAACTGGCTCTGCTAAGTCCCCACTTGTCCTTGTACTAGAGCTGATCTAGACCTGTGTCTCCCACAGAGCTAGTCAATGGCAACAGCCTTGAGTTCTACTAAATATTGCCTCCAGATCCACTGCCTTTGTTGTCTTGAGATAGCCCCCCTGAACATTTTACTGGAGTCCACAGACATTTATTGAATGCCTATGCATGCTAAGCTTTTCTACACTAAAATAATGATGATGCTGGATTAGCACTTTCCACACATTTTGCCATTAGTCCTCTTGGCTAACCATCTCCATTTTGTGAAGGGGAAAATGACTCTTGGTGAAAACATGTTAATAGGTCTGGACTCCATAACTAGAACATACTTGGAAATGGGGTTCATAAGGAATTTTCACAGAGTTCTGTAAAGACGTGGCCTCTCACAGCCACCTTAGCCAGGCTTGGAGGACAGCTCACTTGACCCCAGCTACTTGTACCTTTCCTGTTCTTCTCACTACTTCTGTGGAGCCAGCAGCTTCCTTCCATTCTGATCCCCCTCCCAGCTGGCTCCCTCCCTCCCAGCTGGCTACCTCCCTCCCAGCTGGCTCCCTCCCTCCCAGCTGGCTCCCTCCCTCCCAGCTGGCTACCTCCCTCCCTCCCAGCTGGCTCCCTCCCTCCCTCCCAGCTACCTCCCTCCCAGCTACTGAGTATCCATCTCAGGACTGTCTGGGAGTTGAAGCTGTACAGAGAAGGTTGACAGTTCCCTCGAAGAGTTCATCCACAGGCCAGTGCAGCCCCGGGGAACTGGAGCATGTGACCATTCTTACCAATACTTTTAAGTGTGGGGAATTCTACCTGAGGGATGGTGGAGTCATGATATGCAAAGGACCCACAGCCTGAGCGCCTGCCTGAAGATGATTCATCCCCCATTATGGATGCCAAACTGTGATTAGAATTTTTTTTCTCTTTAGACAAGGTCTATGTAGCCCTGGCTCACCTGGAACTTGAACAGACTGGGAACACAATGCCCAGTACCACTCAGAGAACAAATACTAAAGAAGTCAGAGATTGTACCATGGTCATTTACCAACACTAGTGGCCTGTCTGCTTTTATTTTATTTTTGTTAGTACATAAAATAATAGGTGTTCTATGACCACATTCTCACTCATGTGTCATCATTCCTTGCTCTTATTCACCCGTTCTCTCTTCATCCCTTCTCTCCCAAGTAATCCCTTCTGTATTCATGACATATAATTTTATATAAATGTATGAATGTATGTATGTATGTCTAGATTCTATAAAAGAAAACATGACTATATTCTCCCCTCATTAACTTCTCTTGTCCACATCTCCCAACTCCTTTAGATTCCTTTCTCCCCCTTTATAGGCCACCTATTTCCATTATATGTGTGTGTGTGTGTGTGATTGTTATATATGTGATATGATTATGATTATTGTGTTTATATTTAAATATAGAAAAATCCTACATTTCTTTTTTAAAGTTTTTATTATTTATCTTCTTTATGTGCATGTGTGTGTGTCCATGTGCCGTGGCATGTATGTAGAGGTTAGAGCCAACTTACAGGAGTGGTTACTCTCCTTCTACCAGATGGGTCACAGGTATTAAACTCAAAAAATCAGGCTTAGTAGCATGTGCCTTTACTGGCGGAGCCATCTCTCCACCCAGTCACAGCCAGGGCTCAATAGAATGTGCTGACTGATTGGCTTTCTCAAACACATTTACCTTCTCTGCTCTTCAAAGTGGGCAGAGTCTTCGAGTCACTTTAAAATCTACCAAAACAATAAGAAAAAGAAGACAGATGGTTGAACAGATGATGGAGTGAACATGGCCAAGCACTGTCTGAAGAGAATTGGAGTGGTTGGTGATTCACTGTTGAGCTGTGGACTGATGTATCTCAGACCAGGTGACTTCGTCAACACACACTCACTTCTCATAGGTCTGGTCCCTAGAAATCCAAAGTCAACATGCTGAAGGCTCAGATTCTCCTATGTCCTTCCTCACTGGCTCATGAGCAACTGGATGCCATCTCGCTATGTCCCTCCATGCCTCTCCCTGGTGCCTGTGTCCCTGGTCTCTCTTAGTATGTCCAAGTTTCCATCTTTCATAAGGTCATTGGTCAGAGTGGATGAGGGTTCCCCTAAGGCTTGTTTAACTCAGTCGCTTCTTTATAGGCCCCATACCCTCAACAGTCCCATTCTGATGTACTGGGGGCTGTGAGGAATCTTGCAGGGGGGTGGGCACCATTCAGCCCACAGCAGTGAGCTGAACACTGGTGGCCCCTGAACAATTCTTTCACAATTCCTTTCGAATTTTTGAAATTATAATAATAGAGAAAATTAAAAAATTTAAGCAAGCAACTCAGAACTATAACATAAAGGTTGAGGCAGGTCCACCCTGCACCTCTGTTGACCCATCTGGGGGCCCTGAAGCCACACAGAGCTTGGGTGTCAATGCTTTGAGGAGTATGCTGCCACTCATCATGAGGATAAGACACCTCCCCAGCCCACCCCACATGCCATAAAGACACCTTGAGAGGAGCTACAAGGAAGAATAAGAACCACCTCCTGGTTTTATCCAAGCCACATATCCACAGTGCCTCATTTGCCCACAAGAACAAAAGAAAACAAATCCACCCCCTTTCCTTCCACAGGGGAATTGTCTTGGATCTCATCTAAAGGAAGGCATCTGCTTCTTTGAGTTCATGCTCTAATTTGACCAAATGGCCTGTGGATGGAGAGGAGGAGGAGACAATGTCATTAGGAGACCAGGGAACATCAAGAAGCCTCCTCCATGCTGGCTGCGCCTTGCCTGGGAATTCAATTCCAGCAGCCGGCATCCATCAGCAGGCACTATTAAATCTTCTGCCCAGCTTGACAGGGAAGGCCAAGGTTGTGGAATTATTCAGGAAATCTGGCCACAGGTCAGCCGCCCAGGGCCTGCAGGGTGAGTTATGGCCAACACCTGCTGACAGCTGTGGACGGGTGGAAAGACCCTGTGTTTCCAGGCCTTCATTTTTCCACAGCGACACTTTGCTATGGGAACTTGAAATACAAAACTACACGGATCACTTAACCCCTTCCCCTAAATGCCCCTTCCATCTCAACCTGCTATATAAGTTGTCTGGGGTTCCACAACAAGTGGGAAAGAGAGAAGCTGGATTCCTGGGAGCCCTCGAATGCCTTAGGCATGGACAGGCATCTGACCAACTCACCCGAATCCCTGTATTACAGAAATTGGGGACCACAGGGTTGCCCCTTTGGACTCTATTGAGCTTCAGTGGAGCAAGTTGCCAAAACAAACCTGAGGCTTTCTGTAACCTTTTAATTGCAGAAACCCCTGTCTTAGCTTTCTCAGCGCTGAGATTGCTGCTGTGTGTCACCATATCTAGCCCTCTTAGCTCCTTTACACACATCCAAATGATTATTCCATCTCACTATATTGCATGAGGCATGGTGGTCTCTGTGCTCACAGATAAGCACTATGGGACCCTGGAGTGTTAAATACACAGGGTTGTTCCTTCAAGAGAAAGGATGTATAATCTGTTATCTGCCCTAAAAGCTGTAAACAGATATGGTTAACAACCTGGTGACCTTTGCACTATCTGTGTGGTGAAAACCACACCAGATCCCCCCCCCAGACCCTTATCATAAGCCTGTTTTTCTCAGTCAATCTATAGAACTCATCTTTGTGAAATTTACAAAGAGTTTTGATGTAGTCACATCTGATCTGTACTTAGCTTACTTTGTTCCTCAAAGAGATTTATATGTGCTTTGTTGTGCATGTGGGATTGAGTTAACACCAATAGGATAAGTTTTCACCAAATTATGCTGTGCTTAGATATACCTAAAAGAAACCACTTGGGGTCAGAATCCAGACGTTTGAACCAAGAGTGGCTACTGAGTTATGTTGAAGCAAACACCTTCTTGCCTCTCACAGATGGTGGTTCTGCTGGCTGTGGGGGTTGCAGAGACCTCCACACTACATAAAATGCACCTACATTCTCTTATACAGCTCCATAACCTTTCTCCACTTGGAAGAACCAAAATGTGTCCACTCCATTCCTTTTGATGTGCAATCAGGTGACTTGCAAACATTCACTGGATGGGAATGATGCCCCAAATCACATTCTTCTTTATATGTTGTGTGTGTTATGGATGAGTTTCCAGAAACAGAAGTCCAGTCAGGGGTGTGTTTACACATGCTGTCTGCTTCACTGCACAAAGCCTTAAATGAGCCATTTGCACACACACACACACACACACACACACACACACACACACACAAGGCTCAGGGAAATCATGGATGAAGATGGCAGAAACCGTGTAAGAGCTGGTGGGTGGGAGTGCTATGAAGTTGATATGGCCGCTGGACTCATAAACTCACTGTGGCCATGATTATCTGCATGAAATCAAGCTGCATATAAATATATACTCTGCACATGAGAGAAATATCATTTTGTCAATCTTCCTTGCTACCCTCTCCTGTTTCCCTCTCTATTTAGGCCATTTCATCCCTCCACACAGGTCCCTTCCTATTTTCATATGGAAACATCCATGTTAATAAGTGTTTTCATAGTTCTGTGCACTATCATTATAAACATGTATTATCTTTGTGTTTGTGAATAGTGTCTGGAGTCCTTCTATAAGAGAAACATGGTATTTATCTAAATCTAGTTTGTTTTGCTCAACATGATGCTCTCCAGTTGCAGACACCTTCCTGAAAATGGCACAATTTTGTTCTTTACAGGTGAAGAAAACCCCATTGTGTTTACATTCCACATTTTCTTACCCTTTTATCTGTTAATGGACATCTAGCCAGCTTCCATACCTTGGTTTCTGTGACTAGCACTATAATAAACACAAATGAGTGGGGATATCTGAAAAATGCTGATGCAGAGTCCTCTTGGGTATGTGCCCAGAAATGGTAGAGCTGGGCTATCCAGTGGCTCTCTCTCCAGTTTCTGAGGAACCTCCACACAGACTTCCATTGTGGCTCCATATTTCTGCATTCCCACCACCAGTGGGCAAGGTTCCACAGTGTGCAAGATTCCAGTGTGCAAGGTTCTGCTCCTCCCCATCCTTGACAGCGTTTACTGCTGCTTGCTTCCTTTTCTTTTCCTTGTTGGTTTTTTTGTGGGTAAGGCCTCAGACTCGCATGAGTCCTCCTGCCTCAGCCTCCCTAGAGCTGGATTTACAGGGGCAGGCACCGTGCCCAGTTTGTTATCTTGATGACAGCCATTCTGACTGGGCTGAAAAAAAAAATCAATGCAGCTTTGATTTGCGTATCCCTGATGGCTAAGGGTGCTGAACTTTTTTCACATATTTGTTGGCTATTCTTGCTTCTTGTGAGAACTGTCCGTTAGTTCATTCGGAGAGCCTGGCTCTCCTTAAGCCACCTCAGGCTTCTACTTCTGCTTCCTACAGACATTCCATCAGTGAGGGAGCACGTCACCCAGACGTGAACCAATGTGGCTCCCACAAGGCCCTGTGCCTTCTAGACTCTGGAGTCTTAATCCCCTCCAAATACTAACCCTCCAGGTTTCTGTCTCGTCGTGGAGAATTTGGAAGCTTCTAGGGACCCTATGAGTTTTACCCCAGTAAAAATTGTCTTGGAAAATAGGTTGGTCATCTGAACACAAAGCAGCAAGCCAGGTTCAACTTCTCCTGACAGTGAGACCCTGCAGACCACTCAGATAAGGCACCAATTGTCTCTGGAGTGAACGAGGGACACAGCAAGAGGGGAGCTCCAGCTGAGTAGGCAGGTTTCTGTAAGGAGCATGGCTGTTGTCAGCCCACCCCTGCCTTCTGTGTCATTGAAGCTAAGAAGGCCTCCCTGGCACGTGAACCCCAGAGGGAAGTCCCTGAAGCAAGAGGGCAGCTGTTGGGGCTTTCCCAAAGTCTTCAGAGCCCAGTAGCTGGAGGGTGGGACTGGGCAGGAGCAGAGGAGGGTGCAGGGAGGCAGGAAGTGGGTGGGTCTCACTCATAGTCCTCATCCCAGATAGCTGACTGTGAACTCCACCAGCCACGTGCTTCCTCTCAGCAGTCCCCAGCTCCTAAAGCAAGCAACTGCATTGTGTTTTCATTGGTTGCCATGAGTACAGGTTTGAATGGGGAGATGCTTGGTGCTCAGAGATGGAAGCATGTCAGGTTTATTTTTAAAGACATCAGGAAAGCCTGTGGCCAGGGAAAGAGAGCATCTTCCTTCTTTAGGGCCTGGTAGAAAACAGAATTTCCTGCTTTAATTCACTAAATGCTTTAAGCAAAAAGTTATTTAGGTTTTTGGGTTTTGATGCAATAAACTGTAGGGTAAATTATAACCTTTTAATGTGTATCTACACACAGTGAGATTCTGGAAACAAGATTTAAAAAACATATGAATCTCACATGTTATGTGACACACACTGTTCACAGCACTGCAGTGTTCATAATGAGCCTCCTCAATCCCAAGAACGTATTTATGAGTTAGATACTTTTAGTGTGATGAATGGCAATTTGCCTAAGGTCACAAAACTATAAGAAATATAAAACTTGACCCCAAGGAGCAGAATGTCAGAAGTTCTACTCCCAATGCCGCTAGAGTTGCCTCTGTGATGATTTGGGGAGAAATCTTGGTTCCCAAGACTTGGTTGGTAACTAACCCAGCTCCCTCCCTGTCTTCCTGGGGTCCTCAGTAACACTGAAATCCAGTGACCCATGTGGTGACCAGTTCAGGAAAACACCTTGCATTGACCTTGAGTTTCACTTCTTCACTGCTCCACCAGATAACACACAACTTGCACCACATTCCTGTCTGCTGCATTTAATCTGCTAGCATTTAAACAAAGCTTAAGATAAATGTGGCACACTGAGTGGCCCCTATCAATATCTAGACTTGAACTTTGGTGCTTGTAAATGCTACCTTGTGTGGGAAAGGGCACTGTAAGGGAAACTAAGATATTTGAAGGAAGGAGACATTCCTGGCTAATCCAGGAGGTTCCTAAATGTGATCACAAGTGTCCTTAGAAGACAGGGGCAGAGGCTGGGGAGGTAGCTCCATGTTAGAGTGCTTGCCTAAGAGGTGCAGAGCCCCTGGGTTCATACCCAAGCACCATAAACAAACACAAGAGACTAAGAAAGGAGATCTGAGAAAAAAGGCCACATGAAGCAAGATGTAGCATGGCTGCATATGAACACAGGAAAGAAGGCTGGGAACGAATGAATCTGAGAAACGCAGCTTTGATCTAGAAAAGATAAGGAACTAAGTCTTCCTTGGGCCCTTGGCCTCCCCCCAAGTGGAAATTATTTCAGACTTTGGACCTCTAAAACTGTAAGAGAACAGGGGTCCTATGCCAGTGTTGGAGGTGGTCCGTGTCCACAGGAAGCTAATAAAGCAGCTGCAGTGCGCTGGAGCAGGGTTTCCAAAGTGTGGACCATGGGCTGCAGCCTGGCAGCATCCAATGCACCATGGTGACGCAGATGCTGGGGCCCACTCTAGAACCTCAGAATCAAAACCTCTTGGGACGGGTTCCAAGGACCTGCATTTTAACAAGCCCTCACTGTCTCTGATGCTGGTTATAGTGCAGTGGTTAGCCATGGCTAAACCTTTGATCACCAGAACTTGAAATTCTGCCTATGCTTGATCTACAGCCTACAGATTTGGACCTCATTGGTCTGTTGAGCCTCTGGTGAGTTCCTTAGGTGGTTCTAACTGGGCTGGGTACCCACACTGTGTTATGAGGGACTGATGTGGAGTGCTCCCTCCAGCACGACTCAGCTGTGCAGAGTCTGGAGACCTAGAAAGGCATGCTGGAGGCTGAGAAGGGAGGGAAAGGCCAAGCCAGCAGGGCTTCTGGCCCCAAGGCCTAGAGTCACATGCCCAAAGGGGCTCAAAGTGGTAGATATAATTAGAAGACACTGAAGCAGGTGTAAGGCAGGAGGGTGTGGAGACACTGGATGGGTAGGAGCAGACTCTCCATGCAGTGACATGCCATCCCAAAAGGAGGGACCAGGACCACCAGGTCAGTCAGCGTTTCAAGAGATATGTTTTTAGGAGAGGCCAGAAATAAAGTATAAAATCATTCACTTTTTAAACAATTAAAGCAATTTGACCCTCAACTCTCTGCTCTCTCCATGGTCCAAAACATGAAGGCAGTCACCAGCAGGCCAACTAGGACAATTTCCCAGAGATGATTGACAGAAGTTCCCTGTGGGTAGGATAACTGTGTCTGTGTGCTTCAACCCACCTGCTGATACACGGTTGGCTCTCATTAAAATTTAGCTGAATGAATGAATACTCCCAGAGTATCTCTGTGAGACAGAGACTGCTCTGCCCATTTTACAGACAAGAAACTTGAGGCTTCCCCAGTGAAATGAACTTCATCACCCATTTAGTTCATAGCCGCGACAGTCAAAGCTCAAACACAGGACCTCCTACTGTGGGGGATGCTGTAAAGAGCAAGGACTTCTGTAGCTGTCAGAGAACTCTGTAACAGAGAGGTTGGGGTCATTGGTAACAGTCATGGGCAGTACTCATGAGCGTTAGGAACACTTAAGGAAGGCCCGTCACCAGCTTCTCGTCTGTCACATGGAAGTCAGAGGCTCTCTGTCTCCAAAGAAACTATGCTGCTTTTCTGTGATTATACATCAGAGGAAGGCAGCCCTGAGTATGCTGAAAGGTAATGGGGAGGGGTGGAGGGGGAGATTAGGATGACCAAAGGGAGAGCCTTCCATCTCCCATACCACTTCTGATTTCAGAGGTTGGGAGTGGGGAGGCCCCTGCTTCTATAGAGGATTGGGATGGGGGTGGCAGATGCCTGAGACCCCCTAGAGAGCCCTGTAACATAAGAATCCTCTCTGATTTTATTATCCAGAGGAAATATGGGGAGCTAAATGAGAGGAGACGGCTTGCAAGTGCATTATGGGACATTAAACAATAGCTGATCAGCATCAGACACAAATAAATGAGCCATGATCTAGTGCCAAGAATCTGGATGGCCCACAAATGGTGGTCTGGCTGGCTTCCCGTCGGTAGAGTGGTAGCTGGACATCAGATAGGCCACAAAATGTAGCAAGAGAGGATTCCAGTACCTAAACAGATTCACGTCCTTCCAAGTGACCTCACTCTACTGCACTAGATTTGTGTCTTTTCCCTGATCTGGATCCTGACATTTGGATCCACAAATGCCCTGGGGAGTTCCTGCCTGCCTTCTTGTCTGTCTGGGAAATCCTTTACAGAAGAGGAGCATGTGTCCACGCAGGCAGAGGGTAGGATGGCTCACGGGCCTAAAGAAGTTTGTAGAATTGCCTTGGTTACAGGGGGGTCCCATCCTCCCAAACACCCTGACTCAAACTTATCTCACTAGCACATCCTTTAGGTCTAATTTTTTTTTTTTTTTTTTTTTTTTTTTTAGCCCCCTACTAAAATAGAAGTACCAGAGAGATGAATGTGTGGCTGGGCAAGCTATGCAATGTGCATGTTTATAAAGCAATAGTCAAGCTGAGCATGGAGGTGTGTGTCTGTAACCCTAGCACTTGGGAGACAAGTCGTGCAGTACTAAAAGGTTACTTGCACATGTATCCAGGCAGAAGCAGGTTTGGTCTACATTGATGAGCCCTGGACGTAAAGGCAGGTTTCCAGTCTCCAGATCTCCAGCCCAGCTCTGTGGCCTGAAGTACAGTTTGACTAACCTCTCCATGCCTCTGCATCTTCTTCAAAGAAGTAAGAGCATGGCTCCACATCCACCCAGGGTGTGTGGGGATGTCACACCCATCTTACAGGAGATCTGTTCCTCCAGAAACATTACCTTTGGGCCTATGCCTTATTCTCCTGTAAGCCACAGTCATTGAGCTCTACCTATAAGGGCGCACTAGCACCAAGTTGGTCTACAGGTCCAGACAGAGGCCTGCCAGGGTCACCCATACCATGCCAGATGAGATGACCCTTGGGTGACCCACAAAACATGAACTTCAGCAATCAACAACTCTAGTTTTACACTATGGGTGGTAGCTTATTGCCCAGCAAATGGCTGAGGCAGTCCACTCCAGGCTCCTGGTATTCGGAACAGAAATTGCTCTGAGATGTACCTGCCTTTGGAAGGAAGCACAATGGGGGCACGCCTTTCTTCAGTGTTCACTGGACCATCCATGGTCACCGCAGTGAAAACCAGCTCCTGCACTGCGTACAGTCACTGTCGTCCCCGGGGTCACATCTCTCATTCCCTCAACCACTCTTGGTGCTTCAGAATCCCTGCCTTTCACCATTTTTCTTCCCTGCCCTGCTATTGAGCCCAAGTAGCCTTGAACTTCTCCTGCCTCAGGTCACCAAAGTGCTAGGATCGCAGGTGTGCACATCACTCAGCTTATTGTAATCAGACTTGCCATCTACCTTTTGGGCTAGCTAGATGGTTTGCAGGTAAAGGTAGGTACCTGTCACTGAGTCTGGAGAACTAAGGTCCATCCTTGGACCTTAGGGGAAGGAGAGAACCAACTCCTGTAAGTTGTCCTCTGACCATGTGCACCCCTTACCATCACATATTAATAAAAATGTAAAAAAAATGATCTCTCTGTTGTCACTGCATCTACCATAGGCAGCATGTGAGCCTAAAAGAATGATGCTCAACGTTAACAGACTGGAACAAGAGCCAGAGATCGTAGTATCAAACACCTGAACTCAAGAGCTGGGATTACCTCACAGCTTTGGTCTCCTCCGTGCTTTCTCCTCCCTGATTGGTCTTCCCTGCAACCCAGTGGAGGCTGTTGGGTAATGCACACCTGATTCAGACAGCTGGGGCTATAGCGTGGCTCAGGAGTAGGGTCCTTCCTGAAGAGAAGGAAGGGTGCCTACCTCCAACATGAGGGGGAGCACTTCCTACAGGGAACCCTTCCTCCACCACAGTCCTGGAGAACTCAGAGCCGGTGCTTCCACACAGCCCCTAGAACACAGGCTGCATCCCACTGGGCTCTGAGAGACCCTGAAACACTCTACACACTGTCGGCACACAGCAGACACAGTGGCCCAGAGAAACGGTTTTCCTGGTGCCTCTCGCCTCAGCATACACCCAGCTTACCTTCTTCAGAGCAGTAAGGATGTACAAAGTTCGGGATAGGGGACTTGAGATCAGACTGTAGGCGGGTATTTGAAAGGGCTGCTGTCGGCCTGACTCCGGAACTAATTTCAGAACGGTGCTTTTGGGAAGCCACCGCCACTAAAGGAGGAGAGCAAAGTGAAGTGACTCCCGCAGGGGGCCAGCAGGTACTTGTGCTACACTGGTGGTCATGTCCCTGGTTGACCTCATTGTTTGGCCAAATGTCTGAAGCCCACATTCTCAATCACAAGATCCACGGTTGGTGACGCATCCAGAGGGCCTATGGGGCTTAGGGTGTCGCTCTGTGCTTGCAGGGCTTGTTCAAGGCCCTGGGTTCAATCCCTGGCACTATGAAAAGGGAAAAGAAGTAAAGAGGATGGGAAAAGAGGGAGAAGGAAAGAGGAAGGGCAGAGCAGATGAGCCTTGCATGATGTGGGCAGGTTAGTCCTGTTTCCCTTGCTGGAAGCTCCAGCCCTGTGCCCTACACATGGATCCCATCATCTGCATCAAGGAACTCCACTCTTAGACCTCTGCTTTGGGTGGGGTTTGAATGATGGGAGGCTCTGCCAGTAGGTGGTCGGGATGGGAGAGAGAGAGAGATGGAAAACTCCCCTCCTCCCTGCTCTGGGTCCCTGTGTGACTTCATTTATGCTTGGCAGCCCTTCCTGCAAGGCTTCAAGGCTCCTGGAATCCACTTCCCCACTTCCTTCTCCTGCTTTCTCAAGCACAGGATGGGAAGTCTTCTTGCAGCCACAAATCCATGTCTCTCAACATTGCAGGTGACCTGACTTCCCTGAAAGTGAGCCCTTCACTCAAGTTTTTACGTTTGAGCCATCCAAAATGCATCTTGTCACTGTTGTGTCCTGACCAGTACAACCTGCAAAAACCCTTCTCTAAGAGATGTCTACACTGAGCAGGTTCTCTCTTAAGTGAGCAGTTCTAAGAGATGTCTACACTGAGCAGGTTCTCTCTTAAGTGAGCAGTTCTAAGAGATGTCTACATGTACAGGTTCTCTCCTAAGTGAACATCTAAGAGGTGTCTACACTGCGCAGGGTCTCTTCTAACTGAGCAGTTCTAATTACAGGCTCTTTTTTGTCTAGCTTTATGAAGGCCTTAATGACATAAATTAAAATTTTACATAATTTTTACATAAATTAAATAACTTTAAAATATGGACAATCCCCACAACCTACAGATGTGAGAGTTTTTTTGTTCTTTCACTCAACAAGTAGTTACGTAGCATCTACAGATCCAACAGTGTTCTGACCCTGGAAATATTTGTAATTACAGCCGCAAAAGATGACACATTCCCTGCCCCCATGGTGCTTATCATCTATACCCAACTGTCGCCCAGACAGCTCATGAGAGGCGGAGCTGAAACCAGAGAATCAAGTTTCCCTAATCCCTAAGTCCTCAGCAGATTCCCAAAGAAATCTAGAACCCAAATATAACAAAGAAACAAACACTAGGTTGGATCAAATTAGCTACCGAGTACTCTTGGGATTCTTGAAACAGGGTCTCACTATGAAACCCAGGCCAGTCTTGAACACACTACCCTTCTGCCTCAGCTTCTCAAGTGCAGTCATAGTGGGGGTCGCCACACTGGGGATCAAACTTCCCAGTGGACAGGAAAATACCTCTCCACAGACCAGATGAACTTGTGAGAGATATGCTGACACACACCCTGGGTGACAGCCACCTGCTTTTCCTGCCTCTCTCCTCCCCCAGTGTTCCCCTGGGCTCTCCTCTCTCCCACTTCTTTTGTTTCTCACACTTGTATAATTAGCCTCACAGCAATCTCCCTGTCACTCTCTTAGGGCCTGCAGGGTTTGGCAGCACAGCTTGCCGGGGAGCTGTTTTTATGAATGGAGAGAGGCTGGGGGTGGGTCCAAAGGAATGCCCGCCCTGTGTTTCACAGGCAAAGACACAGAATCAATTGCACTGCCTAGAAAATAGGCTAAAAGTATCCTGAAGCAGTGGCTGAGGTGCATGAGGGAGCTGTGAGGAGACAAGCAGCAAACCTTGGGGTCTGCTTGCCTTCCTCAGGCCCTCTGGAAGATACCCCAATTTCCTCAGAAAGGTTTGAAAAGGCTGTCAGTAACCCAAGACTTCCCCTGTACCAGGTCAGGCAGGGCCAAGACAACAGCCTCGTGCCTGCAGCAAAGGTTGCCAGGCTGGTTGACCAAGCAAGCCCCTTGCCCAGCCCTGCACCCAGCATGTACACCGATCTGGCTCCAGGCCCACTGACCCTCAGGAAGCCCTCACTATTCCTAGTACCTCTACATAGGCTGTCAGAGCTGAAGAGAAGAAAGTCCAACAGGAGAGCGGCCAGGGCTGAGGAGACAGAAAGCCTAGTCCTGAGCCAGCAAGGGGTAAGGGATTCGCTAATGACAGAGGCCAGGCAGAACCCCCGACCCTTCAGCAAGGTTAACAGAGAGATGTTTGCTCCCCAGCATCTTGAGGTAAGCCCCACTGGGAGGAGGTCAGAGATAGACTTATAGAAACACCTGGGGCTCACTTCTCTAAAATTGTCCTCCTCTCTCCCCAGCTCCCAATTTCCTGACCAAAATGAATCATGCAGTAAACAGTCAGGAGAGACAGGGGCATGGTTTATAGTCTGACTTTGAGCAGTTGAACAGCAACGGTTGCAGCAAGGACAGAGGGCCTTCGGAGACAAGCTCGGGTGACAGGAGGCATCCTGGGTAACCATCTCCCCCAAGCCTTCCTCTGCTAAGAGCAGAATGTCAAAAATATCAGGACATATTGCTAGACAATCTCGAGCAACCCTACCCCACTTTCTGCCCCTGCCAGATGGCAGTGAGGAAAGTCGTGGTTATCAGTTACCTGCTGAGACTGGAAGGACACTGTTGAGGAAAGTCGGCTGAGATACGATGGAGCGGAAGAGGAGTTGGAGATAAATTCCCAAAGTCATTGGAGTCAGGACAACCATGCTGGCCAGGTCTGGTAAAATCAAGTTAGTGAACAGGCTGCTGGGGCCTCTTCTAGCTCCGCTATGTCCTGCTGCCGTTTGCCCCTCTCTCTCTCTCTCTCCCTCTCTCTCTCTCTCTCCCTCTCTCTGCTTGCCTCCCTCCTTGCTTCCCTCCCTCCCTCTCCCCCTCCCTCTCCTCTCGTCATGCCTTTATCAAGAAAGAATGCCAACCATTTCCCATTAAACCTTCTTAGTACTACACAGGGTTATATTTATCTCAAGTACTGGGTCAAATGCCCACATTAAAATTAAGATGTCAGATTTTCTTTTTTGAGTCTGAGGTAAGTGGCTATTGAAAACGTGATAAGGAGGGCAGCCAAGGCTCCAGTGTTTACCTGCAGCCATCCTCAAGGGCAGATGGGTTTCCTACTCTATTATCCACCATCCTCTACATACTTGAAACACAGCCCTGCCTTAGCACTAATCAAGTCTCCTGGTGCAAACTGCCTTCCAGGAGGACAGGCTGCTGGCCTGAGACGGTCTTACCTGCAGGTACCGAATGCTAGTTGAGCTGGGACTTCTGCTGGAGAATTTGCATTTCCAGACAGTTGTCACTATGAAAAGTCCCTCCCACCCACCAAGCTCAACCCTTTAACCTCATGCAAAGCAAAGCATATGAGAACAGTAAAGGGACATGAAAGTGAACCATTAGCTATCAAATTATACTTGGAGCAACAGCATCATTAACTTAATATTGCTTAGACAAAAGTTCTTCAAACAAAAATAATTACCAGGGCTAGAGAGATGTCTCAGGAGTTACAAGCATGTGCACACAAAAGGATCCAAGTTCAGTTCCAGCGTCTATGCTAGGTGGCTTACAACTGCCTGTGACTCTAGCTCCAGGGATGTGATGCCTCTGGCCTCCCAAGCACCTGCACTCATGTGTATATACCCCCACACTCATGTGCATATACTCCCATACACATGCACATGCCCCCCACATGTGCACATACACACATGTACACATACTCCCACTCATGTGCACATACCTCCATATGCATGCACATGCCCCCCACTCATGTACACATACACATACACACACATGTGCAAATATCCACACACACATACACATACCTCCCCACATGCACATCACCCCCACATTCATGTGCACATAACCCCACATACATGCACATGCCCATACACACTCATGTGCACGTACACACACACACACACACACACACACTTGCACATATCCCACACATGTGCTCATAGCCCCCCTTAATTTAAAAAATAAATAAATAAAATAAAAATACATCCTTAAGAGAGTTTATAAAGACTATTATAGTGATTCTTAGATTTAAAAATCAATTAAGGCATCCCTTCCCCTCAGTATCACACTAGGGTTCACAGCCCTAGCAGCTGTATTAGAGGTCAGAGCAGTCCTAGGGACCCCAGAGAAGACACCACCCATTGCCTACTAAACCTCTTTAAGCCTGCCCAACAACTCCAGACTGCACCCCCCACCCCTGAGCCTCATATTTCAGCCTACAACTTTGGAAGAAGTCTTTGGCTTTACCAGAGACCAGGTGGGCTTAAGGAACCTCAGGTAAGACACTGCCCACCATTAGCTAACACTCATTAAAAGCCACCCAACAACCCCAGACTACACACATCCCCATGCCCTCCAATTTCCCATCCCTGGCTCCATACCCTGGTCTACAACTTCAGAAGAATTCAGCTTTACTGGAGTACAGACCAGATCTAGGAGCCCATAGCCCCACAAACCCTGGAGAGGACACCCTACTGAACCTGAAGACATTCTAGTCACCAGAACCCTTGGCCATTTAGGCCAGGAGACTTGAGAGAAAAGAAAAAC
Organism: Onychomys leucogaster; assembly: GCA_949786385.1. NCBI lineage: Eukaryota > Metazoa > Chordata > Mammalia > Rodentia > Cricetidae > Onychomys > Onychomys leucogaster. The sequence continues at coordinate 43,006,999 of OX460426.1, read as the reverse complement.
CAAGGACCAAAACACCCATCCAACAAAGACAAACACAGAAATCAACACCTAGAACTAAAATCATCCTAAGTCCAGATGCCTAAACACTAGTGTAAGAACACAATCAATGGGGCTGGAGAGATGGCTCAGTGGTTAAGAGCACTGGCTGCTCTTCCAGAATGCCCAGGTTCAATGTCCAGCACCCACATGGCAGTTCGCAACTGTCTGTGACTCCAGTCTGAGAGGATTCCAGAAGATCTGACATCCTCAAACAGATACACATGCAGGCAAAACACCAATGCACATAAAATTAGAGGGGGGGGGGCTAACAGATTGGATACCAAAACAGGATCCAACATTGTACTACATACAAGAAACACACATCAACAAGATAAATATTACCTCAAAGTAAAGGATTGGAAAAAGATTTTCCAATCAAATGGACCTCAGAAGCAAGCTGATGTAGCTATCCTAATATAGAACAAAATAGAATTCCAACCAAAACTAACCAAAAGAGATGGAGAAGGGCATTTCATATTCACTAAAGGAAATATACATCAAGATATATTCAGTTCTGAACATCTGTGCCCCAAACATAAGGACACCCACATCTGTAAAAGAAACATTACTAAAGCTTAAATCACACATAGAAACCCACACAATAATAGTGGGAGACTTCACTACTTCACTCTCACCAATGAACAGGTCATTCAAACAGAAACTAAACAGAGAAACAACAGAACCAACAGACTATGAATCAAATGGACCTAACAGATATCTGCAGAACATTTCACCAAAACACAAAAAATATACCTTCTTCTCAGCACCTTACAAAATTTTCTCCAAAACTGATCACATATTCAGCTACAAAGCAAATCTCAACAGATAAAATAAAATAAAAAACTTGAAATAATCCCCTGTATCTTACCAAACTATCATGAATTAAGGCTGGATTTCAGCAACAGCAGAAAGCCTACAAACTCATAGAAACTGAGTTACGACTGGGTCAAGGAAGAAATAAAAGAAAGATATTAAAGACTTCCTAGAATTCAATGAAAATGAATGCACAACATACCCACACTTATGGGATATTATAAAAGCTGTGCTAAGAGGAAAGTTTATAGCATTAAGTGTCTACATAAAGAATTTAGAGATATCTCACACTAGCAACTTAACAGCAAACCTGAGAACTCTAGAACAAGAAGAAGCAAACTCATCCAGGAGGAGTTGATGACAGGAAATAATCAAACTGAGGACTGAAATCAATAAAATAGAAACAAAGAAATCAATACAAAGAATCAACAAAACAAAGAGTTGGCTCTTTGAGAAAATCAACAAGGTAGACAAACCCTTATCCGAAGAGAATATCCAAATCAACAAAATCAGAAACAAAACATAACAGCAGACACCAAGGAAATACAATCATTAGGCATACTTCAAAAAAATGTACTCCACCAAATTGGAAAATCTAAAAGAAATGGACAAATTTCTTAATAGGTATCACTTACCTAAGTTAAATCAAGATCAGATAAGCAATTTAAATAGACCAATAACCCCTAAGGATACAGAAGCGGTCATTAAAATTCTCCCAACCAAGAAAACCCCAGGGCCAGATGGTTTTAGTGCAGAATTATACTAGACTTTCAAAGAAGAGCTAATACCAATACTCTTCAAATTATTCCACAACATAAAAATGGAAGGAACATTGCCAATTTATTTCTATGAGGCCATAGTCATCCTGATACCCAAAACCACACAAAGACCCAACAAAGAAAGAGAATTACAGACCAATTTCATCCATGAACATAGATGCAAAAATACTAGATAAAATATTGGCAAACTGAATCCAAGAACACATCAAAAAGATTATCCACCATGATCAAAAAGATCATCCACCATGACCAAATAGGCTTCATCTCAGAGATGCAAGGATGGTTCAACATACAAAAAAAAAAAAAAAAAAAAATCTGTCAATATAATCTACCATATAAACAAACTAAAAAAAAAGAAAAACGAACAACAACAACAACAAAAAAAAAAAACACGATCATCTCATTAGGTGCTAAAAAAGCCTTTGACAAAATCCAACACCTCTTCATGATAAATGTCTTGGAGAGATCAGAGATACCAGGAACATACCTAAACATAATAAAAGTAATAAAAGCAAGCCAATTGCCAACATCAAATTAAATGGAGAGAAACTCAAAGCAGTTCCACTAAAATCAGGAACAAGACAAGGTTGCCACTCTCTCCATACCTATTCTAGCTAGAGCAATAAGACAACAAAAGGATATCAAGGAGATACAAATTGGAAAGGAAGACAAAGTATCATTATTTGAAGATGATATGGTGGTACACATGAGCAACCCCAAAAGCTCTACTAGGGAACTCCTAAACTGATAAACATCTTTAGTGAAGTGACTAGATGCAAGATTAACTTTTAAAAAAATCAGTAGCCCTCCTACATACAAATGATAAATAGACTGAGAAAGAATTCAGAGAATCAACACTCTTTACAATAGCCTCAAATAATACAAATTATCTTGATGTAACTCTAACCAAGCAAGCAAAAAACCTTTATGACAAGAGCTTCAAGTCTTTGAAGAAAGAAATTGAAGAAGATATCAGAAAATCAAAGATCCCATGCTCACGGATCGGTAGGATTAACATAGTAAAAATGGGCATTCTATCAACAGCAATGCAATCCCCATGAAAATCCCAACACAAATCTTCACAGACCATGAAAGAACAATACTCAACTTTGTATGGGAAAGCAAAAAATCCAGGATAGCTAAAACAATCCTGTAGAATAACAGAATTTATGGAGGTATTGCCATTCCTGACTTCAAGCTCTACTATAGAGCTATAATAATAAAAACAGCTTGATACTGGCATAAAAACAGACAGGTGGATGAATGGAATTGAATCAAAAACACAGATGTAAATCCACACACCTATGGACACTTGATTTTCAACAAGGAAGCCAAAATTATACAATGGAAAAAGAAAACATCTTCAACACACGGTGCTTGTCTAAGTGGATGTCAACATGTAGAAGATTGCAAATAGATCCATATCTATAGCCCTGCACAAAACTCAAGTCCAAGTGGATCAAAGACCTCAACATAAATCCAGATACACTGAACCTGATAGAAGAGTGTGGGAACCCATTTTCGGGTTCCTTGTGGCTTTACCCAGCAGGTCCGCATAGAGGATGATTAGGACAACAGGCCCGGGTGCAGGTGTCTGAAATGGTCTGCACTTGGCTGTGCTGGGGGAGGAGGTCTTTTGCGATATTCCTTGGTGTCTCTATAAATACCCTGGGGCAGAGACAGTCGAGGCCCATTGGAAAAGGTTCCAGGCCCTCTGAAGGCTATCCTTTATTTTCTATCTGTTTATCTCCACACTATAAATCCTTCTATCTAATATTTCCTGATGCTCACACTCAAGAAAACTCTGGGGAGCTGTGGAGTTGGTGGGTAAACACCACACAGAAGAGAAAGTGGGAAATAATCTCAAGCCCATTGGCACAGGAGACAATTTCCTGAACAGAACACCAATAGCAGAGGCACTAAAATCAGCAATTAATATATGGGACCTCACAAACTTGAAAAGTTTATGTAAGGCAAAGGACACTGTCAATAAGACAAAAAGGCAGCCTGCAGAATGGGAAAAGATCTTCATTAACCCCACATCAGACAGAGAGCTGATTTCCAAAATATATAAAGAACTCAAGAAACTAGATATCAATAAACCAAATAATCCAATTAAAAATGGGGTACATATCTAAACAGGGAATTCTCAACAAAAGAATCTCAAATGGCCGAGAAACACTTAGAGTTATTCAACATCCTTAACATCAGGAAATGCAAATAAAAACCACACTGAGGTTCCATCTTACATCTGTCAGAATGGCTAAGATAAAAAAAAAACACAAGTGACAACTCATGCTGGAGAGGATGAGGAGCGAGGGGAACACTCCTCCATTGCTGGTGGGAGTGCAAACATGTACAGCCCCTTTGGTAGTCAGTGTGGCAGTTTCTCAGAAAATTGGGAATCAACCTACCACAAGACACAGCTATTCCAGCTCTTGGGCATATACCCAAAGGATGCTCCATCATACCTCAAGGAAACTTGCTCAACTATGTTCATAGCAGCTTTATTTGTAATAGCCAGAACCTGGAAACAACCTAGATGTCCCTTAACTGAGGAACAGATAAAGAAATTGTGGAACATTTACACAATGAAGAATTACTCAGCTGTAAAAAACAAAACAACAACAACAACAACAAAAAAACAAGGACATCAGGAAATTTGAAGGTAATGAATGGAACTAGAAAAAATCATCCTGAATGAGGTAATCCAGACCCAGAAAGACAAATACAGTATGTACTCACTCATAAGTGGATATTAGTTGTAAAATAAAAGATAACTATGCTACAATCCACAGACCCAGAGAGACTAGGTAACAAGGAAGGTTCATGGGGGGACACCCAGATCTGCCTGGGAAGGGGAAATAGAGATTTTGTAAGTGGACTGAGGGCAGGTGGCAATGGGAATAAGAGTGATCAGGTTGAGGGAGTGGTATGGAGGGGAAGAGTGCTGTGGGGCACTAAAAGGGGGCCAGCATTTGGGGGTCAAGCAGAATCTCCCAGGAGTCTATGGGGGTGACCCCAACTTAGACTCCTAGCAATAGCAGATAAGTATCCTGAACTGGCCCATCTCCTGTGACCAGATCGGTGCCTGGCCCAACTGTCATCAGAGAGATGCCATCCAGCAATTGATGGAGGCAAATGCAGAGACCCACAGCTGAACATTAGGCAGAGCTCAGGAATCCTGCAGAGGAGGAGAAAGAAGTGTAGGAGTCAGAGGGGTCAAGGACACCACAGGAAGCCTCACACAACTAACCTGGGCTCATAGGGGCTCCTAGAGACTTAACAGATAGCCAGGGAGCCTGCATGGGACTGACCTAGGCCCTCTGCATAGTTGTGTAGCTTGGTCCTCTTGTGGGACTCCTCACAGTAGGAACGGGGGCTGTCTCCCACTCTTCTACTGGCTTCTGGGACCCCACTCCTCATACTGGGTAGACTTGCCCAGCCTTAATACATGGGGAGGTGCTTAGTCTTACTGCAACTTGGCATGCATGCTTTGTTGATATTCATGGGAGACCTGCCCTTTCCTGGATGGAGAAGGAAGAGGAGGGGATTTGGAGGTGGGAAGGAGGGGGCAAGAGGTGGATGGGAGGGGAGGATGGTGGAGAGGCTGCAGCCGGGATGTAAAATAAATAGATGAGTGAAAAATAAAAATAAAAACAAAAAATAAAAAAACAATTAAAATTCTAATTCATAGAGTTGTTGGATTTGCTTCAATTTACATGATATAATCATTGTAAAGGTTTATTCAGATCTAGTGAGCACCTTGGCAGAGTATAAAACCACAATCTACAGTTTAGAACTAGACTTGGCCTTGACACAGCTCTGAGTGACGGGAGATAATTGTTTGACTCCTTATATGTCTTTGTTGTCTCATCCAAAAGAAAGAGATACTTCCCTTAACAGGGTTGTTGGGAAGGTTAGATGAGATAGTGTGGGATGAATTGTATTCAAACTAGAACTTAGAGACAGCACAAATGAAGTCCAGAGAACTGTGGTAGGCAGAGTACAATGATGGCCACCAAAATCCCTCACATCCCCATGTGTGTATGTCACTCACGTGCCAAAAAAAAAAAAAAAAAGATGCAGAAATAACAGATGTAACTAATGGTAAAAGCTGATGCACTCATCAGAGGAATGGCTGCCCCTCAGGGCCCCACAGAGACATGTCTACAAGCCTCCACTATTTAAGGAATTCTTAGGAAATATCCATTTTCCCCCGTGTATTTTGTGAGCCTCTTTCTTATGATACCCCAACTAACGAAGGCAGAGACGATCATCTTCTTTAGACTTTCCTATGGGAAGGCCTGACCCTGTTGGGTCTAACAATTGAGGCTCTGTGTCCATGAATAAGTCCCCTAACATTTAAGAAAGGCTCGCCCCAGGAAAGCCAGTCAGAACCCTCCTCTCAGGAGCTTTAGGTGGGAAAGTCAACTGGAGAATGGTGTCTGTCAACACAGGCACCACCTGAGAACCTGGATGAGCAGAGCCAACTGCCTGATGCTCTAGGTTCAAAATAGACATTGTTCATCAGACGGGAAACATGGAGAAAGTGGTCCACAGTACACTGTCATTAAAAACACATGGGATGGGAACATATCTCAGTGGTAGAGCACTTGTCTAGCAGGTATGAGGCCCCAGGTCTGAGACCCTAGCACAGAAAAAATTTAAAAGTCTTTGCAACAAGTAAGACTGGAAAAAAAAAATGAAACTTTAACATACAAACCAGAAATGAAGATTAACGCTTACCTCGTCCCACTTGAGTTCAGGAGCTAGGGAGATGGCTCCATTGGGGGCTTGCTGGACAAAGTGTGAGGACTCCAGTGTGGATTCTCAGAACCTATCTAAAAGCTAGACAGGGAGGTACATACCCATGACCCTAATGTGGTGGATCCAAGGGGCTTGCTGGCCAGCCAGGTTAGTTGAAATAATTAACAATTGAGATTAACCAATCATACTTAGTAATCTTGAATTATGATGTTAGGAGCATCATTCATATATAAAACAGACAAAAAGAAATGTTACAGCCATAAGTTGGTTCAGTGGGTAGAGGCTCTTGCCACCAAGCCTGCTGACCTGAGCTTGATTCCAAGGACTCACATGGTGGAAGGAGACAACCAGTTTCCACAGGTGTTCTATCACTCCATATGTGTGCTGTGACATACCCACACTCACATGCACAACACTCACTCACATGCACACACACACACACACACACACACACACACACACACACACACTCGTATGTACATACACTCATACACACACATACACATGCACACAAAAATAAACACCTAAATAAGTAAATAATTTTGTTAAAGGTCGTTCAGACCTGTGTACTGATGTGAAGAGCTGTCTGTGGACATGGCTGAATGGAACAGGAATCCAGCAGTACATCTGATGCTACTTCTCTACATGTTGCACATCTTTTCCACCCATTCTTTCAACTTCTGAACAATCGGACAGAGTTTAATATTTATATATGCAAATAGAAAGATCGAGAATGTTGCACATCCACAGATTTCCTTTTTAATCTTATAAATAGTTGTATCATGTACAATGATTACAAAATGTTTAACTTTCATTTTAAACAACATAAGGAATTAACTTAGGTGGAAAGAAAAACGGCCTTCTTTCTGTATGTTCCAAGTCCACGTCCTTTGCCCACACGCCCCCAGAGCAGACAGAGCTATTGATTGCTTCTGGCAGGCACACACAGCTCTGAGGCTAGTCTTTCTGGCCCAGAATTAATAGTGGTTCAGTTGCACAGAGGTCCCAGCCACCCCTGTCAGGTGATAGACAGAACTGGACAGCTGAGGAGCCTCAGTCTGTCCTCTGGAAACTTCATCTTAAATCAAATCCAGTATGGAGCTTCACAATGCAAGTCTGGTTAGAAAGCCCAGGAGCCAAGCTTAACCAAGCATATCTAGGTGGCAGGCTGCAGTTACAGCGCTAGGTAAGGGGTTCAGTTGTCCTCTTCAGGGAGGAGATTCGTTCCAGCTGGAGCTAGGTCCTGACAATAATCTTTCCCACACTGTGCTGGGAGGAAAACTCGTTTTAAAAGACACTGGTTGAGAGGCAGAGGAGGCCAGCAAGATGACTCAGCAGGTTAAGCACATGATGCACAAACCCAATACCCAGGAAAATTGAGGCTGGCCCTTCCCCAGGGATAAGCAGGAGAGGTGGCAGAGCCCAGACCTGGGGAAGCAACAGTTACTCCTGTTTGAGTGGTAGTCATCCAGCTCATCGGCCGTTGCAAAGGTGACTCCCGCCCATGAGTAGGATGACCCAGGCAGTGTTCTTATCAATCAAATGGGTGCTTCTATTTATCTTTGCTGGGAGGATTGGCTTGGATTTTGATTGGGTGACATGAGGTAGACATATGAGGAAAAGGTCTTTTCACCAGGGGCATAGATTTGGAACATGGCACCTGAAATGCCTTGCCATGTGGCAGGAGCCATTTAAACCATTCAGAAACGTGTGTGTGTGTGTGTGTGTGTGTGTGTGTGTGTGTGTGTGTGTGTGTGTGTGACAGAGAGAGAGACAGAGACAGAGACAGAGAGACAGAGAGACAGAGACAGAGACAGAGAGACAGAGACAGAGAGAGAGAGACTTTCTAGTCAATGTCTTCAATCTGGTAATGCACTCCTGTTAGTCTGTGGCTTACTACTGCACGATACCACAGTCTGTAAGACTTTCTCTCTTACAGGTCTTGAGGCCAGAAGTTGAAGACTGAGGCATAGACTCAGCTCATTTCCTGGGTCATGAATGTCTGTCTTCTTGCTGTGTTCTCCGTGAGTGGAAAGAGTCAGGGGTCTCCCTGGGGCCTCTGTTACAAACACACTAACTAGTCCCATTTGTGATAGTTCAGTCGTATCTCCAAACACTATCACCTTGGGCATCAGTTTCCATATCTGAACCAAAGGGAACATGTCTCAGCAGTGGTTAGACACGGGTTTTATTCTTCTGAAAGACTGTGAACTCACTGTGGCCAAGGCCCAACAGCAAGAAAAAATCATTAAGTTGTGTATGGGGGATTCCCACTAGACCTACAGCAAATATTTCAGAAGAACCCTTTCAGAACAAAGAATACAATGACATACAGAAATGCTAAAATGAAACCAAATAAAACAAAAACCCAGTAGGAATACTACACCCAGCAAAACTATTTCCAGACCTGAAAGATGAACAACAATTTCCCCCAGAGGAGCAGAAATTGAAGGACTCTGTCACAGCAGACTAGCCCTCGGGGAAACACTTACAGGAGCCCTACAGTAGAAATAAAAATTCTGGGCCCGAGAGGTGGCTCAGTGAGTTTCTGGCCAGTCTGTTTATGTTGCGTGTTCCAGCCCTTGTGGTCCCAGGGCTTCTGGCAAGGTGGGCGGAGCAAACTAGAGAAGCTCTGAGGCTGGGGGTGTGAGAGGAGTCAGCCTGCACAGCAGGAACAAGGGAGAGCACTGACTCCCAGATGTTGTCTTCTGTCTCCACGTGTTTCTTCCCCGCCACACTAAAATTTTTAAAAGTTAATCATTAGAAATAAAAGTAAAATAACTATAACTACCACAATGAACAGCATGCACGCACGCACGCGCGCGCGCGAGAGCACACACACACACACACACACACACACACACACACACACACACACAGCCAATATCAGACTGGATGGGGGAAAGCTGAAAGCATTTCCTCTCTGATCTGGGATATGGCAAGAATGTCCACTCTCACCATCCTTATTTAATAAAGTATTGGAAGTTTTAACAAGAGCAATTAATCAAAAGAAACACATGGCATCCAAATTGGAAAGGAAGAAGTTTAATTATCCGTGTTTGCAGATGACATGATTCTATCCCTATAAAGAACCAAGTACTCCATCAAAAATGTTGACATGATTCTATCCCTATAAAGAACCAAGTACTCCATCAAAAGTGTTGGACTTAGAAAAGGACTTTGAAGAGTTGGAGGATATAAAGGCAACACATAAAACAGTAATAGTTAATGTACAAATAATGAACCTCATAAAGAGAAATTAGGAAAATGATCTTGGGGCTGGAGAGATGGCTTAGTGGTTAAGAGCACTGACTTCTTTTCCAGAGGACCTGGGTTCAATTCCCAGCACCCACATAGCAGCTCACAATTGTCTGTAATTCTAGTTCCAGGGGGCCCAGCACCTATGACAAAATTAATTAATTAAAAAAAGAAAACTATCCTATTCATAACATCCATGTAAAAAGTTTATGAATAAATTTGCCAAGGAAATAAAAGATCTCTACAATGAAAATTATAAAATACTGATGAGAAACATTATAAAGGACATGCCCAGAAGAAATGGAACAACATTCTTAAGTTTGGAAATAGGAAAAATTAGACTATTAAAATAACCATACTGTAAGTAAAATCTACAGTTTCAATGCAATTCTCATCAAAATACCAACAACATTCTTCACAGAAATATAAAACAATTCCTAGTTAATTTGGAAACACACACGCACACGCACACACACACACACACACACACAGAACTAATGGCCAAACCCCAGTTCTAAGCAGGGCCCCAAGTAAAGGAAGTGGGGGGGGGGGGTTGGAGTCATAGAGCTAAGGCAGTAGCTAGGTGAGAGAGCACCAGCCAAGCCTGCGTGAGTCCTACGTTCCATCCCGCGCACTGTCAGAAAAGCACACACACAAAAAGCCATGGTCTTGAGAACCAAGAAGCATCACAATATCTAATTTCAAAATGTAATCCAAAGCTACAGTAACTAAAACAGCAGGATACTAGTATGAGACAGACAGCATAAACGAGAGGACAGAACAGAAGACCAGAGATTAATCTTCACTCATACAGCTGGCTTATTTTTCCCAAAGGCTCTGAGAAAAGACCAGTGACATCGTTAAATGGTGCTGGCAAAACTGGACCTGCATATGTAAAAGTTAAAACTAGATCCTCGAATGCTAGCACACTGAAATCAACCCCAGGTGGACCACGGACCTCAATTTTAAACCTGAAACTGAAATTACTACAAGAAAACACAAGGTCAACACTGACAGGTATATTCACCCTGAGGCCTGTGGTCTGCATGCACCCCGGGATGAATGCAACCTAACACAAAATCATACTTACTTAAAGTATTGTGGGATTTTTGTCTTTAGTTTTTGTAACTTGATAGGGCAGATCTTGAATATGAACTTGGTAGATGACAATGTCATATTGCAACGTTGAAAGGTTGCACAAGGCCAGCTGTAAACAATGATAATTAGGTAGGACCAGAGGTACAGGTAATGGGATTATGTCAGACTATATTATACACAAGAAGCTCCTGCACAGCAAAGGAAATAATCAACAGAACTAAGAGACAACCTACAAAATTGGAGAATATATTGGCAAATTATTCATCTTATAAAAGATGATACCCAGAATTCATAAAGAACTCAAAAGATGAATGCCAAAAATTTTAAATTAGGCTAAAGAATTGGGTACTTCTCAAAGGAAACATATGCAAGCAGCCAGCAAGTACATGAAGAAAAACCCATCTTCACTACTCCTGAGAGGAATGTAAATCAGAACCAGAGTGAAATATGCTGGAAGGCGCTGTCCTCTGAGCAACACTACTGTCATCTTCATGAGATCAGCTAAGCCTGCTTGCAACAATCCATCACAAATGGGCCTGGGGGCTTCCTCAGAGAAAAAAGGGTGGGGAAGATTCTCCCTCCCAACCATTTGTGTGCCGTTCTGCACAAGCCCCTGGGACTTGAGGGAGGGTTAGAGTGTGTATATTGGGGAAGACTAGGGGAAAGCAGACATGGGGACATGTCTATGAGGACATGAGGACACTGGGTGAGGACTTTGTACTGCAGCTGTTTGGGGGTCACCCATGCACCTGTTGGTATCCCCTCATTCATGTAAGTCCAATAAATTGGTACTCCACTGAGAACCGTGGTGTGATCTTTACTTTGCTTTTCTTTAGGACCTTAGGGGAGAGGTAGACATTGTTCATATCTCCAGGGAAGGGATTTTAGTAACAGATATTGTCAGATATGGCCATTACTGGGACCTAGGGAGATAGCTTAGTTGGGAAAGTGCTTGCAGCATAAACAAGATCCAAATTTGATCTCCAACACTCACATAAAAAGCCAGGCATGGTGACATGTGTTTGTAAACACATCCCTGGAGAGGGGGAAACACTGGATCCCTGGGCATACTGACCTGGCTGACCAGCCTTGCCTAATCAACCAGTTCCAGGTCCCAGTGAGAGACCTAGCTCAAAAAAAAAAAAGTAGTGTAGAGCTGGGACAGGGCTCAGTGAGCAGATTTCTCACTTAGCAATCATGAAGACATGAGTGGGATTCCCAAAACTTACATAAAAGATAAGCAGTGCAGCCTGTAACAGCCATGTTCACTTGCAACTCCTGGGTGGGAGGCAGTGGAGAATGGGAGACCTCCGGGAGTCTGCTTACCAGTCACTCTAGCCAAGCGACAAGCTCCAAGTTCAGTGAAGAGACCATGTCTCAAAAACTATGGTGGACATCCATGGAGGAAAACACCCAAAATCAACCCTAGGCCCCTCCATGTGTGTGCATTCATATATACAAGTGCACACACATATATACACCACACACACACACACACATACACACAGGTTGCTATTATCAAAGACAGAAAACAAGCACTAATAATAGTGGGAAATGAAAGATTAAAATTTATAGCCTTCTATAACTTATCTGAATAGTTCATATATATATATATATACATATATGCACATGTGTATGCACAGAATATATTTGAGTTAAACAAAAAAGAATGCTGCCCCCATTATGACACCACAATGCTCAATTATGACATCACAATTCTCTACTATGACATCACAAATGTAAATTGTGATGAGTTGATGCTCCATTAAATTATGATATCACAATTCATCATTGTGCTGTCACAATGTTGCATTGTGTTATCAAAGGGCTCCATTTTGCATTACATTGTGTTGTCACACGGCTCTCTTGTGTCATCACTGCCCTGCTGTGTTGGCACGATGGGCATCATGATGCCCCAACCATCACACACTTCACATTGTGATGCCCAAGTAGTGTACTATGAAGTTACAATGGAACATTCTGATGTCCATGACAGAATAGGGCCCTGTGGTGTCACACGAGAGCACTGATTGGATACTGAAGCATTATGATGGCTCAATAGATCACCATAATGTCACAATGAGGCACTAGGTAGGAACATTGTCCCAGCACAAAGGCACATTCTGGCATCATTGCAGGGCATTGTGATGACACAATGGTGCATTGTGAAGACATAATTCAGCATTGGGATGAAACAATGGAACATTATGATGGCAGAGAGAAGAGCATTGTGGTGTGATGCCACAATTCACATTCTGATGACATGATTCAATATAGTGATGGCACAATGGAACATTGAATTATCACAGTTTACATTTGTGATACCACAATAGTAGTGTGATGTCATAATTGAGCATTTTAATGTCACAGAGGGATACTAATGATGCAGTGGAGCACTCTGGTGTCACAATGGAGGCATGACACAATGGAGAATTTGATGCCACATTCACATTGTGATAGAAAAATAGTGCAGCAGGTGTCTCCCCTGGTGACAAGATGACATGGGGCCCGCCTTATCCCCCATGAAATCAGCCTCAGAGAAGAAAGACACAGAGAGAGGAAAGAAGCTATGTTTCTTAAATTTTTATTGCTGTGACAAAAATACTTGAGAAAAACAACTTAAGAAAGAAAAATGTATTTGGTTCATGATGTCAGGTTTCAACCCTTAGTTGGCAGGATCCATGCCTTGGGTGGTAGGTAAAGCAAAATATCACAGCAATGGGAGCTGTGGTAGGGTGCTTCCCTATGATAGCAAAGAAGAAAAGGACAGTGCAGTGAAGGGAGGGGAGGGGCAGGGAGAAGAGAAGAGATGGAAAAGGGAGAGCAGAGAGAGAGAACAACACCCTTCAAGACCATGTTCTCAGTGGCCTACTTTTTCCAGCTAGGCCTCGTCTCCTAGTCCCCATCACCTCCCAATACACTATCAAATTATAACCCATCATTGGCTTTACCCACTAAGACAGAGCCCTCATGGTCTGGTCACTTCCCTAAATCCTCATCTCTGAACACTGCATTGGAAACCAAGCCCTAGACATACAGGCCTTTATGAAGGACACTTCAGAGCCAGTCATAACACTAAGACAGACTAAATACTTAAAAGAGACTTAAGCACTCACCTTTTAGAGTACTGGCTGCCCTTCCAGAGAACCCAGGTTCCCAGTATCCACATGGTGGCTCACAACCATCTGTAATTTCAATTCCAGCGGGTCCAATGCCCTGGTATTAGTCAGGGTTCTCTAAAGGAACAGAACTGATAGAATGAATACACACACACACACACACACACACACACACACACACACACACATATATATGATTTATTAGAGTGGCTAGCAGTCCAATAGTGGACGTCTCCCAACAGAAAGGCCAAGAACATGGAAGTTGTTCAGACTGGATGGCTCAGCAATTTCAGTCTAGTGCTGGAGTGCCAGGGAAGTCCTTGGAGCTGCTGGTCTTCAGTCTGTTGGAATTCCCAAGGAAGTTGGTTCTAACACCAGAATAGGAATGTCTCAGTATCAGGACAGACAAACTTCCCCACAAGAATGAGGGCAAGGAGGCAAAATGGCTTCTGTCTTAGTTACTTTTCTACTGTGCAATAAAGCACCATGACCAAAGCAATGTGTAAAAGAATTTCATTTGATGTGTGGTTTCAGAGGGTTGGAGTCCATGATGGTGGAGAGAAGAAATAGCCAAGAGTTCACATCTTAATCTACAACTCATGAGACAGAGAGAGAGTGAGCACTCAGAATCACATGAGTCCTCTGAAACTTTAAAAGCCTGTCCCCAGTGACACACCTCCTCCAACAAGGCTGCATCTCTAAACCTTACCGGATAGTTCCACTAACTGGGACCAAATACTCAAATATATGAGCCAATGCAGGCCATTTTCATCCACATCACCACAGCCTACTTCTTGCCTTCCTGAGTACCAGCCACATACATGGTCCACGGATACATGAAGACAAACTTTGGTATACAGAAATAAAATAAATGTAAAGGAAAAGGAAATAGAGCATACTTTCTTCAAGGTCATTTTGTCCCCATGATTAGAAGTGGAAGCTTTGAAAGTATGTTTCACTTGTTCATAAACTGTGCAGCACACTGCAAACTTATGGGGCAGAGGGAACTTTAAACAGTGTGGCTGTGTGGTCCCACCTGAAGATTCCATATGTTTCATCAAAATTATCTGAAGTCCCCCAGTTGATTGCAATGTGATAGGTGGGCTGCAGATTCTACTCATCACACATGAAAGGACAGCCCCACACTAGCAAATGGCTTGCCCAACATCCATTCATCGACTGCAGTCAATTTGCTCTGATGTTCCCTAATAGGAGAGAGCTGTGGCATGGATAATAGCAACCAACAAATAATTTAAAATTAATTTCTACTTGGTTTGGGAATGTACCATGTGACTTCCTGGCTGCCGACTGCTGGCTAATTCAGTTTGGTTCAGATGAATGGGCCCTTCCTGAGCTAACAATACAGTGCAGCCTTGTGCTGAGGTGTGGAAGGAAACCTGACAAGGGGAACATTGCCTGTGGTTGGCTCCTCAGACTGTCAGACACACGGTCACTATGTGGCTGGGGGATGATGGGCCAAAGCTGGACTTCTGCTGACCCTTTACTTTGTGGGTTGGGGTTCAACATGTGAGCATAGGCCAGACTGGGGGGGGTGCTCCCCTGTTGGCTGCTAAGCATTTCCATGAACAGTATCTAAGCCACAGAACTCTTAGGTTTTCTACCACCCTCACTAGAGAAGAGGAGGCTTATGCTCTGAGAGGATATACACCTACCAAAGCAGAGCCCATGTGGACTTGTCATCCTTAAAGCCTTGCCCCCTGAGATCTAAAATGGACAGCTGCAGGTAGATTTGGGTCACATCCTTGGATCTGTCCCGTAGAATGAACTGTGCCTCACAGGTTTCTACCTCAGTCTAAAGGCAGTGGCAAGGAAACCTTCAGGATACTCTTGGGGCAACCGAGAGACTCTCCTTCCAACTGTGGAGGCACGCCTGAGACAAGAGCCCCAACTGTCACTCTCAAGTCTGCCACATGTGTTTGTACCATGGCCACATCTTCCAGGTATTGTGCTATCCCCCACCAATGAGTCCAGCGGGGGCAGGAAGGTGGCCCTTCTCTGGGAGAAGCTTTGTTCCATCTTCTTTGGCTTGCTGAAGCATGGATTCCTCCTCTCTTGCTTTCCCCTGGGGTCTGATCTACACCCTCATCTGGTGGCTCAAGCTGCCTTTTCAAAGTCCCCATGCATTATCACTGACTCTCAAGAGGACCCGGGCCAACAGCCCTTTACTAGGGCCTCCACGTCTGTGGAAAAGGAGAGGGACTACTGCCATCCTGGCTGACTCACCAAAGGAAAGATGGCCCACGATTCTCAAAGGTTAAAACCGCAAAAAAGAGTGGGTTCAGTGTTTGTCTTTGTCACTGGCCTCAATGCCTGGAAGAAAGGCAGTTTAGGTAACAAGGAATTGGTTAGTACTTCATAAGCAATAATCAAATTTAAAAATTACTATGGTTACCCAACCTAGAAATGGTAGGTATTTATTACCCATGTCATTATATATCTTTGGGAAAACATTGAAAATCAGCTTTTCCACAGATGTAACATAATACCTGAGAAAATCCACTTACTGCAAGAAATTTTTATTCTGGCTTATGTTTTCTGGGGGCTCAGTCTATTTGGGTAGGCTCCACTGTTTGGGGCCTGGGGCAAGGTAGGACATCATGTTAGGGAGCATATAACAGAGCATGCTGGCCTCATAACAACTAGGAGAGAGAGGAAAGGTCATGGTTTCAAAGCACCCTTCCAGGGCACCCCCCCAGGGACCTAACTTCCTCCAACTCTGCCTCCTGAGTGCTGGGATTAAAGGTGTGTGCCACCACCGCCTGGCTAGGTCCCACTTTTAAACGTTCCTCCATCTCCGAACTTCCCAATACCACAGCCTCGAAGTCATGCATCTGCCACAGGGGCTTTTGAAGAACACTTCAAATCTATTTTGGAGAACATTTAAAAACTGTAACAGTATGTGAACCCTGCAGCCCCCGGAAATGCTACTAGAGGTCTCTTGTCTTTGGCTCCTGGAGAGGAAAGTTGAGAAGGGATGTGGGGATTCTGAACACTTAGAAGCACACCTGCCCCCATACAGCTGAACACTTAGAAGCACACCTGCCCCCATACAGCTGAACACTTAGAAGCACACCTGCCCCCATACAGCTGAGCACTTAGAAGCACACCTGCCCCCATACAGCTGAACACTTAGAAGCATACCTGCTCCCATACAGCTGAGCACTTAGAAGCACACCTGCCCCCATACAGCTGAACACTTAGAAGCACACCTGCCCCATACAGCTGAACACTTAGAAGCACACCTGCCCCCATACAGCTGAGCACTTAGAAGCACACCTGCCCCATACAGGTGAACACTTAGAAGCACACCTGCCCCATACAACCGAACACTGCTTTGCGAACACGAGACACTAGATGAGAACGGAAAAGTCCCAGACAATTAATTCTAGCCCGGCAGTGGTGGAACACAGCTTTAGGATTAGCACTCGAGAGGCAGAGGCAGGAGGATCTCTGTGAGTCTGAGGGCAGCCACAGCTACAAAATGAGTTCCAGGACAGCCAGGGCTGTTATACAGAGAAACCCTGTCTCAGGGGGAGGGGAAAAAAAAAGATAATTAATTCCTTCAGGTCTGCAGGGCTGAGGATGTAGCTCAGTTGGTAAAATACTTGCATAATATGCACAAAGCTCTGAGTTCCATCCTCAGTAATGAATAAATAGGACACAGTGATACATGCCTGGACTCCCAGCTCTTGGAAGGTAAAGGCAGGAGGATCAGAAGTTCATGGTCATGCTCGCTTCGGCAGCACATATACTAAAATTGGAATGATGCAGAGAAGATTAGAATGGCCCCTGAGCAAGCAAATTTGTGAAGCGTTCCATAATTTTATAAATAATTAAATATGTTTATTTATTAAAAAATTTTTTTCCATTTTACATACCAACTCCCTCCCTTTCTCCCACCTCCTCACCTCCCTCCCACTCTACCCCCATCCACTCCTCAGAGTGGGTAAGGCCTCCCATGGTAGTCAACAAAGACTGGCATACCAAGTTGAAGGAGAGCCTAGGCCCTCCCCATTGTATCAAGGCTGAGCAAGGCATCCCACCACAGGGAATGGGCTCCAAAAAGTCAGTTCATGCATCTGGGATAAGTCCTGGTCCTGCTGCCAGGGACCCCACTAACAGATCGAGTCACATAGCTGTCACCCACATTCAGCAGGTCTAGTTCAGTCCCATGTAGGTTCCTGAGCTGTCAGTCTAGAGTCAGTGAGCTCCAACTAGCACCGGCCAGCTGTCTCTGTGGATTTCCCCATCATGTTCTTGACCCCCTCTTCTTCTTCTTTTTTTTTTTTTCTGAATGTCGAATGTCATTTATTGAAGGAGGGAGGAAGTCTTAAATACAGACTTACAGCACAATGGGGGAACCTCGGTTGGCAGAAGTTCGCTTCTGATTTTTTTTTTTTGAGCTGAGGATTGAACCCCTGGCCTTGTGCTTGCTAGGCAAGCGCTCTACCATTGAGCTAAATCCGCACCCCAGCTCCTGATGTTT
Source organism: Onychomys leucogaster (assembly GCA_949786385.1). Classification (NCBI taxonomy): domain Eukaryota; kingdom Metazoa; phylum Chordata; class Mammalia; order Rodentia; family Cricetidae; genus Onychomys; species Onychomys leucogaster. The sequence continues at coordinate 42,988,616 of OX460426.1, read as the reverse complement.
TACAATCTTGCATCTAAGCAGTTAATGCCCAATATGCTGGATTCACAGAGGAGGAGCTTCCCTTAAGCATTCAGGAGAGTGGAATCTTGCAGGGAATTAGCACAGGGAGGATATCAAGGTCAAGGTCAGCAAGCAAGGCAACAGTTACCCAAAATGGGGGCCAGGGACCTATAGGTCCCCTCCTTTTACTAAAAAATGAGCTTCTGACTTAGGTTGCATGGGACGTCAGCAGGTCACCTTACCCGTCATGGAGACACCTGTCCAGGCCACACAGGCGTTCTGTCTTAGGTTGGTGAGCGCCCCCCCCCCCATATTTTTTTAGAAATAAAAAAAGAGAAGAAAAAAAAGTTCATGATCATCAGCTACATTGTGAGCTCAAGGCCAATGTGGGTTATATGAAAACCCATCTCAAGAAGAAAATGTTCATTAAGTATAAAATCAACACACAAAATTACAAGAACTACACATAAAATACAGTGGAAACCGGGAACATACTTCCATCAATAATGAAACCCATATATGTCCAGGAACAAACTTAACAAAAGTTCTGTAATATGGTAAAACCTTAAAACCTTGCTGACAGACAAATGCCACCAAGCAAACAAAACAACCGCTTCAGGAAATTGAACCACGTTATTCCAGAAATGACAAAAAAATAATACCCCCAGTTTCCAAATGTTCGCTTCCTACTTACTTGACTACTCAGTGACGGTCTATTAACCACATCTTTTCTCTCCCATAATTCGGATGCACGACCACCAGGTCATGCTCATCCTGGGGGGCTGCCCTGCTCCAGATGGCTCACTTGCAGTGAAGGCAAACCTGCTGTCAGTTCACTTTTCATATGTAAACCAATGAATCCCAGGCCTGGAAGCCCAGACTCCCTTTGTGTCCCACTTTATCTGCTCTCCATTCTAGGTCCTCCTGCCCTAATTACGGTAGGGACAGTTGGAGACAATTAGGGGCAGTCCCATACTACCCAAGACCTGTCCTGAAACTGGTTTACCCAGCTTTGCCTTTTCCTTTCTGTATAACACTTTAACTCAGTTGTGTTGTCTCTGCTTGAGGTCCTCATGAATGTTGTCTCATGTATCTCTGTGAGATGTGGTATAACTCCTTCTCTTTTGGGGTGTGTGGGAGGGGAGTGTTTAAGACAGGGTTTCTCTGTGTAGCAGTCCTAGCTGTCCTGGAACTCACTCTGTAGACCAGGCTGGCCTCAAACTCACAGAGATCTGCCTGCCTCTGCCTCCAGAGTGCTGGGATTAAAAGTGTGTGCCACCACCACCCAGCTAGCTCCTACTCTTAAATGTAAATATAAGTTCAGTTTTCAATGGCATTTGTCTCCTAAAATATTGGCCTTCTTAATGAATTTTAAGTAATTTTTACGGAATTAATTTGTTTCCATTAATGCACTGTTTACAAAAACATGGTGGGACAGAGAGAGGCTGGAGAGATGGCTCAGTGGTTAAAAGCACCTGCTGTTCTTCCACAGGACCTGACTTCAGTTCCTGGCATCCACTGTGCCTCACAACTGCCTGTAACTCTAGTTTCAAGGGATCTAACGTCCTATAGCCTCCATGGGTACCTGCATACACATGGCACCCCCACCCCCAACACACACACACACACACACACACACACACACACACACACACACTAATAAAAATAAATCTTAAGGTTGGGCAGCAGTGGTGCACACCTTTATTCCTAGCACTCGGGAGGCAGAGGCAGGCAGATCTCTGTGATTTCGAGGCCAGCCTGGGCTACAGAATGAGTTCCAGGATAGGCTCCAAAGCTACACAGAGAAACCATGTCTCCAAAAGCCAAAATACATAAATAAATAAATCTTAAAAGCGTACTACATTAAGGGCCAGGGGATATTGTTTAGTAGTAGAAGTGTTGGCTTAACATGTGCAAAGTTCTGCTTTTAATCCTTGACACATACACCAGCTCAAAACCAAAACCAAAATAACCTTACTTTAATTGAAATACTAGATTTGAGGTTTTGCTACTACATTAATATGTTCATTATTCATAACTATATTAAAATACCTGAGGGAGGTGTACTTATGGGGAAGAACTATTTTGGCTCACAGGTTCAGAGGTTCCAATCCAAAATGAGCTGAACATCATGGCAGAGAGCATGCAGTAGAGAAAAGCAGCTCTCCTTGTGGCTGACAGAAGCAGAAAGTGCCAAAAAAGGAACAGAGGACACAATATGGCTCTCCTAGGCACACCCTTAGTCACCTACTCCCTCCAGCTAGGCCACAACTACTTTTTACCACCTTCCAGCAAGAGCACATATTCTGAATCCATCAGTGGACTAATCCCTCGGTTAGGTCAAACCCTTAGATTCAATCACTTCCCCAAAGTCCATTAGCAGGCAACCGAGGCCCAGATGGATGAGCTTGTGGAGGACATTCCTATTAAACCATACTGTTTCATCCTAGCCCCCCCAGATCCTCATCTCCATCGCAGAATGTAAACTGTATTTAGTACAGTCATTCTCAACCTTCCCAATGCTGCAACTCTTACCACAGTTCCTCAAGTTGTGGTGACCCCCAAACACAAAATTATTACATTGCTACTTCATAACTGTAATATTATTATGAATTGTGATATAAATATGTGATACACAGAACATCTTATATGCAACCCCTGTGTAAGGGCTGTTTGACCCCAAAGGGCTTGCCACCCACCTGTTGAGAACTATTGATGTAATACATCTCAAGTGCCCATAGTCTTAACAGTTCTGGTACTGCTGAGAAGTCCAAGTCTGAGACTCAAGGTGAACCCCATAAAATTAAAAAGCAAGCCTTATACTTCCAGCATGTAGATCCAGAGTAAGCATTCTCATTCTGACGGAAAGGAACGGGGTGTGGAAAGGAAGAATGGGATTCCGGCAAGCCAAATGCAGCAGAGAAAACATTAAATCCTGTAGCTCCGTGGCTGGCATCCGGGTGCATGGTGTGAGGTGCACTGGGAGGGCTTAGGTAGTCCCACCACAATGGCCTTGCTGTTTGCAGCCTACCGTGCCTCTCTCTGGCCGGTGTGTGCTCACTGCCCGTACCTCTACTTGGCAGATGGTTCTGGGGTCTCCAGTGTACCTTTGTCTTACCCCTCACAGCTTCACACAAAACCCTTTCTAGGACTGCCTGCAGGGACTGCAACTTCCTTCCAGGCTTCAAGTCTAGGTGGGCACACTTGGACCCCGCTCATCTGCATAGCCAGAATCTTATGGAGCATCTTATGGACAATGTCAAGGCCTGCTTATAGCCAGAAACCCCTTGGATCAAGGAAGATGTAGAGATGGGTAGAATCTCATCCTACTGCCTAGATATAAACCATTTGCCTCCCCATCCCCTTTTTGGACTTTTTTCTTATTATTATATATACAGCCTGTATGCCAGTAGAGGGCACCAGATCTCATCATAGATGCTTGTGAGCTACCAAATAGTTGCTGGGAATTGAACTCAGGACCTCTGGAAGAGCAATCAGTGCTCTTAATCTCTAAGCCATCTCTCCATCTCCGACTTGCCTTATTTTTAACAGCCCCAATCTCTTCAAGAGCCACTTTTTCCTTGACCCTCTCATTACATGGGCTCCTTTTCTGAGAAAACTCTGTTCTTCTAACATTTAGCTATGAATTGTTTACTTTCAAGTCTTATTGTAAACTTGGCAAAAAGGCTCCAGCAATAATTACAGAACAGCCCCGATGCTGGGCTGCCTTGAAATTTCCTGCCAAATTAGTTCATTAAAAAAACATTCAGCCTCAAAATCTAGAGCATGGAATATTTTTTTTCTTAACTAGAATTTCAAGAGTGGCCTCTACTTTAATTCCCAAAAAGTCCTCATGAATACTTTTTACTCTTCATATTTTTACCAAAATTCTAGCTCCTGATCTCTTACCAGAACCCTGTTTTAGCTTTTCAAACCTTCTGGACTGCTTCTCCACATTTAATATTCAAACCAGTTTAAAAAAAAAAAAAAAAAAGCTTAAAAACCACATGATCAGGTGGTCCCAGCAAGGCCCCCACTTCTCGATGTTCAGTCCATGGTTTCAACCCATGGTTGGTTGCGGCCACACTTTTAGGACATTGTAGGACAGAAGCATCATGGAGGGAGGGCCTGGTGGGGAAGCAGCTCACTGCAGGGCAATCGGAGCAGAAGAGAGAATGTACCTATGCCAACAGGCTTCCTTTTTCTTAAAAAAAAAAAAAAAACTGTAAAGGAATTTTAAAATTACATTTATGTATGTGTACACACACATGAGCATGCATGCTACAGTGCATGTGTGTGTTCAGAGGGGAACTTGTAGGAATTAGTTATCTCCTTCTATGACGTGGGTTCCAGGGACCAACCTCAAGTGCGGTAGAAAGTGCCTCTATCAGCCTAGCCATTGCTCTTCACTCGGTCTAGACTCCCAGCCTCCTGGATGGTGCCGTCCACACTCATGAGTCTTCTTCCCTTCATTAAGGTTCTCAGGAAGTCTCACACAACCAAAGTGGTTTTTCTAACTAAACATTTACTCATCGTTTACTAAACATCTTAGTCATCCCTTAGTCCAATCAAGTTGACAAGATTAATCAGTTATTATGTAAAAATAACAGAGTACAATCACAAAAACCGCGAAAGTAACACAGGATGGTAGGGTAAGGGATGGGGGGGGGGGGGCTGACGGAGTGTGGAGGCAGGTGGTACAGTGAGCTATTAATTGTTTTTTGGTTTTTTTTTTTTTTTTTGGTTTTTTGAGACAGGGTTTCTCTGTGTAGCTTTGCACCTTTCCTAGAACTCACTCTGTAGCCCAGGCGGGCCTTGAACTCACAGAGATTCACCTGCCTCTGGCTCCTGAGTGCTGGGATTAAAGGTCTACACCACCACCGCCTGGCCAAGCTATTAATTTTTTATGAATGTTGCAGGTATTAAATTCAGACTACAGCCCTCAAGTGTGAAAGAAATATTGTCAGCAGAAACCTAAATTTCAATTAATTTGGGGCCTCACATGCCCTCAACCTCTGCCCCCTAGCACTGTTGGGTTTATTTATACCCAGGCATTAGGATGGCTTCCGGTTCTTGGAAGATAGGTCATCTATGCACCTTGCACCCGTTTACAAGTCTGTTATGGCCTTAGTGATGTAAGACCTCACGTCTCTACTTTTCAGGACAGTGATACTATATTGCTGTTTGCCAGGTGTGAGCAGGGCTAGTAACCATGGAGCTGACTAAACGTAAGCATGAGGATGCAGGTCTAGAAGATGATGGGGTGGCTTGGGTTTCATGGGGGGAGGGGGGAGTTTAATTTGACATCAATACTGGAAGCTCCAGAAATGCAGAGTGGAGCAGGAGCACTAGGGAGAAGGCTTTGCAGAAGTTCTGTGGGGTAAGAATGGGTGCTGGCACACCAAGAACTGCAGCAAGAATAGCAGGAAAGCTGGGGTGAGACCACACCTGGCTTCCCAACTCTCCCTTGAGGTGAGTGGGGAGGCTGCCTTCAGAAACATCCAGGGACTGAGAGAACAAGACTCAGGAGGAAAAGTACATGACTGGAGATTAGCCACACCACAGAGCTGGCTCCGAAGACCATGGGCCAGAAAGGAAAGACAAGATAGCTCTTGTCACCTGTAAGCAGTCCCTTCACACCCTGAAATGAGATGGTGGATTTCTAGGTGTGCCTTTCTTTGCTCCCTAACTGGAGGGTTAGCACACCGTCTGAATTTGCTGTGGATTTGTTGACCAGCTATCCCTTTTTCTGGACAGAAAGGCCTTGAAGAGGAGGGAAGATGGAGGATTGTCCAGTGGAAACCTCAAGCAGAGAAGGCTGTGCCTGGGAGAGCTGAATCCAGGGCAGTCTTTCTTGGCTACTTGTACAGGTGGAAGGTGGGAGGCCATCAGTTGCTTTCTTCCACACATCTTAGCAGCAGCAAATAATGACCAGGTAACAGCAGGTAACAGCAGGTGGTTCAGCCTTCCCCAGCAGCTCCCCCCCAGCAGGGCAGGGTTCTCAGGTTTCCTGGCAAATCCTCAAGTGGACTTGCCAGTTGAGGTCTCCAGCCTTCTGAATACATTCATATGATATTCTATTGTAGTCTAGGTTTGCATTTATTTCAGGTACGTCTTCATGGTAATGTAGTATTTCCCAACTGTTTCTCTTGAAAATTACCCAGCACTGGGGTTGGGGATTTAGCTCAGTGGTGGAGTGCTTGCCCAGCAAGCGCAAGGCCCTGGGTTCGGCTCTGGCAAAAAAAAAAAAAAAAAAAAAATTACCCAGCACTTGGGAGGTAGTGGCAAAAGGATTATGAATTTGAAGCTAGCCTGGGCTATATACTGTGTAGCTCAGGCTAACCTCAAATTTAAGGTTCTCCTGTCTTGTCCTTCTGAGTCTTGGGATTACAGGTGCACATGACTAGAGAGAATTTCTCAGTATTTCATCCTTCTAAGAAGTAACTCCTATGGATAAAACTAACTGCAAGGTTGTTGAACAAAATAAACCAGGAGTGGCTGATCAGTTAAAGTGCCCTTGGATTAATCTGGTCTTAATATATCTGGACTGACCTCTGCTGGCCAGACTATTAATCAGCCAGCATTTTTTTCTTCTACTTGAGGTAACATGGTCAGAAAAGGGGGCATTTAGCCCTAATTATATGGATCTATATGGTTCAACCTAAAAATATTAAGCCCTCCACATCACCTTGTGTCAAAATGTTGCACTACATTTGGCTATCAGGCAAGCATTCACAGGCAGAGGAGACTAATGAAGTTATATGGGATACCCAGGGCAAACGCTCTTCTGTATGTTTTCCCCTATGCAGCTTAGGCTCTCTACATTTAACATAAACAGGATTGGATCAGGGGCCTATCAGGAGTCATACAATGCTCACTGCAAACATCACCTGGGTTCTATCTGAAGGTAGAAATTACCCACTCTGAGGTGGTCTCTTATGCTCCAGCTTAGATCTGGTATAAGGTATATGCTGAATTTTGATGGAAAGTCTTGTGCTTTATCCATGAAATTTTGCAAAAATAACACATATTTCTGTTTCTAATATTTTAATTCTACTTATTCGTTCATTTTTTTATTTGATGTGAGTACCTGCTTTTATTTATTAGTACAACATGCATGCGTGGTTTCTGAGAGGCCAGAAAAGGGTACTGGATCGCCTTGAACTGGAGTTAAGCAGCTGTGAGCCTCCACGTGGATTCTAGGAACTGAACCGAGCAGCAAGTGCTGAGCCATATCCGCAGCCCTCATTTCTAGTATTTTAAAATACAGTTTTGATTTACCTTTAGCTGGGGAGATAGCTCAATGGTAGATTGTTTGCTTAGCATATACTCCCAGCAACTGCAAAAACAGTTTTAACATTTTCTAAGAGACAAAAATTATATAAAAACACTTCGATCACTATGTTGTATTAAAACTGTGAACATAGTTGGGCAGTGGTGCACACCTTTAATACCAGCACTTGGGAGGCAGAGGCTAGTGGATCTCTGAGTTGAGGACAGCCTGGTCTATAGAACAAGTTCCAGGACAGCGGCTGTCTCGAAAACACCAACCGTGCCCCCCCCCCAAAAAAAAAACCTGAAAAATAAAAAACAAAATAACAAAAACCTCTGTGAAACATATGTTAAAATCTTGAAATTGCAAGCCATATTGCTTGTTTTTAAAACATTAAGTTTTAACTTGGGAAATGGGCTTACAAAAAAGGAAAAAAAATGCAGTTAGACACTTACAATGCTACCATTTGGGTATTTATGTGGTAGAATACTGTTAGTCAATCTCCTTTCCTTGACAAAATACCTGAGAAAATCAATTTAAAAGGAAGAAACACTTATTTTGGTTCATAGTTTTTTAAGCTTTATTTTATTTTTTTGCATATGTGTGTGGGTGCCCACGGAACTGGAGGGAGCCCCCGGTTGTGAGCCACCCAATGTGGCTGAGAACTGAACTCATGTCTTCTGAGTAGTGTGTACTCTTCGATGCTGAACCGTCTCTCCAGCTCCCAGCTCAGCTGTGAAGGTTTCTGTCTATGTCACCTGGAGTCCATCATGTCAGGGAACTAATGAGAGGACTTGCTCACCTCAAGGTATCCGGGAATTGGGGGGAGAGGGGGCTGGGAGGGTGGCATGCATGCCAGGGTCCTGATCCTCAGTGACCTCTTCTCATTAGGCCACTTCCTAGAGATTCCACCACCTTCCAGCAGTGCCAAGAGCTGGTGACCAAGCAAGCCTTCAGCATGTAAACCTTTAGGATCATTTAAGATCCAAAATCATAACAAACAATGGCACCGTTTCTGCTTTTAGATAATTTCTTTACTATAAACATAATTTAAAATATATTTTAAAATACAGTTTTAGCACTATGGTAATTTTGCTAGGAAAAGTAAATTCTACTTGCTAGAAAGTAGAAAATTTCCAAACCATCAACTAGTTTGTTCACATTTTCGAACGGGTGAGCCAGTGAAAATCCTAGAGGAAAAAAAAAAACAACATTCAGTCAGAATAAATAATTGTATTAGACTCACTGTCATTGCTTTAAAATCTAGAAGAACTATAAAATGGTAGCAAAATAAGGTTTGTGTTTTGTCTAGTCCAAAGGAGCTAGAAAGTAATTTGTGGAACGAACCAGCTGTCTTATATAAAACAGCCTAAGAAACTTTTTTTTTTCCCCCAAGTGATCAGGACACAGAAAATCAGAGTTGGAAAGAAACAGAAATATACTCAGCAGAGAAGAGATGAGACCATGATCTCAGGTCTGAGAAGCACAAACAGGAAGAACTATGGAGCTTTCTTCAGGACTAATGGTATCCTCTCCATTTGGCCAAGACACAGGTTACCATAGAGCAGTGGTTCTCAACCTGTGGGTTGCAGCCCCTTTGGCAAACTTCTACCTCCAAAAATATTTATATTATAATATATAACGGAAGCAAAATTACAGTTATGAAGTAACAATGAGATAATTTTATGGTTGAGTGGTCGCCACAACATGAAGAACTGTATTAAAAGGTCTCAGCATTAGGAAGGCTGAGAACCACTGCCACAGAGATATTCCTTCACAAAGTGGGAGCAGCCAGCCTGTACTGTGAATCAATGGCAAATGGTGACAGACAAACATTCAATAAAGGAAATAAAGCATAGAAATAAAATTTTGTCAGAGGGTTGGGGATTTAGCTAAGTGGCAGAGCGCTTGACTGGCAAACACAAGGCCCTGGGTTCAATCCTCAGCTCAAAAAAAAAAAAAATTGTCAGAGTTCCACTGGAATGAAGGTTAAAAATGCTAACGTGTTTAATATAGAAATAATCCTACAGAATTACCAATAGGGGGGTGATACTTTATACTTCTCCAGAAATACCCAAATGACGTTCAGAGGAAAACTGTAGAACAGATTTGAAGCAGATCCTCAAAAGGATTAGAAAGATCCCTGCCAATGCCTCCTGCTGCTCCCCCACATAGCCTGTGTGTGTTCACCTGCCTCAGAAGCAGGCTCTGTCCTCGGTACCCTTTCTCTTGGCTCTAAGGTAAATTCTGAAGTCTCTGATGTCTACTTCTACATAAACAGAATTTCAGCAGAATTCTACAAATCTTAGTTTCCAAATTAGTGGCTGTGTATTTTATAGATTGTTTACTCAAAGAAGACAGTTTGACAGCAGATCTGTGTCCAGGAACCGAGAGAGAGGTACTAGTTACCACGTCACCATGCATTGGAGGTCACATAACAGTTTTAGGCAAACACAGATCCACGGACTGCAGTCTCATCTACACTGTGCTCACTGCATTTTCTTGTCCTTCAGTTCCTCTGCTTGGCCTGCTCCCTCTTGACACAGGCCCCTGTCTTCCTGTCTCCTCTTTGCTAACTCACTCTGATCTCGGTTTAAGCACTACTTCCAATGAGCATTGCCTATAACACCGACATATTTCTTCACTTGGACTGGTTCAGAACATTCCAGGCACTTCCTTGCTCTGTCATGTGAGCTGTGAGGCCCCCTACTCTCTGTCCACTTCTGCTGAACTGTGTAAGCTCTGTGGTGAGGACTGAGTCTGGTTTTGCTCACTTGTTACTCTAACAAGCACACATAACAATATCTGAACAAACACTTGTTGACCAAGCAAACGAAACTGCCAAACTCATAAGCAAACTTAGAAGGACCTCTGGACCCCGAGGGCGTGCCTTTCAGGGAGGAGTGAGGAGAGGACATGCATTTCCTGCTTTCTGCTCAGTAACTGAACTTACCTGGGCCTTCCGTGTGCTCTGCGGTTCAATCATGATATTGATAAGACAGGGTTTACTTGTGTCTTCCAGTGTCTGCTTCAGAGAGTTTCGGAGTTCTTCTGGTGTTTGTACAAAACACCCTCTGCCTCCAAATGCAGTCATGACTTGCTCATAATGCGAGTTTGGCAAGAGACACATTGGAGGGACACTGGAAAGCAATTGTAAGTCAATAAATTTTAAATCTTTAAGCTGCTAGAAAAAAGTAATTTCCCCATATTATCTTCGAAAAATGTAAGCTGGCCCACAGGGCATACTTTTTTCAGAACAGCTCTATGTAACAGCAATATGTAAAACAAATGTAATTTCTTTGTCTTTCCTTTATTCCATCTCAGCATTTTTATTTCCACTTGAAACAGGATCTATAAAAACCCTGATAGGCCTGGAACTTGCTGTGTAAACCAGGCTGATCTTTAATCCCAACAATACTCATGAGGTAGCAATGGGCAGATCTCTGAGAGTACAAGGCATGTGCCACCATGCCTGGCTGCTGCAAGACACAGGAAAACATAATGGAACCCAGCTACTATCACAAAAGCTACTACTTGGAAAAGTCAAGGACTTTTCCAAATGTCAAGCCATGGCTTAAGAAGTCTTGGTGATATTTTAGCATATATATATATTAGCTGGTTCTTAAAATGATTTTCATGTGCGCTCCCAAGAACTCCTAACAGTGTATTTATCTAAAATGCCTATCAAGCATCCAAGGCCAAATGAAACAACACTTGTCTCCTCTTAGGATCCTGCCCTCACTCTTCCAGGTCTGGTGTCTGACATCATCAGTGGGCGTGGGCAACTATGTACCTGCCTTAAAAAGCCGGATGCAGACCCCTATTCTCTCTCTCTGTTTCCTCTATGCTTTGCTCCGCTCCCTCCCCCTTTTTCTCTCTCACCAGGCCAGGTCCCCTTCTCCCTACCCCTTTCCCCTCCTATTAAAGCTCTAAAAGTTACCACAAGGGTTCTATCGTGACCATGACCTACACAAACCAGCACCGATTACTATCATCTCCTGGGTCAGGCAGATAGCTTTATTTCTTGTGTAATTTAGGAGACCCTCCTTTCTTATACAACCTTACTAATAGACCCCTAACTTCTTACCTAACCACTTCTTGGAATGTAGACTGAGCACACAGATCCCCTTTACATACACTAATCAGTCATTAGCACTCAGTTGACGGTCTCTTTTACCACTTCCATTTTGGATTGTAAAAGAAGGCCTGGTGATCACTGCCTGAGGAAAATTCTTACCTACCTTTATGACCCTGTAGAATTCAAGCCTTGCTCAACCAGGGGATTGCTATTGCTTGGGTTTATAACTGGACTCCTGAAAGACTTGGGGAGAACTTAGAGACAGAGAACAGAGAGGAAAAAGGAGGACTTTGACTAGAGAGTACATGTGGATGAAATGGAAGATGAGGAAGAGTCAGTTGGGGAAGTACTAGGGGTAAGAACAAGAAGAGGCAGAATTAAGAGGAGAGAATTAAGATGGAACTTAGATGGAACAGTAGATAAATATAGATGGAAATGAGGCAAGAAAAGGAGCTAGGCACAAGAAGAGAACTGAAGCTGTGTAAACAGGATGTTATGCCAGAGGAATTAAAGCAAGTGGACTATAGAGCTCAATGTGCTGAGTGAGATTCTATTTCCCAAAAAATAGTCCTCACTGTTCGTAGTTCTCTCTCCTGAGCCCCTGGGATGTATAATATTAAAGCTGGTCCCTCTAATATTATACAAGACCTGGCTTTGTTGTTGTTGTTTTCCTTTTTCAATGATAGTTGTTTTTTTTTTTTTCTTTTTGAGACAGGATTTCTCTGTGTAGTTTTGGTGCCTGTCCTGGATCTCACTCTGTAGACCAGGCTGGCCTCAAACTCACAGAGATCCACCTGGCTCTGCCTCCCTAGTGCTGGGATTAAAGGTGTGCACCACCACTGCCCAGCTGAACTTTTTTTTCACACCTAGTTCTTTTTCTCTTTAGAACAAAAAAATAAAAACAAACAAAAACAAAAACCCATCAGTTGTGCATTGGATCCAAGCCTAAAGACACTATCCAGTAACCCCTTTGAAAGCACTTTAAACAGTCATGTGCATTTGAATTGTGAGATGTGGACTATACCCTTCAATATGCAAGTCTTCAACTTCGAAGTCATCAGCAGTCTTTGGTTCTTATTGATACCGAATTTTCAGTGGCTCAAGGTGATTGCGATAAATACATGCATTTCTCAAAGTGTGGACAAAGTCACCTGGCTGCAGGCTGTGATGTTGGTGGTCACTTAAGTCATCAGGGTGCTAACTGCAATGTTAAAGAGCAGTCTGGCCCATGTCACTTGTCCTCTGATACAGTTTGCTGTTTACCATACAGAACCAGCAGAGGGCATGGTATGGAGGCAGCACTATCAGAGCTGAGATGCCAGTACATGGAACTGCATCTTTCTCTTTATTTTTGCTTGAGACAGGACCTTGCTATGTAGACTGGCCTGGAACTCAGTATGCAGCTCAGGCTAGTAACCTCTAAATCCTCTTCTCTCACTCAGTCTTCCGAGTGCTTGAATTATAGTTTTCTCCATATTTTAACTGAGTCTTTTTTGTGTATGATGGAGTCTTGATACGTCTTAGACTCATCAACTCAAGTGATCCTCCTGTTCCAGCCTCTAGACAGAATAGGTGGACTACATGTGTGTGTTGCTACACCTGCTCCCTATATTTTTTTATTGTTTATATAGTAATGTCTAACAGAACTTTCTATAATGGTAGAAATGTTTTACATACAGTACAGTGGCCACAACACTACCTGTTACTATGAGTACTTGGAATGTAACCTAACCAAGAAATTGAATTTTTTAAAGACTTAATTATTTTTGAGACAGTGTTTCTCTGTGTAGCCCTGGATGTCTCAGAACTCACTTTGTTGAACAGGCTGGTCTTACTTCAAACTCAGAGATCTGCCTGCCTCTGCTTCTCGAGTGCTGGGCTTAAAAGATATGTGCCACCATGCCCAGCAACAAAAGATCTATTTTTATTTTATATGTATGGGTGTTTTGCTGGCATGTATGTCTATGTACCACATGTGTACAGTGCCCAAGGAAGCCAGAAGAGGGTATGAGATCATCATCAACTGTCAACTTCTCAGCTGAAGATGAAAGGGTACTGATTTTTTTTTTTTTTTTTTTTTTAATGAGACAGGGTTTTATGTAACTCAGGCTGGCCTAGACTTGCTATGCAGCCAAGGATGACCTTAAATTGCTGATCTTCTTGCATCTATCTTCTGATTGATAGGTGTGTTCCAGCATACCCAATTGTTATAAAATGCTGGGGGATCAATCATAGGGCTTTGTGCGTAAGAAGCTTGTATTCCACCAACTGAACCATATCCTCAGCCTAGAAACTGAACTTTTCCCTTTATTTATTTCTAACTAAACTGAAGTAGTAACATGTGATCAGGAGCTACTTCACCAGACAGCACAGTCGACACTGTCAACTAGGGTGAAACCAAAACGTGTGGCATGATCATTTGAATGAGAAATGGCTCCATAGGCTCCTATGTTTGAATACTTGATCTCCAGCTGGTGGAACTGTTTGGGAAGGATTAGGAGGTGTGGCCTTATTGGAGGAGGCTTTGAGGTTTCAAAAGACTATGCCATTACCAGTGTGCTCTCTGTCTCCTGCTTGTGGATCAAGATGTGAGCTCTCAGCTGCTGCTCAAGGGCCATGCTTTCACTCCCCCATCATAAACTCTAACTCTCTAGGACTGTCAGCCCAATTAAACTTTTTTTTTAAATATAAATTTCCTGGGTTTTAGTGTTTTATCATAGCAATTGAAAAGTAACTATACAAACGGTTATGGAAAAACAACAGTGAAGCAATACATATATGAAATTACTAGTACTCTTCTCTCTGGATGTCTCTTAAATTTTTGTCAATGCCCATGGCAGTTCTAACAGTCTTAGTTTGACCCTGCCATCAGATGATGAAGATTTAGCTTTGTTGTAAAAGAAAGGAAGATCTTTAAATCACAAATAATATGCCAGCTCCTGGGATGGCTAACCTTTGGCTTGACTACATCAGGAATCAACTCAAACCCAACTATCGGGGCATGCCCGTGAGGGATTTTTTCTTGATTGCATCATTTGAGGTTAGAAATCCCACCCTAAGTCTAGGCCACACCTTCTGATGGTTGTCCACAGGAAAGGACATGGAGGAAGGAAGCTTGTTTTTTGTCTGCTTGCCCTCACTCTTGCTGGCAAGTTCATCTACTCTGCTGTGGAGGCATTCCTCCACTGGTATTAGAGACTACTTTTTCAAGAATCCAAGGAATGCTAAAGATGAGCTGAGACAGACTGAACACCTATTGCATTCTTGGCCTTTCTGTTGGAAAATAGCCATAATTGGGTGGCCAGACCAGAGCCTGTAAACCACTCCAATAAATTTCCTTTTAATCTATGCAGATTCACATGTACATTCATGAGTTCTGTTTCTTGAGAGAACTTTGACTAACCAGCATTAACAGACTTCCCTGATGTAAATAATAGCACTGCTATTACCCTAGTGTAGCCATCACAAATCTTGATCTGAGGCCTCAGTGATTCCCTGACTGTAAACAATCATGGATAGTTGTATAAAAAGGAACCATGAAAAGGTGGCTTCTGCCCTTTAAAGGGACTGACAAACTAACCAAGTTTAAGCACATATGCACATTCCAGTACAGCAAACTCTTAAAAGACAGACTAAATACTTGGCATACTATAACTAAACATTGTTGTGAGTTACTCACGATATAGCAGCTTCTTGAAAATTCAACATTTTTTCCCAAGTGTCAGCATCAAAACCTTGGTAGATTCCATTATTGTTTACTACCAAGAGGATGATTGGCAAGTTGTACCTAAAAGTGAAAGTAAACTATGAAGAGATCAATCTTTTAAAGCAATTTCTTTTCTTAAAACTGAAAACTTTTTACTTAAAAGTATGTTTTCTATAAGATTTTTCAATATTAAGAGGGAATCCAGCATTTACTATCCTAATAAAAATATCAGAGCATTGATAGAAACATTGCCGCTGTAGGGTGTATTCAAGACTAGGGCTGGCAGTCTGCTTAGCTATGGACTAAACCACTGAACTTTTCCACCTTCCTCATTCCCTACCCTCCTAGGCCTATTACTACATGGTTCCTAGGAACACTGTCTGAAAAGTCCAAATCATTGCTCAATGCCTCAATGACAACCAGCTCATGCCAGATGCTGTGAAAGACACACAGGCAACTAATAAATACCCAATCTGCATTTCTGATCAAAAGCAGTATGGCACCATCAGTACAGGAAACAAGCATGCAAATGTTGTCTCAAACAGTACAGCAAAGATGAAAAACCTAAAAAGGCTGAAAAAGAATGTGGGTTTTCTTTTATAAACTTTTTTCTGAGGGCTTGTGGTAATGACACAGCTAAGTAAAATGAAACATAGCAACTATCTGTTCTCCAAGCTAAAAGGGAACTAATTGTTACCCTCTAAAAGGCTAAATTCCCTTCCTACATCTTTTTGGCATATGTCAGATTATCAATATAGACCTCTAATAGACCACACAGGTTCATGTAGCCCAGGTTGACCTTGAACTTGCTATGCAGCTGAGGATAACCTTGAACTCCAGATCCTTCTCCTCCACTGCCATCTCTAATCCCAAGTGCTGGGATTACAGGAGTGCATTGCCAAACCTGGTTTGATCTTGATAGTTTTATATACCAAAGCTTTCAAAGTCCCAAAATATGTCTCACAAAAACCCTACTAAGAGCCCTAAGTAGAACAGTTCTATTCTAGTTTAAATACATCCGGGGTAGGTCAGGGGAGTCCTCATGCTGATATAGTGGGAGTTTCTATCTGAAAGCTTGTAACTAGGAGCCTCAAAACACAACACTGTGCCAGGGTTCCTGTTTGTGAAGCAAGTGAGCACTGTAAGTTTTCATATTTACGAGAATGAAAGGCTGTGACTTACGGCTCTGCTTTACCTGCAGATGGTTTCTACTTCCATGCCAGAAAATCCAAAGGCACTGTCTCCTTCCACACAGATGACCCGCTGCCCAGGACTTCTATCTTTAGCCACTATAGCAGCTGCAATAGCAAATCCCAGACCGACTCCCATTGTTCCAAAGGTACCAGCATCGAGCCTATTAAGGAACAAAGCTAAAATCAAACTCTTCTGCACATGTCATACAGGGTGGAGCTGGCATAAACCTTTCAATCTATATTTATGTGGTTTATGGAAAAAAATTAAGAAATAGACATTTTTCTTTAATATCAAATTTTTAGAATATAAGGAAGTAATTTGTTAAGGATAAGCAGCATGAAAAGAAAAAGCCACTCATGATTGCTTGGATGAATGTAAATATACTCTTAGAACATGGAGTATACAAATTATCACATTATACCAGAACTATGAAGCATAAAAACTATAAAACCACAAAATCTCACTTAAGAATATACTTGAGATAGGCAGTGGTGGCACACGCCTTTAATCCCAGCACTCAGGAGGCAGAGGCAGTTGAATTTCTCTGAGTTTAAGGCCAGCCTGGTCTACGAGTGAGTACCAAGACATCCAGGACTACACAGAAAAACCCTGTCTCAAAAAAAACAAAACAAAACGAAAAAAGAATATACTTATGTGGGACAGAGAGGTGGCTCAGAGATTAGGAGCACTGGCTGCTCTTGCAGAAGACCCTAGTTCGATTCCTAGTATCACACAGACGCATACAACTTCCCATAACTCCCATTCCAAGGGATCCAAAAGCCCTCTTCTAATCTCGAAGGGTACCAGGAAGGCACATACATGTATGTAGGCAAAACATTCACACTCATAAAATAAACTAAATAAATCTAAAAAAAATTTAAAAATACACTTATGAAATATGTTCTTATACACTAGACACGTACAATTCTCAAATATTTGTCTTAATCAGCATTACCATGGTTTCAAATTAAACATACTGTCCTTTCTTTCTAGGAGTCTTACCTGTGACGAGGAAGGTAGTTCTGAAGTACTGTACGGCCAATGTCCATAGTATTTGCTCCCTCACTTACTATAAAACAGTCTCTGGGTAGCTGTTCTTGAACATGGTAGAATACTGTATAATAATTCATAGGGAGGGATTTTTTGGAAGCTAATTCCTAAAAATAGAAGTAAGTATACACTAAATTATATTGAAACAGAATTAAAAAAAACAATGTCAATCAGCTACTATGAAGTTATTTTGGAACAGTTCAATACCACCAATAAGCTACAAGATTCTCAAATGGCTATACAGCGGCTACTCTTGAACTGTGAACAATACAGGGCCATGCTAAGAACAATATGCCCTACAGTCCCAGTTTGAGACACAATGAATAAGCTGGGAGCTCTCCCATGTTCTGGTGAGTTGATGGACCTTACCATATTAAACACCTGGAGAAGTCTTATAGTAAAGATGGCTGAGCAACACTGGGTTAAACAAACAGAACAATTGCACTCTTAGAAAAACACTGTCTTATCTGTTTTTCAGAACAGTTTTATCTGAAGTATAGTCCTAAATTTAAAACTAAAATGTTAGGATTACAGAAGATGATCTGAAAATCTGGTTCTTCTCTCATACAGTGTAGAGTACTATGTTGCATCTGCTATTTTAAAAGTCCCCAAATGACAGAGTGTAGCCTGGTAGATGTCTTCACACAGCCTCATGCCCCCTAGTGCTAAGAGCAGCCACTGGTGTTTCATCACTAACAGTACTGTCTGGTCCCGGCACTCCCAGCCTCACCTGCTCTACTGGAGGTTACACTCATGATGCACAAAAAAACTCCCCACACCCCTAGAACAGAGG
Organism: Onychomys leucogaster; assembly: GCA_949786385.1. NCBI lineage: Eukaryota > Metazoa > Chordata > Mammalia > Rodentia > Cricetidae > Onychomys > Onychomys leucogaster. The sequence goes on along the minus strand of OX460426.1, from coordinate 42,970,522 downwards.
AGCAAACCCTAAGGGAATCCTAGGGAAGACATTTATAATAACTGAGAAAACAGACTGAGACTGGCTCTTGGCAGTAGAAACAGTCACTGATTAAGATTTCCCTGCATGGTGGAGTTAGCTACATGAACTCTGTAACATGTTTGGTTGAAAGTACAAACATCATACTCTATGATGACAGATACATTAGGGAACAAAAGTGCCTAATTCAAATTTCAAGTTTACAAATGTATCATTCTATCAGGAAGAAATCCTAGGTCAGGCTGGAGAAATGGTTCAAAGGTCACAGGCACTTGTTACTCTTACAGAGGACATAGGCTGGGTTCCCCCGCACACACATGGTAGTTCACAACTATCCATAACTCCAGTTCCATCTTACCTCTGAGGGTACTAGGCACACATGGTACACAAACATACATGCTGACAAATATTCATGCTCACAAAAAATAAAATAAATAACTTAAAAAGAAACCCTAGGTGTATACTGAACACTTCACCCAGCTGAACCAAGACACACATGATACACAAAAAGTAAAAGAAAACCCAACATCCCATCTGTCAGTCAAAAAGAAAGTGCTATATTTACAATGACTTTGAACAGAGAACACCAACACTGCCAAAGTGACTCACTGCGGGACCAGCCAGTAAGGATTAGTGGTGATTTCAAAACTCATGACCATCTCCAAATCCTCCACTGTGAAGCAAAGCCACAGGGGCAGACGTGAAAGCCACAAGAGTGTCCAGCAGTGACATAAAAATAAACGGTGGTGTGTGTGGGTGGACGGATTATACATTGATCAAACTTTCCATTTTGATGAAGGAACCAACTATTAAACTCACACGCCTTGAAGGAAAGATATCTTAAGAGCAGATAACCATAACCTAACATGTCCTAGGATTTAAGGTGACATTCTTGCACTGATCCTTTTATGCCCCAGGATTTAATTGTGTAAAATAGAAATAATTTTTAAAGTTTGTTCAAAACAAAAAAGACCAAACATGGCTTTTAAATTATGCACCAAAATCAAACTGACAACTTTCCAAGGTCAGATTGCTTTTCTTCTATCATTTTGCAGCAACTCAGGGGCCGTAACTCTTTAGATGCTCAATTATGCAAGGAGCTTGAGGCCTTTTTCGAGGTAAAGTACAAACATGCACATGGGCATGTACATGTTTTTTCTTAACTATTTACAAGGCTGAAACTTTACTAACCCCCAACCCCCGACCCCCAAAGTGTTTCTCTGTATAGCCCTGGCTATCCTGGAATTCACTATATAGACCAGACTGACCTTGAACTCAAGAGATCGGCCTGCCTCTCCCTCCTGAGTGCTGGGATTAAAGGCGTGTGCCACCATGCCTGGCTTCAATACCATTTTTTATTAGGCTCTTATCTAACTTTCTGGTTTGTGGACCTTCTGGGAGCTGTGCCCCAGCAGCACCCCTTTTGACCCCCAAGCTTACACAATGCAGCACTTCCTAGGACTGTCTGCGCCTCATTATAGGAGGCCAAAGCAACTCATGGACTTGAAGGAGTCATGAGTTTCAACTGGTCCCACATTACCTTGGATACAGCTTCATTGCTTTTCATTTTTTCCCTCAGGGTCTTCCACCACTTACTTTCTGTGGGATACTGCCATGGGGTTTTATCAAACTGTTCCAAAAGCTAAAAAACAAACAAACAAAACCTTTTCTTTCCTTTCTAAAAATAAACTTTCTTAAAGTAGGCACATGCACACTGCTCTGGCATTCACACTGTTCACATTCTTGCTTCTCTCCCTGCAGTGAGCACCTGATGGCAGATCAGTAGGTGGCAGGAGACTGCACATGTGACAGGGACTGCATCTGCATCTCAATGCTGTGTGCTCAAGGTAGTAAATACCATACAAAACCAAGTGACAGATGTGACCATATTTTACCTCCTGCACAATGAAATGATTGATTACATATAAATAGGAAGCCAGACAAGTCCCTGATTATAGTTTGAAGAGCAAAAATCTCTTTAATACCTAAAAATATACTGTTGGGTTTTCTGACTCCATACATCAAGTTTAACTAAAGCTATACTGTAATTTTTTCAGAAAGCTAGATTCTACTTAATGAATTCTGGTTTGAATGACCTAAATTTTTATGACATTAAACTAGTGTTCTAAATGCTTAACTTCCACAAATATGAACAGTGTACAATAAACTGAATTTACCAAGTTCCAAAGTCACAGTTAAAGTTAGTTTTCCATCATAAACTTATTTTAAAATTGTATGAACCAACGGCTGTGGAGCCCCCAGCTAGATCAGGCCCTCTGGATAAGTGAGACAATTGAATAGCTTGATCTGTTTGGGAGGCACCCAGGCAGTGGGACCTGGTCCTGTCCTTAGTGCATGAGCTGGCTGTTTGGAACCTTGGGCTTACACAGGGACACATGCTCAGCCTGGAAGGAGGGGACAGGACCTGCCTGTACTGAATCCACCAGGTTTAAATGAATCCCCAGGGGTGTCTTGATCCTGGAGGACATGGGAATGGAGGGGAGGGGGCTAGGGAGAAGGTGGGTGGGGACGGGAGGGGGGAGGGCAGGGGAACCCATGGCTGATGTATAAAATTAAAACTAATAATAATAATAATAATAATAATAATAATAATAATAATAATAAAATTGATGCCATTAGACCTTCCACCAAGTGAATCAAGACTAACATTATCCAGAACTACCTGTCAGTTCACAGAAACTAAAACCCAGAGAAAGTTTTACCTGTTTAGAAACAGCATTTATGTCTCCTAGCAAAGTCACAGCAGGCCTTACATTATTCCCCAGTTCTTCTGCACAGATATCAACCTAAAAAAGACAAAAACCTAAAGAACAAGCCATGTTTGGTCTTTTTTGTTTTGAACAAACTTTAAAAATTATTTCTATTTTACATTTTATTTTCTGTGTATAAGTGTTTTGCCTGCATGTATGTCTGTGTATCACATGTGTGCCTACAGCCCAAAGAAGAGTATTAAAAACTCTAGAACAGGAGTTATATATGGTTGTGAGCTGCCATGTGAGTGCTGGGAATTGAACCCTGGTCCTCTGGAAAAGCAGCCAGCTCTTAAAAACCTTTAAGGAAGACTGTTGCATGCCTTTAATCCCAGCACTTGGAAGGCACAGGCAGGTAGATCTCTGTTCTCTGTGAGTTCAAGACCAGCCTGGTCTACAAAGTGAGTTCCAGGACAGCCAGGACTATTACACAGAGAAACCCTGTCTCAAAAAACCAAAAAGAAAAAGGAAGAAGAAGAAAAAAGAAGAAGGGGGGGCTGTTGCAATGCCTCGGTGGGAGTCCCCCAACTCCTGTATGCTGTTCTCTGTGCTATGACATGCAAGTGTGCACAGACGGTTTCAAACTTGACTTTGAAAGCTTTTCTCCTTAAATTAGAACAAGATGCTTTGTAGGCTTGAAAAGGCAGCTGCCTTTGGTACCTGTAATTACATGAGATAATTTGTAAAATCTATTTCTGTAGGAGAAACATTCTTCACAGAAGAGGGAGAACAAAGAAGCGCAGAGCTCATCAGAGTCGCTCCCCTCCGCCCCAGTACCTGAACAAACTTCACATCTGCACGGTATCTTGGAGGCAGTCCAAAATGTAATATCCAGTTCAGTCTTGCACCAAACAACACAATCACATCGGCAAATTGCAAAGCCCTTAAAAAAAAAAAAAGAACCGGATTTAAGGACAACAACAACAAGCATACTGACAATTCTTACTTGAATCGTTCTAAACTTCCTAAAATATTCAAAGTCTAAATAATTTGGAACTTCTAGAGTAAATCTGATCTTTCTAATAAAAATAAGTTTGGGGGCTGGGAAGGTGGCTCATTGGGCCAATGCTTGCTGTGCAAGCATGAAAGCCTGAGTGTCCAACCCCAGTACCACATAAAGGCTGACTGCTGTGGTGCTGTCCCCACCAAGCACTGGGGGTGGGGACTGGTAGAGATGGGTGGAAGTCAGCTGCCTGGTCAACTGGCAAGCTTCAGGCTCAGTAACAAACCTGTCTCAGAACTTAAGGGGAATGTGACTGAGAAGAAACCTAAAAAAACTCTGGCATCCACACCTGCATGTATGCATTCCACCACCAACATACACACACACACACACACACACACACACACACACACACACAAAAAAAAAAAAAAAAAAAAAAAAAAAAAAAAAAACCATAATGTGTTGTTATATTTGTTTTGAAGATAGGATTTTGCTTTTTAACTAAAGCTGGCCTCCAACTTGTGATCTTCTTGCCTCAGCCTCCAAATGTTCGGGTAACAGGTATGCACTCTATGCTTGCAGAGGTTTTGTTCTGTAGGTGTTTCTGGGGACAGAACCGGGACCTCATGCACAAGGCGAGCACCCCAGTCTCCCAACCTCTATGCCTGCATCTCAATGCATACTTCACACTGATTTCTAGTATTTCTAGTATTTATAAACATCATTGGTATTCCAGAATTTCATTCTTTTTTTTTTTCAAGACAAGGTCTCATGTTGCCCAGGCTGGCCTCAAATTCTTCATGTAGGAGGATGACTTTGCACTTCTGGTTTTCTCCTCAGTAATGGGATTAAAGAATGTGCCACCACACCCAACTTATGCAATGCAGGACTTCATGCCCGCTAGGTAAGCACCCTCCCAATTGAGCTATATTCTCAGTATGAAATTGTTTTCTAAAATATACAATATGCATTTTCACCTAATATCCAAATAATTGGGACCAGCTTGTGTTTTCACAATTTTTCAATAACTCGATCATCTAAATTTGGGTCTTTTGCTTTGTGAAAATTCCAAAGGTTCTACAGATGGTACTACAAGCACATCACTCTGCAGGTATCAGAAGGCAGATATTACACTAGTATGATTCCAACGGAAGAATTTTTACAAATATAGAAAAAATGGAAATTAGAGAAGAGTCTACTGCTGGGCAGTGGTAGTGCACACCTTTAATCCCTCAGGAGGTAAGAGGATCTCTGAGTTTGAGGCTAGCCTGGTCTACAGAGTAAGTTCCGGGGACAGCCAGGGCTACAAAGAGAAACCCTGTCTCGAAAAAACAAACAACCTGGAACGCTACGCACCTGGATCTGGCTGCGCCTACACAGTTTGGATGATTGTCAGGGACAACACCCTTCCCCATAGGGGTAGGCAAAAACGGCAAATTGCACTGCTCCACCAGTTTCCTGATACTGTCCTCTGCGTGGGAATAAGCAGCACCTACAAGAAATGCAAATCATTGGATGATGCAGTCACACTTGACAATGGGAACCTCCAACCTGTCATGTGGATTTGCTTTTAGATGACCCCAAGTAGTCTCTCCTGCACAAACATCAGCTTGAAAGCCAGATGAATGGTGAGGACTACTCTGAAGAACTGCCTCTAAACAAAAGCTGTATCTTCCATTTCCTGCTGCCTTACTTTCCGGCTTTATGCTCAGGGCCTATTCAACTGCTACCCACATTCCCTGAACATAAGTGGCAGGGAAGACCTTTATCCTGAAAAACCAAGACTGTACCTCTCACTAACTGCTCTACATTACCTGTAAGCCTCCTCTGCAGTATACTGGGAGGGATGCATGAGTTTCAAAAGCTCTGCAGATCCTTTTAGAGTCTCTACAATGCTGTGGCTGTAATAGGACTAACCTGAGTGAGCACATATCTGCTTTTACAACTGTGCGCTGCAGAATAAAACATGCCCTCAATGACACTGAAAACAACTTACTGTTTTGACATACAGAAATAATTTCATTGCTGAAGTCATCATGACTGCTATTATTTTTAGCTATTTAATTTTATATTTTTGTTGTTGTTGGTGGTGGTGGTGATGGTTTGTTTTTGTTTTGTTTTTTGAGATAGGTTGTCTCAGTGTAACAGCTCTGGCTACCCCAGAACTCAATTTGTAGACCAGGCTAGCCTCAAACTCACAGAGATCTGCCTGCCTCTACCACCTCAGTGCTGGAACAAAAGGCATGCAACACGACTAATATTATACTCTTTAGAGCTAATAGCATACTATCCATTTCTCCATGGAATATTACTGAATAGTATAGTGTACATTCAGATTTCAGTATCACATTCTACACTAAAAGACCATCTTAGAATTCTTTACTATGCATCTGCAATGAAAAATAGTCTTTTTATTTCAGAAAGTTTTCTTACTCTTTTTCTTGTCTTGGTGTCTTTGTATACTTAGCACCTTCTTCCTAGGCTGCCTTTGTTCCTCTTGTCTACTTGGGGAACTACTGTTTTTTCATGGTACAGCTGTGGGTGTCCTATCTTCTGGACCCTTTTTTCACAACACCCACACAAAAAAATTCCCTTTCTTGTAACTCCATCCCACCTTTCCTGTGCACACAATATAAGAGTATACTATCAGAGTGAGGACGTGGCTGAGTAGGTAAGGTGCCTCCAGTGCAAGCATAACGACCTGAGTCTGGATCCAGGTGTGGTGCACATCTGTAACCCTAGCACTGGAGAGTCTGGATCCAGGTGTGGTGGTGCACATCTGTGACCCTAGCAATGGAGAGTCTGGATCCAGGTGTGGTGGTGCACATCTGTGACCCTAGCACTGGAGAGTCTGGATCCAGGTGTGGTGGTGCACATCTGTGACCCTAGCAATGGAGAGTCTGGATCCAGGTGTGGTGGTGCACATCTGTGACCCTAGCACTGGAGAGTCTGGATCCAGGTGTGGTGGTGCACATCTGTGACCCTAGCACTGGAGAGTCTGGATCCAGGTGTGGTGCACATCTGTGACCCTAGCACTGGAGGAGTGCAGACAGGTGGATCCCAGGAATCACTGGCCAGATACTCTAGCTGAATCAGTGAGTTCCAGATTCAGTTAGAGACACAATCTTAAAAAAAAAAATAAGGTGGAGAGCTACAGAAGAAGATACCAACTAATATCAACTTTTGGTAGCCACATGTGCACATGCTTCATGCATGTACATATTCATTATGTACACACATACACCATACACAGAATTAAAAAAAATTAAAAGTGCAGTCTTTTAATGCCAGCACTCATGAGGCAGAGGCAGGTGGATCTCTCTGAGTTTGAGGCCAGTTTGGTCCACATAGTGAGTTCCAGACAGCCAGGCTATGTACAGAGACCCTGTCTCAAAACTAAAACAAAACAAAATAGTAATAATAGCCAGGCGGTGGTGGCACACGCCTTTAATGCCAGCACTCAGGAGGCAGAGCCAGGCAGATCTCTGTGAGTTCGAGGCCAGCCTGGTCTACCAAGTGAGTTCCAGGAAAGGTGCAAAGCTACACAGAAAAACCCTGTCTCAAAAAACAAAAAACAAAACAAAACAAAAAAAAGTAAAAATTAAGAATATACTAGTCCAGCTTGGTGGTGAACACCTTTAATCCCAACACTCAAGAGGCAGAGGCAGGTGGATCTCTGTAATTTCGAGGCCAGTGTGGTCTACATAGTAAGTTGTAGGCCAGCCAGGACCCTGCCTCAAACAAAACAAAACAAAACAAACACCAGCATACTACACTTATTTTTTATCAAGTACATTCCTTGGGGATAGAAATTATTATTTCACTGTATCCTTCATGAATATTTTCTACAATTGCTGCCTCATAGTAAACACTCTGTCAGGAAATGTTTGTTCAAGGAAGAATGAAAACTAGAATCCACCTAGAACCTTTGCTATTGGTTAAATCCTGCTTAGGTAGCTGCTATCCTTTGAAGTCAGGTAATGAGACTCAAAGCAGTTACTTGTCAGTCAAAAAATCAATACATCATTCAGTGCACTGAACTCAGCACTGACCTCAAG